>OX381721.1:62429833-63030086 GCA_947462335.1 Harmothoe impar | reverse complement strand
GGGGGCGCGCCCCTTGCCCCCCCCCCCCCCCTGGATCCGCCCCTGCTCACGCCGAATGCGTGAGTCTTGAGAGGTCTGCAAAGACAAAATGGCATATGCCCCGCCCCCGGGCGGCGCTCACGGACTCAATCTATCACAAAATATTTACAGTTCTAGGTGTTCCCTTTTTGTCAAAAATTTTGATCGAGCACTTAGTCCACTTTTGAATGTGGCATACCAAGCAGCCCTGTTCGGGAGAGGATCGGACGAGTAGTACAGGGCTGCTTACAGAGGCTACCTTCTGCCCCGCCCCCTTCTGCCCCGCCCCTCCGCCCTCGTCTCGATGCCCGGTCCCGATGATATTCGATGATTGGGCAATGGGGGTGCAGAGGGGTCCCCCCCCCCCCTGAGGTCGGAAAGTCGCCGAAATTAAGGGGTCCAGGTCACAAAGTCGCTTTTTTGGACCCCCTAAAAGTATTGTCAAATTTCTCTAAAAGTCGCCAGGTCACTTTTATTATTGCAATAGGTCAAAAGTCGCCTCCAAAACGGCCCAGGTTGCCAGGTCGCTTTTGACCCATCTGCAGCCACATGATGACAAATATTGAAATAAGGCCTACCTCCGGTTGCGGCAATAACGACGACCGCCGCGCCAGGCTCGGGATGTCGTCCATCCTTCTTGAAGTTGAACTTCTGCGGGTTTCCGACATCTTTTGGTTAGGATCTTAGAGCTGAACTTCTTCTTGCGATCTCAACTGTTCTGGCTTGAAACTACTGCGTCAGTAACCACGGCAACGGTAACCATGGCTACTTTGACGTAATGCGGTGCGTGACGTCAGCTGCACTGACCTAATTTCCGGTCTGCGACGTCACATGTGGTCGGTGACAAAAATGGCGCGGAGATGGGACGCAGCTCAAGTTGGGAGTTATTTGTACATCGCTTCGTTTTCTTGGAAATAGTTTTTCTAAATCAATATAAATTCGCCAGAAGGTAGAGGTAAGGACGCAGTTTACGATTGTATACTTTTTAAGAGAAAGAAAAAGGCACAGCATCATGGAAACAAAAGTTCGTGAGACGTGACGAAATTTCGTCAGACGTCATAAGTTTTGAATGCTCAATTTGGGGATTAAAATTGATTCTAAATGAAACCTTGATGCTGGATGGATATAGAGGAAGGCCTGCGGCGCGAGATTCTATTAAAGTTAAAACGACGTGATCCCATTTTAGACCGAAATCCATGACTATTTATAGAGACAGTCCCTGATCTTACTCGTCCGATCCTCTCCCGAACGGCAGCCAGTGAGCGCAGCCCGTGAGACTGAGAGGTTGATAAATCTACCCTGTTTCAGTGTTTGTCCTGTTTGTGGCTCCAGAGGGATCAAAAGCGACCTGGGCCGTTGTGGAGGCGACTTTCGACCTTAAATGCAATAACAAAAGTGACCTGGCGACTTAAACTAAAGTTAAAGATAAATTTATATCATTTAAGTATTAAGGGGGTCCAAAAAAAGCGACTTTGTGACTTGGACCCCTTCATTTCGGCGACTTTCCGACGTCAGGGGGGGACCCCTCTGTGACTGTACATGGGTTAAAATTCGACACGATCGACACGGCGACACGCCACTTTTAAAATCTGACACGGGCGACACACCACCTTTAAAAATCGACGGACACAAGGATTTAGAGTAGTTTAATAGTATTAGATAAAAATCGACACAGCGACACGGCACCTTTCTTAATATTTGACACGGCGACACGGTCAAAATTCCGGGCACCCATGTATAGTCACCCCTCTGCACCCCCCTATTTTGTGAGACAAGGTCAGGTGACCTAAAACCATCTTTTTTTTTTAATTTGGTAAAAGAAGGGCCCCAGAAGGGGGGCTGCGGTGTCACTTGTCGATTTTAAGAAATGTCAATGTCCCTTGTCGATTTTAAGAAAAGGGTCTTGTCACTTGTCACTAACACTGTAAAAATGTCACTTGGTCTCATGTCACTTGTCAATTTTAAGGAATGCCTATGTCATTTGTCGATTCTAAGAAATAGGTCTTGTCCCTTGTCACTAGCGACTAGGCTCATGTCGATTTGTCGATTTTACCCGTCTGGGGCCCTAAAAGAGGTTTGGCCCTGCCCCTCGACCCCTAAACTAAATTCTATATGGCAACATGGCCATTCCTTAGATCCGATATGGCTACATGGCTGTTTCTTAAAATCGACATGTGACATGGCTATACTAGTGACATGGGAGATGGAGCATTTCTTAAGTCTGACATGCGAAATTGGCCTTAGTGACATGGATGTGAACAGCATCAGAACCTCAGAAATCCTAAAATGCACTAATGTCACGATAAGATTCTTGAGACCGTCCTGAATGACAAGCTCAAACTCCCTCAGAACACATCAATTTAAGTGTAAATTCGAAAATTTGCTGAAGATCATATAACCCATTTCAAACCATTCTAAATGCCCAAATTCAAAAGGCAAATTCCAAAATTTTCCAGGGGCCTGCGGCCATAAAGACCCTCCTTAGTAACACTAGCGACACGGGTTTTTCCTTTAATAGTGACATTGGACATAGGCATTTCTTATCGACATGTGACATGGGGACCCCCCCCCCCCCCCACCCTCACCAAGGGCCCCAGAGGTGAACCATCATGAACCATCAGGATAGATTCCACTCAGACCCCCCGCCCCCCTCACGCACTACAACCTTGGGGTAGATGGGGGGGTCCCCATGTCTCATGTCGATTTAAAAAAATGGTCATGTCACATGTCATTAAGGAAAAAGCCATGTCACTAGTGTCGCTAAGGAAAATAATTTAGGGGCATATAACGAGTTATAAATGGGGGTTTTGGGGCCGCAAGCCCCGGGAAAATTTAGAAATTTGAAAACCCACAGGGACCAAATTTGAAGACAGGGTTTGGTAGCATACTTTACTCTATATGAGATTCTTTTTTCATGTGACTAAGACCCATGTCACATGTCGATTTTAAGAAATGTCCATGTCACATGTCACTTAACTGGCCATGTCCCATGTCGAGTTTAAGAAATGCCCATGTCGCCATGTCGATTTTAGGAGTCTATACCCATAACCTTATGACTAGACCCGGCAGTAAGCATGTAAGTGGGTGGCTGTGGGGAAAAAAGTGGCAGGAGTCGCTCTGAGTCCCCTTCTATATGCATGGATCAATCTATAGGGTAGGGGGGGCATAATCCCTCGGGCCATCGTGATATGGGGCCAAGTATCCTTGGGGCCATTTGCCCTGAGGCCATGTACGGGTATGCTGTAGATTATAGACGTTAATAGATGTAGGGAATATGCAAAGAATTACTTTTAGTTTAGTCTTCTTTAGGTATATTTATTTAGGTATATTTTGCCCCCCCCCCCCCCCCCACTAGCCCGTAACCCCCATGAGCCCCAGTCTCCACATCATCATTTTTCATCAAGTGTGCATACACACCCCAGATTTGTAGATGTCTGTTGGAAGATACTTCGATTTGTAGTGTCCATTTATCCTATAAGAAAAAGGGAAATCAAAGCTATGAATCATTATAATCAGGAAATTATGTGCATGAACAACACAATAACGTAATGTACATGCCTACAGATCTACAATGATAATTTACAATGAGCCATTATGACGGATTATCACAGTACCATATTGCCAAAATGCCAATACGTGATAAACTAGCCTACCCGGTACTATACTAGTCTGCTACAATCTGGATTTATACAGAACATTTCAAAAAGCTCATAACTATCTTACCAACATAATGTAGTCTTTAACAAAAACGTCGTGAACTTCTTGTGGAATCAGTCCCCGCAGTTTTGCTTTGCTGTAAAGGGAATTGTGTGATACATGTAGTATACTACAGTACAAATAGATTGAAACGATATATAGCAAGAGGGAGATGTTCAAATTAGAAGCATACCGCAGGGTTCTCCGCACATAGGGATTACACAGGCGGGCCGCCTGTATGCTTTTTACAGCCGCCTGTATGAAATACCTTCAGAAACGCCGCCTGTGTGCTCTCAGCTATCCATAGGTTTTTGAATTTTGTAAATACTCCAATTAGAACAGAAGTTGTACCTATTTTAACAATTTCTTTTAAAAAATCTACCAAAATGCTTTGAAAAATACCAATTTACATTCATTATTTTTCAAAATTTTCTTGGAGGAGTCACACCAAACCCCCTTATAGGCCGCGATGATTGACATAATCAAAATTTACGTGAAATGTACGGTGTGCTTTTTCATCCTGCGGAGAACCCTGATATTACCCACACTCCATCTCTGATCCGTCCTGTGGCTGTAGAGGGGTCAAAGGCGACCTGGTGACCTGGTACACTGGTTGAAGCGACCTGACAACTTCTGCACAAAATTTAGTTACATAATATAGGGTCCAAAATAACGACCTTGCGACCTAGGGGCACTATTTTTGGTGAGACCAAAACAAAAAAAAAAGGTATGTTTCAGGTAACCCGACCGACCCTATCAAAACAGGGCCGACCCTACGTTTTTTTATGCAATTTTGAAAAAAATTCCGTATTTTTACCCTTTTTTTGGGCAATTTCCGGGTCTTCGGACCGGCCGGCTGGTATTTTCATATATAAAAAAAAATGTAAAAAAAAAAAAAATAGGACCTACCGACCCTACATTTTCTGACCATGTTACCTGAAACAAACCTTCTTTTTTTTTGGCCTGACTTTCCTACCCGGGGGGGGGGGGGTACTCAATTTTTTTTTGACACGGGTGTGCGGCTGGCCCTTTGACAACCCTTACCCTTGGTGAGGGGGATTTTGGTCAGAAGTGATTTGGTGAGGGGCACTTTGGTCAAAAGTGACCATTGCTGAGGGGGATTTGGGACAAAAGTGCCTAGGTTTTAGCAATTTTCGCCAAGGAGTCGGCCTTGGTGTAAGAATTTTGGTCAAAAGTGACCCTTGTTAAAAAGAATTTGGGCAAAATGTAACCCTTTTGGGGGGGGTTTTGTTGAAATCTCTGAAAAGTGACCCTTGGTGAGGGGGATTTTGGTGAAAATTGACCCTTGGTGAGGGGGATTTTGGTGAAAATTGACCCTTGGTGAGGGGGATTTTGGTGAAAAGCAGACCCTTGGTGAGGGGGATTTTGCTCAAAAAGTGCCCTTCCCAGCCGCACACCTGTGTATACGAAATATATGAAGTGCCCCCCCCGGGCTTTCCTACCTCAGGGGGACCCATCTACACCGCCATCCTGCCTGATCGGCTCCTTGCACTGGACTGATGTAATCATGCACCATCGGACTCGTCCGTTTGGGCGGGAAAGGTTTTCATTGGCTATATTCCGACAGGATTAGGGAAAGCTAACCTTTATGAACGGCGGGGTGGAGTGGTGAAGTGTTAGTGGCGGGGGGGGGGGGGGGGGAGGGAGCTTACCCGTGTGCAGTATCCTAGTAGTATGCATAGCCATGGGAGCGGGAGAAGTGGGTTGGGGGTTCTCCACAAATTTGTAAATACACTCTCCATATATTTATGGAGCTCCGCAAATATAGGCCTATACTGTATTCGACGTAATAAGCGCCCTCCCCCTAATAAGCGCCCCCTCCCCTTTTTGGGGCATTTTTAGACTAGAACAAAGGCTCAAATTTCACGATTTTTGGTGACAATTAAACTCTTAAGTACTAAAAACGTCATTAAAATAATTTTATAAGCGCCCAGGGCGCTTACTACGTCGAATACGGTATGTATTTTTGGTACTTGAGCATACAAATACGGACCTCCGTATATATTTGCGGAGCTCCATGAATATATTTGTGGACGTCCGCAAATTCGTGGAGAAACAGAATCCAGGGGAAGCATCCTGCTTCCTGGATATAATTATGAAGTAATGGCCTAATACGTTGTTCTCTTGGTTAAGAGGTAGGCGTGGTATAATTGTGCAACACTGGATTGTGGATGTTATTAACATGAGACAATGATACATGTATGCATCAAATCAATATTGTTTTTAGTTCTTAATCAACGTAGCTAGTAACCTACAGACCATAAACATTAGGTTCACATTGTTTTGTTGTTAAGAAAAAAGCAATAACTTGTTAATCATAGACAATCCGGATGGGGCTAATACAACCAAGCAGTGAGTAGGTCGAGTTGATAGAAATATAACGGTGAAATATACACGTGTCTACTACATATATTGATAATACAAATACGTAGAAAATTATGAGCTCTAATACAGGCAAAGTCTACGTAGTTTTTTACACCGCTATTCAACGTAGCCTTTACCTCCAAATACTTCCCAAATATGCCATACTTAGATCTACGGAAATATAACATTGAACATACGTTTGGTAGAAAACCAACGTGGATCCACTAAACATCTTGGTAGAAAATGTGTAGTGTGTTTACTGGGATGTGGGCTTCAACGAACTAATAGCATATCTAATCTACATGTTTATCAAGCCGCGTAGATAGGCAATTGATAGATAGGCACATTGGAACTTACTATGTCCATAGGTGTGGATGTGAATAAGAAAAAGTAGGAGAGAACTTGGTTGAGGTACTAATTAATCCCATAAAAATAAATATCTGAAGATTTTCATAGGGCCAAGAAAAAAAAATTGTTGTGTTCCGGTAACATGGCCCCCAAGAAATAGGGTAGGTAGGTCGCTTTTTTTTCTTTCTTTTTTTACCAAATATTTTTGGGGTGATTTGGTAAATTTCGTCCATTTTACAGATATTGGTCAAATTTAGGCCCTAAAACACACATTTTCCCAAAAAAAATCCCTAAGAACTTTAGGGTCGGGCCAAAAAAATAGGGTAGGTCGGGATACCGGAACACAACAAAAAAAATTTTAGGCCTAGCTAGTGTAACGGGTTGACTATTAGTCTAACTGTTATTGTTGTATATCTATTATATGTTGTTATGATGTAAAACAACGCGGTTTCTATTGTATACTAAACTGTTTTATTCATCCAACTAGTATCGTCGGTTCGTTACACATACCGACTCTTCTAGTTCGGTTATATACGGTAGTGTACCGGTACTACCCTCGGTTACCTTCGGTAGTCATTATATAATCGTTTTACATAACTAAACCTAACAGGTGGCGCTGCTAGTACGGTCACGTGGCCTACGCAGCGGTGTATATAAGACGGCTGCTTCCCCATTGGAAGTCAGTCAGGTTTGGGACTGTCGTGACATGACCACCCTGTGCTCCGGGTCCAACTCTATGCTATAGAGTTGCCCACTGTATTATATATCTGTTCTGATCCTGTATATCCGATGGTTATACCTGTACTATAATACACCAACGTTTCCTTCATAAATAAAGTCGCCGTATATTAAAGTCTAATTTACCTTGTCTGGTTTTTGATCTCATGTGTTACAACCGTAGTAAGAGACCAACTACATTGGTGCCGTGACCATTTGATCGAACCAACCATTGATAGGGTATTATATAGGCTTATAGTATATGGATTACCTATACGATTTTGTCAGCTTGTTCAGCGGCAGGACTAAAACCCCTGCTGAGGAACGTGAGGAGGCCGTACAAAATGTGCGGTTCTTCACGGGCAAATCAAATAGGGGGGAGAGCCGGGCAGCCTTGGAGGTGCCCGGTGACGACCTCTCCCAAGGGGCAATAGGTGACCCTATTGTGGAGGCTTTTGCCGGAGGTGAGGACGGAGAGCAATCCCCAGTCCCGGGACCCTTTGACATCAGTCCCAGGAGATCTTTGGACTCCCTTTCCACGAACCTTTTCTGCCCTGAGGGTCAGAAAATGCCGGGAAGAGAGGCTAAGTCTCTCGGCCCTGCTCCCGTCGGTTCCACACCGACGGTAGCAGATCCTTCATTGGATCCAGACACGTCGGTCTTTACTGATGGTGCCACTCCCACACCCGATGGTGTGAGGGCTGGCAGACCGTCTGTAAAAACTAACGTGGCGGCAAAAGTTCTTGGAGAAGTGAACCTGCCAGCCGTAGAGGAACCATCCAGCTTACCGCTGGATAGGGATCTACTGGCTGACATGGGTATCACAGCCAAGAAAGCAGAGCTGCAAGAACGCTTGGAGGCCCGGAGGGAACTTGCTTCCATCAACCAAACTAGGAAGTTATTCCTAAAAGAGGTTGATGGGAAGAAAAGGTTTCTTCTGGAACTCCAAAACGAGATGGCTTCACACAAGGTGGAGGTCGACAAACTTTTGCAACAGAGGGTGTCTGGTGAGTGTGAAGTTGCGGGCTTAAATACCTTGGGAAAGGATTTGAGCACGCAGCTCCACTTAGCCAGGCGGGACCTCGAAAGCTTAAAGCAAGTCAACCATGACCTGAGAAAGAAGTCAGAGCAGGTACCACCACCAAGTACGGTGGTACCTCCAGTCGTGCCCATACCTAATGTGTACACGGCAGTGACACCTTTAGGTGTCCCTCCGGTAGTACATGCCACGGTATCAGGTATGACACCTCAGATGGGGGCTAGCTACCTACAGACACCGGCCTGTGGTGGCGCCTTTGGGGGAACGGCGACTCCCCCAGGGTACACCCACCCATCTACTGGTTCAACGACGTTGAACCAGCAGCAGACCATGAGCACGGTTCCTATACCAAAGCCCAGAGCTAGACAAGGTTTAACACCAGTCCAGCGGGCTAAGTATGACAGGAACCCTGCCTACCCTGGCGGGGCGGGGCTGGCAAAGACAAACGGGATCCTGAGGATTCTGTAGTCGCTGGCTTAGAGGAGTCTTGGTTAGAATCGATTGCCCAGAGCAGTGCGGTTCAAGACTCCCCGAGCGACCCATGTTGGGATTACCTCCTGACAAAAGGGGTTGCTATGGATGGAGGGGGAAGCCCGATGCTGACCTCTGAGTGTGTCCCTTTACGGGGACAGCGTTGGTACCTGGGTCTGGTTATTTCCGGGACGCGTGGTGAATTTTTGGTCGACACGGGTGCATCTCACACCCTGGTCGATCGTAAATTCATGGCCCGTCTTTGCAACCAGCCCGATGCTCCGCTACTAGGAGTAAAGGCTCGGACTGCTACGGGAGATAGTATGCAGACTTATGGCCGAACTGTAAAACCTATGTTGGTAGATGGCAAGACATACTGGATATGTCCAACCATTACCGACATCACTGATGATGGCATCCTGGGGATGGACTTTGCTGCTCTTTACGGAGTGACAATGAACACCGCAACAGGCCGACTTCAGATTAAACATCCTTATAAACAATCTGTACAGTGCGTTTTAAGGAATGGTTCCTCTGTAGCGTCAGTGGCACAGGACCCAAAGTTGGCACCGGGGCATGTTTCAGATGTCCTAGTCAGCTGCGTGGGAGTGCAGGCCAAAAGGCCGGGAATGTTTGAACCAGAAGATCATAAGCTAACCGAGCTAGGTCTTGCTGGCTATCATACTTACCTGGCCAACGCTCGTTGGGGAGTGATACCAATCTGTAACTCGAGTAGTAGGGAAATAACTCTACGAAAAGGTACGCAGATTGGTAACACTACGCGAGCATATGGTGTAGACTCACTAACTACGGACTTTGTGGACGTAGGGGTGGTGGCAGGAGATTCTTCCCACGAGGAGGCTCTAGCTAAATCCGCCCTACCGAAACATCTAAGGTCCCTGTTATGTGAGTCCCACCTAACAACCCTGGAGAGCGAAATGGTGGCACATGAGCTGTCAGAGTTATCTGATGCTTTTGCGCAACCAGGAGACCCTCTGGGGCGTACCAACACGGTACAACACCGGGTTGATACTGGGGACGCCGTTCCTAGTAGAATCCCCTACCGTCGGTTACCCATGGCTAAGAAAAGTGCTATGGAGGCTGAGGTAGAAAAGATGTTGGATGAGGATGTGATTCAACCTAGTGAAAGTCCATGGTCAAGTCCTGTGGTGATGGTCACCAAAAAGGATGGTTCCTGTCGATTTTGCATCGACTATAGGAAGTTGAACGGACTCACTAGGAAGAATGCATATCCTTTACCTCGGATAGATGAATGTGTGGAATCTCTGGGTGGGGCGAAATGGTTCTGTACACTAGATTTACAATCTGGTTATTGGCAGATCAGCATGGACCCCCGGGACCAAGAAAAAAACGCATTTTCTACCCATATGGGACTATTTGAGTTCAACGTCATGCCATTTGGGCTATGCAATGCCCCGGCAACCTTTGAAGCGATGATGGAAACCATGTTACGGGGTTTACTTTGGAAAAAGTGCCTAGTATATTTGGACGACATCATCGTCTTCGAGGGTTCTGTGGAGGAAACTCTACAGAACCTCCAAGCTGTGCTGAAACGAATTTTATCATACGGTCTGAAATTGAAACCTTCAAAGTGCAAGCTTTTTAGGAAATCAGTGGAATACCTAGGTAGAATTGTTTCTGAACATGGCATCATGGCTGATCCTCATAAGATCGAAGTGGTACAGAACTGGCCTCGTCCGATGGACACGAAGGAGATACGCTCTTTCATTGGGTTTTGTTCTTACTATAGAGATTTTATACCTGGATTCTCGAGAGTCGCAGCTCCCTTACAAGAGCTGATGATTGGAGAGAAGAAGGCTAAGGCTAAAATAGTCTGGTCTCCAGCCGCAGAACAGTCTTTCAGTGAGTTAAAGAGACTCTTCTTAGAAACACCTGTTTTGCACTACCCTGCACCTGTTGGTAAGTTCATCTTGGACACTGATGCTTCTAATACAAGTATTGGTGCTGCCTTGTCGCAGATCCAGGATGGGCAAGAAGTGCCGCTGGCATTTTCGTCCAACAGTTTAAGCAAAACACAACGTAACTACTGCACAACCAAGCGTGAACTCTTGGCAGTGGTAGTTTACACAAAAAAGTACAGACATTTCCTATATGGTGGGAATTATCTCGTACGGACATTCATCTCTTCAGTGGCTCCTGAACTTCAAGGACGCTGAGGGGATGATGGGTAGATGGTTGAACCACCTCTCTGAGTTTGGCATGACGAATGAGCATATCATACACAGGAGTGGAGTAGATCATGTGAATGCGGACAGTCTGTCCCGCTATCCTATCCGGAACTGTCATCGTGTAGACTGCCGAGACTGTGGGTCTCACAATGCAGTGATTGCGTCTCTGGGTGCGAAAGTTCCTAACTGGACGTTAAATCACTTGAAGGATGAGCAGCTTGCAGATCCGGCGATTTCGAGGGTGTACACCTTGAAGTTGTTGGGCCTGTCAAAGCCTGTTCGCCCCGCACTTTCGCTGGAATGTAAAGAAGTTAGACAACTGTTAGCGCAGTGGGATAATCTTTTGATACGGAACAGTGTATTGTGCCGCTGGAGGGTGCAACCTGGCAGGAACAGAGCAGCTCAGTCTGTAGTGCCTTTGTCACTCAGACTACAGTTGCTCAATTACTGTCATGGCCACCGAACTTCAGCACACTTTGGCAGACAACGAACTGAGGCAAAGATAAAGAGTAGATATTACTGGCCTGGTATGACTTTGGACATACGGCGTTGGGTGAAGCAATTTCCCCAATGCTGTTTATCAAAGCCTGGACCTGGCATGGGTAAACTACCTCTAAGTCAAGAGCTGTTCGGTGTTCGGTTTGCCCGGATCGCTGTTGATATCATTAGTGGTTTCAACACGACCCCCCGTGGGAATACCTGTATGATGGTGGTACAGGACTACTATACCAAGTATGTCCAAGTATATCCGTTGGTAAATCATACAGCTGTTACCTGCGCTGAAGCATTTTTCGAGAATTGGATCCTCACGTGGGGAGGTCCTTTAATGCTTCACTCCGACCAGGGTCGTGAGTTTGAATCTCGACTGTGGGCAGAACTGTGTAGTAAAATACACATCTGCAAGACGCATACGAACCCCTATCGACCACAATCGGACGGTATGGTGGAACGTTTCAATCGGACGTTGATCCAATGTCTCACGACAATGGTTAATGAGCACCGGGATGATTGGGCACGCTCGCTATATCTCCCATGCTTACAATGCTACCGAACATGCGTCGACGGGCTGTACGCCTAATATGCTCGTAATGGGTGAAGACATAGTCATGCCGAGTGACATGGTCTATGGCGTGCAGGGACACCAGCTCGAGCAACCCTGCACAGTAATGTTTGTTGAGTCATTGCGCCAATCATTACGCGAGTCCTATGGAGTAGTAAGGGACAACTTGGAAAAATCTGCTACTTTGCAGAAGGTGGGCTATGACACGGGCCTTAAACTCCGCCAATTCAAGGTGGGGGATAAGGTCGCAAGGTTTAGCACACCTAATTCCAAAATAAAGACTCTGTACTCCTGGGATGGTCCGCATACGGTTACTATGGTTGTGAGTGAAACTACTGTAGTAATACGTTTGCAAAAAGGGACTCTCACTAAATCACATGTGGCTAGACTCAGACCTTGGTATGGGGTGCCATATATAGATGACGGTGAAGATTCCCTCGGTGCTGGCACTGGACCAGTAACAGCACCAACCGACCCTAAGCTACCGAAGGTACCGAAGGCACCGAAGGCAGGACCAACGGTCATACCGTCGGTGCGGACGGTAACACGGAGAAGGGGTCGTCCTAGGAAGTTACCGATTGAACCACAGTCGTGTGTTACCAAGCCCAAGCGCAGTAGGCTTCGTAAAAACAGGTCAGCTGTGCGTGAAGGACTAACTGTAGACGCCGGTAAACACAGTAGTTTGACACCGCTGGTGACAAAATTGCTGGACATACCGGTAGAAGGTCTACGGAGGAGTGCACGTGTCAGAGAGCGAGATAAAATTGTGTAAACATTTTTTTCTTACCTCGTAGACGACATTTAGCTGCTGGCTTGATTAAATTTCCTTGGACAGTTCCGTACTGGGCCGGTAGGTCATTGGCCCGGTACTCGATCACCAAAACACAACGAGAAGAGAAGGGTTATCCGGTGTGGTTATCCGTTGGAGGTAGAAAAGCACGTGTTCAGGGCGGGTGGCTGGCTTCGCCAACTAGTTCTAAGTATGGGACTAGTTTTGACCACATATCGCTTAGTAACACGCTGCTATGTATGTCCTCCAACGACGGTATACCATGCCCGGGTTTCCCTGTGGTGCGGCCACGAAATGGTAAACAACGGTGAACGTTCCCACCGTCGGATATGCCGGCGTGGGAAGGGCGCTGTCCGACGTCACCTGATCGATTTCTCGCGCCAAATGAGCCATGGGAAATTGGGTCACCTCGGCGCGTCTTTGGGACGCGGTCCCTGATTGGCTGAGAAGCCGGTCAAGGGGCGGGGTCACGGGAGACGGGTGGGGTATATAAGCCCCACAGGCAGCCAGGCTTCTTCAGATCAGCACGTCTGCCCGCAGGGTAACGTGTTGATCAGTGGTGCCTAGGTCTGCCCGGCAGAACCTACACTGATTGTTTCCTGCTGTCGTACTAGAGGCTTGGGTGAGTGAACCGTGAGGTTCACCTACACCTGAGCTATCAGTATGGCAGCTAGAGTAGACGGAAAATACTCTACCCGGAAGGAGGCTGTAGTCTCCGAAGGGGAAGATCGGGTTCTCGAGTCTGACAGCGAGATGGACACCACTGGTGCTCCGTCCGTCGGTTCAGACTCAGCTTCGGTACCAACTGAGCCTAACCCTGAGGGGACTGGCAATGTTGTTCCGAAGACGGAACCTGATCTGGTTGGCACCGATGGTGCTGTCCTGGAGGAGAACCCTGCTGGGGGATCTTCGCCGAAACCCGACGGTGCAAAGGCTAAAGAACCGACGGGCCCTGATGACGAGTCATCTGATGGGTCGACGGTTAAAGCCAAAACCAAGCGTAAGAGGAGGCATAAGAGGAGGATTACATCTTCCCCTGAAGCTGCCCCTAACGTGGAGGTTGTGCTGTCAGAGGCCGATAGGCTCAAGCGAACTGCAGAGAGGGTGGCCGCGGCAGAAGCCGAGGGCTGGTCTCTGGCAGAGAGCAGAGCTAATCGGCGTCTGCGTGCGAAGGCAGCGCACGTTCGTCTGAACCTCAGTCTTGATGATGATGAGCGGAAGAACATGAGCCTTGCTGACTTAGTTCAGGAAAATGGCAAAATGGCTCTTCCGCCTCCACACACCGCAGAAAGTTCAGATGATGAAGACTGGTTGACTGGTGACTCCCATCCCATGGACTGGTACCTTGTGTACATCAGAGCCGTGGTTGATGGGCATAAACCAAACATCAAACGGTCCTGTCGAGGCAAGCTGAGATACGCTTGGAGGAACTACGTTCCGGGTGATCCCTGTCCGTATGTTCGCTGTCAGCGCCTTAAGGGGACAGCTACAGCAGCCAAACGGTGGCCTGATTTGCTAAAGTTTGCCCGTCATTTAGTAGAAAAGCACATGAATGTGCGACCCTACATATACTGTGTGCGTGGGAGTTCGTCGACCTCCTGCCCCGAGTATAATGACGGGGACCTGTTCCGTTGCCAACGGAGAGCAGATCTGGTCCGGCATCTGTGTGACAATAAGGGCGTTCACAAACGCACTATTAGTCATGCGGCTGAGGCAGCACTGAAGATCTGGGGTGCCCACAAACGTGTAGGAAACCTACACTTTAAGTGGCGCACTAACCACCTGAAACAGTGGAATTACCTCACGGATCCCGACTTGCAGAGGTTATGTAAGGGCGCCCAGTGCGAACAAACAGACCTCGGCCCAGACTCGGAGCTTCCGATGCCGACCGTGAGAAAGGGCCCCCCCCCCCCCCCCCCCCGAAGAAATCTCTTAAAAGGGGCCGCCAGTCGTCCAAGGATGAAACCAAAGGTGGGCGTGACCGCTCTCGCAGTGAACCTGCGAAAAAGCGGCCTGCCTCAGCCACGGTTACATCCGAGGTCGGCGATGGTCAAACCGTCGGTACCGTCTCGGTAGCTTCGGTGGCACTGCCCCCTGTTGCTGATCAACTGCCTAGGCAGGAGAGACAGAAACTGGATAATGCCTTGGCTATTGTTCAGAACTCATTGGGTGACGAGCAGGCGGGTCAAGTTGCTGCTGACTATGTCAAGCAGTACAATGCCTCACCTGTCATTGACGATGACCAGGTAGAAGTACAACAGCCGGATGGGTCGTCAGCCCAGCCGACTGCTCCACCCCAGCAAGGAGCACACTCCATGCCCGTAAGGGATGAGGAGGTGGTGACTCCAGAGGCTGAGCACGGGACTGTTGACGAAGGGCTAGCAGGGTTACCTGTGTTGCCTGGAAACAGACCTGCCTTTGACACTGGGTTCTCTGACACTCTAATCCCAGGATTTGAGAAGTACAGAGAAAAGATGGCTGAAAACGCAAGTAAGCTGCTCCAGTTTCAGGTCTCCTTCTTAGAGAAGTCGTACTATGAGCAATACAAACTGCTCAAGGTACAGGCTATCAGAGAAGGAGAAGCTTGGCTAGACAGAACCAGAATCCTCGCCGCGCGTGAGGCAAGTCTGGAAGAAGATCATAACCTTTGGAGGGCTACGATCGAGCAGCTTGAATCACGGTTGGGTACTTGCGACGACAAGTTCTTCTGTCAATTCGGGCTGAAACTGACCGATTGGGAGAGATCTGGTTTTCCAGATCTCAGGTCTAGGCTAGGGCTTGCCACCAGGCTTGCCCCGCCAGTGACATCAGTACTGTCAGTACACCCACCCAGGTATAAGATGCCCTTCTCGTTCAGGGCACACTCTACCCAGGTGGTCAGTGGAGGGGAGCCTACTGTTGCGCCAAGTACATCTTCGGCAGCGACAGGTGGACCCCTTCCTCTTCAGGTGGAGGCTAGTGTGGTTTGCACCACACAGGCCCCTCCTGAAGAAAGTCCTGATGGGGAAGGAAAGCCATCTGGTGGTGTCCCTATGGACACCTAAAGATGGTCCCCTATCAGGCCCTCTGGGTGCACTGTTCCGCCCCTCGGAGGTAAAACTAAACTGACACCGCAACACGCCCCTGGACCAACCGAAGCAGACCGACGGTGCTGTCGTGACTTAACAGAGTCTCTACTGCTGCCAAACCGGAAGCAGCCTGATGTCTTCAACTGTGGTTTATACCTAAGCCACAACCGTCGGTTCTCTACGATTCTACTGCTAGCCAGGGCTACTGATCCTGTGGTCACTCTATATTAGTGTGACCTATGAACTATTCTATGGATCTCCCTCCTGTGATAATTATATATAGGGAGGCACGGACCTACCTTTTTATATTTATATTTCACAAGAGATGGAAGCACTATACGGGTGCTGGACTCTATCCATCTCTACCACCATGAACTGCTAGGTACTGGAGTACTGACCCTAATAAGGATGATGATTTATCCCACCTTATTTAGGATCTGCATTTACGGATTTTATATATAAACTCTTCATCGCCAAAGGAAGTGAGAACTACTATAGTTCTATTATTCATATATAAGGACACTAACTCCACACGGATTCGCACCATTGCTGAACGTAGTAGGTGATGTGTTGAGTTTCCAAGGTGGTTATTGGTGCCTTGTGTTATTAACTGATACTAGTCTAGGACTATCAGTTGGACAGTTTTTATATCATGTGCCTACTGGACTATGGTTTGACACCAGAGACTATACTGTTGATATAAACTGTTATGTGCATGTTAACTTGTGTGTTCATGTATGTATGCCTGTTTTTACTATGAGTAGAAAATGTTACTTGTTGATAAATAGATATACGTGGTATATAATGTATCCAAGAGGTATTATTATTATAAAACCGACCCTGCCTACATTCTTGAGGGGGCTAGTGTAACGGGTTGACTATTAGTCTAACTGTTATTGTTGTATATCTATTATATGTTGTTATGATGTAAAACAACGCGGTTTCTATTGTATACTAAACTGTTTTATTCATCCAACTAGTATCATCGGTTCGTTACACATACCGACTCTTCTAGTTCGGTTATATACGGTAGTGTACCGGTACTACCCTCGGTTACCTTAGGTAATCATTATATAATCGTTTTACATAACTAAACCTAACAGGTGGCGCTGCTAGTACGGTCACGTGGCCTACGCAGCGGTGTATATAAGACGGCTGCTTCCCCATTGGAAGTCAGTCAGGTTTGGGACTGTCGTGACATGACCACCCTGTGCTCCGGGTCCAACTCTATGCTATAGAGTTGCCCACTGTATTATATATCTGTTCTGATCCTGTATATCCGATGGTTATACCTGTACTATAATACACCAACGTTTCCTTCATAAATAAAGTCGCCGTATATTAAAGTCTAATTTACCTTGTCTGGTTTTTGATCTCATGTGTTACAACCGTAGTAAGAGACCAACTACACTATTGTGATGACTTTCAGTGGAGAACCAGCCTTGGAGGACGGGATAAGTTTGTGATATTAGTAACTTTTTGGCCCTACCCTTCAAAACCCGTAGAGTTGACATGATGCATTCATGAATGGAACACTCAGAAGTTACTCGCCAAGGCTGTGCTTCTACATGGGTAAAAATCGACACAGGCGACATGGCCGTTTTAGGTCCTTTTAAAAATCAACGGACACAGGAAAATTAGGGGTAAAAATCGACCCACAGTGATTTGTCTCTAAGTTTGTATATAGGGCCCTATACATAAAATTTGACACAGTGACATGGCCCTTTTGCTTAAATCGACACGGCGACACGGTCAAAATTGTGGGTACCCATGTAGAGGCACAAGGCTGCATCCCCACATTAAGGTGCCATGCAGCCCTCAATGTTTGGGTGGAATAAGGAGTTAATAGTGGAAAACAGATACTGCTATACAGTACTCAACCATACATTGTGAGGCTCCTGTATGTACTGTAAATTCCCGCGTATAACCCACATCTCGCCTATAACCCGCACCCCCAACTTAGGGGAATCCTATAACCCGTTTTTAGATCTGAAAATTTCTAATTTAGTACTGTTCTATAGTGATAAAAACCCTCGTATAACCCGCTACCTATATAGGCATGTCTGGTATCAAATGAAATCTGAGTTTGGTTCGCGTACAACCCGCGGGTAGTACGCGGGCATTTTTGATATACTGTGTATGAATCTACCCCCATTAATGTTTTCTACCCTCATGTGTTTTCTTCACCCATTTCACTTTGCAGGCAGCAGTGAGCATGGGGCACTGGGGAGAGTGGCACGGGTCTTCAGTGCCAGGGGCGGCAGGAACGGCCCAGGTGAGTTCTGAGCCATGTATGGAGAATCAAACAAACTCAGCTTTGATAAATATATAAGGCCACTCAAAAAAATAAACTGGTTTCTCATCACCGCGCGCATCATGAAAATCGTGATTTGGGGAAAACTTTTTTTTTTTTAAAGATTTTTAATGAAAAATATGCCAAAGAGTACACAAAAAATAGCATATTTGGTATCAAATTAAAGCTCAGACTGTCAGTAATGCAGTGAGCTAGGAATAACTTACAATATAACAGCTTTTGTGGATCACTAAGCTCTTAACTACTAAAATGAGAAAATCATTCACAAAAGGTCTTAATTTTTCTTATACATTTTAGCCCTCAGTTTAAAAAAAAAAAAAAGATAAAATAAAAAACGCCCTCCTCATATTTTTCAGTGCTTGGTGATGAGAAACCATCTTTTTTTTTTGAGTGGCCTAAATTACGGCGCTTTTAAATTCAAGTTTATAGTCAAGGTTTTACAGTGCCTACACAACTATTGACATTCAATTTAGAAGTCCTAAAATATTCATCCATTAGATAATATTGTTAGTTTAGATACCTGTCTATAATTATGTATGACGTATGTGTTCATCAACAGCTAAGATGCTTGCGACGGGCCAGGTCTTCTCTCGTACCCTTTTCGTCGACGTCTGGGCTGGACATGATACCTTATTTGCCCTGGACGTGAACGGAAAAGTGCATGGTTGGGGCCGGAATGGCAATGGACAGCTGGGTAAGCGATCCTATTACATACCCTGATACAAGAGTTACTATTTTTAAGTACTAGAATAGACGTATTCAATGCCCCCTCAATGAGACAGAAATCATTACAGATAGCGTTGCTTACTACATATAGCGGTTATGATTCTATGGGTGCTACAGATTTTTGACACAGTTAACGGTTGCATGGTCAACCTCTACATATTATTGACACAGTCTGCAGGAAATTCAGTTCTAACTTTTACCTTAAATAGATAGACAAAGGTGCACGAATAGAGTTCCTCACTGAGGGTTATTTCACAAGGCGAAGGGCAAGGTTTATTTCACTGGGGTGTGTTAAATACGGCCTTCCTTAGTAAAGTCAATGGGAGTGCCGTATTCACCATGAAATAAGTATGCTTAACTTAGGTCCACATGTGAGGTTGATATTGTTATTTCCATTTCTATAGGGACTGGAGACTTTGAGACGCAGTACGCGCCCGTGCTTCTGCAGCCGGCAGAGTGGGTCATGGTGGCCGGAGGGGAGCACCACACACTCGCCCTAGACAGACGAGGTAATCATGACAGTTCATTATGTCAAATTTGCCATACTAGTACAAGCTCTGCTACAAATAAGGACCCGTCGCTTTCATGCCAAGTCGTGGCTAAAGTGATTGTGGTTTCTACCGTGGATGGACAGCTATAGAAGTACTGTACATGAAATATTCTCGCCAGATTTGGTGAACTTGGTGAACATATTTACGAGCTTTATAAAAAATGCCCACAAACCTGCTTTTAGGTTTGCTTGAGAGACAGTTACTCGGTACATTGTAAAAGCTGATAGATGTTTGTTATTGTATATTTTAGGGCGGGTCTTCAGCACGGGGCGCGGCAAGCAAGGGCAGCTTGGCCGGGGCCCTGAGTGCAGCGAGGCCGCCACGTTCAGCCTGGTGGATAGGCTGGTGTCACCAGTCGTTAGTGTGGCGTGCGGTCTGCTCAGCTCATTTGCCATGACTGAAGCTGGTAAGTTTACTCGACAAACACACTTTTACTGCCTGGGCCACTTCTATTACCAGTGGTGTAATACCTCTCTTTTTTTTTCTCTCAGTATTTAATAGCTACATGTCTTCCTCAAACCAGGAGTTCTGCTTAGGCCAAAAAAAAAAAGGTTTGTTTCAGGTCACCCGACCGACCCTATCAAAAGAGGGCCGACCCTACGTTTTTTTATGCAATTTTGAAGAAATTTTCATGTTTTTATCCTTTTTTGGGTCAATTTTGGGGGAATCAAAAAAGTTGGGTAGTACATTCATGTTAAAAAAAAATAAAAATAAAAATAAAAATCCGACCTACCGACCCTACATTTTCCTCCCATGTTACCTGAAACAAACCTTTCTTTTTGGCCTTATAGACGGCTTTTAGTTCTTAAGATTATAGTGAAGACATTCTTTAAATGTCTTGTGTATAAGCCATGAATAGCCTACAGTGCTCAATACTCATTGGTATAAGCCATTAGTCAAGGGTTTTTATAGCTTGGTGAATATAAAAATACTAGAATCGCTCTATTCCATGTCCATATCATTTTCAGTAGTAACAAATGCAAAGGTCCACTCTATGGGGTCCATTCGCTTGTTCTGCATTCATTGAGATCCGGCTTATTAGGCCACTCAAAAAAAAAAAGGTTTCTCATCACCAAGGTCTGAGAAATCTGACGAGGGAGGATTTTTTTTTTTTTTTTTAATTTTTTACTTTTATATAAGATATACAGGATAATTTAAGTTTTTCATGACAAAAATTCACATTTTATTTGGTTAAGAATCAATTGATCTTTAGAAATGGAGAAAATGTAAGTTATTTCTATACCACTGCATTGCTGGCATTGTTAACTTCAATTTGATACTCATGACAATTTTTGTCCATTCTGATCATGTTTTTCATTAAAAAAAACTGCAAAAAAAAAAAAAGTTTTCCTCAAAACCTGACTTTTATGATGCGCGCGGTGATGAGAAACCATTTTATTTTTTTGAGTGGCCTTAGTATTAGTAATATAATGCAACTTATATTGCTTACCATCTTATTTCAGGCCAACTGTATACCTGGGGGTCGTGGCAAGAGACTGAGCAGGACCTGTGGTACCTCACACTGCTGAAGGACGGACAGGAGGGCTACCGCATCTTGGAGGTGGCGTCTAGGGGGAAGCAGACAGCGCTCCTCCGTGAAGTCATGTAGTCTGCCGTCACCACGTCCTGAGGTACACTTTTATTAAGGCCACTTAAAGTCGATTATCAACTTTGCGGACACCGCCCGCATGCTTCAAAAAGGGCCGCATTGGGTCTTTTTTTCATATTTTGAGAAAAAAAAGGGACTAAATGGCCGCATCCATGAAAAGTCCACATTACATTTTGCAAAATAATCATTATCTTGGCTATTAATTGGGGTAGAAACGAAATTTAAAAGGCATTTTAGACCTTATATCAATGTGCAGACCCTCAATATTCTGGAAAAAAAGAAAAAGGCCCTCCCGCACCTCTAGAAAAAAGTGTCCGCAAAGCTGATAATCAATTTTAAGTGGCCTAAGTGTCCGGTGTACGCTCAGGGGTTCGACCTGAAACACTTATTGGCTTAACACACCTCTCCAGTAATTGACTCAGGGTTAAATTAACCCTGAGTAATATACATCTACCAATTTTGCATTTTAAGACAATTTTGAGACATGGGAGAATCGTTTTATTAAAGTGGCATTCTCACCAAGCGTTTCCCACTCACAATTCTAGTACTGTTCTAGTCTGCTATGTGGTAAGTATGAGTGCTGAGAATGCCCCTTTAAAACTTCACCTTGAGCCAACTTTGAAAGAAAATTGTATGGAAACATTGGTACATCGTCAGTTTTTTTTAACAGTACCGTAAAACCCCATGATTGGCCGTGCATTTCCCATTGAAAACAGTGTCAACAGTGGACCAACGTTCATGGTGTTGGTTAGAGGACCATGCTCTGACGTCATCAGATCAAGTTGCCTGGCAACATGATTGTGTCAAGGTATGTTGCTGTGCAACATGGCGACGTCACGAGTGTGATTCGTCCAGATCCAATCAGAAATTTGTTTCACTTTATGTGTGTGTGTGGGGGGGGGGGGGGGGTCGACTTGTAAATCTGAACAGATTAGAACACCAAAATACCGGTACATCAAATTGCACCAATTGCCTGCTTGATTTTCAACATTTTTTTAGGGGCATGCCCCCATAAACCCTACAGATAACTAGTACTGTTGTGACATGTGGTTTGCAAGTGGACACTCATATTGTCTACTCTATCTAGACGAAATACTTTATTTTTACTTTATTTTAAAGAAAATTTGCCCTAAATCACAGTAATTTATACTTTATTTTCAAGACATCGAGCCAAATGTGTAGTTTTTTTGGGCAAATAAGCATGCACTCAGTTTTTATATTTCGAGGGAAGTAACTTTATTCGCGCTGCGCGCAAAATATCAGCTTAGATTTTATCTCAGCCCCTTGCTCCTGAAATTGTCAAAATAAAATGCACAACTAAGATTTCATAGAAATAAAAGTTTTCAGGGACCGTGATTATACTTTACTTATACTTTATTTGAGCTAATTTTATACTTTATTTCGGTACTGCTGATACTTTATTTTCATGAAGGACCAGTGGCAACACTGTTACTGTATTTGCCTTTTCCCAGTTCACGTCTCTGAGAATAAAAAGTATTTACAGATCGTGCTCGCATCATTTCCTGAAGAATTGATTTTTCTTTTCTTTTTCCCTCCTAAAGATTCAGAGAAAAAAATCGCCTACCCCCACTAATTTTTTCAACCAACTTTTTCTTTTGGTAAGGCCTAACTGCAGCGATATTAGTGCTCAGGGGTTTCTCTGGAAAAAGGGATTTCAAATATCTCTCGGCTGTTTGATAATATACACTCAAAATAGTGGTTCAAAAGTAATGAGTAACCTTTCAAGGATTTTGTCAATACCCCATTTTACTTTTCCTAATTTCCTACTTTTGCAGGAATTCCTACACTTTTGCTGGAATTTCTGTATCACATTATCTACAGAATGTTAAACTCAATAAGGTACAGCTGCCTGCACCTGTGTACCTGGTATGGTCTCCAATTCACAAATCTGTAAACACCTTGTACCGGTAGTTATAATATCATTATGTTGGTTATTATTATTATTACTGTCTCATTGGAACATTGTATTTCAAAACATAAGCAAATGCCATAGCTTTTATTGGATTTATCCACCTTGATGGGAAAGTAACAATAAATTTACAAGTATCTCAGGTCTGTTTCAGTGATTCAAGTCCCTATTTCTGGAGGTACATGTATGGCTTGCAAATTGGTTTCCCATCAAATATTGAGCTAATCAGGTTCATTTGACATCGCTGATTCTTTTGTTGGTACACTCGTGTTTCCTCAGGTACTTCTGCACATAGCCTTCCGTGTCGTCATGGTGATCATGGCGGGACCTGCACCTGTGTCGACGTGAAGATCGGCGGCGGTCCCCATGTCGTCTATTAGTAGGTGACCTTGACCTCCAGTGGTGCGTCCTCCTGGGTGGATCTAGTTTATCTGACAAACAAAGATCGCTCCCGTGTCGCCTGCTCTTAGGTTTATACACCCATGGCGCCATTTTATGGTCTGACGTCATTTGTCACGTGACTATCTATAAATAGATTCCTCCTCTAACTGTCTGATCACGTGACTTCCGCCAATCTCTATTCTATTACATAAGGTGCGAGTTGAGCCAGCAGAAAAGCAGGGAACTCCCGGCTATTCAAGATGGCCGCTGCAGGGAGGAACAGTCCCTAATAACGACCCAGGGACATCTCGACAGTCTAGGGTGGATCATCTGGAACCGTGGCATTAATCTCTGCGCCTCAAATCTCCCATCGTAGCCTTCACTCTCCAGCAGAGGTTTGGCACTGCTGAATGGGAGTGGCGGCCATTATTCACCAAGCTTAAAAGATGGCATCATGAGAAATGTGAATGTATGCTATAGAAGTTAATCAAATATGGACAATGTATGCCATTTTTCATCCGGCTGAGTGTGTAATTGATATCTGCATTTATTTGGATGCTGTACATTCGGAATAATAAACAGATAAATTGAAAATTATTGCATTCATCTTTATATTGAATGAAAAAGCATATTTGTAGCCTGGAATAACATGATTTTATATGAATTCCTTTAATCATGAATAAAACTTAGTTCTTGCCTCACACATCACTAGCTTACATGGCGCAAAAGTATTACATTGTATAACCAATGCAATGTCCCATAGAATGGGAAGGAGGGACTGGTCAACCCTAGCTAAACTGGGCACTCATATAATATAAAAGAGTCTTTTAAAAGAAAAAATAATCAAAATATTTAGCCATTTCGGGGGCTTAGTGAGAGAAAATGTTTAATAGATCCGGCCTACCGATCATAAATTTTCAAATCATGTAATATAAGCTAAAAGACTCATTTTTCACGTCTCTTACACCTGAACAAAAAAAATCTTGTCAAAATGGTTTCCAACATACTACTTTCATTGAGGTCCCCTTAAATCCAAAGTCTAACTCATACAAGAGAGTACCGCTCGCTCTCCCCTAAGACCAAAGGGGGGAAAAGCCTTCGCTTTAATCACACTTTCAACCCTGCAGAGGTGGAAACTGTACCTTGCAAACTTTAGTACCGAAAGGCAGTAGGCCGAAATTAAGACGGACATGCACTTGATTGTAAACCAAAAAAAACACTTTTTTTTTTGGCCTAATGTAGAATTCTCATATATATATTTTGTTTCTGCGGTTGCAGCATTACCTCTTATCAATTTTGTTGAGGAATTATTTAATGCTATTTGAAGATTTGCCATTCAATAACAGATCTACATGGCTGCAAAAATATTGTTCCAAATTGAAAGGCCAGCAGCATTTGGTCACGAAGTGTGTGGTCTTATACTATAGAACACCATTTCCCCCCAGAGACGAAACCATAGGCAGGGGTGGGTTGATACTATTTGTTTTATTTGACATTGTGGTGGTACAAGCAAAACGCGATTGAATTGATATGATTTTATATGTTTCCAAAATATTTATTATTAATGTACTTCTCAGACTGCATTCCTTTTCTATAATAATGATGGGTTTTTCATATAAGCCAGAGGCTAAACATATCTTTTCAGCATTTCAAATTTCAGTTAAAATCTTTTTCACAATTCTAAAATTAGCGCTGAAAGCGTTTTGACCTCTTCTATATTAGAGAACCCTAGATCTAGACACAGTGTGAGTAGGCCTGATGTACCTGTGTATGGAAATACCAGTGTAAAGGGTAGCCTGGATGGTGTTTCTCCACAAATATACGGACGTCCATAAATTTGCGGATGTCCGTAAATACACTCTCCATATATTTATGGAGCTCCGCAAATAAAGGCCTATATGTCTTTTTGGTACTTTAGCATACAGATACGGAACTCCGCATATATTTGCAGACATCCGTATATATTTGCGGAGGTCCATAAATATATTTGCGGACATCCGCAAATTTGCGGACGTCCGTATATTTGTGGAGAAACACCATCCAGCTAAGGTATCCACTCCCGAGTAAAACAACACAGGGACCAAGCTCAGTCAATTCAAAACCAAACTGGATTCTTTTAATCCACATTTCTCTGTTCAGGATGCTGTTTCTCCACAAATATGCGGAGGTCCGCAAATTTCCGGAGGTCCGTAAATACACTCTCCATATATTTATGGAGGTCCGCAAATATTTATGAAAATCGTTTTTTAGTACTTAAGCATACAAATACGGAGCTCCAAACATATCTGCAGACCTCCGCAAATTTATGGAAGCAAATTTACGGACCTCTGCAAATTTGTGGAGAAACAGGACCCAGGTACAATATACCGTAAAACCCCGGCTTTGAGATGACCCCGGCTTTAAGACGACCCCCCAACTTTAGAAGAAAATCCGTCTTGTGCAAAAAAAGTATGACATTTTGGAAAACCCCGCCTTCAAGACGACCCCCGACTTTGGGGGTCCTGTCCAGCCCCCAGACCCCCTCCAGGTCACCCAAATCGCAAGTTTTTCATCATTTCTCCGTGAACTTATTATAGGGCGTTCAGGCCATTTTTATTGAGTGCAGAAAAGTTGCGTTTTTTGTACAGGATAGATAGACAGGATCTTAACTAAGAGAATTCTGAAAGAGTTGTGAATCTACCACCACTAGAACATAGTTAAATTGGGTTTTCTTTGCAAAAAGTAAGGTGTTTTGGGAGGACAAGAGAGCCCTGTCTAACCATGCAGTGGATTGGTCCTGAAATAGCACTCCCCTGCTACAGTGAGTGGCAGGGATCCAGGTGCAGTGGAGGGTGACTTACATAGGGAATGTACTACTCCTAAGAAAAGGTAGATCCACATAAGTGTAAATCTGGGGGCCAATTCCTTTCCAATCACTTTGTTCTTCAGACAGGAGATAGTAAACAAATATGGGAATTAAATGTATGATCCCACATTTTTATGCCCCTCTATTTTAAAGGTGATTCCATGACTTTAAGGAAATATTTTGCTGTAGATCTGGATCTGGTAGTCCATATTACATGTGGGATATATGTAAATGTAGGCCTATATCTTAGCATTACAATCCAATCATTTAGGAATTGACTGCACAAATACCCTCTCCCAGAAATCTATTCTAGTACAGGGCAGTTGCTGGGCAGCTATCAATTACTAGTGCCAAAATGTGGGCCTGCACAGGGAGAGCACACTCCCCACTTTCTACTTACTCATTCATATAAAACCACAAGTGGAAATGTACAAATCTTTGCAGAAACCACACATTGTGTAGAATGAAACCATAGCTTTCAGATAGTGTGAACATAACTATGTTTTTTTGGTGTCAATTAGCCATAAATGAGACATGAGTGTAAATAGAGGGCAAAACTGCTGGTTGTCTGTGCCATGGCAGGCCACTCTGAACACCCTACTTATTATAGTCTACAATACAATACGTGTTACTTTCTAAAATCAGTGAAGGAAAAGTTCATAAATGGTATAAGGTCGTTGATATTTTCTTCACATTTTTCATGCTTTTTTTTATACATTAGAAATTTCCAAAATCCCGCCTTTAAGACGACCCCCCAACTTAGGGAAAAAATCCGTCTTGTGCAAAAATTAAACAGCAAATAAAATCCGTCTTAAAACCGGGGTTTTACAGTACATGTCATGGAGCACGACCGACCTAGCTCACGTGAGTGCACCGACCTGTCACTAACTCCCCTCAATCTCAGCGGCAGATATTACGCGCGACACCGGTCTTGCTCCACCTCTGCAATATCCTTCCTCCGTGCTACGGAAATGGACAGATTCTGTCCATTGGGCACCTTCCTTGAAATATGCACTTCTCCATTTATGATTCGATTCAAATATTTGTATGAAGGCCTAAACTTGAAATTCTGACAATTACAGACACATTGGTGATGTTTTTGTGGTAGAATTTGTTGATTTTCCGAGGAACTATTTCTGAGTAAGGATAATGTCTGTGTGTGAAGAGGATAGGAGAGCAGCAAAGTAGTGCTCTTTTCTAGACTTTTTCCACAGGAGAGCGCTGCATTTGCCCCTCATGTTACAGAAGAGTTCTAAGGTTTTGGCAGAGATAGAAAGTGACCGGGGGAACGGAAGTCTCTGCCGGGGAGATGGACTCCCCCTCCCTGCATGTGTGCCAGGTAGGCCAGCTGTGACTTGTCAGGTGTGGCATATATTACATCTTAACAACACATGTACATCAAACACGATGGAGCTCATCCAAATATACTTCATGACTTCTTAAACTAATTGCCCCAAGTACCTTACCTAAGTATTAATCTAATTAGCCCTACCACATTATGCATAAAACATATGGATTAAGCAATGTTATGTAACCCCTATATAATGAAACATCAAGATTATATTCAGGTACTGGCTTATAGAAGGGATAATGCTTACGGTATGTATGGAGTGTGGTTCCAATAAGGCCCTATCTTATTTATACTTAAATTTTTAGAAAAGTGGAGAAATTTTCCCTGAATTACAGAATTTAAGACTTCAAATACTTATTTTTGAGAAAAGTTCAATTTTCTAGACCTATTATTTGTTTATGGCAAGCATGCACATAAACTTTATCCTTCAAGGAGAGGCGGTTATTTTCCACGCTCTCACGTAAAGACTTACCCAGATTCCATCCCCTCCCCCAATCCTTAAGCTAGAATAAATGGCGAAATTTGAAAGTACCACTAAGGTTTTACAGAAATATGATATTTAAGGGAACGTGATTATACTTTATTCGTATTCTATTTGAGCTGTGTTTAGATTTAATTTGTTCTCAATCTTAAAAAATGTTGGTAGGGCCACTCAAAAAAAAAAGCTGTTTCTCATCACCGCACGCATCAAAAAAATCATGACTTGGGGAAAACTCTTTTTTTTCCTTTATTACATTTTTGATGAAATATTTGTTAAAATTGCCAAAATATTGGCAAATTTGGTATCAAATTAAAGCTTATGCTGTCAGCAATGCAATTAGCTAGGTGTAACTTGCATTCTTACAACTTTTGCTGATCAATAAACTCCAAATTACTAAAATTTGAAAAGTGGAGCCCCCTGGTGATAGAGACCGTTGGCGAATTCTGGCGAACCCTGGCGACTGGGATCTACACGGGACCCTCAACTCTTCTCTGCTCTACATCTGTAGGAAAATAAATAGTGAAGGGGCCTTCAGTAATTGTTACTATTACCGTATTCGACGTAATAAGCGAGCAGTGCGCTTAAAAAATGATTATGGACACCTTTTAGTAGTTAAGAGTTTAATTGGGTTCAAAAATTGAGATATTTTTGATTATTTCTAGTATAAGAATCGGCCAAAAATGGGGGATGTGCGCCTATTAGGGGGTGTGCGCTTATTAGGCCAATAAAAAAGGTTGTTTCAGGTAACTTGCGAAAAAAATGTAGGGGCGGTAGGTCAGACTTTTTTTTTTCTTTTTTTTATACATGAACTTTTTTGAATCCCCTAAAATTGACCAAAAAAAGGTAAAAACATGAACATTTCTTCAAAATTGCATAAAAAAACGTGGGGGCGGCCCTGTTTAGATAGGGTCGGTCGGGTGACCTGAAACAAACCTCTTTTTTTGGCCTAACCCACAATAACACCTTTGGGGGAGGGAGGTCAATGTTAAGCGGTCTATTCCATGGGAGCATTCCTCCAACAGATTGGCATTTATATCGATTTATGTTGGTTCTAGAAATGCTAGACACAACATTAAGACAGTTTTGTTGTCCTTACGCCGGGGCGCATCAATACAAAGAAGAATTATAATGAGATAATTGTTTATTTCTCTGTGGTAATGCTATTACTACTTTAAGAGATGCCCATGTCACCCTGTCGATTTTAAGAAATGCTCATGTAGCATATAAGTCAGAAATCTGAAAAATGCCCCAATTTTGGTCCCTTTTTCTGGATCACAACAAAATTTAGGCAAACTCAATTCATCTTTATACAAGTTTATTTTATGGAAAGACATGTATCTTAGGTCCCAGAATCCACTTGAGGGAGAGCTTATCTCTCAGGGGGTCAGTTTTTATTCACCGTCGAACAGAACCCAGAGTTATCGTTACAGACTTTCCGTCAAAAATACCAAACCATGTGTAAAACTGCATATAAACACCACAGTAACTTCTTATCTGGTACACATGTTGCCACAGTATGATTAGGCATGCCAAGTTTGAAAACCATAGACCAAAAACTTTCTTTTTTATGAGGCAACATACTCTGCGAAATCCCTAGGGTAAATGTGGGTAATATCGTGCATGTGGTAATATCGCGCACCCCCCCTAAAAGGGACATTTTTCATTTTTTTAAATTTCATTTTTTTTTTTAGTTAGCCACGTTATATTAGGTATCATTTTAATGCATATCATTTACCTGTGCCATACATGTATATCAGGAGTCAGAAATGAACAAAAACCCCTAAAAATTGGTATTTTTAATACTTGCTAAATCAGCAGTTTCTATACTAATTCCCATAGAGCTAATATCGCTCAGGCATGTTGTTATATCGCTCACCTGTTTACAGAATAAAAAATAATATTGTAAATAACAATGAAATGAGTGGGCTAGTTTTAAAGGGTAGCCTTATGTGTGTTCTAACACTTGTGTAAATTTGGGGATGATGCTTCTCACCAGACAGGTGTGAGAGCATTTGGGGTGAGGCACCCTGTTTTCACACTTTTGGGTGTGAAAACAGGTGAGCGAATCTACCCATATGGTCAAATGCACTGTAATTCAATGGGTGAGCGATATAACACAATGGTGTGAGCGATATAACAACAATCACAACGATATAACCCAAAATTTTAGTCACTTTTAGGCCCCTGCTTAACATACAGGGGGGTTGCTATTGGCATGCATTTTTTTCTCATTTTTTTTCATTTTAAATTATTTTTTTGAAAAAACACATTTTTATTTTTTTTAATGACAGTGGATCGGGGTGGGGAAGAACATTTGGGTAATATCGTCACAAGGTGCGCGATATTACCCACATTTACCCTATCTCTCATACATTCCTCATGTCACATGTCACTCAAATGCCCATGTCGCCATGTCTAATTAGTGGTCCATGCCCATCATACCACCATACACTGTGGTTTGCACTTTACAGTCTAGATAAGGCAAAAAAAAAGAAGCTTGTTTCAGGTAAAATGGGAGGAAAATATGTAGGGTCGGTAGGTCGGATTTCTCTTGTTTTTTTTTGTTGTTTTTTTTTTAAATATGAATGTACTAGCCAGTCTCTGCGTACCCTAAAATTGACCAAAAGGTGGTAAACAAAAACGAAAATGTCTTCAAAATTGCCAAAAAAAAACGTATGGTCGGCCCTGTTTGAAAAGGGTCGGTCGGGTGACCTGAAAAAAAACTTTTTTTGCCTAACGATGGTATAATAATGAGTACCGTTCTTAACCTGATAATCACACATGTCTTATGGTTTTATGGTCTTAAGGGAGTGTTCATTTATTAATTACAGGGGGGGTGGCGAGTTTTCGTGCGGAGGGGCGAATTTTGTTTACGCCTTCCCCTCGAGAGCGCGTGGAATGTTTCGCGCCCCCCCTCGCCAAAGTCGGCGAATATTTTTCGCCCCCCCCCCTTTGAACTATAGTAACTCGCAGGCTTTTTTGATAAAAAGGGTCTTAAATTTTTTACGCCCCCCCCCCCTCAAGAGGGGTCAGAATTTTTTACACCCCCCCCTCAGGAGGGGTCGGACATTTTTACGCCCCCCCCAACCCCCCACCCCCCTGTAAATAATAAATGAACACTCCCTAAATCGGACCAAAAAGTGGGGTGATTTAAAACAGTAAATCCCCCCCCCTCCCGCCACACACAAAAACATGTCAAATTTTGAGTCCAAATACACTTTAAACTACAAGAAGTCTGTTTAGAATGATTTGTTAAGCACACTGCGTGTTTATCACATTGAACGGTATTGTAACGGTCAAACTATTGGGTGAAAATGTTTGGAGAGGTGTGCGCTTAATAGAATTACAGTTTTCTCTTTGATTTTATAATTAAAAATGATTTATTATGTGGGATAAGGTATGATGACAAGATGCGTACATCACATGAGACTGCAGGCATCCTTGACGTTGACGCTATTCGACATCTTTATCCTCTGCCAGCCTCAGTTCCACCTTGTCGCCCGGACACTTTCTGGCAGACACACCGCTGTGCTTGACTTATGGGGAAGAAACACAACAGCATCACATACAATAACTAAATATAGCCTTTATTTAGTACATCTCACTTATGATTACTCCTGCAGACTTTTAAATTAAAAATAGCAGAACGTTACTATTTATGCAACAAAGCAACGACCCAGCTAAAAACAGCAACTTTTTTTTACGTCAAAATAATGTCTTAAAACTTTATATAACGTTATGCCATAGTAAGTAGCCTTAGAAGAACGTAATATAACGTTATAAAATGTTGTATAACGTTTTTTGTTTACTGGGAATGCATGTGATTTTCGACTTACTGGGGCACGGGTGCTTTAAAAATGAGCACTTCCCGACACTTACAGATCTGTCTATCATCTCTATATAACCCACCAAAAAGTACCCTACAGGGGTACTTTACTGTGGGGCAGGTTATCTCCAGTCCAACAAAACTCCACTAGTAAACAGATTTCTTTTTTTTTTCAATTAAATAAAAAATTTTAAACAGAATTTTATGAAAAAGCTATTTATTTAGGGACCCCTGTACCCACGGCTCCTAATCAAATCAGGCAGCTATTCAAGGCCAGGCAGTTATTGTTTTAGAGTCATGCCCCCCCCCCCTTACCAATGGAAAAGGATAGCTTATACAAATGTATAAGGTATTTAATAGCAAAACTAACTCGCATTCATAGACACTAATTAAAACACAGGCTTCATCTGGTGTATAGAGGGCATAATAATTGATCAAAGATGGTAAATTCTAAAGCAAACATCACCCCCTACCCGGGCCCCTACCACAGAGTATACAATGCAGTAAGTAACACATTAAAACAACCCCTTTTGTAGTAATAAATTGGAAACCCCAGGCACCTATTCAAGGCCCGGCACCTATTGATTACAAAGCCCTATTACCCCCGGCTCCTATTCAAAACAGGCACCTATTCAAAACCCGGCACCTATATGCGACGATACGGTACGTGTAGATTCTATATAAGGCTGTGTCTCACAAACTTGGGCCAATGTGTTTGTCTATGACCGGGGGCCATCTATGAATGGGTGCCGTCTATGACCGGCTATCTAAAAAAGTTGTTTGGAGGAATAAAAAAGATTTTTTTGATTTAAATTAAAAATTGTAAAAAAAAGATTAAAAAAAAGTTTATCCCTCCAAACAACTTTTTTCGATAGCCGGTCATAGACGGCACCTGGTCATAAATAAACATATTGGCCCAAGTTCGTGAGACACAGACATAATCCCTGTATAAGCCCCCAGTGTGTGACCACTTACCTGTGTACCTGGTGTACACCCAGTAGGTGGCGCCCCCTGCCACCAGCACCAGTACCAGTAGGCCTACCCCCAGGACGTACACAGCGGCCCTGGACCCAGCACACCCTGCTGCAACACAAACATACATACATGCAACTTTTTTACACAAGACATTATGCAAGTTTAGAGGTGTGAAACATTTGTAAAGAATTATCAATTTGTCTAATGCTGATTTAATTCTCCATCATGATATATGTATAAAGAAATGGGTGTAGACCACTAAATTCGACATGGCGATATGGGCCCTTTTTGGCTTAGTGACATGCGACATTAGGAATATATGAGATAATGACATGGGACATAGCCTTTTCTTAAAATCGACATGGTGACATGGACATTTCTTAAAATCGACAGGGAAAATCGGGACCCCCCATCCAGACCCCCAAAGAAATAAGTAGGCCCTACCATAAATTCTCGCATAGAAGCCGCGGCTAGTATGACAGCGTGATTCGATATGTATAAAGAAATAAGTACTTACAGTCAGGTAACATCCTCACGGGATGCCCATAGACCACACGTACCGGTGTGGACATGTTGGTAGCCCTGAATAAAAAATAGAAAAAAAAAGTGAAAACTTTGGTGTTTTTTTTTCATATCAACCATTGTGCACAGCAGAGAAGATTCATTAGTAAATGATGCCAGTCTACTAATTCAAAAATAGGAAAAAAACATCTGTTACAAAAATATCAAATATAATAGTCCCATAAAATGCTCAATTTTACTTGAATTTGCCTAATTTCTTTAATATGATAAGGGGAACTCATTTATGTATCAAACTGTGCAATATGGACGCATTCTGATACGCTTAAGCTGCATGCGCAGAGACCTGCGCAGTGGGGTCATTTTCAACAGGTAGCGATCCACCTTAAGTGCCTTTAAACAATAGTTCAGTACAGATAAATGCTATACCTTTGTATTTGATGTAATAAGCCCACAGCGCTCTTGCAAAAATAAGTTAAAATTACAAACGTAATTTAAACAAAATTTAATTCTATTAAGTGCACACCCGCTACCCATTTTCTACCGATTCTTTTGCTGTTAAATGTATAGTGTTGTTGTAGAACCCTCTTGAGGGGGGGGGGCGTAAAAATTTAAGCCCCTTTTTAGCAAAAAAGCCCGCGCGTTACTATAGTTCAAAGGGGGGGGCGATAAAATTTCGCCGCCATCGATGAGGGGGGGCGGGAAACGTTCCACACGCTCTTGAGGGGGGGCGTAAAAAATCTCACCACCACCCCCCTGTAATTAATAAATGAACACTCCCTAATAGGCACACAGGGTGGTTAACAGTTTATTCCCAGCACGTTTATAATAGTTAAGACTTAATTCGGGCTCAATATTCGATATATTTTGAGGGTTCTACAATCTTAAAACGCCCCAGAAAGGGAGGTGTGCATTAATTACGAGAAGTGCGCTTCTATACGGTAATTATTTGTATACAAATATATATACACGATTTGTATACTACAGTAATAAAGTCACCTCAACCAATTGCCCTGATAAGCTTATTGACTCAGGGTTACCCTGAGTCTTGTGCGACGGGTTACACTGGCTCTCTCAGCCTAAAATTTAAAACAGCTGTCATTCCTTCAAAATTGGAGCTTTTTCTCTCAATTTTGTGTCATTAGATGCGTTACAATGTTGTCCTTCCTATGTAGTCGCGCTTTAATCCATTTTCAAACGCTCCCCCCTGAAAAGCATGATTTTAATTTTGTGTCTAAAATGGTGGTAATTTGCTTCAGCATAGAGCCCTATGGGAGCCTGTAGATAACCCTTAACATTGAACAGTTACATATTGAACGGGCTCAGTGCTATCTCTATGGGAGAGGGTTATCTGCAGTGACACTACAGGGGTAAGATGCTTTTTTTCAGACATTCTGACAGCTCTAACCTTAGGGTAATTGACTGGGGGTTACTTTGGGAATGGTCAATGCATGGTAATTTTGTGTTGTGTGTGATATTGAACATGTCAGTTGGGGAGGGGGGCACTTGATGGGAGGGGGTCCTCATGCCCCCTGTTGATTTAAAAAAAAGAATTCATGTCACCATATCAAATTTCTTTTTTGCCATGTTAAGACCTTAATAAGCATATAGGATGCTTAGGCTAGTATAAACATGTGAATAAGGGCTCAAGTACCCCCCCAAAAAAAAGTCAATGCACACATTTTTTTTGGTTATACCCTTTTTTTGCGCTGCTAGCCTCACTCGGTGTGACTTTCTCAGGGCACCTGCGTCATGCGACCTATAGGTTGTGAGGTGCAGGCCTGAGGTAGTGTGTTGTCAGCTCCAGATATGTTATACTTGTGACGCACAATTCGGGTATGCTATCCGAAACGGTGCAGCCAGGATACAAGAGAAGTGTGTGAGTGAGACCAGGTTGAGACTGGGTATCCATGGCAAAGGGGAAATGTAAAACAAACATTCTGTCACAGCTTTAGCTACAGCGTCTGCCACAGCTATTACCACAGCTTCTGCCACAGCTTTTACCACAGATTTTAGCTGGGTGAGACGTTTTTCATCAGACCAAAATAGCTTAGGAACAGATATGTGAACAAAGCTTGTGTATAGTAGGGTCTGTGTGTGGTGGTGTACAGGGGTAGGGGCAGGGGTAGGGGTATGCATGCACATTACACAATGCACACTACACATGCATCCTACACCTGTACACTACACATGCACACTACACATGTACACTACACATGCACACTATGCATGCACACTACACCTGTACACTATGCATGCACACTACACATGTACACTACAAGTGCACATTCCACATGCACACTATGCCCACACACTTCTCATGCATACTACAGGCAACCACCCTGAGTCTTTTGTGATTAGGATCACACACTCGATTTTTTGATTTTCCTAAGTTAGGAGCGGGGCGGCTTATATACACAAGTTACACTATTTACAGCAATTCAAAAAGGAAGCCAAATGCAACTTACGTGCAAAGAGGATGGGCCCCTTGTAGACAGGAGGTGTGTGTTGGTCTGTGAGGTGACAGGACACCCCCGCCCCGTCATGCTGCGGGGTGACCAGCTGTCGTACTGTGATGACGTAGGACGTAGTGTTGTCTGCGTGCTGAACCCGCCTCCAGGTATAGAACCTCACACCCGCCACCTCCAAGGTCAGGGGAGGGGTAGGGGTCAGGGTAGAGGTCATGTTGGGGGTCAAGTTAGAGGTCATGTTAGAGGTCATGTTGGAGGTCATGTTAGAGGTCATGTTAGAGGTCATGTTGGGGGTCATGTTAGAGGTCATATTGGGGGTCATGTTAGAGGTCATGTTGGAGGTCATGTTGGGGGTCAAGTTAGAGGTCATGTTGGGGGTCAAGTTAGAGGTCATGTTGGGGGTCAAGTTAGAGGTCATGTTGGGGGTCAAGTTAAAGGTCATGTTGGGGGTCGTGTTGGGGGTCATGTTGGAGGTCATGTTGGGGGTCATGTTAGGGGTCATGTTAGGGGTCAGCTCAGCTCCCACCAGCTCACAGGTGACGGTCACGTTGGTAGGTCCGTCATACGGCCATCTAGGCTGTACCAGGAGGTTCAGCCCTGCTTTACCTGGAAATCAAATCATACACGTATTCAACTGCCATGATTTGCACATAATGAAATACCATTAATCCTCGCATAGTTCTCTACTTGTATGTGAATCAGCCTCAAATTTAATTTGATACCGTACTATAGTGGCCCAAGAGGGCCAAAAAGTGATTTCGATCTTTTATAAAAAAGTTTTGAGAAAAAAAAATCCCCCCAAAAAATCTTTTTTTTTTCTCAAAATCTTTTTTTTTCAAGATCACTTTTTTTTTCGAAATCACTTTTTGGCCCTCTTGGGCCACTCTACCAAACAACTTGTAGGACTTTTGATAAGGATAACAATAAAAATAAAGTAATTAAAAGGATAATACATCACAGGCACGGCAGCACAATGAAGCTATGCAAAGAAAATGCAGCTTTTTAAGTAAACGCTACATTTACTATTCGTCTAGTTATTCTATTAGTAGGGTAGACTGACCTAAAGGTAACCATGTACCATGAGATATCCACCTTAGTTTTGTAGTTATTTATGTATGGTATTGTCTTTATTTGTCCTTTGCTGGAAAGAGTAACACTTAAAGTGTGCTGTGATACACAAAGATAGGGCTTATCATGCATGAATGACTATAAAATTAAGGTGGACATCTCATGGTACGTGTTTACTTTACGGTCAGTCTACCCTAGTATGAAAACATGACTGGTACCTTTACATGTCGGGGGCGGCGGCTGCCATCCCTGATGCCCGGTACAGATGGACGTGTCACCTCCCCCTACCATGGTCTTGTCGTCATTACACCTAAAATAGACACCAATTCTGTGAGTTGTGCATCTAAGGTACAAAAAAAAGAGAAGGTTTGTTCCAGGTAACATAAAAGGAAAATGAAGGGGCGGTAGGTCGGATTCTTTTTTTTCTTAGAATTTTTTTTTATAACATGAATGTAACTAGCTTTTTTGAAAATCTGAAAAATGAGCCAAAAAAGGTAAAAATGCGAAAATGTCTTCAAAATTGCATAAAAATGTAGCGTCGGCCCTGTTTTGATAGGGTCGGTCGGGTGACCTGAAACAAGCCCTTTTTTTGGGCCTAAGCAGATCTTCCCAACAGTTTTGCAGGGCCACTATTGGGTTATAGTGGAAAACTAAAGAAGAGCAAAAAAGGTTTGGAGGATATATTTATTGATTGATAAATAATGTATAATATAACATAAGGGAACGGGCGAAACTGTACATATATATGTATGAATATGTATGGGTATAGTAGATATACATTGAATAAGTGGGGGGAAACAGTACACTTTAAGATACAAGTACAGTGAGATTAATATAATAAGAGAAAAGAAAGTCGTCGCATACATTAAGTCACATGTAAATCGGACAAGCCCAGTACGCGGGCCACACAGTAAATAACGAATATAAGGAACATATATATATAATGTTATAAGGTCCTGTAATGGTAGACTTGGCCACAATAAGAGTCAAAAGTTATATGGGCTAAATATATTCAGCTCTGTGGCCAGGGCCTAGAGCCCGAGCAGGAAAGCAACAAATAGACTAGGATCCGGGCTGACACAGCTGGTGGGAAAGATAACACGGTATGAAATCCAGGTCAGGAGATAAGCTAAGATCGGGAAGACGAACGGCGAATGGGGAACGCGGCCTCGGCGATGGGGGCAAGTAGTACAGGCAAATGGGGCTATGCGTCGGGGTTAGGATCCGTGGAGCCAGGACGGCCGTGGCCGGGGTCTTCGAGAACAGCAGGTGGGGTAGGTAGCGAAGGAGGCGGTTAACCAGGGCCTCAAGGGCAGCAGGTGGGGTAGCTGGTGAAGGAGGCGATCACTAGGGCCTCGAGAGCAGCATAGGGGGTAGGCAACGACACAGGCTGAGGGCCGGCCCCGGGCACGACATGGCCGCGACCATCCCATGCCTAATTTATCCAGGATGGTCTTGAGTAGGGCCGCCTAATGGCCAATCAATAGAGATGAAAGATGACGCTGACGAGCAATCAATAAGTGCTGGGTGCTGTCGTGAAGGGAAGCTGAAATAAAGTAAAAGAAAACAAGTATAAGCCTGGGGGGAAAAGGAAAGCGCAGTCAGTTATCAGTGAGCGTTTGGGGAGTACGATCGAGAGCACCAGATGGCACTGTGTAACTCCTGAGGAGTATGTGTGTGGTTCTAAAGGATTAACATCGGTTTAACATTGACTAAACAACGGTCTTGTGATCTAACGTTGGGAAATATGGATCATTGGAATCTGTGCATTTATGTATAATGTTTCAATGGGAGATATGGTATAACGACATTGCCACCGGAATGGTATATTGAATGGTCTATTCACATGCTAACCTGGGGTCCTATATTCTGGAGAGAACCATGGAGTTAGTGATACGGTATACCGGTTTTATAAGCATGGAGCTGGAGAGTCAATTGTATAGGCTGGCCGACCTGATGAATTGGAAACTGATACAGTAAAATCTCGTTATAAGGAGTACGTTTTGGCAAGGCAAATTTGCTCCTTGTAACCAACCTTCCTTATAACCGATTTTGGTCACATATAGAGATAGACAAAGCCCCCCCCCCCCTCCCCCTGCCTCCCCCCTCACAGGTTCGCACCTACACCCTTATAGGCCACCCACATCACAGGAGAAGTCCTGACAAAGCCCCCCCCCTCTCCCCCCTTCACAGGTCCGTACCTATACCCATGTAGGCCCACATCACTGGAGAAGTCCTGACAAAGCACCTCCCCCCGCCCCCCACCTCACAGGTCCGTACCTACACCCATGTAGGCCCACATCACAGGAGAAGTCCTGCAAAAGGATATGGGAGATTTTTCTATAAAAATTACACACTATCTTGAAAAAAAATGCTCCTTATAAACGATTTTGGGCAAGAAATGCTCGTTCTAAGAGTGTTTTTTCACTATAGAATTGTACAGAAAAGGTTTTGGCACAGCAAATGTGCTCCTTATAACCGTCTGCTCCTTATAACCGTCCTCCTTATAACGGGATTTCACTGTAGTATGTGTATACCCCGGATCCATAGTGGTGACCGGAGAGTAACCTTTAGATTGCACCTGTGTTCTCGTAAACCGATATCAGATCCATCGGTATCATAGAGAAGCGTATGAGGTCGTCTTCGAGACATGTTGATGATTATGATATGGACATATAATGACCTAATTGAAAGAAGGTTGAAAGTATTTATTGGTTGACTGCGTGGAGACTTATACATTCTGGATTCCATAAAGGATTCCTGCTGGATATTTATATGTATACTTTGCCTTGACTAAGGCCGTCGCGTATAATTATCAATGCAAGCCCTGGAGCTAAATGCTAGAAATGATGTACATATCTCTATATATATGAAGGGAAGGCTGTGATTATAATATAAACCTGTGAAAGTGCTCTATATATACTATAACATCTATAACATCAAATAAAGCTGGATCTCACTACCCTTGCGTTATCCTTGGGCGGAAGCTTACCTCTGACTAGTTTACCCCATAGAGTAAGAGCGTAGAAGGCGAATGTGGAACCCCATTTGAGTATACTAAAACGCTATGTTTATATAGAACATTAACTATAGCCCAGATGGTGGAGAACCGGGGCACAAAAAGAAAACAAGACAGGAAGCCTGCAGAACAGCCCAGAAACTAGAATTCAAAAGAAAAACGCAAAACATAAGCAACAAAAACATAGGTTAGGAGAGAAAAGAGAAACGAGAAAAAAGAAACAAGAAATAAAATAAGAAAAGCAAAGAAGACCATTCAGAAACCAAAGGAGAGAAAGAAAAGTAAAACAGAAGTAGAATAGAGGCAAAATAGAAGCAAAGTAAAAGAAAAGGTGAGATCCAGAAAGGACGATTCGTATATAACACGAATCTACGGGGGACCCCCCTGTCCTGGGTTATAGTGGAAAACTAAAGAAGAGCAAAAAAGGTTTGGAGGATATATTTATTGATTGATAAATAATGTATAATATAACATAAGGGAACGGGCGAAACTGTACATATATATGTATGAATATGTATGGGTATAGTAGATATACATTGAATAAGTGGGGGGAAACAGTACACTTTAAGATACAAGTACAGTGAGATTAATATAATAAGAGAAAAGAAAGTCGTCGCATACATTAAGTCACATGTAAATCGGACAAGCCCAGTACGCGGGCCACACAGTAAATAACGAATATAAGGAACATATATATATAATGTTATAAGGTCCTGTAATGGTAGACTTGGCCACAATAAGAGTCAAAAGTTATATGGGCTAAATATATTCAGCTCTGTGGCCAGGGCCTAGAGCCCGAGCAGGAAAGCAACAAATAGACTAGGATCCGGGCTGACACAGCTGGTGGGAAAGATAACACGGTATGAAATCCAGGTCAGGAGATAAGCTAAGATCGGGAAGACGAACGGCGAATGGGGAACGCGGCCTCGGCGATGGGGGCAAGTAGTACAGGCAAATGGGGCTATGCGTCGGGGTTAGGATCCGTGGAGCCAGGACGGCCGTGGCCGGGGTCTTCGAGAACAGCAGGTGGGGTAGGTAGCGAAGGAGGCGGTTAACCAGGGCCTCAAGGGCAGCAGGTGGGGTAGCTGGTGAAGGAGGCGATCACTAGGGCCTCGAGAGCAGCATAGGGGGTAGGCAACGACACAGGCTGAGGGCCGGCCCCGGGCACGACATGGCCGCGACCATCCCATGCCTAATTTATCCAGGATGGTCTTGAGTAGGGCCGCCTAATGGCCAATCAATAGAGATGAAAGATGACGCTGACGAGCAATCAATAAGTGCTGGGTGCTGTCGTGAAGGGAAGCTGAAATAAAGTAAAAGAAAACAAGTATAAGCCTGGGGGGAAAAGGAAAGCGCAGTCAGTTATCAGTGAGCGTTTGGGGAGTACGATCGAGAGCACCAGATGGCACTGTGTAACTCCTGAGGAGTATGTGTGTGGTTCTAAAGGATTAACATCGGTTTAACATTGACTAAACAACGGTCTTGTGATCTAACGTTGGGAAATATGGATCATTGGAATCTGTGCATTTATGTATAATGTTTCAATGGGAGATATGGTATAACGACATTGCCACCGGAATGGTATATTGAATGGTCTATTCACATGCTAACCTGGGGTCCTATATTCTGGAGAGAACCATGGAGTTAGTGATACGGTATACCGGTTTTATAAGCATGGAGCTGGAGAGTCAATTGTATAGGCTGGCCGACCTGATGAATTGGAAACTGATAGTATGTGTATACCCCGGATCCATAGTGGTGACCGGAGAGTAACCTTTAGATTGCACCTGTGTTCTCGTAAACCGATATCAGATCCATCGGTATCATAGAGAAGCGTATGAGGTCGTCTTCGAGACATGTTGATGATTATGATATGGACATATAATGACCTAATTGAAAGAAGGTTGAAAGTATTTATTGGTTGACTGCGTGGAGACTTATACATTCTGGATTCCATAAAGGATTCCTGCTGGATATTTATATGTATACTTTGCCTTGACTAAGGCCGTCGCGTATAATTATCAATGCAAGCCCTGGAGCTAAATGCTAGAAATGATGTACATATCTCTATATATATGAAGGGAAGGCTGTGATTATAATATAAACCTGTGAAAGTGCTCTATATATACTATAACATCTATAACATCAAATAAAGCTGGATCTCACTACCCTTGCGTTATCCTTGGGCGGAAGCTTACCTCTGACTAGTTTACCCCATAGAGTAAGAGCGTAGAAGGCGAATGTGGAACCCCATTTGAGTATACTAAAACGCTATGTTTATATAGAACATTAACTATAGCCCACTATGGGCTCTAACATTCTGTGGCTACTGATGGATCAAAAGCGACCTGGCGACCTGGGCTGTTTTCCAGGCGACCTTCGACCTAGGGCAATAATTTAAATGACCTGGCGACTTTTGGACAAGATTGACACTACTGTAAACGTATAAATTTTCGCGTCTTTTTTAATATCCGCTAAAATATGTACAGAGCGAATATTTATACAATATTGAATTAAACAACCAGTCTCGGAAATCCGCGAATTTTAGTACATACCAGCGAAAATGTCCCTTTTAGCAAATTCGCAAAAATTTATACACGCAAAAATATCTACATTTCCATTAGAATAAAGGGTCCAAAAAAGAGACCTTATGACCCAAGGCCCTTAATTTCAATAACTTCCCGACCTAAAATTCCATACATGGTTCACATAATTTGTGCATGTAATCATATCTAATGTATTATTGACTTGTACACCAGGTGTTATTATAATGCCTTTGGGGTGTTTTTTATGGCCAACTGCACAACCATTTCATGGCACTGTAGAGGGCACGTATCGCTCGGGGCAGCCCGAGCGTGCATGGAGAGCGCATTGCCCGTCTGTGCAGAGCAGTGGAGAAGAAGCTAGCCCTGTGGTGTAGCAGTAGCATTCTCAACTCGAGAGCGGAGGGGCCGGGGTTCGATTCCCCGTGGGGCTGACCTGTTTTCCGCTGCCTGCTACAGCACCAAAATTTGTCTAGATCTAAACATCTAGTCCATTAACTAATACATTGTATAATGTAAGATCGAAGGAAAGTGTTCTTTTTAAAAATCAGTTAATAGATGTTTCAATGGAGGTTGACGAGGAAGGCTTTCTTTCTTTTCTGACTCGCAGGCTAAAATGTATAGGATAAAATGTGTTTTTTATGACCAAAATTTTTCTCATTTTAGTAATTAGCATTATTTCCCTCTCTCAGTGCCACCCCCAATTGACTACTATTAAGAAATTAATAACTCTCATCTCCATCTCTCCTAAAAACAACCCAACTAATGCATATGTAGGCCATAAAGGCCATAACTTTCTTATTCAAAATTAAACCCTAAATTACTCCATCTCTCCAATGCCAAATTACATCAGGCATGTGTCATAACATCAGACACAAAATTTTAGGCCTTATTATTTAAATGTAACATAGCCTGTCCACAAGGACTCATCTTGTACTTATACTATTGCTTTTGTATGTTCATGCCGAACAACTGAGCTGGTCTATTAGTAAGACATGCCCTAGGCTAAATGTAATAGATCAGGATAAATAAAAGAATTTTCAACTTCAACTTCAACTTCAAGTAAGAATTTATTGATATCTAAAGTGGGAAGAATGTAAGTAACATCTATCCCAGTACATAATTTTTTCAGTTTTGAATATTTTTATTGGCATAGTACAGTCAAATTTACAATTAGTTTTTCATATACGCCAATGTTGTATACACATAATACATAATAGATTACATTATACAATGCGAGAATCAAATGTCGTCAGAGTATGAGGAAGTATAAGGACAACCATAGCCGTTCCATGAGGGAGGTGCTACAATTTCTTATAGCCAAGCAGTATCATCTTAATTAGATCGATACATATATTCTTCGATCACAATTTGACAATTGCAAATTTAATACGAACTTTCACATTAGGTTCTTAAACCTGCTAGAAATAAATTTCTTGTAGGTTTATGTTGCTGTGCTGCACTCAGTTCATCCCACAGGGAAGTGCCTCTGAACAAAGGGCTCCGCCTGTAAATCTCAGTTTTTGGTCTTTGCGTTTTTAGCTTTATCTTACTAGAGCTCCTTAAGTCACGGGCAGGCTTAACTGTGTGGTGGTCATTTTGTGCACGTTTGTACATGAGTGCGAGCAAGAAGGTTTCACGTCTGTCAGCAAGCCATTCAATATCACAGTTTTCGTGCAATAGATCCAAATCAATATCACGAGCACTACCTATGTTCTCACAGATACGTAGGCAGTCATTCTGCAGGATTTGTAAGCGTCGTGGGACCCATTCTAGTGCACCGTCAATCAAAAAGCTACTATACTCCATTAGTGGACAAATCATCTGTTTGTACACAAGCAAGCTCAGACTACGGTCCACAGATTTACGTATATGCTTTAATTGCATTTTCTTACCAGAGACCATCCCTTTAATTTTAACACCTTGACTCGCAAAGCTAGAGAATAGTCAATGTTAACGCCTAAGTAGTTAAATTCACGTACAACATGTAATAGATTATTTCCTACAGTCAGACCACAATTTGTCAAATCAGGGTGTTGGCGCATAGAATAACACCAGAGTATTTTAGTCTTGTCAGTATTAGGGCAATATTACATTCACTTTGATACCAAATATGCCAATATTTGTCCATCTTTATCATATTTTTTCTCTTAAAACAATAAAAGCTTTTTTTCTAAAAACCTGATTTCTATGATGCGCGCTGATGAGAAGCCTTTTTTTTCTTTATTTGATTGCCCTACACTGTAAATATTTAGTGTAGGTACACAGTGAAATCTGTAAATCTACAGTAAAATTTACTGTAGAATGGATTTACAGTAGAATCTACTGTAGGTGTACAGTAAATTCTACTGTTTACATACAATGAACTGTACACCTACAGTAGAATCTACTGTACACCTACAAACATGGCAACCAACTTTTTACAGTGCAGCATAGTACTCCTTAGACAGTAAACATAGTCAATATCAATTGAGACAAGATTCTAGTTAAATACTACACTAGAACTTTAAGACTCTATGGGCTAATTTGCTGGCATTATGTCATTCTCTCGCCTGTATTGAAAATCGCCCCTTGGTATGTGATATTATGGTCAAATAAAAATATTAAACTACAAACTACCTGTAGGAAATTGTTGAGCCATAACCAGTTCCGCTGTGAACCACCACCTCTCCACTGACGACGTCTGGCAGACCACAGTCTATCTCTGTTATAAAGACAACGGTAGTCACACTAATGTTGTGTACTTAATCATAGCAGGTTCTAAATGTCTAATTGTGACATACAGGTAAAAGTAATAGCCATCAAACTCTGATATTTCAAAGTGAACAATACATTCAAAGTAATATTGAAAAAGATAATATATACCAGGGGCGGTGTTAGAGAAAATAGCATAAAAATTGCGTAAAAAGTAGCGAACTTACGCTAATGCTTAACCATATTTAACAACTTACGCTAATACTAACAAATACTTTCGGCCAATAACAATTTAGGCTAATATCTTCAAATTTACGCTAATGCCTAGTTGTTTCGATGAATTAGATGCCACAGCTTCGCATTGCAGATGTGACTTCACTCTAGAACATTTTGACAAATATTGTAAGAACATGTTGGTATAAAGTAAGGTATAGACCACTCAAAAAAAAGTTGTTTCTCATCACCCAGCAGTGAAAAATATGACGAGGGCGTTTTTTATTTTATCTTTTTTTTTTTTGCTGAGAGCCAAAATGTATAGGAAAATTAAGACCATTCGTCAATCATTTTCACATTTTAGTAGTTGAGAGTTTAGTGATCCACAACAGGTGTTATATTGTAAGTTATTCATAGCTCACTGCATTGCTGACAGTCTAAGCTTTATTTGATACCAAATATGCCAGTATTTGTTCACTTTTTGACATGTTTTTCATTAAAATTCTTTAAAAAAAAAAAGAAGTTTTCCCCAAATCACAATTTTTATGATGCGCGCGCGGTGATGAGAAACCAGTTTATTTTTTTGAGTGGCCATAGCTTACCTTGGCACGTTCCCAGTTGCCCTGTCCAGCGTCCGTCAGTACCACAGGTAGCTGACGAGTTACCGGTGAGGTTGTAGCCTGTGTTACATACCACGGTAACGGTGTCTGAGGAGTTGTAGTTACCATCACTGGGTGGTTCATACCCACCATTCTCCGGGGGTTGTAGGCGGGGGCAGCTGATCACTGTCAAGTACATGGTGCAATAGGATGTGTAAGTCGACCCATTTTATTGCAAATACGGAATAGCTCTCCTAGGTGCGCGGACAAACGTTTAGAGTGTTATCTTAATCTTAAGTCTTAAATCCAATCCGTTGTCTTAAAATGGGGCAGCGCTGTTTTGCATTGAGACACTGTAATTGTTTACTGTGTGCTTATACCTCACATATACGTATTTAAACGTTTGTCCGCGCACCTGGGAAAGCTATTCTTGGCATCCCATTTTAATGGAATAAAACAGTCGCAAATTGTTTCATATACTCGGAGCAGGAAGTAATTTCATACTACGGGAGTTTGACGGGAAAATATAGTTTCTCAGCAAAGAGATCTCTACTGAGAAAGCATTCATATATACATGATAGTTGGGGATCCAGACTAGATTTCGGAGCAGGAGTTGACATGATAACCAATAGTGAACAAGGGTATTTTGAGGGTTCTGAATCCTTTTCTGCCATCTGTAAAACTGTGTCTAGATCGGTTATATTGTAAGTTATTCATAGCTCACTGCATTGCTGACAGTCTAAGCTTTATTTGATACCAAATATGCCAGTATTTGTTCACTTTTTGACATGTTTTTCATTAAAATTCTTTAAAAAAAAAAAGAAGTTTTCCCCAAATCACAATTTTTATGATGCGCGCGCGGTGATGAGAAACCAGTTTATTTTTTTGAGTGGCCATAGCTTACCTTGGCACCTTCCCAGTTGCCCTGTCCACTGTCTGTCAGTACCACAGGTAGCTGACGAGTTACCGGTGAGGTTGTAGCCTGTGTTACATACCACGGTAACAGTGTCTGAGGAGTTGTAGTTACCATCACTGGGTGGTTCAAACCCACCATTCTCCGGGGGTTGTAGGCGGGGGCAGCTGATCACTGTCAAGTACATAGTGCAATAGGATGTGTAAGTCGACCCATTTTAATGCAAAAAGTTTATACGGGATAGCTCTCCTAGGTGCGCGGACAAATGTTTAGAGCGTTATCTTAATCTTAAGTCTTAAATCTTAATTCATTGTCTTAAAATGGGGCAGCGCTGTTTTGCATTGAGACACTGTGATTGTTTACTCTGTGCTTAGGCCAAAAAAAAAAAAGGTTTGTTTCAGGTCACCCGACCGACCCTATGTAAACAGGGCCGACCCTACGTTTTTTTATGCAATTTTGAAGAAATTTTTATATTATTACACTTTTTGGGGGTAAATTTTAGGTTTTCAAAAGTTTTGAAAAAAATCTTCCCATTTTCATACTTTTTTGGGTCAATTTTAGGGTTATGTAAAAAAAAAAAAAAAATCCGACCTACCGACCTTAGAGTTTCATCCCATGTTACCTGAAACAAAACTTTTTTTTTATTTGGCCTTATAGCAAAACTCATGGCTATTCTGATACTTCACGGGGGGGGAAAGAAAGGAAAAAAGAAAGAAAAAAAGAGGTGCGGGAGGAGAGCCCCTGATTTATACAACAGCAGCACCAAACTGAGTAACTTTAAGACAAGTAAGAGCATCTTAATAATGCGATTAAGATAACGATCTAAACGTTTGTCCGCGCACCTGGGAGAGCTATTCTTGATATGCCATTTTAATGGAATAAAACAGTCGCAAATTGTTTCCAGACTCGGAGCAGGAAGGGTGTGGGGATGGGTCCCCCCCTAAGGTCGGAAAGTCGCCGAAATTAAGGGGCCTAGGTTACAAAGTCGCTTTTTTTTAACCCTTTATCTTATAGTCATTTTTGACCAAAAGTCGCTAGGTCGTTTTTATTATTGCATTAGGTCGAAAGTCGCCTCCAAAACGGCCCAGGTCGCCAGGTCGCTTTTGACCCATGGGGGTGCAGAGGGGTCCCCCCCCTGAGGTCGGAAAGTCGCCGAAATTAAGGGGTCCAGGTCACAAAGTCGCTTTTTTCGACCCTTTTATCTATAGTCATTTTTTACCAAAGGTCGCAAAGTCGTTTTTATTATTGCCTTAGGTCGAAAGTCGCCTCCAAAATAGCCCAGGTCGCCAGGTCGCTTTTGACCCATATGCAGTCACACCCATCTGCAGCCACAGGAAGTAATTTCATACTACGGGAGTTTGACGGGAAAATATTGTTTCTCAGCAAAGAGATCTCTACTGAGAAAGCATTCATATATTCATGATAGTTGGGGATCCAGACTAGATTTTGGAGCAGGAGCTGACATGATAACCAATAGTGAACAAGGGTATTTTGAGGGTGCTGAATCCTTTTCTGCCATCTGTAAAACCAAGGACATACATATTGTAGAATATGAGCACTCTTGTAGTGTAAAGTCTATGGCGGGAAATTACCCTACCGGGTAACCAGCGTTCATGTTACTTCCGGTAATAAAAGTGACGTCACTCCATGGCGCGGTTTCAGACAAAGCAGACATGGCTTTTGACTTTGTACAGCTTTAAGCAACTTATTCATCAGGTTTTGGGCCTCAGTGCACTGTGCTGGATGGACTCTGTGAGAATGTAGAGTAAGTTGTGAGAAAGTTGGAACGGAGGATGATCGCTAGAAGAAGAGTTATTGCTGCGTGAGAAATCGGTGAGTTGGACGGTGCGGGGAGCGCCTCGCCTCGGGTGCTTGAGGCCGGGACCTAGGCCGACCAGGTCCGGGGAGGCGTGAGCGATATTGGGAGTTGTTTCCCGGGAGGCATGCACGAGGCAGCGAGCAGGTGGACGGATAGCCAAGGCCGAGGGCCATGTCGGCATGGAGAGAGATCGCCGGGGCATCGTCTATCTAGTCCCAGATCGACGGGAATGGCTGTAGCGAAGCAGTGAGTCTGAGTGATGATGTCAGCAGAGGTACGTGTGTCTTTCTGCAGAATGTAATTTGTAGTAGTGCCATCGTGATACACAGGAGAACGCCGAGGGGACGCGGAGGCCGCGTGGTGCTGTTGGCACTGAGGAGGGCGCCCGCCCTGGCAAAGTGCAGGGGCGGATCCAGGGGGGGGGGCGCAAGGGGCGCGCGTCCCCCCTATTTTTTGGTAAATTTAATGTAGATGGTTGAGCACCCCCAATGCTGTAGGTGTTGCGGCGCCCCCCCTTTCCCAAATTCCTGGATCCGCCCCTGAAGTGCCGTGCCTGGAAGCGTGAGTGGCAGGAGCTGTGTACAATGTGCTGCTGTTTGTCACTGTCTGTTGTTTATGAACGCTGTGTCATGTGTATGTTGAGTAGCAGTGACAACAAGATGTCAAGCAAGTCTACGTGAGGGTGTGGAGAGAAGATGGCTATGGATGTACATGTGAATTTGTAGTGGTGCCATCATAACACACGGGAGGACGTCGTGGCGATGTCAGCAGGGACCAGGGTTGGTGTCTGTTATTGATGCCATTACACACAGGAGTACGACCAGGTTGGTGATTGGGAATGATCACAAAAGTCGGCTAGGTTATTGTGTTTTTAAACTGTGTCGGTGACCATCGTGTAAGATGCCAGGAGAGTCTATAAAGTGATGACTATTACACAGGAGGACGTTGGGGAGGTAGCAGAGAGCAGGGACGCCTGTAAGTAGTGCTACGTGAAGACAACGACGTGGGAGTGCAGCAGCAGTATGTGCTGCTGTGTGTGTATTGACTGTTGTAGACTGATACATGTGTATACACACTGAAGTGGATGACGTGTCAGTGAAGTGGATGACTCGTCAGTGAAGTGGATGACGTGTCAGTGAAGTGGATGACGTGTCAGTGAAGTAGAGGAAGTGACTGTGTGCCTGGAGTTATTGGCACTGGAGATGTTGTGTGCTACAGGAAGAACAATCTGTTGTGTCAAGTCAAGGAGGGTTGATATTATAAAGTCCAGAATGAGGAGTTAATGTTTCAGATATCAGCAAAGTGTGTGTTAGCAAGAAGTGACTCTTTATTGTGTAGCTGTAGACACATAATGATCTATAGTATATCTCTATTGATGAATGGACTGTTGGATATATGCTGCACTGAACTGTAAGATCACAGGGGCACTGTAAGTCTAGTCAACAGGCATTTGCACTGTGAATATACAGCAGATCTGTGGGTGACATTATTAGTTCTGGTGAATTGTCAACAAGGTGGCGGAGGCACAAGGAAGTGATTGTATGGTGGGTAGCTGCAACAGTGTGATGTCAGGTGTCTGCAGTGTGATGTCAGGTGTCTGCAGTATGACGTCAGTGTGTCTGCAGTGGGAAGTGATGCGTGGTACCGGAGACCAGGTACCGGTGGATGACACAAAGACTTTGAGGGTTCTGTGATGACTAGGCAGGAGGAGCTCGGAGATGGATAGTGGTCGTGGAAGGGGTAATATGTGCTACATAGAGCATTCAGAAGGGCGGTAGGTGGACCGCCATGGGTGAGGACAGTTCGCTACTGTGTACGACAAAACCAAAACCACATGCGGTATAGTGGACCGCAACGATGATGACAGTCTCGGTACTGTGGACATGAAACCAAAACCACTGGTCCGGTTGATGGACCGGATCGAGTTGATAGGACGGTGGTGAGAACTGGGGTATCGAAGACAAAACCATCATTCGGGGTGATGGCCCGTGGCATGAGGGCAGTGTAGGCCTAGCCTATAGCAGGGGTCCCTGCATGTCTAAAATGCATTTGGTGTGAATGGACCAGAAGGAAGGTAGCTATATATGTGGAAGTCACGCAGATCCATGCGCTCGGTGAAGTGTTAGGTGCAGAACCGGAGAAGTTCTTTAGTGTAGGGAGGTGAGGGCTGAAGCCTCACATGGAAATGAAGTGCTAGTAACCGCTCTTTCCAAGTTTAGGTATTATGTTTTAATTAATTGGTAATAGCCTGTGGTAGCTATTTAGTATGGTTTAATGTAAAACATATGGAAGACCTAAGTTTTTTTGATTGATTTTTAATAGCTAAGGTATATGCTATTGAGTATGTTATGTAAGACAACATAAGAAGTTATTGTTGTATTAATACTAAAACTAATGAGATCTAGTTTATGTAATACATGTATACTGGTTTGTGAGAACTGTGTAAAGACATGTTGAAGACTACTGAGTAATATTTGACCACTGAGTCAATTAAAGGACATCACCAGTTAACTGGAGGAAACTAAGAACTGAAGACCAGTTTACTGGAAAACATTTATTTGTATAAGACTTCAAAGATTTTGAGAGACAATGAACATTCTAAGTAAACAGAGACACTGATAAGTCAAGGACTTTAACATCCAGGAGGAGTGTTTATTTTATAAAGTAACACATAGTTATTCATTGTGTATTCTAAAAGTCTATGTTCATATTGTATATGGTATCAAACAAAGAATATCATTAGTGTTTGAGAAGGAGATATTCAAAGTTGTACTTTGTGTATTCATACTTTTACTCTACTGCGAGTGAGAAGGAGTGTAGAATATGAGCACTCTTGTAGTGTAAAGTCTATGGCGGGAAATTACCCTACCGGGTAACCAGCGTTCATGTTACTTCCGGTAATAAAAGTGACGTCACTCCATGGCGCGGATTCAGAGAAGCCCTTAAAAGAGGCGACTTTGTGACCTCAGGGGGGGACCCCTCTGCACCCCCAGAATTGGGAGCCACTTTAAACTTGCTCTAAAATGTTTTCCAAAAATGGGAAGGTCTGGACCCCCAGGACATGTATATGCGTGTAGAGATAACTATTTAATTGATTGCCCCTACCTTGGCATGTCCCTGGGTCTGCTGTCCATTGTGTGTCCAATAGACAGACCAGCCTGGAGTTGCCTGTCAGTGAGTAGCCATGGTTACACGTGACATTGACCACGTCATGGATGTGGTAGCCGGCAGCAGGAGGGGGGTGCAGGCGGCCGTTGTCGGGGGGCAGCGGGAGGGGGGTGGAGGCGGCCGTGGTCGGGGGGCAGCAGGAGGGGGGCGGGGGCGGCCGTGGTCGGGGGGCAGCAGGAGGGGGGTGGAGGCGGCCGTGGTCGGGGGGCAGCAGGAGGGGGGTGGAGGCGGCCGTGGTCGGGGGGCAGCAGGAGGGGGGTGCAGGCGGCCGTGGTCGGGGGGCAGCAGGAGGGGGGTGGAGGCGGCCGTGGTCGGGGGGCGGCGGGAGGGGGGCGGAGGCGGCCGTGGTCGGGGGGCAGCAGGAGGGGGGTGGAGGCGGCCGTGGTCGGGGGGCAGCAGGAGGGGGGTGGAGGCGGCCGTGGTCGGGGGGCGGCGGGAGGGGGGCGGAGGCGGCCGTGGTCGGGGGGCAGCAGGAGGGGGGTGGAGGCGGCCGTGGTCGGGGGGCAGCAGAGGGGGGTGGAGGCGGCCGTGGTCGGGGGGCAGCAGAGGGGGGTGGAGGCGGCCGTGGTCGGGGGGCAGCAGGAGGGGGGTGGAGGCGGCCGTGGTCGGGGGGCAGCAGGAGGGGGGTGGAGGCGGCCGTGGTCGGGGGGCAGCAGGAGGGGGGTGGAGGCGGCCGTGGTCGGGGGGCAGCAGAGGGGGGTGGAGGCGGCCGTGGTCGGGGGGCGGCGGGAGGGGGGCGGAGGCGGCCGTGGTCGGGGGGCAGCAGGAGGGGGGTGGAGGCGGCCGTGGTCGGGGGGCAGCAGAGGGGGGTGGAGGCGGCCGTGGTCGGGGGGCAGCAGAGGGGGGTGGAGGCGGCCGTGGTCGGGGGGCAGCAGGAGGGGGGTGGAGGCGGCCGTGGTCGGGGGGCAGCAGAGGGGGGTGGAGGCGGCCGTGGTCGGGGGGCAGCAGGAGGGGGGTGGAGGCGGCCGTGGTCGGGGGGCAGCAGGAGGGGGGTGGAGGCGGCCGTGGTCGGGGGGCAGCAGAGGGGGGTGGAGGCGGCCGTGGTCGGGGGGCAGCAGAGGGGGGTGGAGGCGGCCGTGGTCGGGGGGCAGCAGAGGGGGGTGGAGGCGGCCGTGGTCGGGGGGCAGCAGGAGGGGGGTGGGGGCGGCCGTGGTCGGGGGGCGGCGGGAGGGGGGCGGAGGCGGCCGTGGTCGGGGGGCAGCAGAGGGGGGCACGCAGCAACTGCAGACATACAACACATATTATAAGGGAGTGGTCAGTTTTTAACAGCAGGGGGGGGGGGGTCGGTGGATTTTTGCCCCCTCCCCCCCACAGTAGGGGTCGGAATTTTTTTGGTCCCCCCCTCAGGCAAGTTGAAATTGAGCGCGGCCGACCCCTTTGAGCTATATTAACGCGCGGCTTTTTCACTAAAAAGGGGTGCAATTTTTTTGGTCCCCCCCCCTCAAGAGGGGTCCAAATCTTTTTGGTCCCCCCCAAATCCACCAACCCCCCCATGTTGTTAAAAAATGACCACTCCCTAAGGCCAAAAAAGATAAAAGGTATGTTTCAGGTAACATGGGAAGAAAGACTGGGGTCGGTAGGTCGGATATTTATTTTATTTTATTTTTATCTTTTTTAACATGAACGTACTAGCCATCCTTCTTGTAATCCCTAAAAATGACCCAAAATGGGTAAAAGTATGAAATTTTCTTCAAAATTGCACAAAAGGACGTAGGGTCGGCCCTGTTTTGCTAGGGCCGGTCAGGTGACCTGAAACAAACTTTTTTTTAAAAGTTGGTCTAAGCACCTGGGGATGAATTGAACAAGTGACTAGACGTGGGACTATACATGGTAGCCAGAATTATCACCGTGTCGCCGTGTCGATTTTTAGCCAGGGTGCCGTGTCGCAGTGTCGATTTTTATCTTATACAAACTTCTCTATTTTTTGTGTCTGTCGATTTTTAAAACCCTTGCGTGGCACGTCTCAAATTTAAGAACCCCCTGTGTCGCCGTGTCGCACGTGTCGAATTTTGCCCATGTATAGTCACAGACGTCATCCATATTACCTGTAGTCTAAATCAGTTTCCAGGTCTATCCTCTCGATTGCACCACTGTAAGTTGATAACATTGCTTTATATAATGGGGGCTCTGCCCCACACACCCCTTTTCTTTCTTTCTTCCTTTCTTTCTTTCTTTCTTTCTTTTTTTCTCTCTTTCTTTCTTTCTTTCTTCCTGTCTTTCTTTTTTTCTCTTTCTTTCTTTCTCTTTTCTTTTTTGAAACTGGTAACACAACTGATAAGTTCCTTTAACTGCTGTGTGCATTCTGAAGGATGGGGCAATTAAGACTACAGGAAATATGGAAATATGTCTTACAGTGGCTATCTGCAGAGTAGACCTGGCAACTAATTACGACTATGGGAAATATGGTCTTTTTATTATCAAAACAGGCGACCCTACATTTTTTATGCAATTTTGAAGAGATCTTCGAATTTTTACCCTTTTTGGTGAATTTTAGGGTCTTTGGAGAGGCTGGCTACGACTATCATGTTTTAAAAAAAGTTTAAAAAAGAAAAATCCGACCTACCGACCCTATATTTTTATGCCATGAAACCTGAAACAACCCTATTTTTTTTTGCCTTACAGGTAATATTGGCTGCATTTAGTCACGTGGTCAGGTCGTCCCTTGTTGTGTATTATGATATGAGGTACCATCACAGGGGTAGACACTAACTTTTTCAGCAGTGGGCCACCCGGGCCGGAGCTCCAGAAATCTATGGGCCCGGATTTTCAGCTGCGGGCCAGGAAATTAATTTAACTTTTTTCAAGGAGAAAATAATATATCCTTAGGAGCGCCAGTGCTTTCTGTTGGGGGGCTGCCAAAACGTTCTGATGTGTGTAGTAAAAATGGGCTCCCAAATGCCAATGTTTTCTATTGGGGGGCTGCCAAAACGTTCTGATGTGTGTAGTGAAAGTGGGCTCTCAAATGCCAGTGTTTTCTGTTGGGGGGCTGCCAAAACGTAATATGTGTAATGGATTTTTGAAGTTTTTGGCTGCCAAACAGTAATAATGCGTATTCAAGGACTTATTTCTCACTATTTTTAATATAATTCTCCCTGCTAAGTACACATTACCCCACAGTGGTCGGGGCAGTTGCAAAGGCAAAACGTTTTAAAACGTTTTGATATTTTTATTTGGATAAACAGATGCCATAAAGAAAAACGTTTTTCTACGTTTTGGCAGCTGTGGTTCTGCAGTGCTCTCATGTGCCAAAACGTATCAGACCGTTTTGAAGAAAAGGTATGCATAAAAGAATACGTTCTAGAACGTTTTGGCACTAGGATTGAGTCAGTGGTCTCATGCCAAAACGTATCAGACCGTTTTTAGGAAAACATATCCATACTATATTACGTTTTAAAACGTTTTGGCATGGGTCAACGTTGATTCACGTAAAGGTGCACGAGTTTTAGTCTGTTGGCTGGGTTATTTCACGAGTTAGATGTCTAACAAGTGGAATAACCTAATCAACAGACTAAAACGAGTGTGCCTTTGTATTTATTTTTTATGTTTTTCGATCAAAATTACCAAAATTATGATAGGGGAAGCCTAAAATTGCTTATTTCTATGCCATACAAATGTAAACAAACCGCCATTGATGACGTCATTGATGACGTCATTTATGACGTCACAGGGCCGTGAAATACGGCCATGGGTTATTTCACGGGGGGTGTGCAATACAGCGTTCTTTGGTTAAGTCAATGGGACTGCTGTATTTCATAGAAAATAAAGGTAAATACTATTGGACAGTAAACGATTCTTACTGCACTAGAATGTGTGTATGAACTCAATGTTTTTCACCCCTAGCTGAACGTTTATTTAATCTTAATTCAACATTGATTTGAGTCCACAAAATGGAGTTAGGCTAAATGCAAAATAAACGTTTTTCCTCTCTTTAAATGATGTTGCAATATTGTTGAATTAACCTCAACGTGTTACCTGGGTAACGTCCGAGCACACTATGACGTCTGAGCACACCAACGTCTAAGAACACTAAAGTCTGAGCACAGTAACGTCTGAGAACACTAAAGTATGAGCACAGTAACGTCTGAGAAACTGTCCAAATGCCAACGTACAAACACTAAGGTCCAAACACATGTTATACAAACATCCGAAAATAAGAGATACTAACGTCCAAGCATAGACCATACTAATGTCCTAGTATAAGCCATACTGTTCATCCATTTCATTCATTTATTCATTCAACCATTCACGCATCCATGTATCTAGGCATACTATGTACTACATAGCATGAGTAATATACATGAACAATGCAAGGAGGATTGTACAGAATATGGTAAAATAACACACATTACATAATTATAACTGTACTGCCTCTGTTAATTAATTGTATGTGACGTTACCACATGTGATCAAACATGAAGGAACTGTACCAGATCCTGCTGGAGCAAAAACAGATGTCCATTATATAAAACTGTACTCATTAAATAATTGTATTAATATTGCATCATATATTACTCTAATAGGACTGAATAGTCCATTGAAATGTATCGTATTTTTTGAAAATCACTATGTGAATAAAATACGTTATAAACTCAAATACTAATGTCTGAGTATAAACATTTCAATAAAGGCAATGTACTATTAATTGACCAACCTATTTGGCATAGATAGATTCAAAGTCTAAATGTTGATATAAATGTTGATGAACTGTCATGATATTATATCAAAACAGCTTCATTTCAGACAGGTATCATCGTGAAACACCATGTCTAATATCATTATCGGCTCAACTGCCATCTAGTGAGATGCACTGGTACTACACAAAAACGTTCAATCAATGTTGAACCAATTGGTTAAATCAACATTGATTTGAGTCCACGTTCTGCATATTGATCAACATTGTTTGAAGGTTTTCTGAAAAACTTTTGTTTACTAACTGTTTTGCAACGTTAAACCAACGTTTTCTAATTTACGTTTTCCTGAAACATTAGGTTAATGTTAAAAAACTGTAGTTTCACAAACGTTGGTTCAATGAACCAAAAGGGAACGTTCATCAATGTTATCTGAACTTTTCTTGTTACCTGGGTGGCTGATGGTCAACTTATGGTCAACTTAACCACCTCTTGCACCGATATTTACGAGAGTAGTAGCTGATGGTCAGCTACTACCGACCGGCCCTCCCTCTCCAAATATTGAGTTAAGTTGTATATTGTTATTGAAGGTAGAATATGACCACTTTGGTATGTAGGGTGCCAGTCATGCTCCTAAGTGTTGGTAGTATACTACAAGTGTTTGTGCGTGTGCGCACCGATCATTGTGATACAATGAACCTTAGTAGGGCCAGGTAAATTGTTGGTATTGAATTGGGTAAATTAGTATAAAATCTGTATAAATCGCGCTTTAAATGGTCACGACTGATTGACACCGGAAATCAGTTGGATAAGTATAACACCTACTGTATATTCTTATTTACTTTTGAAAGTCATGCTGAATGGCTAAGTATAGACCATCATATATGTCTGGAATTGTTATATTTGATATAATAGCAACATGAAGCTAGGCGTAGAAATGTGTGCCAGCAATAATATAATTTGTTTATGATGAAAAGAAATCTCACATAAGACTGTGAACTTATGTACATGGCTGCTGATGTAAAGCGCTTGAAAACTCTTCTTTTTTTTTTCTTTTTTTCTTGAATATTCTATACATCAATGAATGATACTCGTGTCTTGTACTGAGAAGTTTAATGTATCACTGAGGGTTCGGTCGGCCCATTGTTGAGACTGAAGAACATACTTGATGTACTCAATAAAATTTACTGAACTTGAACTTGGGTAAGCCTTAATACTAACGTCCGAGTACATTTCATGCTAACATCTGAGTATAAGCCATACTAACGTCAGATAAATGAGTATAATACGTCTGATCATGTTCGATGTTAGTATGGTGTATGCTGTTGAGACCTTGGTGCCAAAACGTTTTAAAACGTTGTTCCTCAAACATCAAAACACCTTAATACCTTTTGGCACTTCATGAATCCTGTTGAAAAAACGTTCTAAAACGGTTTGCAACACTCTAAAACGTTTTGGCATTTTGTGCACTATATTGGTCCACAGACTGATCCACCTGCCAAAACGTTCTAAAGTGTAATAAAACGTTTTCAAAATGTATAAACTAAACTCAGCATGATACTGCCAAGTACTGTCAAAACGTATTTCATTAAATTAACAATTAGTTCAATAATTAGCATAAAGCTTGATATGATCAATTGATTTAGGTTTACTAATAATACTTGAAGGGTTTTCCTGTGCAGCAAACCTCTCAATAATGAGATCAATTGCATATAGCATTATGTCACATGTTCATGAAAATGGTGTGTTTTGTGATCTGTTAAAATAATTAACCAATTAGCATATTAAATGACCAATCAATGTCCATATAGATTTTAGTAGTATACTTTATTTTCCTTTGCAATAGGGTCAAGTTTGAGGATATTTAGAAGATCAAACCGTTATATTCCTAAATAATTTCTTCATGGAAATATTCACCATTGAAATATCAAATAAATGCAGAAATCCTTGGCATTTGGGACTACCTCATCCCCAGAATCCTGGCATCTGGAGGGCCCCTTTTACTCCCCACATCAGTACGTTCTGGGGGTCCCCCTACAAAAAGCATTGGCATTTGGAGGGTCCATTTTACTCCCAACATCGGAACGTTTTGGGGGTCCCCTGACAGAATGCACTGGCTTTTGGAAGGCCATTTTTACTACACACATCAGAACGTTTTGGTTGTGCTAAGGATATATTCCTAATTTATCTATGTTAAAATAAGACCGAATTGCCTCTTTGTTCAAGTTTTTTTCTTTCCAACGACATATTACATGACTATGCTTCCTAGGTATATTCCACTCGAATATGTTGCCAAATTTCTTGTGGGCCACCCAGGCCCATGGCAGAGTAATTCTGGGGAAAACTACGGGCCCGGACCTAAAATTATGGGCCATTGGCTCCCGGGCCAGCGTTAGTGTCTCCCCCTGCCATCTTCTATCCACACAGTGTATTACGGGCTCACAGGTCTAGCTGTGGCCCTTTTACTCCTGGAGCTAAAGCCCCAGGTTGCCCACAGCTTAATGCCAATCCATTAGCATACATATCAGATATTTTGCAAATATAATCTACTATAGACCATTGCAGCAAGAAAGAGTGACTTTTCAGAGATGTTGTTGATAAACTTTTTTAACATTTCTGAAACGTGACTGACAAATATAAATATAACCTCAAAATCCTGCACTGTGATATACACTACTTGAAAGGTAAATGTCCTGTGAATCTGCTGATATGAGATGCAAACATAACCATTATAGGTAATGTTATGAGGACTCCACTAAAACCAACGTAAACACAACTTTATTACGAAAGAGTCACTGTCTTGCTGCATTGGTCTATATGTATCAAATATTGACACAGGCAAGATTGGCATTTTAATCATAGAATCCAGGACTCGTAAATAAGGATTGACACCAGAGAAGATATATTTTGATTTTTTAAAAATGGGATCGGAATAAAAAAAATTGAAACATTTCTGTACAAATAAAAGTGGATTTAAACCAATTTATTTTACACCTTACCTTGACAAGTCCCTGGTTCTGCAGACCATTGTTGATCTGTCAAGCACACAGTGGTGGAGTTGCCTGTGAGTGTGTAGCCTTGGTTACAGGTGATATTCACCGTGGTATGTATACGGGACTCGCACATCCTGGTACCTCAGGTAGTCGGGGGCTAAACCCCCATCTCTTATCAGGCTCATCCCCTCCCCTCACACCTAGAACAAAGGTGCTGATAAGAAATTCTCCCAAGATGCACTGCTCTGGAGTCGGGGGCCTAACCACAATGCATTGATGGCGGCCTCCATAGCCTAATATGCTAGTCCCCTATACGCTGTACACGGGGAGGGTCAAGGCGGCCGTTCTCAATGGGCAGGAGGGGTGGGCAGGCAGCAGCTGTAACAAATATAACATTGAAGTTTTGGAAAAAAAAAAATTTCACTTAAAGAGGTTACTAGAAAAAAAATTGTGCACAAGGTAGCGTGTGTACCCAGTGCGCCTTGTCTTACATACATGCGTGTAAAGCATAAACCGTAAAACCTCGCGCGTAAGCCTAACTCGCGTATAAGCCGCACCCCTAACTTTGACAGATTATATAAGCCGCAGAGGGGGTCTGAAAATTGTTAATTTGGTACTTTAGTATACTTATAAAAACGCTTGTATAAGCCGCACCCTATATAGACATGTTTGGTATCAAAAGAAAGCTGAGTCTGATTCGCGTACTAGCCGCGGCTTATACGCGAGGTTTTACGGTACATACCGTGGGGTCCTAGCGGAAGTATTGCAATGCGCATGTGCTAGGTTTATTTCATTTTTCATTTTATTATGTAATTTGATATTATTCAACCCAATAAAACTTTAAAAAAAACACATAAATATAACACTGAAGCCAGTTTGGGCCGCTCCCTTAGCTTAGCCATGTGTGCATACTATTTCAAGGGTCCTTTTTTTGCCATGGGTCTGCGAGGGCCCTCAATAAGGGGTGCTTACGAGCAAAGTTTGGAGGAATGAGGGTACATTTGTAGCAACTCTATATTTATATAGATTTCAGCGACAATTAAACCCGAGAACGCACACAACACGGCTGCTTTAGAGAATGTTGTCTATGGCCTCGTGAAATACAGCCCAAGGTCAACTCGTGAAATAACCCAGCCAACAGACTGAAAATCGTGCACCTTTGTCTATGTATTGAATTGAATTGAATATTCACTTACTACTATAGGACAGCCTGAATCCACTTGTAACACCTGAATGATCAGTAGTAAACGTAAGGTGCAGGTACTGGCTAGAAGTGAATACATCAGGTGGTAGACGGCTTCCAGTGTGGTTACCAATTAGTAGGTCAGATGCAGTGTTCCCATCCCTCAGCTGTAAGGGTAGGCAACGAGACAGCCATGAAAACTTTGTCAAGAAAATATTAGGTAGAATTGACCTTTTTAAATGTTAAACAAAAGTACTGTTTTTATGTGGGATTTTTCAAAATCTTCCCAGCAATGCTGTACGCCATGTCAGAAGTGTGTCATAGCTCAGCAATGAGTGTACGCTATGAGGCGCAGAACTCCCAAGAACTCTTTCCCCTTATTATTGATGTCATTTTCTTAATTTTGTCAAACAGCGGTTAGCCATGGTGTACATAATGAGTTATCCTATATAAAAAGTCGTCAAAATGAGGTTTTCGTCGATAGTGCAATATTTGCAATTAATGAGGCTCTCCAAAAAAACTATTTGCGATATTTAGGCTATATTTTTGTTTAGATTTCGACAGGAAGTCAGTACTATACCCGGAGGAAGTCATAGCCGTACTCTGTGTTAAAGCTGGTGAAGACAACGTGAACAGAGTTGGCGTTGCCGACATCTATCAGCCACACACAATGTTGGCGGTTAGCGTAGTTGTTGGGGTAGCCAGGGCTTGTCACAACCCCAGCGCAGGCAGTCAAGACGCCACCACATGCTAAAAGGGTATATAGAAAGAGATGTAATGAGCATAAACTTAAAATAAATAGGTTAGCTGTAACCAAAATTTAAATACCAAGACATTCAGAAACCAAGACATGATACTAGAAAAGTGTTGTACACTGTTAACATATTCATTTGAAATTATGGAGAATTAATGTCAAATTCTAAAGTGTATCGGGCTGTGTCTCACGAACTTGGGCCAATGTGTTGGTCTATGACCGGGTGCCGTCTATGACCGGGTGCCGTCTATGACCGGGTGCCGTCTATGACCGGGTGCCGTCTATGACCGGGTGTCGTCTATGACCGGGTGCCGTCTCTGACCGGGTGCCGTCTATGACCGGGTGCCGTCTATGACCGGGTGCCGTCTATGACCGGGTGCCGTCTATGACCGGGTGCCGTCTATGACCGGGTGTCGTCTATGACCGGGTGCCGTCTATGACCGGCTATCTAAAAAAGTTGTTTGGAGGAATAAAAACTTAAATTTTTTTTTTTTTATACAATTTTTATTAAAAACTTTTTTTTTTCTATTCCTCCAAACAACTTTTTTAGATAGCCGGACATAGACAGCACCCAGTCATGGACGGCACCCGGTCATAGACGGCACCCGGTCAAGTTTGTGAGACACAGCCATCAACGTAATCTGATTTACGTGAAAGGAAAGGCCTTACCTGCAGCCGTGTTCCCGACCCCCAGGAGCAGAAACAGCGTCCACACCCATCTACACCTGACGGCCGCCATTGTCACGATTGTGTACACTGAAAAAGTAAACTGGTCTCCAGACTCGTCGAAGTGACTATCATAAAATAACCGAGTCAAATGTTGTCTGACCTATCAGGTTACCATCCCACAAATAGAATCTGGAGCTGGCAAATATCGGGTTTTGGGCTGGCACATGCCAAGTGGGTCTTCTATCTCCAGCTAGAAGACCCGCTTCCTTGTCACTTAGACGAGTTTTTGACTTTATGACCATCACTTGGAAGAGTATGGAGACAAGTTTACTTTTAGAGTGTACAAGCGTCTAAAACATTCACCTACAGCTGGGGTCACATTGTAACTGTATCAGTCTAGCACAGACTCTTCTGGGAACGTGGACAAGAAAAATCTTTCCTATCTTAAAAGCAGTAATCTTTAAAACATTTCCCTCCGCATCTTAAGATAATAACATTTATTTCAGATTGTCTTAGCATGACAATCTAACATTGAAGATTCTAAACACCAGATGGCACCACTGTATTATACCTGGCGCAATTGTCCATAGTTTTTTTAGATATCAGTTTTGAAGAAGAAAGAGAAAAAGAAAGAAAGAAAAGGGGGTTAGGAGCAGAGCCCCTGATATGATAAGATATACCACAACAATAAATAAACAAGGATCAAAAAAGAAAAACGGTAAGCATAAGTGGCGCCTTCTAGAGCAGGTTTACCGAGTTGATAATCTTAAAAGCGAGCAATGTTTTTAAGATAATTGACTTTAAGATTATCCACATTCCAGGAGAGTCTGTCCTGACGAGTATCATTCTACCCTGGAAGCAAGGCCTTCTCAGAATTTGCGGAAGATTCCTGACTTTTTCTGAATATTCCTTTGATCAGGGCGTGGTTTAACAGTGATGCCACCTTTCTATATGAAGGTGTCATACAAGGAATCCCCTTTAGTTGGGAGACTCCTTGTAATGTGAGGAAGTTGACTAAGTCTTGAGGTCTTGTAGTATAGTTGGTATTTATTACAAGTTGACAGCAACAGTACAGTAAGTACAATGTAGGTTCCACTCAGTTACACCTATCCACACAATAATATAGGTCTTGGTAAATATACCTAATAACCCTGAGGTTAGTACTGGACTAGAGCCAAGGGGGTCCTACACCATGTCTGATAGTTGGGCCTAGTAGGGCATAGCCTATAGCCTTGTTCTCAGTCAGTGGAGAGGTCCTTGCTCAGTGGTGTCCAAGTGTAGAGTGAGGATGGAGATGCCCAGTGCTGGGACCTGACCCTATTTAAGGGGGCCAGGCTACCAGCATGGCATCTTGAGTGTTAGTGTCAGTTGACAGTGATTGGCCAAAAGGTGCAACAAGCCCCTATGTGACCGTGTGCAGCGGCCTGTGACGGACCTGAGGCTTGTGCAGCGGCCTGTGACGGTCCTGAGGCTTGTGCAGCGGCCTGTGACGGCGCTGGGGCTTGTGCAGCGGCCTGTGACGGTCCTGGGGCTTGTGCAGCGGCCTGTGACGGCCCTGGGGCTTGTGCAGCGGCCTGTGACGGCGCTGGGGCGCCCGTGACGGCCTGAGAGGGTTGTGTCACGTGTGGCAGCATGTGACACTTACATAACAGCCTTTGAGAGGGAGTATACCGACCTGCACGTGCCTCACGTGTTGGGCCACGTGCGTCACATGACAGGTGCCTCCCCCTCGGGAAAAAGGACAACTCTCCGTCAGTTGTCATTCCATCTAAAAATTTGGGGTGAATTTTGGAATTTTATCCACAATTTTTGGTGGCAAATAGAATTTACCTTTTGTTTTTGATTATTTTTTTTGTAGTGAAGTACACTTTTTTTGTAATATAGATGATGTGAGAGTATGTAAATACCAAAGGTCTGGGGAGAATTTTGGTTTTGTGCTTGGCTAGTCATCTACATTATATACAGTGTAACTTAACTATAAGGTATGTAAACCTTCTTTGTACCAATTTGGTACTTTCTTAATCACATATTATACAGTGTAGTAATACATTGTGTCTTTATCTGACACTTTTCAAATCATTGTTTGAATTATATACACAGCATGGTACATCTTTGTCTTAATTCTAAAACATGATGAAAAATGTGTTATCAAGTAATAGGCTGTCTTTGGTGAAATAGGTGCTTTGTGGAACTGAGTGGATTTTGATATATCAATGTTCACATGTGAATACAAATATACAGAGTATAATGCAAATTATGCAAAATCTTATGATAATCTTTTACAAACTTTTTTGTTTGATACCAAAAAAACCAAGGCCACTTTTATATAAAAGTAGGCCAACCGGCTTTGAAGTTTGTTTTCTTATTCCTAGATAGCGCTTATCTTTGGATTTGCGTGATATAGCAATCAGTAATGTACATTTTATGCATAGTTATGTGCTTGTCCGGTGGCGGATAAGTGTTCATAATTGTGTCATCTGACATTTTGCATTACTTAAGTTTGTAAGTTTGTATGTACAAATACAGTCCTTTTTATGCAGATATTTTGTCCTTATCCGGTGGAGGGTAAGTGTTCATAATGTCATAAAAATGACTTGGTATCTTGTTTCTGCAATGATAGTTGAATCTTACAAGATTCTTGGTGTTGGCAATTTGCAACTTGTGGATCTACACTTTGATCAGAAATGTCTTTGCAGTGGGCCGCTGCTGTGAGATTTAAGTCTTTTGTGTAGTATCCTAGGGTTAGTCGGCGGACTATCTCCCTTTTTGCTTCATGTTTTTCTGTAAATAGTCTTACATAATACAAAGGTATACAGTGTAAAATACAGTGCAAATACAGTGTTATATACAAACATGTTTGATTAGCAATTTAGATTGTAATAATACAATTTCATACATATAAATGCATGTTTGAGCAAGTTTGACATGGTTAAGAGTACGCAATTGTTTTTGTAAAACTTCAATTTTTCAAAATTGGCTGTTTCATTTTGGGATACCTTAAAATTGATTCCCTGATACTACTGACACACACTGAGACCTTGCTTTGACCTTGGGATTGTGAGAGTTTGAAAATTTTGCACCTTGAGCAGATTTTTGAGTGGCACCTTGAGGCTATTGTGTCATGCGGCGCAAGATGCGTCGTGTGCCGCGGTGACACCGGTGGTTGACACCTTTTGGTGAGCAGATCATGTGCCTTCTCATGGACTTGTCACCTGAAGTGAGGGGATCACTTCAGAGGGTGAACAGTGTCATTAGGGGGTGGGGAGGGGTTATAAAGGCTGTGTAGACCACAGTAGGATCACTTATTCCTTGAGTACCCTTGAGATAACACAGTATGGCGCATATGGCAATTTTGGAGGACGAGTTGGAGGCTGTACCTGAGGTACTTGCATATCTCCCTGAGGCCTGGCTGCAGGGTGACATGCAGGCCTTAGACCTGTGGTTAGGTGATCAAAACACCTTGGAGGGGCTGACTCCTGGTACTCCTTTTAGGAGTATTTTGAGTCGGTATGACTCAGTAAGGACGCGGTGGTTGCATAAAGTCCGGCACGACATTGCCGGTTTTGGTGATGTTTTGGTGTGCCGTCATCACGGCTGGTACTTCCTTGGTGCTGGCGGGATTTCCATGCGCAGGGCGGCATCTCTGGAGCTGTTGGCTCAGGCCCTACGTGATCTGGATGGATATGACCCGCGACTGCTTTTCACCAGAAATGATGGGGTCATCTGGGACTTCCTATTGGCTGTCGGCCTATGTGCTTACACGGTGACAGGTGATGCTGCAGACAGCGCTGAGCATGCTTTGTCTACTTTGGAGGCACGTTTTGTCCAGTGGAGGGAGGAGAACGAGTGGCTCTTCAGTGAAGATACGTGGATTGGATCTCCTGCCGCTGCCGAGTTGGCCGAGTCCTGGGAGGCCTTGGGATGGGGGGACTATAACAACTAGTGGGTGGCATCTATAAATGTCAAAATAAACGGTCCTTTTCAGGGCCAACCAACTTTTCACAAAAGTTTTGGTCAATCTCAATCCTGTATAATTGTGTTATTCTTCCCCATGTACTTTCTCACTAGTTACAGCTGTAGGTGGTTGGGTGAGTATGGTGAGTACATTTTTGAATGTATTGGTGCTTTCTCTTTGGTCGTCAATTATGATGTTTTCCAGCTTTGATTCATGGGTATCCATGGTGACAGGCTGGGGTGAAATGTCATTTTGTAGTAACATGGCAAAATCTAGATTAGGTTCCCTGAGCGCTGGTATTATGCTGAACCTGGCACGCCATGGTAGATTGATAGTTTCTGGCAGTAAATATGCGGTCTCTCCTTTCTTAGTAGTAATTACTACTGGTCCATTCCATTCAAATACTAGTCTTGGGAGAGGGTACATTTTGATAATCATATCTCTGTATGTTGGGGCTGAAGCTTTTATAATTGTATCAAACTCATGTGGCACTGGACGCAAGGGGAAGGAGAAGTTGGTGTCTCCTTTGTAGACTTTTAGTACTACTGTGGGATTTGTCCTCTTTGTGACTTTTCCCTTTCCACAGTGCTTGGTTGCCATACTCTTTAGATATTTGGTCAGCCTGTAGGCTGAGTAAATGGTGAGTGTGAATAGTATGGCTATGATAAGGGTATGGGTCTCATGGATAGTTAGAATAGGGGTGGGGCCCTGTTCTATTTGTGCCGTGGTGGTGTCCTTCTTGTATAGGGTTTCGAAGGCTTTCTCCATAGGCTTCTCTGTGACAAATCTATATGCTTTTGCAGTTGGCATATAAGCTAGTAGTGTGGATCCTCTGTGCATTTTGAATAGGGTGTAGGTGGCCAAAATTGTAGCTATAACCGAAAGTATCATTGGTATGATAGATGCTGCTGGATGCCGTGCAAATTTGTATAGATAGGACTCTATTAGTCTATTTTCCAGTGGCTTTGCCAGGCTGGAGGCATCATCAAGCAGGGTTTTTGCGAATGGGTTTAGGTCTAGTAATGTTGATTCATCAATATTACTTGATTTCCTTAACATATCCAGTGTCCTGGATAGGTTGACCTTTGGAAAAGGTGGCAGATTTGCCTTGGAGTCTGGTCCGATTTCTTTGATTTCATTTAGAGCCGCGAGAAAAGGTAGGTTTATGGTCCCCAAAGCATAGTGAAATGAAATTGTAGTGTTGCATGGCAACCTAGAATTTGGTAGTGAATAGTGATCTATATTCACTGTACATAGGCATGGTACACCTATGATTGAGTGTGATGGTGCTTTGTGGGTAGTAGCTGGTTTCCCGTGACACGTAACTGTGTAGGTGGGAGAATTTGTGGTCACTAGATATTCATCTTGTGAAATGGCTACAGCGTGTGAGATAGGTCTCTTCAAGGGTGAGATAGTAAATTGGCACATTTCCTTGACTTGCTGAGCTTGGTTCAAATAAATTGCTACTGTGCATGTAGGTACATGTCTATGGATTCTCGGGCTAGTTTTGGTACAAATTTTGATCTTAGTTCCTGGACAGGTTAGCATATCTGCATTTGTTAGTTCAATAAATAGTGAACCATCTTCAGAGATAGCCAAGAATTTGACATCAGTAATTAATTGGGTTACTCCCTTTGTAGGTGTCTCCTTGGTGTTGATTGGTACTGGTGTAGTTACCAGTTGAAATACTCTGAAGGTGGAGACAGTGGATGCTACAATGATATCCAGGTGGATGTATATGTGCCGTTCCGAATAGGTGTAGGATATCATTCTTTGGGAATAATAGTAGTCAAGGTCAGTTATGGTGACCTTTGATCCTGGTGAGTGTATTCTGAGTGTCATGTCCAGATCATTCAGATGCTCCGTTAGTTCAGCTGGTGGTACTATGTCAGCAGTCATAATGCCTGCTGATAGCATCCTGAGTGCTGATGTGGTGCGCTGCAATGCTTGCAGATAGTTCATTCTTGCTACAATAATGGTGAGTGCATCAGTTAAAATTTGGATCTTCCTTCTTTGTGTGTGCTCGTGATTTGCATAAGTGTTCAGAGATGTGGTCATATTTTGAGCCCATAAATTCATATTTTGGCCTAGAGTGTTCATGGTTTGGTCTAGCATACTTTTATCCTTAACATATGCCTTGACAAATTTGTCTTGGCGTTGGGTGACCTTATCAATTAATATAGCTGCTTCTTTGTCTTGCTTGGAAAAAGCTTCTAGAATGCCGTCTATGTTCTTTATCTGGTCCATGACCTCTTTGACGTCATCTAGTGTGGCAAGACCTATTGCTCCTCTGAAGAGTGGGGCTAGGAACCCAAGTGGTGCTCTTCTGTACCTTCCTTGACTGTTAATTGGATTTGATAGGAACAAATGGATGGATGTTAAGGTAGAGTTAATTTCCTTGTCTGTTATGTCTATTAACAGATCTAGTTCCCTTGCTTGCTGTAATATCTGACTGGTAGAACTGTCGTCATGCAAGGTAGGAAATGTTAGTGCCATAACCTGGTCCAGTATTTTGGTTTCGGTCTCTGGTGGAGCAGGTATATGGTATGGTATTGCCAATATCATGGTTGTGGTATCGTGCCCATTGACCAATGGTTCAGGTAATGGCTCATATATGGCTCCAACGTTCTGTCTAACGGTGGGCACATATGTGATGGCTTGAGAAGTGGCCATCATCACTAGTAGTAGGATTGGCTTTAGCATGCCTGAAATATAAAATATATTCTATGTCTTAGTAAGACTTCTACTAGTGTTTTTGCAATATACTTAGGTTTAAATTGGTTTGCTGATTTTGTGAGCTATCCTTTTTGCTTATGTGAAGTATCCACTTGGCACTGCCTCTGTGTACATAGTTTTGAGAGCAGAAATCCTGGTTGGTCCCAATAGTAATATAATAATCAATGTAGTGTTTGAACTGTACCTTTTTCCATGATCAAGCTAGTGTTGGCTTAATGTCCAATCTGTGCTAGACTCCTTTCCCAAGATTGTAGTGACTGGGTATGATATTGTAGAGTGGGTGTGGTCTGCTTTCTGACAGAGTCCCTCCTGCTATAGGAGAACTGGTATGGCTAGGACCAGCTGGTGTGTACCTGACTGCTGCAGGAGTAGAACTGGTGAGTTGGCTATGGAGTCAGGGCATCTTATGTAGCCCACCCTACCCTCATCCATTGAGGGCCTGGCTTTGTTTCCCTGGTGGCCTAGCTATGGGCCATCAGTGTCAGCTTGTCTGACTGGGGTAATTATGTCTGGGGTAATTAGTGTGGACCACCTGCATCTGTGGGGGTTTGATTGCCCTGGCAAGTGTGTGGGTCCTTTGAAGGGTAAGGGTGTGTCTAGACAGTAGTCTCTTGGCATAGCACGCTCTGTTTCATGTACTTTACAGGATTTAGGTTCAAACATTTTCATTGTGCATTCTTTCAAGGATGCTAGCCTTAGATGCAAAATATGATAATTGTGGTTTCTTCAAGCTTGGGTTGCTAATCCCTTTAGGTAGTCTCTTTTTGGCTTTTGTGTGTAGCCTTTTGGGTTTCAGACTTCAACCCTGTAGTAATCTGTCCTTTGATTCTACTTTGTGTGCACATTGTTTTTTTGTAACCTATATAGTGTATATTGTCTTTTCTGTCCTTTGTGTGGGTTCATATCCTATGCTGATATGAAATTCCTACTTATCATTCATGATTTGGACAGTTGTTGGAAAATTAATTTCCTTCATATAGAGTGTATATACTTATATGACTATTATTCATAGTCTGTGGGTATAGATATTCCATATGATCATGTCAATATATAAAAGTAATCTACTTAGATATTCTCCCTTGCCTGGAGTTTCTTTTCACCTTGTGGTGGGCTGGTCTGGGTACTATTTGGTTTAGACCAACTGACTCTTTGGTGAGTGTGATTTGGGATTTATCCCTTGTTATCCTGTGGATAAACTTTGAGGTGTGGGGAATGAGTCTGTGTGCAAACTCATTTTTCCTCAGTGTTGTGACCTTTTTGAGCCTATCAATATGTACTGGTCTGGGGACTAGTAGGTTATTTGATAGGTTCTTCAACCTTGCGCTGGTTGGAGTTGGTCTTTCTGCAACAACATATGGTCCCATGAATAGGGGTTGAAGCTTCTTTGAATCTGTGGTCAACAGAATTCTGGGAATGTTGATATATACAATATCTAGTGGAAGTATAGCTTGTGGTGTAAGCTTTTTGTCATATCTTGACTTCCTTCCTTGTTGTAGCTTTTTGACTCTGTCTATTGCCTTTCTTCTAGACTCATCTTGAGACAGTATCATTCCAGATACATGCTCGGCTACTGTTTTGATTTCTTCCTCTATGTTTAGGGCAGTTTCTACAATGGTTTGAGGGTTTCTGCCATGAAGTAGGAAGAATGGTGTGTAACCTGTTGTCTGGGACTCTGTGTTGTTCAATGCAAATGTAATTGATTCTATGTACAGGTCCCATGTTTTCTGATTCTGAGAACAGAAAGTCCTTAATGCTGTTCCTATACTGGCATTGAATCTTTCCACTAATCCATTTGATTGTGGTCTGTATGGACTTGACAGGTCGTGTCTTATCTTCTGGGTGTTCATCAGTTTCTTAAAATTGCTGCCTGTGTAGCAGGTGCCATTGTCAGTTTGAACTGATGTTGGTACACCTTGCTGACATATGACGTTCTTGTAGAACTCATGTTGTGTGGTTTCTGCTGTGAGATCCTTTGTGGCATATGCTATGACATATCTAGTCGAATAATCTATGCAAACTTGTATGTGTTTGTTTTTCCTGGCTGTTTCTGGGAGTGGTCCCACAGCATCTAAGTTTAGGTGCTTCATGGGAGTTGGCATATAGTCCCTTACAGTCATTGGTGTTTTGTGGGTGTGCACTGCCCTTTTTGCTTTTAGGCAAGTATCACATGTTGACACATACTGATTGACATCAGCCATCATAGATTTCCAATATACCCTAGGTATGAGAGAAGACATCATTTTTGAAGTACCTACATGACCTGCCATTGGTGAGTCATGGAAGTGTTGCAGTATGTTTTCAACCCAAGTTTTTGGGACTACAACTTGTAGTGGTACTGTGTCTGTTTTTCTCCATGATGTAGGGGATATGTGTGCTAGAATGTTGTCTAGGAGTAGGTAATGCTGAGCATTATTCCTAATCCTTGTTGCTTCAGTGCTTTTTACAGGTAGGTCACCTTTCTCTAGGTAGTCTATAATGGGTATTAGTCCAGTGTCCTTCCTTTGTTCTTCTTTCAACAGTGTGGAGTTGATTGAACTGTCTGGGATTTGGTCTAACATCTGGTCTAATTCCATTATATGCTGTGCCAGCCTTTCTTTATCTTTCTCTGCCTGGATTGTCTCAGGAGATTTTGGTGCAGGTCTGGTCTTTGTCTGTTTCTTTGGTTGCTCAACTGCTATGTCTGTGTTGGCTGTCTGCTCCTTTGAACTGGCTGCTCCTCTGTTTGTGCTGGTGGAGGCGGCCTTTGTTCTTTTGGGGTGGGGGTCAGATTTGCTTTTGTGAGCCTTCTGTGCAGTACCTGCTCTGTCTGAGTGCTTCTGCAAATTGGCTGTGGGTGTGCTGGGTGTTGAAATGGGGGATTTAGTAGGGAAAGAGGATTTGGTTGATACTTTGTTCTTTTTGGCTTTTAGGCCTAATTGCTGAGGGTGGTCATTAGACCTTGTATCCTCTGCAACCGACCGTTTTGCTTTTGAACGTGTGGTGACAACACAAATGTCTCTGTCCTGTTCTTCCTCCATATCCAGCTGTTCTTCTGCAAATCTGACTACCTTGGTGATTGAAGCAATTTTATGCAGTTTTTCTTCCAACTGATTTCCTGATGCACTGTGTGGTGGTTCACGGGATGTGGCTTTCACCATCTGTGCAATCCTGTTGGTCTCAACCGGGGTAAAACAGTTTTCTGGATACTCTTCACAGTATTCCCTTTCACAATGACAGAACACATAATGGGTGGTCTCTTTTAAGATACCTCTGATCACTGGTTTTGGTCTGTCAATTGCTTTTGGTGGGTCATCTCTGTTGAATGGTATCTTGGTTTGGATTTTAGAGAATTTGGTTCTGGTGGCTGCCCTTTTCCTTCTTGGAGGTGGTGGGGGGTTGGTCATTGGTGGTGCATCTGGATATTCTCTTCTTGACATCACATCTGGAGGAATGTTGTCATCTCCTTTTACATGTTGTATTGTGAATGCAAATTGTTGGATATCCAGTGCCCATCTGGCCCACCTGTGGGTCAAACCTGTGTTTGTGAGGAGTGGTATTAAAGCTGCATGATCTGTGTACAACTGAAAGTGCCTACTTTCTAAGTAGTGCCTAAAATGTAGTATCCCATATACTACACCTAGTAGCTCTCTTTCTGTTGTGTTGTAGTTTCTTTCATGCTTGGATAGTGTTCTACCTGCGAAGGCTACTGGTCTCAGTACTCCTTCACTACTGCGTTGTGATAGAACAGCTCCTAGGCTCACATTTGAAGCATCTGTTGCTAGACTGAATTCTTTGTCATAGTCTGGGTATCTCAATAGTGCATGGGTACAGAGTGCATGTTTCAATGTTTTGAAAGCATTGTCTGCATCCTCGTTCCATTTGAAAACCTTTAGGTTTGTTTGTAGGTCGTACAGTGGCCTAGCAATATTGGCATAGTCTTTGATGAACTTTTTGAAGTATTGGCATAGTCCTGTGAATGATCTGACTTGTTTCACGGATTTTGGGGTGGGAAAAGTTTTGACACTTTCCACCTTTTCTGGGGATGGTTGTAAACCATCTGGTGTGACACGCATTCCTAGAAAATCTATCCTATCTGTGAAGTATTCACATTTTGATTTCTTTAGCTTGAGTTTCCCAATTCTCAGGCTTTTGAAGACATCTTCAAGGTCTGAAAAATGTCGTTCTACATCTGGTGATAGGACTAGAATGTCGTCTAGGTATGGTAGGGCACATTTGTATTTCAGTTTGTTGAGAATTAGAGTTACTAGATGGCAAAAACCTGCCGGCGCGGTAGCCAAACCCATCGGCATCTTTTGATAGACATACTTTTTGTCATTTGCTATGAAAGCAGTTTTGTGTTGATCCTCCCTTCTTATGGGAATTTGGAAAAACCCTTGTTGCGCATCTAGTTTACTGAAAACAGTAGGTTTGAGTGACCCTATCATGTCTAGTGTGTCGTCTGCACGTGGCGTTGATAAAGCTTGGTTTATCATATTAGCATTGACGTGGCGTAGGTCTGTGACTAGACGTTGGCCTCCAGATGCTTTCTGTACTAAAAATGATCTGGATGCCCAGGGTCCCTCTGCACATTCTCTGAGGATGCCCTGTCTGACTAGGTCTTCACAGACTTCTCCCATCTTAGCTTGCTTCTCAGGCGTCTGCCTGTATGGTAGGTAGTGACATGGTACTGCATCTGGTTTGATGTGAATTGAATGTGTGTATAGGTTGGTTGTACCTATGTCATTGTCTTTACCTACAAATACATCTTGATACTTGTGGAGTAACTTTTGGAGTCTCTCTTGTCCAATATCTGTTAGTACACATTTGGGTGGCACATTTTCCATTATGTCTGGCATAATGTCATGAGCCTCACTGTGAATTGTGGCCAATTCATCATCAGTGTCATCTCCACGGTTTGTATCTGGATCTGCATATACTGAGGCACAGTCTGACTCTGTGTCACTACAATTCTCTTCAGTGTCCAGCACTTGTAGTGTGGGTTCCTCAGTAGGGATGTCAGTATCTGGTTGATGTAATTCAGAGGGATCTACCTCTGTGAATAGGGCTATTATATCACCCTTCCTCACCTTGTATGGTCGGTGGCTTGTATTGAGCAGTATGATTGGGTGCCTGTTCATTTCTGAGGGTGTTACTACTCCCTTTTGAACTAGGTATGGAACTCTGTTGTTCCTCTGCAAATTGTCTAATGTGCCTACACATCCTTCTAAGCATTTGAGGGATGTGACTTGTCCTAGAACTGCTAGTTCTGTGAAAGGAAGGATTGTAGCCTCCCTAACAGCTCGGACTGGCTTGACTTGTAGCTCTGGGTCTACATTGAATTCGATCTGTGATCGTGTTGCTTTTAAGAAATCTGTGCCTAGGACAACTGGCTTTGTGAGATTTGGAATAATTGAGAATGGGAATTCGAATCTGGTACCATGAATTTTGAATTTCAATACTGCTGCTTGTCTTACATGGCATATGGATCCGTCTGCTAAGTGTACATTGAACTTTCTCTTTTTGATTTCTACATCTCGAGATTTCTGAATTTCCCTAAGAAAAGTATCCCTGACACAGGTGATAGTGGCACCGGTGTCAACTAAACAAGGTATTTCAGTGTGTTCATAGAATCTTGCATTTAAACAGCCATTTTTAAGAAGTTCAACAGAAATTTTGGTACTCTCACCCATTTCCTTTTGCGATGCATCTTGTTGAGGTGTGATGTGAATCACTGATGGTCGGCTTGATTTCCCAGTGTGCATCTGGGGGATTGTCTCTGCTATACTAGCAATTGTCTTTGGTTGTCCTAGGGATTGTTGATCTTGGATCTTGATGGGGGGTTGGAGAGGCTCACAACGCACTGGCCCAGCGGCGCTGCGGGTCTCTAGTTTCCCGAGTTTGAAGATCCTAGTAGCTGCTTGATCTGTTGAAGCACGTCAGGCTGGATAGCTTGAGGTGGCTGTTGGGGCTGCTGTTGGGGGTTGTAGCCTTGTGTGTTGGATCTGTAGCCATTGTAGCTGTCTCGACCTCTGCTGTTGTCACGACTGCGGTTGTAGTCATGCTGTCTGTCACGACTATTGCTGTAGTCACGACGGTTTTGATCCCGACCTCTGTTGTAGTCACGATCTCTGCTCTGGTCACGACGGTGGTAATCACGGTCTCTGCTGTTATCACGGCGATTGTAGTCGCGATTTCTGCTACTATCACGGTGTCTGCTGTTGTCACGACTTCTGCTGTTATCTCTACGGCTGGTGTCCTGACTGTTGCTTTGGTGATCTCGGCTGTTATTTTGGCTGTATCCACCTCTGCCTCGTTGTCCTCCTCTGTTGCTATTTCTGAAGTTTGGGTCAAAGTTTTTGCCTCGGTAGCCTCCTCTGTTATTTCCAGAGTTCCTTTGTTGGCTGTTGTTGGGTTTACCTTGATCCTTCAGTGCCCTTTGTTCTTGCCTCCTCACATGTTCATTTGACATGAGGTTTAGGCTTTGGTCTTCATCCTCTGATGAGTGATCCATTTGAACTGTCTTTGGGTCTGATTTGGCTTTCTTTGAGGGGTTTCCATTTTTCTGTGACTTTGTTTGCTTCACAATCATAGAGTTTACATGTGTCACAGACTTCAGTTGTGCCTGCATGGATTCTATTGTTTCCTGTAGCTCTGAGCCTAATTCTGCTTTTATCTCCTCTTTAATGTTACCAGTGGAGACTGTTTGTTGGTTCTCATACTCCTCTGCAACTTCAAGTATTTTATCCCATGTAGTTGCTTCCCTGTGGATGACTACTGCACTGATGTCGTCCCTTAGACCATGTAGCAGGGCTTCCCTTGTTCTCTCCTCGGACTTGTTGTGAGCTGTGGCCATCTTTTGTAAGGCCATGGCATAGTCTGATACAGATTCTTTTGGATTTTGCTTCCTCAATGCCTTAGCATCAAATCTGTCGTCCTCCTTCTTGAAGTATTTCAGGAAAGCTGCCTTCATTTCTTCATAGTCTGCTGTTGGATGGGCTGTCCTATAGGCTTTGTACCAAATTTTTGCCTTACCATCTAGGTAGTTTGAGAAATACTTGATTCTGTTACTGGGATGGTACCCATATCTGGAATCAAAGTATTGTTCATAGTCTGTGCAGTGCCTCCTGGCGGATTGTGTGAGAGAGGACTGTGAAAACTTTTCTGGCTGTAGAATATCACAGTATTTTTCCTCTTTGTCCCGTTTTAGCTGGTCCCTTAACCCACTGAAAGATGCCTCCCTTGCAACTCTTTCCTCTTTCAAGGCATCTAGGAGTGCTGAGGAGGTGTCAGTGTTAGTCAGGTTCACTCCTTGGGTATTGGGTGCACCTGACTTGAGTGAGGCTAGGGCCTCAGCTAGCTGGTTTTTCATTGTCACTTGTAGATGAGCTTGCATATCAAGTAGTGCTTGAGCGGCTTCAGCTTTTTGGGTCTCCATAGAGTTCTTCAGTGCCTGGTTGGCTTGTCTGAGTAATATTAATTCCTTCTCTTGTTCCTCTTTGGCCTTCCTTAAGGCTCGGCTGGTGCTTTCCTCATGTGTGGTGTGTAGGGCTGTTAGTTCAGGCCTAAGTGTCTTATCCACATGAGTTTCTACATTCTGGGCTATGAGTAGAAGTGCCTCAGCCTCCTCTTTGGCTGCCTGGCCTGGGGGTACTGTCTCATCGTCACTCATACCTGATCCTGGGGTATGCTGACCGTTTGAGAACAAGTCACTCTGTGTGTCCTGGATACTGTCCAGGGCAGCTAGGGTGTCCAGGTGAAGCTTGCCTTGGAAGTCACTCTCTTGAGTGGTGTGGTGTGGTGAAGCTGAGGGTGTTGGAGTGGAGCTCCTGGATGACTCCTTGGAGTTGGGTCTCCTCCTCCTGCTGGGTAGAGATCCAGGGGTAGCTGGTCCTTTGCTGCGGAGGTGAGTCTTGGTAGTCTGTGCTGCCAGCTTGTGGGATCTTGTTAGGACTTCTCCACCACTTTGTCATACAAGGAATCCCCTTAGTTGGGAGATCCCTTGTAATGTGAGGAAGTTGACTAAGTCTTGAGGTCTTGTAGTATAGTTGGTATTTATTACAAGTTGACAGCAACAGTACAGTAAGTACAATGTAGGTTCCACTCAGTTACACCTATCCACACAATAATATAGGTCTTGGTAAATATACCTAATAACCCTGAGGTTAGTACTGGACTAGAGCCAAGGGGGTCCTACACCATGTCTGATAGTTGGGCCTAGTAGGGCATAGCCTATAGCCTTGTTCTCAGTCAGTGGAGAGGTCCTTGCTCAGTGGTGTCCAAGTGTAGAGTGAGGATGGAGATGCCCAGTGCTGGGACCTGACCCTATTTAAGGGGGCCAGGCTACCAGCATGGCATCTTGAGTGTTAGTGTCAGTTGACAGTGATTGGCCAAAAGGTGCAACAAGCCCCTATGTGACCATGTGCAGCGGCCTGTGACGGACCTGAGGCTTGTGCAGCGGCCTGTGACGGTCCTGAGGCTTGTGCAGCGGCCTGTGACGGCGCTGGGGCTTGTGCAGCGGCCTGTGACGGTCCTGGGGCTTGTGCAGCGGCCTGTGACGGCCCTGGGGCTTGTGCAGCGGCCTGTGACGGCGCTGGGGCGCCCGTGACGGCCTGAGAGGGTTGTGTCACGTGTGGCAGCATGTGACACTTACATAACAGCCTTTGAGAGGGAGTATACCGACCTGCACGTGCCTCACGTGTTGGGCCACGTGCGTCACATGACAAAGGCCTACCTGATAATGAAACATGTACCTATAACTGGGGTCATATTTAGGGTGTTTTCTAGTCCCCTCTCTCTTTAAGATGCATATATACTATAAACTTTGATCGACAAAGTATTGAATTAAACTAAATTCTGAGCAAACCTCTGAGGATCCGTCAGTCAAATTGAAGTTTGCCCAATGTTAAATTATGGGCGAATTTCGTCCGACCGACGGATTCAGCCTCAAGCAACTCGGCAGTGTTGCATTCAAGCATCATGCTGACTGGGTGGTCTTTCAGAACAGATTCGGCAGTCGTCAAAATGAGGTTTTTCGTCGATAGTGCAATATGTGCAATTAATGAGGGTCTCAAAAATGATATTTGCGATATTTTTGTATAGATTTCAACAGAAATTCTTGTGAAACATTTTTTACAAATGGTCGTCAAATAGGTTTCATCACATCCCGCATCACATCACCATTTGCTCACGATTGCGTCAGTTGTTCTGAAAGAGCCTCCTGGGTTGATAGATTCCTGAATGGTGAGTGGAATCGCCAGGGCTGCATTCATGCATCACGACAACCTGTAGATGGCACCTAACTCACGTGAGTGCACGGACATACGTTTTGAGTGAGCCTTAAATTAATGAAGTCCTACTGGAATATTAGTCTTAACATTTACCATGACACAGTTCATGTGTAGTCTTTTTTTTAAAAGAGTATCTATCTGGGGTTCCGCTATTACTGTAAATGTAGATATTTTCGTGTGTATACATTTTCGCAAATTTGCTAAAAAGGACATTTTCGCTGGTACTAAAATTCGCGAATTTCGGAGATTTGGCTATTTAATTCAATACTGTATAAATATTCGCTCTGTACATATTTTCGTGGATATTCAAAAAATCACGAAAATATGTACGGCGCGAAAATATCAACCTTTACAGTACTAAAGAAGGAAAGAAAAATGAGGGTTGGTGGGCAGAGCCCCCCAATGTATATTAAAGGGGGGCTAGCACCGTGAAGACTAGCTGTCTTGGCAAGTCATGTGACCACCGCTTGATCAATCAGGTTGCAGCTAAGGCTCCGCTTGTTCCCGTGCATTTTGTAGCACGCACGGGTTAGCTCTCCCACATGAGAGGACAAACGTTTAGAGCGTTATCTTAATAAGACCAGAGGCCTTCGGCCTCTGGCGAGTGGCGTGTGACTGACCATATGCCCCCCCCCTCCTCCAGGGTGCGATGTCCGTGCTCTATTTATAGCTGTCCCTTGACCTAGTTGCCTCGGAAAACATGGTGGCCCCCATAGAGAATCTGGTCACGTGGTTTCGCGGAGAAGATATAATAGTAGTCTCTAACCATTAAGACAGTCGTAATGGTCTTAACGTTAGTTCCTGAAGTGGCCACCTTCTACATAATCCGACAGATGGAGCCACCCTTACTTCAAGTGCCACTATTTGTTGGTATCATGGGGGGCTCTGCCCCCCAACCCCCGTTTCTATTTTAGTTTCTTTCTTCTTTATTAATGTGACATGGTCCGATGATTAGGGCTCAAAAGTAATTTTTTGTTAAAAATACACAAAAATGTTTAATATGGTCATACTACATATCCTACCTATTTTATTAATACTATTCCCCATTAATTCAACTTTGAATTCAGTCAATTGTCAGTTTTATGCTCAATTTAAGACTTTTGGAGTGCACGCTATAATTCCCTAATGACAATACACTGTAAAATGCTGTACTTCGGCCACAATGGACCCTCTAAATGGGCTCCTATTGGCCATAGGTGACATTGTTCCCTATCCTCTAAATATGATATTATACTAGCATTTGGAACAGATTTATGTAGGATTTAAAATATTGAAAAAATCGGACCATGCCACTTTAATGGTGAGTACTATTAAGCCTTTAAGACTAAGACTTATTAAAATCTTAAAAGATGTCTCTGTCGGCCGCTATACCATGTCACAGGAAAACCCTTATAGCTCAGCCCCTACACATCACAGCTTACTCACGGTTAAATATTCTGAATCAGTGGAAAATTCTGTAGCCGAGAACTGCCGGTTTAAGACAGCCTTTCACTCAAATGGCAATATAGCATAGATATTAGATCCCCTATTAGGGCAGTGACATGACAATGCATGTGTATTTAACCGTATTTCCTATTTTGGTAATACATGTATATCAAACTAATATAATCAATAGCGTGATGCAAAATTCAATAGAATATCAGTAGTCTTTCAATAACTAGCATTTCCTGCTAACACAGTCTTTGGGGCACGTGGGGACGAACCTGCGAAGTCACTGGACTCCGCTCATTCTGTGCGTAATCTTGAATCGCCACTTCTGGCATAATCTTGATCAGTTTTTGCCACTTCTGGGGTAATCTTAATCAGTTTTCAGGTGATACCTATCCTCTAAACGGCACCACTCTAAATTTGCAACATTACTGTATATATCGGGGGCAGAGCCCCCGCACCCCCTTTTACTTTCTCTCTTTTTTCTTTCTTTTTTTCTGGAATAATATTACGCCAGAAGTGCCGATTCAAGATTACGCATAGAATGGGCGGCGTCTAGTGACTACGCAGGTTCGTCCCTTGTTGCGTCTTTGGGGTACATGCTGGACTTATTAGCTTTTTCGTCAGTGTCATAAAAGTAGTTTCAGTGGCCCCCACTCATGAAATAATTCAGAGACGGTATAAATGTATACATGCGTTTGTAATAGATCCCCTCACCACCCATGTCACATGATGGTAAGGCAAAAAAAAGAAGTTTTGTTTAAAGTAACATGGTAAGAAAATGTAGGGTCGGAAGGTCGAATTTTTTTTTTCAACTTTTTTTTTCAACATAAAAGTACCAGCCAGCCTCTCGGAAGACGCGGAAATTGACCAAAAAAGGGTAAAAATACAAAAATGTCTTCAAAATTACACAAAAAAAACGTAGGGTCGGCCCTGTTTTGCTAGGGTCGGTCGGGTGACCTGAAACAAACTTCTGCTCGACCCTTCAGAACATACATCAGTTATTTCCTGCTGTACGTGTTGATGACCACACCACCACCTGTCAAGTTACACCATGCCATCTAAGTTACGTCTGTACCAACAGAAACAGGATACAAAACTCGTGATTTCTAACCAGCTGACTCGGATATGACAGATTAAGTGTACAATGTACATGATGATATATATGTCTGGGGGATGGGGGAGGTGGGGGGGGTTGACATGTGTGTGTGTGTGCTCTAGTTTAAGTATACCACCGTGGGAGGTGTATTTCTCTAAGGCTGAATCCAGATGCATTTTGAAAAAGGCAGATTAATATCTTATGGGTGTGGACCACTAAATTCGACACGGCGACATGGCCGTTTTTGGGCCTAGTGACATGCGACATGAGGAAAATCAGAGATAGTGATATGGGACATGGCTATTTCTTAAAATCGACAGTGCGACATGGCCATTTCTTGAAATCGACAGGTAAAATCGGGACCCCCCATCCAGACCCCCAGCTATAGTACATGTACTTACTTCTAACAGTGTGCATTATGACGACCAAGGGCATGATGCATTACGGCACTATGCGGGAATTAAAGGGTAAGTTATGCAGGTCTACCAAGGATTTATCCCTCACACTCCAGGACTAAAATAATGTTCAGTGACTGTTATTTATTTCATGGTGAGTACGGCACTCCCATTAGCGTGGCTCCAGATGGGTCAAATAGTACAGTCATTTTAGACCAAATATGGCCCAAAGATAGAATAAAATACCTGACAGCTGATTTTTGCAGGATTGGCCCGTCTATATGTTAGATTCAACCTACCAAAAGTCCTGATGTGTCCTAGGCTTGGCTATTTTTTTAGAGCCGTTTTCGTATCGGATGAAAAAATACCATTGAAATGCTATATTTCAGATCTGTACACCAAAGTACCATCATGGTAAGGATATTTTTTGGGGTAGACATTTACCAATACAACTAAATATGATGTAAAAAGGGTGCTGATTAAGAATATTGATGTTTCCAAAATCCAAGATGGCCGCCAGGTCAAAATCCAAGATGGCAACCATATAATCCAAAACCCCTCCCCTACAGTTTGAAAATTGCCTCTGGACATAATAGAAACTTACTGATTCCCCCTAATTTGAGCCCTAGTAATCTATTTATCTCATTGATTTTGTTGCTAGGTTGCGTGGTGGCTTAGCAACAGCAGTTCTAAGTATCTATTTGCTTAGCAACACAGGTTTTACAGATATGTAGCATCATGACAAGGGCATTCTTGGGTATAGAAATGTTAATAACACAGCAAATCTAAAAAGGGTGCTGATTAAGAATTTTGATGTTTCCAAAATCCAAGATGGCTGCCAGGTCAAAATCCAAGATGGCCGCCAAATAATCTGAAATCCCTCTCCTTTGGTGTTAATATTGCCCCTAGACAAATTAGAACCTGACAAATCCCCCCTCCCAAATTGAGCTCTAGCAATCCATTTATCTTATTGATATGTTGCAAGATTGAGTGGTTGCTTAGCAACAGCAGTTCTAAGTATCTATTGGCTTAGCAACACACCATCAATATCAGAATTACTTGATGTAGCAAAACTGGTAGTGTAAGTATTTCTATAAAGCCAGCTAAATTGAACAGTCCACAAAATGAGGTTGGATTATTTGAATTTTAACTATAACATTGCTGTTAACTGTGAGAGAAAAGCGGATATAAGATTGATAGCAATAGGAAAACCCCTCAGATCAAGAGATTCTAAACGTGTAATTTACTTGTTGCTATTTACTTATTGCTAGTACCAATGGCTGCTTAAGTATTGATTGAAGAGGTACTTATCATTGAGATTGAACTATAATGTGTGTTACAAAATACTTAGCCCAAGTGGAAAATATCAAAAGAACTTCAGAGGTGTATTGAATGTGTGATAAAGGCCTGGCCAACACTTACTACTAAAGTCTACATTTCTATGAGATATAAAAGGTAATTTTGTGGGATAAGAACCTGATACTGCTGACCCTACTTGTCCTCAAACCACCACATAATCTAGGGCATCCCTGTCCCTAATTAGTGTCCTTCATTCTTTAGCCATGGGTCCCTCATTCTGCCACCATAGTTCTCTGATCCTTCTCCTTAGTCCCCTTCTATCATCCACTACCCACCCTACTCTTTTCCAAAAGTTCCTATCCTTCTCCTCCCGTCAAGTTATCAACACTTTCCCGCATGCCACCCATCACATCTCTGCTGTTAACCCTTTGAGGACAAGCAAAATTTAATATGGCTAGCTCTGAGGATGAGAAATTTTGCAGGAATTTTCCCTACAGAAAAAAGCATTGCTGAATCTCATAGAGTTAGGATGACCATAGTCAATGCTTGCCCTACCATGGCATCAACTATAGTCAATGCCCGCCCAGCCATGACATCAACTATAGATGATGCTCACCCTCAAAGGGTTAAGGCAGCTACATAGTGTGACAGAGCAGTGGGATTTGTCCCATTGCCCTTGGTCTATTATAATTGACTCTGTTACAAAGAGCACTTGAAAGAAATGAGGCAAGTGCTCTAAAAACAGCTACCTAGTTGTATCCAAGTTTTACTGTATCTATGATTATGTTGGTGCTAACTACTAAACACTTGGCCAGCTCAGAACAGAAGACGGTTGTAATGTGCCTGCATGGAAGGTGGCTTCATCCTAGAGACAAAAAGGAATAGCCACCAACACGTGATAATAATCATTCTGAACATGACAAACTACAACTGTCCAAAGGTACCAGCCACTATTCGTGTGGGTGAGCGTCCAGCTTATTTTTGATTAGAAATGGTCAGCAAATAGCCCACCAGATGGTATCTGTATCTTCTCTGCAATGGAGGTGCTCACATCCCCTAGTGTGAGGGGTACATCTTGGAATGGAAAGGGTGTAGATAACAATAATGAGGGAGCTGTATTGGTTTACAAAGGGACAGTATAAGTAGACATACACACGTGGGAGGGGACTTGTCTATCCTTATGGGATTCTGGTATGGATACAGTTGACAAAGAAAATTAATCAAACAAAAAATGAATCAAATACATTTCTAAAGTGCAACCACTAGTGAATAATACCTTGCTTTTTACTTTTATCTCATTATCTTGCCCAGTTTCATATGACCAGAATGTCCTGTTTATGCTCCCTATGCTCAGGGGACTTCATTAGGCATTAGATTAATATATTTGACACTAACTTAGCTTGTATTTGGAGTTCTGTCGTTCCCAACTTTTAAAATTACCCAGTGGGTTATGATGGCGGTTCTTAGATGCCCTGGCCAAAATTTATGTTAATTATTGTAATATGACTTACATCTTTGACATATGTAATAATTATGATAGGACTCTGGTGTAGGTGGGGTCATGTATCATTACCATTGAGCTAACATGTAGTTAATCTGTGTTGCTAGGCAAGGAATTAATTAGAATCATAGTTTCTAAGCAACCACTGGTCTGAGGTACAATAAGTGGTACTGTTCAGATGCCAGTGGCCAATTTGGTGGAGGTAGATATTATTGCAATTAAGCTACATACCTGTGACACCTATGTTGCTAAGCAAATAGATATTCAGAACAGCTGTTGCTAAGCAACCACTTAACCTAGCAACATATCAATAAATGGATAAAAAGATAAATGGATTGCTAGGGCTCAATTTAGGGGGATTTGTCAGGTTCTGATTTGTTCAGGGGCAATATTAACACCAAACGAGAGGGATTTCAGATTGTTTGGTGGCCATCTTGGATTTTGACCTGGCAGCCATCTTGGATTTTGGAAACATCAAAATTCTTAATCAGCACCCTTTTTTGATTTAGCTGTGTTTTTAACATTTGTATGCCCAAGAATGCCCTTGTCATGATTCTACATATCTGTAAAACCTGTTTTGCTCAGCAAATAGATACTTAGAACTGCTGTTGCTAAGCAACCACGCAACCTAGCAACAAAATCAATGAGATAAATAGATTACTAGGGCTCAAATTAGGGGGAATCAGTTTCTATTATGTCCAGAGGCAATTTTCAAACTATAGGGTAGGGGTTTTGGATTATATGGTGGCCATCTTGGATTTTGACCTGGCGGCCATCTTGGATTTTGGAAACATCAATATTCTTAATCAGCACCCTTTTTACATCATATTTAGTTGTATTGGTAAATGTCTACCCCAAAAAACGTCCTTACCATGATGGTACTTTGGTGTACAGATCTGAAATATGGCAATTCAAGGGTATTTTTTCATCCGATACGAAAACGGCTCTAAAAAAAAAGCCAAGCCTAGGACACATCAGGACTTTTGGTAGGTTGAATCTAACATATAGACGGGCCAATCCTGCAAAAATCAGCTATCAGGTATTTTATTCTATTTCAAAACCTAATATGACTGTACTAAAAAGCGACCTGGCGACCTGGGCCGTTTTGGAGGCGACCTGGCACCTGGTGCAATAATAAAAGCGACCTAGCGACTTTTGGACAAAATTTACAATAGAATAGAGGGTTCAAAAAAAGCGACTTTTCGACCTGGACCCCTTAATTTAGGCGACTTTCCGACCTCAGGGGGGGACCCCTCTGCACCCGCATTAGCTGAACCAAGGAAGGAAGTACTTAACACCCCCGTGCAGTAACCCTCGCCCGTATTTCACAGCCAGTCATATCATCAAAATTGTCGATTTAACCACTATAAAGTACGTTTTGTAGAACACTTAAGTGAAATTTTGACGAATATTATTAATAAGGACATGAAATAAACGCAAAGGAGAACTTCTAGAGTACCCCACTGAGGGCTATTTCACTGGGGAACTCTACTCGTGCACCTTTGTCTATTTATCTAGGCATATCATAATATTAGTTTCAGGACTGGGGATAAGGTTAGCAGTAGGTACCACAGAATATTTGAAGAAACCCTTCTATGAAAACAGTATCGGTATCTTGGTTAGAAAGCTAAGAGAAATGATGAAGAATCATAGCAATTACGTTAAGAAGCATTAAATATATACCAGCTGTACACTATTCATGATTTTTTTAGAATACTTTTAATGACTTTTCTAGAATAAACGTATACTTATTCTTACGTATTTATAAGCCACTCCCTAACTTTGGAAAGTCCTCATAGGGCATCTAGTTTTGGGGCCCTTGATGGGGGGTCCCCATGTCACATGTCGGTTTTAAGAAATGACCATGTCGCATGTCTATGTCGCTTAAGATGCTCATGTCCCATGTCAATTTTAAGAAATGTCCATGTCCCCTGTCAATAAGCCTCATGTCGCATGTCACTAGGCCTCATGGCGCATGTCGATTTTAAGAAATGTCCATGTCGCCATATCGAATTTAGGGGTCTAGAGCCATAATTTTGGCCGCTTCAGTACTGTAGGATAGGCCTACATCTAAAATCTCCCATAGAAGCCACAGCCGGACTCTAGGGCGATCCTATAACTATAAGCCGCACTAGCGATTCGTCTTGCATACTATAGCTAAGGCTTCTAGGCAAGAATTTACGGTAGAGGTGCTAATTATTACTACACACAGGTGATTGAAGAGGGACTCCCTTTAATTGCAATGATTCTAAGTAAATATCCCCCGTGCCTTATAGGCTCCCTTCACTGAATACCCTTGTAGATTGGTACAAGGCCTATAACACTAGCTGTATGCAGTATGCAAGAGATGTGAAATGCCTTGTTCTCCGTGCCCGCTGTGGTATATTCACGGATAAACAATAGGCTGAACAAGGCTGGCAAATGTCACATGGATAAACAAGGCGAATTTACACCCTCCCCCCCCCCCGTCCCCACTCAAAGTGTTGTACGCCGGGTTGTACGGCCTATATGTATTACCATATATCATTGTTGTTTCTGTATCATTCTACAAGGAACGGGAGTGATTCACTGTGCTTTCTCTATTTTCAGGGTCAGTGTAAGATTTCAGTCCTCGCCCAGGGTGGCTCCGCAGGGGTCAAAAGTGACCTGGCGACCTGGGTGGTTTTCAAGGCGATCTGGCGACCTGGTACAATAATTTAAGCGACCTGGCGACTTTTGGATAATATTGTCAATAGGATAGAGGCTCCAAAATAGCGACTTTGTGACATGGGGCCCTTAATTTCGGCAACTTTCCGACTTCAGGTAGGCAGGCAGGATGAACCAGTGCTGGGGTCCCTAATAATGGGAGGGGGTGCGAGTCTCCATGTCCCTGCCGAGGGTCAGGGTTATGTTCATGTCCCATCTACAGTATTCATTCCTCCTGTCCTGTCACTAAGCCCTCAAGAAGGCCCATGTCGCCATGTCAAATTCAGGGGTATAGGGCCATAATGTTGCACAGGCGAGTTTGCAAATTACATTTTCATCATATAGAAGCTACTATTTTGACTGTGGCGAAACATTCTGTAACAAAGGATGAAAATATCGCCACGTTTCACAGATAGTAGGGTAAAGCGCCCATGAGATGACTAGCTGGTGTGTTGGTACCTTGAGTAGACCAGTACACGGATCAGGAGCCCTGTGGACTATTGGCCCTATGCCGATTGGCCCTAAGAAAGATCACCCCCATGTCTATAATAGCCCTGTGGAAAATTGGCATAATAATCAATGGCACCCTGATTGAGACATACCAGTCCACTCATGGTACTAACATACCAGTTAGTCATCTCATCGGCGGTCTACCCTAGTGTCGCTCTAATGGAGCCTGTCCTTCTGTTACCTTGTGGGATAAGATGCGTTTGTTTCTGACACTCACAGAGAAAATAAAACCTCTTTAGGGGAGTCCTGGCGTATTAACTCTTAAAGGACGGATGTCGCTAAAAAATCACATTAGTCCTCATGATGCACCAATGCAACACCGGCGAATGACTTACTGGTGCTGCATTGGTGCATCATGCCGACCCTCCGGGAGTGTCTTAACCCTGTAGGGTCGGCATGATGTATGAATCAAACACTGGCGACTTACTTGCCAGGGCTGCATTCATGCATCATGACGACCAAGGCATGATGCATTATTGCATTATGCCATCCTTGAAGGGCTGAGAAAGCATAGGTGACTCCCATGGTTGACTAGGGGAGTCTCAAATAATAGCTGCCTGACTCACCTAAGGGAGTCACATAAGGACCTGGGTTCCCCTACAGAGAGAGTTAATCTGGAGGTGACCTGGACTCCTTTTTCACTCTGTTTCTTTTCTCTGTGAAATCCTGGGAAATCAAGGTGATAATTTTGCTACCAATTTAATACTGTTCGGGTGGTCAGCACTGACCAACTCACCTTAGTCTTCTCCATTATAATGAGTATTAGGCTAAGTCCTTTGGAGCTATATTAATGCACTGTATTTTTCACTAAAGGGAGTTAGTATGTCACTACTATTTTGAAGTGTGAAAGGTTTATACAGGATATCTAGCGTGGTAAAATTCCAATATTCCCCAATTTATGGCTGCACCAGATTGAGCCAAGTTGAAAGTCTATGTACCGTAAATTCCCGCGTATAACCCGCATCTCGTGTACAACCCGCACCCCCAACTTAGGAAAATCCTATAACCCGGTTCTGGGTTTGAAAACTTCTATTTTAGTACTGTTCTATAGTAATAAAAAACCTCGTATAACCCGCACCCTATATAGGCATGTTTGGTATCAAATGAAAGCTGAGGTTGATTTGCGTACAACCCGCGGGTAGTACGCGGGAATTTACGGTAGATGGAAATGGGTAGAAAACTTTATAGATGTTTAAGAACTTGTATTATTAGACACATTCCTATAATAAGTAATTGAAGTGGTAGTATGCATGCACAACTCACGTGTTGCTGTGTCTGTAGCAGTGCTCCCCCTGTCTGTGTGGCTGTAGGTGTGCAGGTTGGTGAGTGACTCCACAATGTAGCCTCCAGTAGGATGTGGTTGGGACATGAGCAGGGGGGGGGGTGCCAAGAGCCGTAGCGCCATCCTCATTGAGTATCTAGAGTGGAAACAACACACAGTCATTTTTAACCATAATTATTCTAAGCAGTTATTACACAAAAGCTATTCAAGTTTAATTTCTGTTGTATTTTCTCCTGGGAAGATTTACCCTTTTCCAAGGAATACACACAACAGGAATTATTTAAATTTACTCTCCCATGTGTCTATTCAGTTGCATTAAGGGAGTGTTCATTTATTAATTACAGGGGGGGGGGTGGTGGGTTTGGGGGGCGGCGTAAAAATTTCTGACCCCTCCTGAGGGGGTGTACAACCGTGATGTGTATCAAGAAACGTGATGTGTAGTACTACACATCACGGCTGACCATACAAACGTGATCTGTATCAAAGCAACGTGATCTGTATCAAAACAACGTAATCTGTATCGAATTAGCGTGATCTGTATCAACGTGATCTGTATCAAGGATTTTGAAAAAATCCCCATACCTTATCTGTATCAAAACGTGTTCTCTTTATGGAGTTAGTGAATATATATTTTTAGAAAAGATGTGACATCTTTGGGAATATCTTGTTTACAGATCTAGGTAAAAATCTAAAATTTATTTTGATATATTCCTTAAATTAAAAGATTCTAGAATTCAGTTTATTATTTTTCTCCTCTCCAAAATTTGAAAAGAGGGGGTCCATCCCCCTGGTTGTTCCCCTGGTCGCCCCCTCCCTATCCTGCCCTGCTTCTCTCCCATGGGGGCACAGAACATTGAATCAACATTGACGACTGGTTTTCACTGTTGATTCAATGTTGTTTCAGCGTTGATTTAAATTTTAATGTTGAACTGAACTTTGTGGCCACTGGGTTGCCGATCCCTACCATTTAGAGGAGGAAGTTGATACACATCACGTTTATTGATACAGATCACGTTTGGAGGTACCTGAATTCAAGAAGCTCTGGGTTGCTACACATCACGTTAGTTACTACACATCACGGTTGGATTGTTACTACACATCACGTCTTTTTGATACACATCACGTTTGCATGGTCAGCCGTGATGTGTAGTACTACACATCACGTTACCTGATACACATCACGGTTGTACAGGGGGTCGCTTAAAAATTCTGAAAATTCAAGAAATTAAGCCCCTTTTTAGAAAAAAAGCCAGCGCATTACTATAGTTCAAAGGGGTTTTGGTGCCTTTGGCGAGGGGGGGCACGAAACATTACACACGCTCTCGACGGGGGGGGGGGGGGGGTGGGCGTAAAAAGATTTCTCACCACCACCCCCTGTAATTAATAAATGAACACTCCCTAAAGAGCAAGGAACACTAAAAGGGTCCACTGGCCATTTTATGTCCCCTAAAGTCAGTGGCGCCCCCTTTTTTTGTGTCAATGTTTTAACATTTTGTAAACGCTTTCCCAAACATTTGCAAACCTCCTGCAAACGTTTTCCGACCATTAGGAAAACGTTTTTTATTAGCTGGGTAGTGTCTGACATGGCAGCCTCGAACACTATAGTCCCAAATGAGCCTGAACAAATTTATACCTAAAGAAAGTGATCCAGAATCCTGGATCACTTTTCAATGAGGATTGTGGGTTCGAATCCTACCTGGGCACAATAGATAGTATGATTTTTACATCATTTATGTCAGCCATTTGTAGCATACAGCCACCTATATTGACATAGTTATTTTACCCATTGTCTATTTGAATAAGTAATTTTTTTCTATTTATGTGCATCATGCTGATATCAACAGAACTACTAATTGAGCAAGATCGGGATTCAAACCCATGTCCTCCTGAGTGCTGATACACAGTACTTAGCAGAGAATACAAGGTCCCGTGTAGGTGTAAGCCTGTAACTCAACTCTCAGACTGTGAGCGTACAGTCGGGCCTCGAGACAGCCTTGAGCAATCCAGGCCCATTGCCGCCGTTTGGACAAATGTTTACAGTGAGTCTTACCCTGGTCTTACAAATGTCTTACGACCTAATCTTAAAGTTACTAAAGAAGGGAAAAAAATACAATCAAAGTTCAGGTTCCCCTGGACTAGACTGGTTCTATGGAAGTACAATTACTTCAAGCCTATCAATTGATGATTTATATACACTGCAACCATAATTCTTTTTCCAGATCAAAGTTGCTTATATTTGCCTGAAGTTGCCAGAAGAGGACCATTAATCAACAATGATCTTTTTCTTAAAGTTGCTAAGAAATGGGATAGGTGTTACCTATGAATTCCGATTAATTATTTGGATTAAAAACTACATTCAATCATTTCAAATTTGTAATGGTATTTAAGTTTCAAAATGAATTTAGAATATGTTGACAATTTTATGTAAAATATTTTACACCAGTCTAGTTTCGGCCCTTGAAGTGTTACTGTTAGGGATCCATAGCAAATACCCAAGGCCTCTTCAGCAGAGAGGTACGCCATAAAGAATCCAACAAAAGAAATATGCATGGAAATGTAATAAACAAAAATGTCCAGTTACTATGTATTTCCCAGAACTTGGCCAATATAAACAGTTGTTAGTGCCTTATATAACTTGTCACCAACATATAATTTATGATTGAGAAAAAACTGAAACCTATCACTAATATGCCAGATGAGTGCAACCCTATACTAAAATGATATTTGTCAAGTAAAGCAAGGTGTATTAGGGAGTGATCATTTTTTAACAACAGGGGGGGGGGTGGTGGGTTTTCCGTGCGGAGGGCGCGAATTTTTTTACACCCCCCCGGTCGAGGGGTCAAAATTTTTTACCCCCTCCCCTTACGGCCGAAAATTGGCTCGCGCGCGGGCCCTTTGAAGCATAGTAACGCGCGGGCTTTTTGGCTCAAAACAGGTTAAATAATTTTGACCCCCCCAAAGAGGGGTCCAAATTTTTTTGCCCCCCCTGGTCAAAGGGTCCAAATTTTTTTGCCCACCCCCCCTGTTGTTCATAAATGATCACTCCCTTAATTAGTTTAAAGGTGAACAGGCATCATTGCATTACAGTAACTCTTTCTGTGTCTATAAGCTGCCTTTAATATGTCTACATGAATGTTTAGTGTGAACATATACACGACATCTATCACCAATATGCCAGGTGGGAGAAACACCATACTTAAATGATATTTGTCAAGTAAAGCAAGGTGAGACAGTATTGGTTAGTTAAAAGGAGGACAGACATCATTACCCGTTTATAGGGGGGGCCTCCCCTTTTACATCTTTTTGAACATCTTTGTTTCCCGGAGGAAGCTCAGAAGTCCTTTCTTTCCATTGCCAGTAAAGACGCTGTTCATGGACGACGTACCTTGGAGGTGGTCGTCCCTACTTTTCTTGGTTGCTTGACAGAAGAGCACCAAGTGCTCCATGGTCAGAGGTACTTGACATCGCTGACATACCGGTTGGTTTTCACCCTTCATGAGGTGTCCGTGTGTCAGCAGCGAGTGGCCTATCCGAAGACGGGTCAGTCTTGTCGATTCCCTCCTGGTCAAGCCTGTATGGTCGGGCTTTTTGCCTATCGAAGGTTCAATGGCTCTCAGTTTGTTGTTTCTGTCAGAGTTCCAGCGTTTCTGCCATTCCTGTCTGGTAAACTCTCCGCAAATTGGGAGGTCTGAGGAAGGGATGCAAGCCGAGCTGGGTTTCAGTCTCAGGGCTTTCTTAGCTGCATCTTCGTTCCCTTCTATGCCAATGTGGCTGGGCAGCCAACAGAGAACTACCTCCTTTTGGGTGTCTGTGAGGTGCGAGACCAATTGCTTGATCTCCTGCACCACAGGGTTTTTGGGGTCATGTTGGTGTATTGCTTGTAGGCATGACTTGGAGTCGGAGAAGATGATGAAGGCCTTTAGGCCTGACACCCTCATCCACTCCAAAGCACTCAGGAGAGCATGGGCCTCAGCAGTGAAGATGCTGCTTCTTCCATGTAGTGCTCCTTTGCGGGTACCAAAGGGTGTGAATGCAGCAAAGCCAACACGGTTTCCGTCTTTCGAGCCATCTGTGAACACCTCAGAGTGACCTTGATGCCGACGGCTTATTTCTGTTAGTTTTTCCATGTAGGTTTTGGTCTGGGTTTCCCCTTTCTTGTGTTCACAAAGATCAAAGAGGATGGTGGGACCCGCCTGTGTCCACTAGCCCATTCTCATACCCAAACTTAGCCCATTCTCACACTCAAACCAAGCCCATTCTCACACTCAAACCTAACCTGATGATGGGCAGGTAGTGGAAGTGAGGATTGGCTGGTAGCAGAAGTGAGGTTGGGCAGGTAGTGGAAGTGAGGATGGGCTAGTAGCAGAAGTGAGGTTGGGCAGGTAGTGAAAGTAAGGATGGGCTGGTAGCAGAAGTGAGGTTGGGCAGGTAGTGGAAGTGAGGATGGGCTTGTAGTGGATGGGAGGATTTTCCCTCAAATGCTATAGCCCTAGCTAAGTGGATACCAAGGGCGGTTCTAAGATGTTATCAGTACCCCATCCCAGGGAAAACATGAACAAAACTCAATTTATTCATACACAACTAGGCCAGGGCTTTCTAAAGCTATAGAGCATTAGTATATGGGATCAGTAGTTTCCTTAGAATTAATTGTCAAAGATGGATTTGTTTTCATATCTGCGGAGTCACCCCGACAGGGCGGGTCTAAGATATGTTATCAATACCCCATCCTTAATTTTTGATACAGCCGCTGCAACTCCAGACCGAATACCTTGGGGGATTCTTTTGGTTTCTGGGTTCGAACCTGAAACTCTGACCATGGATCCTTCATGGACAACATTCCGAAGATATGAGTGGCTGCTGCTACTAGCTGATCGTAGTCCCCCGACTCCCAGTACGTCATTCTCCAATCATCTACCGCTATTCTCCCCGGACCTTCACTCAGCCATTTGATCAAGGGACCAAGAGAGGCCTCCTTGTTCCACCCATGATACCGATTATCATCACAGAAATCTTGGTAACTCTCCTTCCAGTTCTCTCCATTTGCCGTTATCCCTCAAAAGTTATAAAGTGTTCTAATAGACCTAACTTCCCTAAAATATCAACTTTTGTAACCCTCAAAACACTAGAAAGTCATCTTTTATACCACCTGCCCTAAAATATCAATGTGCCCTTATCCCTCAAACGCTATATAGTGATCTGATATACCTGATGGTCCTAAAATATCAACTTGCCTTTGTCCCTCAAATGCTATGAAACAATCTTATACACTCCTAGGCATACCAGGCGTCTATCTTCCCCATCTCTTACATCAGCCGGTTACATAACCTACACTGGAATCCTGTACCCCTCTCTTTCTTAGTCTCCTGGTCACCACAGACGCTCTGGGTGTCAGGTTCCTTTACCCAGCTCAAGTCAATCCTCATCTGGTATGCCTAGGAGTGTATATACTTAACTGCCCCCCTCCAGCAACAGCCTGTTAGACCCTGTAAACTAATGTCCCCCCTCCAGCAACAACCTGTTAAACCCTGTATACTCCTGTCCCCCTCCAGCAACAACCTGTTAAACCCTGTATACTCATGTCCCAACTCCAGCAACAACCTGTTAAACCCTGTATACTCCTGTCCCCCCTCCAGCAACAACCTATTAAACCCGGCATACTCATGTCCCCCCACCAGCAACAACCTATGCCCCCCCTCCAGTAACAATCTGTTAAACACTGTACACTAATGTCCCCCTTTTAGCAAAAACCTGTTAAAGCCTGTACATATATGTCCTCCCTCCAGCAACAACCTGCTAAACCCTGTACACACATGTCCCCCCTCCAGTGGCCATTGTGGGTGTCATTGTTCAGCACTATTTATAGGGGTCATGGTTGGCTGCACACACTGACAAGGGAGTCCTGGTTGGCTGTCACCTGGTAGTGGAAGGGGCACATTTACAGTCAAGTATTAACAACAGACAAGTATGAGTATGGTTTGTGGGTGTCAGTGTTGAGCACTATTTGCCAATTGGTGCAGACAGCAGATTCACGGTCCGTTGGGTACAACCATCTGCGAGTTTCTAAACAAGTTTTGATTACAAAGAATAAAATTACTATGTCTATGCCATTTTACGTAGATTGGAGGCTACATACAATCAATATTAATGGCGTCCCTTTTTTATTTTAACTAATTATGCCATTTTACGTAGATTGGAGGCTACATACAATCAATATTCATGGCGTCCCTCTTTTATTTTAACTAATTTGGGTAGAATTGATTCAGAGAGTAAAAAGTTCTGCGCAGATTGGTGAATAGCACCCAACATCACATCCAAAACATCACAAACCCAGCCCATCCTCACACCCAAAACCTAGACCATTCCAACACCTAAATCTAGCCTATGCTCACACCCAAACCTAGCCAATTCTCACCCCAAAACCCAGCCCATTCTCGCACCCAGACTTATCCAATTCTCACACCCAAACAAAGCCCAGTCTCACACCCAAATCTGGCCCATTCTCACTTCCAATCTGGCTGTGAGGATGGGCAGTTAGTGGAAGTGAGGATGGGCTGGTAGCAGAAGTGAGGTTGGACAGGTAGTGGATTTGAGCATGGGCAGGTAGTGCAGTTGAGGATGGACTGATAGTGGAAGTAACGATGGGCAGGTAGTGGAAGTGGATGTGAGGATGGGCTGGTAGTTGATATAGGGATGGGCTGGTAGTCAGGTATGGTCCAAGGATACATGATGACGTACACCGCCTCGACACATAACGTAGCGGTATAGCGCGATGCCCACCACACTAATTTGTCTGAAAGATCACAAATTCGTTTTGAATGAAATTGTAAACACATTGACTCATGCATCTCAGTTTAACACTACGGTGTGACAACATGTCTGTGAGTGCATACTAAATAGCACTACGGTTTGGTATCCAGCACTGACGAGGGAGTCCTGGTTGCCTGTCACCTGGTAGTGGAAGGGGCAAATTTACAGTCAAGTATTAAGAACAGACAAGCATGTGTAGGGTTTGTGGGTGTCAGTGTTGAGCACTATTTGCCAATTGGCGCAGACAGCAGATTCACGGTCCGTTGGGTACAACCGTCTGCGAGTTTCTAAACAAGTTTTAATTACAAAGAATAAAATTACTATGTCTATGCCATTTTACGTAGATTGGAGGCTACATACAATCAATATTAATGGCGTCCCTTTTTTATTTTAACTAATTATGCCATTTTACGTAGATTGGAGGCTACATACAATCAATATTCATGGCGTCCCTCTTTTATTTTAACTAATTTGGGTAGAATTGATTCAGAGAGTAAAAAGTTCTGCGCAGATTGGTGAATAGCACCCAACATCACATCCAAAACATCACAAACCCAGCCCATCCTCACACCCAAAACCTAGACCATTCCAACACCTAAATCTAGCCTATGCTCACACCCAAACCTAGCCAATTCTCACCCCAAAACCCAGCCCATTCTCGCACCCAGACTTATCCAATTCTCACACCCAAACAAAGCCCAGTCTCACACCCAAACCTAGCCCATTCTCACTTCCAATCTGGCTGTGAGGATGGGCAGTTAGTGGAAGTGAGGATGGGCTGGTAGCAGAAGTGAGGTTGGACAGGTAGTGGATTTGAGCATGGGCAGGTAGTGCAGTTGAGGATGGACTGATAGTGGAAGTAACGATGGGCATGTAGTGGAAGTGGATGTGAGGATGGGCTGGTAGTTGATATAGGGATGGGCTGGTAGTCAGGTATGGTCCAAGGATACGTGATGACGTACACCGCCTCAACACATAACGTAGCGGTATAGCGCGATGCCCACCACACTAATTTGTCTGAAAGATCACAAATTCGTTTTGAATGAAATTGTAAACACATTGACTCATGCATCTCAGTTTAACACTACGGTGTGACAACATGTCTGTGAGTGCATACTAAATAGCACTACGGTTTGGTATCCAGCACTGACGATGGAGTCCTGGTTGCCTGTCACCTGGTAGTGGAAGGGGCACATTTACAGTCAAGTATTAAGAACAGACAAGCATGTGTAGGGTTTGTGGGTGTCAGTGTTGAGCACTATTTGCCAATTGGCGCAGAAAGCAGATTCACGGTCCGTTGGGTACAACCGTCTGCGAGTTTCTAATCAAGTTTTAATTACATAGAATAAAATAACTATGTCTATGCCATTTTACGTAGATTGGAGGCTACATACAATCAATATTAATGGCGTCCCTTTTTTATTTTAACTAATTATGCCAATTTACGTAGATTGGAGGCTACATACAATCAATATTCATGGCGTCCCTCTTTTATTTTAACTAATTTGGGTAGAATTGATTCAGAGAGTAAAAAGTTCTGCGCAGATTGGTGAATAGCACCCAACATCACACCCAAACATTACAAACCCAGCCCATCCTCACACCCAAAACCTAGACCATTCCAACACCTAAATCTAGCCTATGCTCACACCCAAACCTAGCCCATTCCCACCCCAAAACCCAGCCCATTCTGGCACCCAGTCTTCCCAAAAACTTTTTCGACATGCTGGACATTCGGTCCTGCAAATATTCTATTTTGAAGGCCCAGCTTAATTTTTGCAGGCCCGGATACCAGAAGGCATATCGAATAAAAAGTAGATTCCCATTAAAACATTGTAATATGAACAGTTTTGAGGATTGTTATTCAAATGATAGTGCAAAATGTGTTTCCCTCTAGAAACCTTAATAATGGTCCGATTTACAAGCCGTAAGAACTGACATGTAGCCCAGGATCCAGCCAGTCAGTTAGACCGGCAGTGGGACCAGTGTGGCCGGTCCAGCAGCCTTTCAGCCGGCTATAGCCGGTGTCCGGCACTTTTTCGGGAAGACTGCGCACCCAGACTTATCCAATTCTCACACCCAAAGAAAACGCCCAGTCTCACACCCAAACCTAGCCCATTCTCACTTCCAATCTGGCTGTGAGGATAAGCAGTTAGTGGAATTGAGGATGGGCTGGTAGCAGAAGTGAGGTTGGACAGGTAGTGGATTTGAGGATGGGTAGGTAGTGGAAGTGAGGATTGACTGATAGTGGAAGTAACGATGGGCAGGTAGTGGAAGTGGATGTGAGAATGGGCTGGTAGTTGATATAGGGATGGGCTGGTAGTCAGGTATGGTCCAAGGATACATTATGACGTACACCGCCTCAACACATAACGTAGTGGTATAGCACAATGCCCACCACGCCTGCTAGCCCCATCCTGCATCTGCAATGCTACAGAGTATGAAAGCATCGGGCTGGGGGATAGGAGGAGTATGGGTTTGGCAGGGGGCGGGGGGCGTCCAGGGCAAATACATGTACAACTTTAACTCCTTTTTTCCAGCAACGACTTGATAAAACCTGTATACTCATGTCCCCCCTCCAGCAACAACCTGCTAAACCCTGTATACTTATGTCCCCCCCTCCAGCAATAACCTGCTAAACCCTGTATACTCATGTCCCCCCCCCTCCAGCGACAACCTGTAAATCTGTGTATCCATGTCCCTACTCCAGCAACAACCTGTTAAACTCTGTATACTCATGTCCCCCCACCAGCAACAACCTGTTGAACCCTGTATACTCATTTCCCCCCAGAAGCAACAACCTATGGAGTGAGTGAGTAATGGTTGTTTAATGCCATTTCGACAGTTAAGGTCATATTCATGGCGAGCAAGCTACATTTTACCTCAGTTTTACAGGTATATACATGTGTCTGTGTCCGCCCATATGGGCGGCAGACAAACAAAAGAGCAGGCAGAAAAGAGTAGAAAAAAAGACCCTTTTAAGATGGGCTAGGGAAGCCTGCAACAACCTATGTCCCCCAGCAACAACTTGTTAAACACTGTATACTCATGTTCCTCCTCCAGCAACATCCTAGTAAACCTTGTATACTCATGTCCCCCCTCAAGCAACATCCTGTTAAATCCTGTATACTCATGTCCCCCCTCCATTAACAACCTGTTAAGCACAGCATGTCCATGTTCCACTGCCAGTAACAACCTGCTAAACCCTGTATACTGATGTCCTCCTCCAGCAACAGCCTGTTAAACCCTGTATGTTTATACCCCTCTCCCCGACCTGCAACAAGCTATGTCCTTCCTCCAAGAACAACCTGTCCCTCCTCTAGCAAAAACCTGCAAAACCCTTTATACTCATGTCCCCCTCTAGCTAAAACCTATGTCCCCCCTCAAGCACCAACCTGCCAAACCCTGTATATCAATGTCTCCCCGACAGCAACAACCTGTTAAAGCTGCCATACTCTTGTCCCCCCTATAGCAAAAACCTATGTCCCCCCTCCAAGAACAACCTGTTAAACCCAGTATATTCATGTCCCCCACCAGCAACAACCTATGTCCCCCCTCCAAGAACAACCTGTTAAACCCTGTATATTCATGTTCCCCCACCAGCAACAACCTATGTCCCCCCTCAAAGAACAACCTGTCAAACCCAGTATATTCATGTCCCCCCTCCAGCAACAACCTGCTTAACCCTGTATACTCATGTCCCCCTCCAGCCACAACCTGTTAGACCCTATATATTAATGTCCCCCCTCTAGCAAAAACCTGCTAAACCCTTTCAACTCATGTATACTCATTTCCCCCCACCAGCAACAACCTATGTCCCCCAACCAACAACAACCTATGTCCCCCCACCAGAAACAACCTATGTCCCCCCCTCAAAGAGCAACCTGTTTAACCCAGTATATTCATGTCCCCCCACCAACAACAACCTATGTCCCCCGACCAGAAACAACCTATGTCCCCCCCTCAAAGAGCAACCTGTTAAACCCAGTATATTCATGTCCCCCCACCAGCAACAACCTGTGTCCCACCTCCAAGAACAACCTATGAAACCCAGTATATTCATGGATCCCCCCTCCAGCAACAACCTGCTAAACCCTGTATACTCATGTCCCCCTCCAGCCACAACCTATTAGACCCTATATACTAATGTCCCCCCTCTAGCAAAAACCTGCTTAACCCTTTATACTCATGTCCCCCGTCCAGCAAAAACCTGCTAAACCCTTTATACTCATGCCCCCCCTTCAGCAATGACCTGTTAAATCCTGTATGCTCATGTCCCCCCTCCAGCAACAAACCTTTTTCTTTTTTTTTCATGGATGTCTTTTTTAAGTGCACTTGACTGCACTGTGGTTTGTCTTTTTTTAAGTGCACTGGACCACACTTTTATTCCTACGCAATCTTTGTTTAACCTATGTCCCGCCTCAAGCACCAATCTGCTAAACCTTGTATACTCATGTCCCCCCTCTAGCAAAAACCTATGTCCCCCTCCAGCAACAACCTGTTAAACACTGTATACTCATTTCCCCCCACCAGCAACAACCTATGTCCCCCCACCAACAACAACCTATGTCCCCCCCTCAAAGAGCAACCTGTTTAACCCAGTATATTCATGTCCCCCCACCAACAACAACCTATGTCCCCCGACCAGAAACAACCTATGTCCCCCCCTCAAAGAGCAACCTGTTAAACCCAGTATATTCATGTCCCCCCACCAGCAACAACCTGTGTCCCACCTCCAAGAACAACCTGTTAAACCCAGTATATTCATGGATCCCCCCTCCAGCAACAACCTGCTAAACCCTGTATACATACTCATGTCCCCCTCCAGCCACAACCTATTAGACCCTATATACTAATGTCCCCCCTCTAGCAAAAACCTGCTAAACCCTTTATACTCATGTCCCCCTCTAGCAAAAACCTGCTTAACCCTTTATACTCATGTCCCCCGTCCAGCAAAAACCTGCTAAACCCTTTATACTCATGTCCCCCCTTCAGCAATGACCTGTTAAATCCTGTATGCTCATGTCCCCCCTCCAGCAACAAACCTTTTTCTTTTTTTTTCATGGCTGTCTTTTTTAAGTGCACTTGACTGCACTGTGGTTTGTCTTTTTTTAAGTGCACTGGACCACACTTTTATTCCTACGCAATCTTTGTTTAACCTATGTCCCGCCTCAAGCACCAATCTGCTAAACCTTGTATACTCATGTCCCCCCTCTAGAAAAAACCTATGTCCCCCTCCAGCAACAACCTGTTAAACACTGTATACTCATTTCCCCCCACCAGCAACAACCTATGTCCCCCCACTAACAACAACCTATGTCCCCCCACCAGCAACAACCTATGTCCCCCGCCTCAAAGAGCAACCTGTTAAACCCAGTATATTCATGTCCCCCCACCAGCACAACCTATGTCCCCCGTCAAAGAACAACCTGTTAAACCCTGTATAATCATGTACCCCCACCAGCAACAACCTATGTCCCCCCTCCAAGAACAACCTATTAAACCCAGTATATTCATGTCCCCCCCCCAGCAACAACCTGCTTAACCCTGTATACTCATGTCCCCCTCCAGCCACAACCTGTTAGACCCTATATACTCATGTCCCCCCTCTAGCAAAAACCTGCTAAACCCTTTATACTCATGTCCCCCCTCTAGCAAAAACCTGCTAAACCCTTTATACTCATGTCCCCCTCTAGCAAAAACCTGCTTAACCCTTTATACTCATGTCCCCCGTCCAGCAAAAACCAGCTAAACCCTTTATACTCATGCCCCCCCTTCAGCAATGACCTGTTAAATCCTGTATGCTCATGTCCTCCCTCCAGCAACAAACCTTTTTCTTTTTTTTTCATGGATGTCTTTTTTAAGTGCACTTGACTGCACTGTGGTTTGTCTTTTTTTAAGTGCACTGGACCACACTTTTATTCCTACGCAATCTTTGTTTAACCTATGTCCCGCCTCAAGCACCAATCTGCTAAACCTTGTATACTCATGTCCCCCCTCTAGAAAAAACCTATGTCCCCCTCCAGCAACAACCTGTTAAACACTGTATACTCATTTCCCCCCACCAGCAACAACCTATGTCCCCCCACCAACAACAACCTATGTCCCCCCACCATAAACAACCTGTGTCCCCCCCCCCCTCAAATAGCAAACTGTTAAACCCAGTATATTCATGTCCCCCCACCAGCAACAACCTATGCCCCACCTCCAAGAACAACCTGTTAAACCCTGTATATTCATGTCCCCCCACCAGCAACAACCTATGTCCCCCCTCCAAGAACAACCTATTTAACCCAGTATATTCATGTCCCCCCTCCAGCAACAACCTGTTAAACACTGTATACTCTTTTCCCCCCACCACAACAACCTATGTCCTCCCACAAACAACAACCTATGTCCCCCCACCAGCAACAACCTATGTCCCCCCTCAAAGAACAACCTGTTAAACCCTGTATTCATGTCCCCCCACCAGCAACAACCTATGTCTCCCCCTTAAAGAGCAACCTGTTAAACCCAGTATATTCATGTCCCCCCACCAGCAACAACCTATGTCCCACCTCCAAGAACAACCCGTTAAACCATGTATATTCATGTCCCCCTACCAGCAACAACCTATGTCCCCCGTCAAAGAACAACCTGTTAAACCCTGTATAATTGTGTCCCCCCACCAGCAACAACCTATGTCCCCCCTCCAAGAACAACCTATTAAACCCAGTATATTCATGTCCCCCCTCCAGCAACAACCTGCTTAACCCTGTATACTCATGTCCCCCTCCAGCCACAACCTGTTAGACCCTATATATTAATGTCGCCCCCTCTAGCAAAAACCTTCTAAACCCTTTATACTCATGTCCCCCCTCCAGCAATGACCTGTTAAATCCTGTATCCTCCAGCAACAAACCTTTTTTTTTTTTTTTTTCATGGATGTGCACTGGACCACACTTTTATTCCTACGCAATCTTTGTTAAACCTATGTCCCCGCCTCAAGCACCAACCTGCTTAACCTTGTATACTCCTGTTCCCCCTCTAGCAAAAACTTATGTCCCGCCTCCAACAACAACATGTTAAACCCAGTATATCCATGTCCCACCTCCAGTAACAACCTGCTTAACCCTGTGTACTCATGTCCTACACACTACATGTCCTACACACTATAGGAATATACTCTTAGAAAGCCCTTTAGCAAATAATGTATTCCTTGCTTTTTATTCAAGTTCTTATTCAGGAAAAGATATAGCCATGGGGTACGAAAGATAAGAAAGCCATCAATCTTTCAATTTGATAATAATTCATGAACAGACTACTTATTCTACACACTATTGTAATAAGCAATAAGAATGGCCTTTCTCCATAGAATATGGAACAATTGAATTTGTTCAAGTTCTGATTCGGAAAAAAAATCTAGGCATAGGGTACTGATACCATGTATGGGAGTCGAACCCCTCCGTGTCCTCTGCGATTAGAAAACACATCCATCTTTGGCAATTAAAAACACATCGATCTTTGCCAATTAATTCAGAACAGACTTCTTATCCTACACACTTTTAGAATATGCCATCAGCAAGGCTCTCTTCCATACATGGTGGAACTATTGCTTTTTGTACAAGTTCAGATTCAGGAAAAATATCTAGGCATGGGGTACTGATACTGTATATCTCAGTCCAACCTATTGGTGTCTCTGAGATAAGAAAACACAATATTCTTTGTCAATTAATTCTGAACAGACCACCTATCCTACACACTATATGGAACCATTGAATTTGTTCAAGTTCTGATTCCAGAAATAATCCAGGCATGGGGTACTGATACCATCTATTGGAATCAAACCCCTCGGTGTCCTCTGAGATAAGAAAAGACATAAACAATTGCGTTTTGTTCAAGTTCCCTTTCTAGTCATGGGAATCTAGACATGGGAAACAAATACCTTGTGTTGGAGTCGAAGCCCTCAGTGTCCTTTGAGATAAGAACCCATCAATATTTGACAATTTATAATGAACAGACCACTTATGATACACACTATTGAAAATAAGCCATTAGATAGCACCTTCCTCCATAGGATATGAAACAATTGAATTTTTCGGAGGTCAAGACGTAAGGCACGGCGACGTAAGGCACGGCGACGTGAGGGACGGCGACGTGAGGGACGGCGACGTGAGGGACGGCGACGTGAGGGACGGCGACGTGAGGGACGGCCACGTGAGGGACGGCCACGTGAGGGACGGCCACGTGAGGGACGGCCACGTGAGGGACGGCCACGTGAGGGACGGCCACGTGAGGGACGGCCACGTGAGGGACGGCCACGTGAGGGACGGCCACGTGAGGGACGGCCACGTGAGGGACGGCCACGTGAGGGACGGCCACGTGAGGGACGGCCACGTGAGGGACGGCCACGTGAGGGACGGGGACCCTCGGGGGGGACCCACGGGGGGACCCACGGGTGGACCCACGCGGGGACCCACGCGGGGACCCACGGGGGGACCCACGGGGGGATCCATGCGGGGACCCACGGGGGGACCCACGGGGGGATCCACGCGGGGACCCACCCGGAGACCCACCCGGAGACCCACCCGGGGACCCAGGGAAGGGCGCACAAAGGGATGACTGAAGGGAGGGATGACTGGAGGGAGGGATGATTGGAGGGAGGGATGACTGGAGGGAGGGATGGACGGATGGCCAAAGGCCTGAAGGGACAGATGGATTGACGGATGGATAATAAGTAGTCTGTTCATTACTAATTGTCAAATATTGATGGGTTCTTATCTCAAAGGACACTGAGGGCTTCAACTCCACCACACGGTACTAGTTCCCATGCCTAGATTCCCATGCCTAGAACCGGAACTTGAACAAAACTCAATGGTTCATGTCTTTTCTTATCTCAGAGGACACCGAGGGGTTTGATTCCAATAGATGGTATCAGCACCCCATGCCTGGATTATTTCTGGAATCCAATAGGTTGGCCTGAGATATACAGTATCAGCACATTTACATTACAGGAGGTACTAACTACAACAGGAAGAGACAGCGCAATGTCTAGTGTGACACACATGGTGCACCTTATTGACACTGTATTCCCTTCTAGTAGAATACTTTTATCAGTGTTATCAGCTGGTGGCAGCAGGGACATGATAAATCCTTCTATGCTTGATAACTTAGCTTCTACCATAGCTATAGGCTTAGAGATCCAGGGCGATCCCCTATACATTACCCTAATGTCACACTCCAAGAACAACCTGTTAAACCCAGTATAGCCATGTCCCCCCTCCCCCCTCCAGCAACAACCTGTTGAGCCCTGTATACTCATTTCCCCCCACAAACTACAATGTATGGAGTGAGTGAGTAATGGATGTTTAACGCTATTTCGACAGCTAAGGTCATATTCATGGCGAGAAAGCTACATTTTACATCAGTTTTACAGGTATATAGATGTGTCTCTGTCCACGCATATGGGCACCAGGCAAACAAAAGAGCAGACAGAAAAGAGGAGAAAAAAAGACCCTTTTAATATGGGCTAGGGAAGCCCGCAACAACCTATGTCCCCCCTCCAGCAACAACCTGTTAAACCCTGTATACTCATGTGCCCCCTCCAGCAACCACCTGTTAAACCCTGTATACTCATGTGCCCCCTCCAGCAACAACCTGTTAAACCCTGTATACTCATGTGCCCCCTCCAGCAACAACCTGTTAAACGCTGTATATCCATGCCCCCCTCCAGCAACAACCCTTCACAAAGTGCTGGATCTGCCCCTGGGCTCCCATGCACTTCCTCACGTGCACTCAAAACTATGTTGTACCATATGGGTGTCCTGGTCAAGGGCCCTCCTGACAACAGGCCCCCAGCATTTTAGCCACATGATGATTGGCCCCCCCCTGACAATAGGCCCTATGACAGTCGGCCCCCAAGATTGTGAGCCCTCTGGACAATAGGCCATGCTAACGTCCGAACACATGCCATATTAACTAACACTGATGTCCAAAGACTGACGTCCGAGCACTGACTGACTGACTGGGGGGGTGGGGGACTGGTGTACACTGATCCACTGTGTTGGGAACAAAAAAAATGACCCCCTCTGGATGCGCTCAAAAACCACCCGCAGATGTAAAACTCCCGGGGGGTACTCAAATTTATTTTGACACAGGTGTGGGACTGAGCCTCTTGATTAGAGCAATTTTGATCAAAAGTGCTTCATGTTTAGAGAAATTTGCCAAAAATTAGGGGGATTTCGGTCAAAAGTGACAGTTTTTGCATGAATTTGGTGAAAATAAAAAAAAGGACCCCTGGTTAGAAGGATTTTAGTGAAAACAGACCCTTGGCTAGAGGGATTTTGCTGAAAACTAACCCTTGGCTAGAGGGATTTTTCTCAAAAACCACCCTTGCCAGCCGCACACCTGTGTATACAAAATGTACTAAGTGCCACCCCCCCGGATCCAGAGGTGGTCCCGCAGATGGATCAGCGTTCAAAACACACTCTTCACCATCTGCGGCTGCCCGCCACATTACCAAAAATAAGACCTAATCTATCACCGTATATCTAGTTAGTTACAGGTTTAACCACCCCAAGAAAAATAATGGGGCCTAAATCAGTGGGCAAATATATTTTCTGACAATTAAGTTCTAAAGAGTGAAAAGCCATCCATGGGGCGATTTTAAAGATGGACCCAAATCTATCTATTGGTGGGGGGAGGGGGCAGAAGAGGGTGCCTGAGAGAGAATGAGGCACCTGACTGCTTTCTCACACTCATGCCACCTGTGCCACCTGATCTGCTGAAGCCGCCACCGTTTAGCTCTATAAGTGATGCAGTGTTTATGTAAACACTAGCGGCTTCTTGGTTGTCATCATGCACTCATGCATTTCAAGTCTTCCCGCCAATACTGCATTCATACATCAAGCTGACTCTTTTGGAGTATATCAACCATGTACAGTTGACATAATGTTCCGTCATGGTCTTAACCCGGGCCTTAACCCCCTATCTGCGGCACAGCGATTTTCTCCACTGCCGACCCTTTGTGAGCATGATACCGGAATGTAGACCTTGTGAGTGCTGCAATCATGCAGGATGCTGTCTCTATGGGCGTGAAGCTGGATGCATTATCAACCAATCAGATAACACCCTGCATTCACTGCAGAATTTTTGGGTAGTATTAAAGCTCGCGTTTATACAAGTAAAGCGGCGCCAAAAATGTGAGAACTCTCCAATCTGTGGAGGTGCCAATCCATATGACTGCAGCGCCCCTATGTGGGCTGTTCAGGTACTAGGACTATATATACATTCGCCCTGGCCTGAGAGCTTCCTCACCCAAGCCAGCTTGCCTCAACACCACTCCTCGGAATTTTTTTGTACCCATTGTGATGGCTGCTATTAGTCCTTATCTCACTGGTACCAGATCAAGCAATGTCCACCCGCATAAGACTTCCCGCTACCTTGCTATAAGGTTGATATGCTCTCAAAGGGGTCACATGAATCACTGATACTGTGTGGTGCATTGTTGGGACAAATTTACATAGCATATTCATGCTGCCACTAAAGTCATTTCCACTCTACTTCACCAGCTCCCTTACTCACTGCCTCACTCACTGCCTCAACCACTCACATACTCACTCCCTATTGAGGAAAAGTAGAGGAGGAAACATCAGCTTCCAATGGTAGCTGTGAGTCTAGTGTCCAGTGTAATATTGCATCATGGTTCCAGGGCATTGTGGACATAATCAGTGATTTCAGGGCACGGTGCTGTTGCAGGGTTATAGTAGAATGGGGTATAAGCTTCTTAAGGTCAGTCCCATTTGGGAGGCTGGCGACCTCAGGTGCCATTTTAGGAAGTGCTGACCTACCTGCCCCTGTAGTAAGACTTCCCCTCTGGTACCTTTACCTCAGTTAACTCCGCTGTCTGCTTCTTAGTCTACTCCACTCTCCGCTTCTCTGTCCACTCCACTCTCCACTCCACTCCACTCTCCGATCAGCTCTGCTCCTCCATCTGCTCTGAAGCATAGAAGATGTAACAATATAGTTCTGTTGATGGGACCCATCAATGATAGTTAGATGCTTAGAGAATGAGGATGTTACCAAACTAAGGACCCCATAGCACAGTTGATATACTATTCAATTCAGTCTAATGATATTAGACACATTCTCATCATTGGACTTCCTTATGATGTCATTATGCAAATCCTTAATAGAGATGTGGTTGGTTAGTGTGTCCTCTACTTCTCAAGAGCCAACACTATGTTAACACATCCCTATACTGGGCCTAATTAGGTTAAGGGAACAAAGCTATAATATGTACAAGATTTTGGGGTCTTAAGTTTGGGACCTGCCTGACCTAGCTAATATGTGTATTTATTTACATTCACAAATAAGGTTGGCAACAGCAACAAATATCTTGTTAATTCAAATAAAGTAACATATTAATCTGTCATTACCACATTATATTTCTGTGTATTTATAACTTTGTAACTTACTGACAGCGAGCTGTTTGATGCGCTGTAACTCATGTAACTTCTGATGCACAGACAGCGGTGTGGTCCCCTGTAACTTCCTGTGCCGCTCATGCACTGGGAGGTAGGTGGTAGGCCTGGTAACTTCCTTTCACTCTCATTGACAGGTTACTGGATAGGCATGGTACAGAGGGGAGCCTGATAACACGGCTTGCCTTTGGTTACCCAGTAAGCTACACTGGGTTTCTGGGCTATGGACCCCTCATGGGAGTCTATTCAAGAGGATTGTCCCTAAGTCTTTGGAGGCAAAGCCCGTAGGCGTTGACTCCTTCTCCATTATCACACTGCCCCCAGAAGGCATCATTGACTTTGTGAATAAGTGTGTGATCCTTGGTAAGCTTCACAGCATCCCTGAACTGGGGTTGCTGACACCATCGTGCTGCGAGGACCATCCTCATCAGCTTGACTTTGACATCCCTAGCTGTCAAGTCCGATGCAGCCTTACCAGCAGCTTTAGCTGCATAGGGGGAGGGATCTTTCATGACATCATCTGCACTGCTGTAGAAGCCAAAAGAGATTAATTTCTGAAGTTGGTACGCATGTTCTGCCGTGGGGTACCGAAGAGCCCCAAACCAAAAGGTCAGGGGCATACATCATAGAGAGGATGTGTTTTAGTCCTTTAACGTAGACTGCCTTAGGGGCAGGGTTTTCAGAAGTGGGCCTGGAAGGTACTTTATGTGCTGAATGTCAAATAACACTGTGAATGGTGTAAATGCCTACTAGCTTGGTGGGGGCCGTGAGATGAACCACGTCTTTGGCATTGAGTTGAGTCTTAATATTTTTGTTCTCGTGAATGGCATTGAACGCATTTGCAAACAAGAAGTTATTCTTATTAGCGATCTGCTTGGGAATTTTGTTTACCCAAGAAATTCTACGAAACTGGGATGGGCTGTCCCGCATGGTTGCTGCCACCACTATAATGTGGGAATGGGGGCTGAGCTTTGGAATATGAGTCAGGAATTTACTGACAGTTGAAGAGAATCTATCTTTGTTGAAGGACAGGGAGTCCCTAAGAGGATGGGCATCATTCCCTCCTACCCATACAGCAATGTATGGGAAGCCCTGAAGTTTGTCAACCTTTTAATTAAAAATTTAATCAACCTTTAATAATGCTTAATGGCCTTCTCTCCAAGTGTACAAAAGCTGTTTAAAGTCTACATTAAAGCATGCTTCAAGGTGATTAAATACCCGAAGGTGGTAATTAGAATAAACGGGTTAGCAATTTGGGCAAGATGTTTCTTTCCTTAATAAAAAATCGTAATTTTGAGTCTTGGACCTTAAACACAGCATGTCAGTTGGGAGTTGGAAACGGCCTCCAGGAATAGGGAACACACTTTAATAAAAAGAGATATTTTTTTTTGGTAATTTGGATTGATGTTGCTCATTTTAGCAAGGTGTTTTTAAGAAGTTTCTAAACATGTGTAACGGTCACGGAAAAGTCATCTGGAGAAAGCGGGACTGGAACCCACGACCTCAGACTATGTAACCTGATGCTCTACCAACTGAGCTACTCCACCGTCTGACAATCTGACCGCGCCGTATGTTACTGGATCAGTATGGTACAGAGGGGAGCCGGATTACCCAAGTGATATTGAGGGCTTATCACCAAGGCACTGGGAATCCGACCCCTACACATGTTAATTTGGAAGAGTGAAGCTATATTAGTGGACTTTAACGTGTAGCCAGCACGGCTTGCCTTTGGTTACCCAGTAAGTTACACTGGGTTTCTGGGCTATAGACCCCTCATGGGGCTCTATTTAAGAAGATTTTGCCTAAGTCTTTGGAGGCAAAGCCCGTAGGCGTTGCCTCCTCCTCCATTATCACACTGCCCCCAGAAGGCATCATTCATGCTTGGAATGATTGTGTGATCCTTGGTAAGCTTCAGAGCATCCCTGAAATGGGGTTGCTGATACCATCGTGCTGCGAGGACCATCCTCATCAGCTTGACTTTGACATCCCTAGCTGCCAAGTCCGATGCAGCCTTACCAGCAGCTTTAGCTGCAAAAGGGGAGGGATCTTTCATGACATCATCGGCACTGCTGTAGAAGCCAAAAGAGATTAATTTCTGAAGTTGGTACGCATGTTCTGCTGTGGGGTACCGAAGGGCCCCCGACCAGAGGTCGGGGGCATACATCATAGAGAGGACGTATTTTAGTCCTTTAACGTAGACTGCCTTAGGGGCAGGGTTTTCAGAAGTGGGCCTGGAAGGTACTTTATGTGCTGAATGTTGAAAAGCACTGTGAATGGTGTTAATGCCTACAAGCTTGGCAGGGGCCATGAGATGAACCCCGTCTTTGGGATTGAGTTTAGTTTTAAAATTTTTGTTCTCGTGAATGGCATTGAACGCATTTGCAAACAAGAAGTTATTCTTATTAGCGATCTGCTTGGGAATTTTGTTTACCCGAGAAATTCTACCAAACTGGGATGGGCTGTCCTGCATGGTTGCTGCCACCACTATAATGTGGGAATGGGGGCTGAGCTTTTGAATACGAGTCAGGAATTTACTGACAGTTGAAGAGAATCTATCTTTGTTGAATGACAGGGGGTCCCTAAGAGGATGGGCATCATTCCCTCCTACCCATACAGCAATGTATGGGAAGCCCTGAAGTTTGTCAACCTTTTTATTGAAAATTTAATCAACCTTTAATAATGCTTAATGGCCTTCTCTCCGAGTGTACAAAAGCTGTTTAAAGTCTCCATTAAAGCATGCTTCAAGGTGATTAAATACCCGAAGGTGGTAATTAGAATAAACGGGTTAGCAATTTGGGCAAGATGTTTCTTTCCTTAATAAAAAATCGTAATTTTGAGTCTTGGACCTTAAACACAGCATGTCAGTTGGGAGTTGGAAACGGCCTCCAGGAATAGGGAACACACTTTAATAAAAAGAGATATTTTTTTTTGGTAATTTGGATTGATGTTGCTCATTTTAGCAAGGTGTTTTTAAGAAGTTTCTAAACATGTGTAACGGTCACGGAAAAGTCATCTGGAGAAAGCGGGACTGGAACCCACGACCTCAGACTATGTAACCTGCTGCTCTACCAACTGAGCTACTCCCCCGTCTGACAATCTGACCGCGCCGTATGTTACTGGATCAGTATGGTACAGAGGGGAGCCGGATTACCCAAGTGATATCGAGGGCTTATCACCGAGGCACTGGGAATCCGACCCCTACACATGTTAATTTGGAAGAGTGAAGCTATATTAGTGGACTTTAACGTGTAGCCAGCACGGCTTGCCTTTGGTTACCCAGTAAGCTACACTGGGTTTCTGGGCTATAGACCCCTCATGGGGGTCTATTTAAGAAGATTGTCCCTAAGTCTTTGGAGGCAAAGCCCGTAGGCGTTGCCTCCTCCTCCATTATCACACTGCCCCCAGAAGGCATCATTCATGCTTGGAATGATTGTGTGATCCTTGGTAAGCTTCAGAGCATCCCTGAACTGGGGTTGCTGATACCATCGTGCTGCGAGGACCATCCTCATCAGCTTGACTTTGACATCCCTAGCTGCCAAGTCCGATGCAGCCTTACCAGCAGCTTTAGCTGCAAAAGGGGAGGGATCTTTCATGACATCATCGGCACTGCTGTAGAAGCCAAAAGAGATTAATTTCTGAAGTTGGTACGCATGTTCTGCCGCGGGGTACCGAAGTGCCCCGGACCAGAGGTCATGGGCATACATCATAGAGAGGATGTGTTTTAGTCCTTTAACGTAGACTGCCTTAGGGGCAGGGTTTTCAGAAGTGGGCCTGAAAGGTACTTTATGTGCTGAATGTTGAAAAGCACTGTGAATGGTGTTAATGCCTACAAGCTTGGCAGGGGCCATGAGATGAACCCCGTCTTTGGGATTGAGTTTAGTTTTAAAATTTTTGTTCTCGTGAATGGCATTGAACGCATTTGCAAACAAGAAGTTATTCTTATTAGCGATCTGCTTGGGAATTTTGTTTACCCGAGAAATTCTACCAAACTGGGATGGGCTGTCCTGCATGGTTGCTGCCACCACTATAATGTGGGAATGGGGGGCTGAGCTTTTGAATACGAGTCAGGAATTTACTGACAGTTGAAGAGAATTTATCTTTGTTGAAGGACAGGGGGTCCCTAAGAGGATTGGCATCATTCCCTCCTACCCATACAGCAACGTATGGGAAGCCCTGAAGTTTGTCAACCTTTTAATTAAAAATTTAATCAACCTTTAATAATGCTTAATGGCCTTCTCTCCGAGTGTCCAAAAGCTGTTTAAAATCTCCATTAAAGCATGCTTCAAGGTGATTAAATACCCGAAGGTGGTAATTAGAATAAACGGGTTAGCAATTTGGACAAGATGTTTCTTTCCTTAATAAAAAATCGTAATTTTGAGTCTTGGACCTTAAACACAGCATGTCAGTTGGGAGTTGGAAACGGCCTCCAGGAATAGGGAACACACTTTAATAAAAAAGAGATACTTTTTTTTGTAATTTGGATTGATGTTGCTCATTTTAGCAAGGTGTTTTTAAGAAGTTTCTAAACATGTGTAACGGTCACGGAAAAGTCATCTGGAGAAAGCGGGACTCGAACCCACGACCTCAGACTATGTAACCTGCTGCTCTACCAACTGAGCTACTCCCCCGTCTGACAATCTGACCGCGCCGTATATTACTGGATCAGTATGGTACAGAGGGGAGCCGGATTACCCAAGTGATATCGAGGGCTTATCACCGAGGCACTGGGAATCATACCCCTACACATGTTAATTTGGAAGAGTGAAGCTATATTAGTGGACTTTAACGTGTAGCCAGCACGGCTTGCCTTTGGTTACCCAGTAAGCTACACTGGGTTTCTGGGCTATAGACCCCTCATGGGGCTCTATTTAAGAAGTTTTTCCCTAAGTCTTTGGAGGCAAAGCCCGTAGGCGTTGACTCCTCCTCCATTATCACACTGCCCCCAGAAGGCATCATTCATGCTTGGAATGATTGTGTGATCCTTGGTAAGCTTCAGAGCATCCCTGAAATGGGGTTGCTGATACCATCGTGCTGCGAGGACCATCCTCATCAGCTTGACTTTGACATCCCTAGCTGCCAAGTCCGATGCAGCCTTACCAGCAGCTTTAGCTGCAAAAGGGGAGGGATCTTTCATGACATCATCGGCACTGCTGTAGAAGCCAAAAGAGATTAATTTCTGAAGTTGGTTTGCATGTTCTGCCGTGGGGTACCAAAGTGCCCCGGACCAGAGGTCAGCGGCATACATCATAGAGAGGATGTATTTTAGTCCTTTAACGTAGACTGCCTTAGGGGCATGGTTTTCAGAAGTGGGCCTGGAAGGTACTTTATGTGCTGAATGTTGGAAAACACTGTGAATGGTGTAAATGCCTACAAGCATGGCAGGGGCCATGAGATGAACTCCGTCTTTGGGATTGAGTTTAGTTTTAATATTTTTGTTCTCGTGAATGGCATTGAACGCATTTGCAAACAAGAAGTTATTCTTATTAGCGATCTGCTTGGGAATTTTGTTTACCCGAGAAATTCTACCAAACTGGGATGGGCTGTCCCGCATGGTTGCTGCCACCACTATAATGTGGGAATGGGGGCTGAGCTTTTGAATACGAGTCAGGAATTTACTGACAGTTGAAGAGAATCTATCTTTGCTGAAGGACAGGGGGTCCCTAAGAGGATGAGCATCATTCCCTCCTACCCATACAGCAATGTATGAGAAGTCTTGAAGTTTGCCAACCTTTTAATTAAAAATTTAATCAACCTTTAATAATGCTTAATGGCCTTCTTTCCGAGTGTCCAAAAGCTGTTTAAAGTCTCCATTAAAGCATGCTTCAAGGTGATTAAATACCCGACGGTGGTAATTAGAATAAACGGGTTAGCAATTTGGGCAAGATGTTTCTTTCCTTAATAAAAAATCGTAATTTTGAGTCTTGGACCTTAAACACAGCATGTCAGTTGGGAGTTGGAAACGGCCTCCAGGAATAGGGAACACACTTTAATAAAAAGAGATACTTTTTTTTTGTAATTTGGATTGATGTTGCTCATTTTAGCAAGGTGTTTTTAAGAAGTTTCTAAACATGTGTAACGGTCACGGAAAAGTCATCTGGAGAAAGCGGGACTCGAACCCACGACCTCAGACTATGTAACCTGCTGCTCTACCAACTGAGCTACTCCCCCGTCTGACAATCTGACCGCGCCATACGTTACTGGATCAGTATGGTACAGAGGGGAGCCGGATTACCCAAGTGATATCGAGGGCTTATCACCGAGGCACTGGGAATCCGACCCCTACACATGTTAATTTGGAAGAGTGAAGCTATATTAGTGGACTTTAACGTGTAGCCAGCACGGCTTGCCTTTGGTTACCCAGTAAGCTACACTGGGTTTCTGGGCTATAGACCCCTCATGGGGGTCTATTTAAGAAGATTGTCCCTAAGTCTTTGGAGGCAAAGCCCGTAGGCGTTGACTCCTCCTCCATTATCACACTGCCCCCAGAAGGCATCATTCATGCTTGGAATGATTGTGTGATCCTTGGTAAGCTTCAGAGCATCCCTGAACTGGGGTTGCTGATACCATCGTACTGTGAGGACCATCCTCATCAGCTTGACTTTGACATCCCTAGCTGCCAAGTCCGATGCAGCCTTACCAGCAGCTTTAGCTGCAAAAGGGGAGGGATCTTTCATGACATCATCGGCACTGCTGTAGAAGCCAAAAGAGATTAATTTCTGAAGTTGGTACGCATGTTCTGCCGTGGGGTACCGAAGTGCCCCGGACCAGAGGTCAGGGGCATACATCATAGAGAGGACGTATTTTAGTCCTGTAACGTAGACTGCCTTAGGGGCAGGGTTTTCAGAAGTGGGCCTGGAAGGTACTTTATGTGCTGAATGTTGAAAAGCACTGTGAATGGTGTTAATGCCTACAAGCTTGGCAGGGGCCATGAGATGAACCCCGTCTTTGGGATTGAGTTTAGTTTTAATATTTTTGTTCTCGTGAATGGCATTGAACGCATTTGCAAACAAGAAGTTATTCTTATTAGCAATCTGCTTGGGAATTTTGTTTACCCGAGAAATTCTACCAAACTGGGATGGGCTGTCCTGTATGGTTGCTGCCATCACTATAATGTGGGAATGGGGGGCTGAGATTTTGAATACGAGTCAGGAATTTACTGACAGTTGAAGAGAATTTATCTTTGTTGAAGGACAGGGGGTCCCTAAGAGGATGGGCATCATTCCCTCCTACCCATACAGCAATGTATGGGAAGCCCTGAAGTTTGTCAACCTTTTAATTAAAAATTTAATCAACCTTTAATAATGCTTAATGGCCTTCTCTCCGAGTGTCCAAAAGCTGTTTAAAATCTCCATTAAAGCATGCTTCAAGGTGATTAAATACCCGAAGGTGGTAATTAGAATAAACGGGTTAGAAATTTGGACAAGATGTTTCTTTCCTTAATAAAAAATCGTAATTTTGAGTCTTTGACCTTAAACACAGCATGGCAGTTGGGAGTTGGAAACGGCCTCCAGGAATAGGGAGCACGCTTTGATAAAAAGAGATGCTTTTTTTGGAATTTGGATTGATGTTGCTCATTTTAGCAAGGTGTTTTTTAGAAGTTTCTAAACATGTGTAACGGTCGCGGAAAAGTCATCTGGAGAAAGCGGGACTCGAACCCACGACCTCAGACTATGTAACCTGCTGCTCTACCAACTGAGCTACTCCCCCGTCTGACAATCTGACCGCGCCGTATGTTACTGGATCAGTATGGTACAGAGGGGAGCCGGATTACCCAAGTGATATTGAGGGCTTATCACCAAGGCACTGGGAATCCGACCCCTACACATGTTAATTTGGAAGAGTGAAGCTATATTAGTGGACTTTAACGTGTAGCCAGCACGGCTTGCCTTTGGTTACCCAGTAAGCTACACTGGGTTTCTGGGCTATAGACCCCTCATGGGGCTCTATTTAAGAAGTTTTTCCCTAAGTCTTTGGAGGCAAAGCCCGTAGGCGTTGACTCCTCCTCCATTATCACACTGCCCCCAGAAGGCATCATTCATGCTTGGAATGATTGTGTGATCCTTGGTAAGCTTCAGAGCATCCCTGAAATGGGGTTGCTAATACCATCGTGCTGCGAGGACCATCCTCATCAGCTTGACTTTGACATCCCTAGCTGCCAAGTCCGATGCAGCCTTACCAGCAGCTTTAGCTGCAAAAGGGGAGGGATCTTTCATGACATCATCGGCACTGCTGTAGAAGCCAAAAGAGATTAATTTCTGAAGTTGGTACGCATGTTCTGCCGTGGGGTACCGAAGTGCCCCGGACCAGAGGTCAGGGGCATACATCATAGAGAGGACATATTTTAGTCCTTTAACGTAGACTGCCTTAGGGGCAGGGTTTTCAGAAGTGGGCCTGGAAGGTACTTTATGTGCTGAATGTTGAAAAGCACTGTGAATGGTGTTAATGCCTACAAGCTTGGCAGGGGCCATGAGATGAACCCCGTCTTTGGGATTGAGTTTAGTTTTAATATTTTTGTTCTCGTGAATGGCATTGAACGCATTTGCAAACAAGAAGTTATTGTTATTAGCGATCTGCTTGGGAATTTTGTTTTCCCGAGAAATTCTACCAAACTGGGATGGGCTGTCCCGCATGGTTGTTGCCACCACTATAATGTGGGAATGGGGGCTGAGCTTTTGAATACGAGTCAGGAATTTACTGACAGTTGAAGAGAATCTATCTTTGCTGAAGGACAGGGGGTCCCTAAGAGGATGGGCATCATTCCCTCCTACCCATACAGCAATGTATGAGAAGTCTTGAAGTTTGCCAACCTTTTAATTAAAAATTTAATCAACCTTTAATAATGCTTAATGGCCTTCTTTCCGAGTGTACAAAAGCTGTTTAAAATCTCCATTAAAGCATGCTTCAAGGTGATTAAATACCCGAAGGTGGTAATTAGAATAAACGGGTTAGAAATTTGGACAAGATGTTTCTTTCCTTAATAATAAATCATAATTTTGAGTCTTGGACCTTAAACACAGCATGGCAGTTGGGAGTTGGAAACGGCCTCCAGGAATAGGGAGCATGCTTTGATAAAAAGAGATACTTTTTTTGGAATTTGGATTGATGTTGCTCATTTTAGCAAGGTGTTTTTAAGAAGTTTCTAAACATGTGTAACGGTCACGGAAAAGTCATCTGGAGAAAGCGGGACTCGAACCCATGACCTCAGACTATGTAACCTGCTGCTCTACCAACTGAGCTACTCCCCCGTCTGACAATCTGACCGCGCCGTATGTTACTGGATCAGTATGGTACAGAGGGGAGCCGGATTACCCAAGTGATATTGAGGGCTTATCACCAAGGCACTGGGAATCCGACCCCTACACATGTTAATTTGGAAGAGTGAAGCTATATTAGTGGACTTTAACGTGTAGCCAGCACGGCTTGCCTTTGGTTACCCAGTAAGCTACACTGGGTTTCTGGGCTATAGACCCCTCATGGGGCTCTATTTAAGAAGTTTTTCCCTAAGTCTTTGGAGGCAAAGCCCGTAGGCGTTGACTCCTCCTCCATTATCACACTGCCCCCAGAAGGCATCATTCATGCTTGGAATGATTGTGTGATCCTTGGTAAGCTTCAGAACATCCCTGAAATGGGGTTGCTAATACCATCGTGCTGCGAGGACCATCCTCATCAGCTTGACTTTGACATCCCTAGCTGCCAAGTCCGATGCAGCCTTACCAGCAGCTTTAGCTGCAAAAGGGGAGGGATCTTTCATGACATCATCGGCACTGCTGTAGAAGCCAAAAGAGATTAATTTCTGAAGTTGGTACGCATGTTCTGCCGTGGGGTACCGAAGTGCCCCGGACCAGAGGTCAGGGGCATACATCATAGAGAGGACATATTTTAGTCCTTTAACGTAGACTGCCTTAGGGGCAGGGTTTTCAGAAGTGGGCCTGGAAGGTACTTTATGTGCTGAATGTTGAAAAGCACTGTGAATGGTGTTAATGCCTACAAGCTTGGCAGGGGCCATGAGATGAACCCCGTCTTTGGGATTGAGTTTAGTTTTAATATTTTTGTTCTCGTGAATGGCATTGAACGCATTTGCAAACAAGAAGTTATTCTTATTAGCGATCTGCTTAGGAATTTTGTTTACCCGAGAAATTCTACCAAACTGGGATGGGCTGTCCCGCATGGTTGTTGCCACCACTATAATGTGGGAATGGGGGCTGAGCTTTTGAATACGAGTCAGGAATTTACTGACAGTTGAAGAGAATCTATCTTTGCTGAAGGACAGGGGGTCCCTAAGAGGATGGGCATCATTCCCTCCTACCCATACAGCAATGTATGAGAAGTCTTGAAGTTTGCCAACCTTTTAATTAAAAATTTAATCAACCTTTAATAATGCTTAATGGCCTCCTTTCCGAGTGTACAAAAGCTGTTTAAAATCTCCATTAAAGCATGCTTCAAGGTGATTAAAAACCCGAAGGTGGTAATTTGAATAAACGGGTTAGAAATTTGGACAAGATGTTTCTTTCCTTAATAAAAAATCGTAATTTTGAGTCTTGGACCTTAAACACAGCATGGCAGTTGGGAGTTGGAAACGGCCTCCAGGAATAGGGAGCATGCTTTGATAAAAAGAGATACTTTTTTTGTAATTTGGATTGATGTTGCTCATTTTAGCAAGGTGTTTTTAAGAAGTTTCTAAACATGTGTAACGGTCGCGGAAAAGTCATCTGAAGAAAGCGGGACTCGAACCCACGACCTCAGACTATGTAACCTGCTGCTCTACCAACTGAGCTACTCCCCCGTCTGACAATCTGACCGCGCCGTACGTTACTGGATCAGTATGGTACAGAGGGGAGCCGGATTACCCAAGTGATATTGAGGGCTTATCACCGAGGCACTCGGAATCCGACCCCTACACATGTTAATTTGGAAGAGTGAAGCTATATTAGTGGACTTTAACGTGTAGCCAGCACGGCTTGCCTTTGGTTACCCAGTAAGCTACACTGGGTTTCTGGGCTATAGACCCCTCATGGGGCTCTATTTAAGAAGTTTTTCCCTAAGTCTTTGGAGGCAAAGCCCGTAGGCGTTGACTCCTCCTCCATTATCACACTGCCCCCAGAAGGCATCATTCATGCTTGGAATGATTGTGTGATCCTTGGTAAGCTTCAGAGCATCCCTGAAATGGGGTTGCTGATACCATCGTGCTGCGAGGACCATCCTTATCAGCTTGACTTTGACATCCCTAGCTGCCAAGTCCGATGCAGCCTTACCAGCAGCTTTAGCTGCAAAAGGGGAGGGATCTTTCATGACATCAGCGGCACTGCTGTAGAAGCCAAAAGAGATTAATTTCTGAAGTTGGTACGCATGTTCTGCCGTGGGGTACCGAAGTGCCCCGGACCAGAGGTCAGGGGCATATGCATACATCATAGAGAGGACGTATTTTAGTCCTTTAACGTAGACTGCCTTAGGGGCAGGGTTTTCAGAAGTGGGCCTGGAAGGTACTTTATGTGCTGAATGTTGAAAAGCACTGTGAATGGTGTTAATGCCTACAAGCATGGCAGGGGCCATGAGATGAACCCCGTCTTTGGGATTGAGTTTAGTTTTAATATTTTTGTTCTCGTGAATGGCATTGAACGCATTTGCAAACAAGAAGTTATTCTTATTAGCGATCTGCTTGGGAATTTTGTTTACCCGAGAAATTCTACCAAACTGGGATGGGCTGTCCCGCATGGTTGTTGCCACCACTATAATGTGGGAATGGGGGCTGAGCTTTTGAATACGAGTCAGGAATTTACTGACAGTTGAAGAGAATCTATCTTTGCTGAAGGACAGGGGGTCCCTAAGAGGATGGGCATCATTCCCTCCTACCCATACAGCAATGTATGAGAAGTCTTGAAGTTTGCCAACCTTTTAATTAAAAATTTAATCAACCTTTAGTAATGCTTAATGGCCTTCTTTCCGAGTGTACAAAAGCTGTTTAAAATCTCCATTAAAGCATGCTTCAAGGTGATTAAAAACCCGAAGGTGGTAATTAGAATAAACGGGTTAGAAATTTGGACAAGATGTTTCTTTCCTTAATAAAAAATCGTAATTTTGAGTCTTGGACCTTAAACACAGCATGGCAGTTGGGAGTTGGAAACGGCCTCCAGGAATAGGGAGCACGCTTTGATAAAAAGAGATACTTTTTTTGGAATTTGGATTGATGTTGCTCATTTTAGCAAGGTGTTTTTAAAAAGTTTCTAAACATGTGTAACGGTCACGGAAAAGTCATCTGGAGAAAGCGGGACTCGAACCCACGACCTCAGACTATGTAACCTGCTGCTCTACCAACTGAGCTACTCCCCCGTCTGACAATCTGACCGCGCCGTATGTTACTGGATCAGTATGGTACAGAGGGGAGCCGGATTACCCAAGTGATATCGAGGGCTTATCACCGAGGCACTGGGAATCCGACCCCTACACATGTTAATTTGGAAGAGTGAAGCTATATTAGTGGACTTTAACGTGTAGCCAGCACGGCTTGCCTTTGGTTACCCAGTAAGCTACACTGGGTTTCTGGGCTATAGCCCCCTCATGGGGGTCTATTTAAGAAGATTGTCCCTAAGTCTTTGGAGGCAAAGCCCGTAGGCGTTGACTCCTCCTCCATTATCACACTGCCCCCAGAAGGCATCATTCATGCTTGGAATGATTGTGTGATCCTTGGTAAGCTTCAGAGCATCCCTGAACTGGGGTTGCTGATACCATCGTGCTGCGAGGACCATCCTCATCAGCTTGACTTTGACATCCCTAGCTGCCAAGTCCGATGCAGCCTTACCAGCAGCTTTAGCTGCATAAGGGGAGGGATCTTTCATGATATCATAGGCACTGCTGTAGAAGCCAAAAGAGATTAATTTCTGAAGTTGGTACGCATGTTCTGCCGCGGGGTACCGAAGTGCCCCGGACCAGAGGTCGGGGGCATACATCATAGAGAGGATATGTTTTAGTCCTTTAACGTAGACTGCCTTAGGGGCAGGGTTTTCAGAAGTGGGCCTGGAAGGTACTTTATGTGCTGAATGTTGAAAAGCACTGTGAATGGTGTTAATGCCTACAAGCTTGGCAGGGGCCATGAGATGAACCCCGTCCTTGGGATTGAGTTTAGTTTTAATATTTTTGTTCTCGTGAATGGCATTGAACGCATTTGCAAACAAGAAGTTATTGTTATTAGCGATCTGCTTGGGAATTTTGTTTTCCCGAGAAATTCTACCAAACTGGGATGGGCTGTCCCGCATGGTTGTTGCCACCACTATAATGTGGGAATGGGGGCTGAGCTTTTGAATACGAGTCAGGAATTTACTGACAGTTGAAGAGAATCTATCTTTGCTGAAGTACAGGGGGTCCCTAAGAGGATGGGCATCATTCCCTCCTACCCATACAGCAATGTATGAGAAGTCTTGAAGTTTGCCAACCTTTTAATTAAAAATTTAATCAACCTTTAATAATGCTTAATGGCCTTCTTTCCGAGTGTACAAAAGCTGTTTAAAATCTCCATTAAAGCATGCTTCAAGGTGATTAAATACCCGAAGGTGGTAATTAGAATAAACGGGTTAGAAATTTGGACAAGATGTTTCTTTCCTTAATAAAAAATCGTAATTTTGAGTCTTGGACCTTAAACACAGCATGTCAGTTAAGAGTTGGAAACGGCCTCCAGGAATAGGGAACACACTTTAATAAAAAGAGATACTTTTTTTTTGTAATTTGGATTGATGTTGCTCATTTTAGCAAGGTGTTTTTAAGAAGTTTCTAAACATGTGTAACGGTCACAAAAAAGTCATCTGGAGAAAGCGGGACTCAAACCCACGACCTCAGACTATGTAACCTGCTGCTCTACCAACTGAGCTACTCCCCCGTCTGACAATCTGACCGCTCCGTACATTACTGGATCAGTATGGTACAGAGGGGAGCCGGATTACCCAAGTGATATCGAGGGCTTATCACCGAGGCACTGGGAATCCGACCCCTACACATGTTAATTTGGAAGAGTGAAGCTATATTAGTGGACTTTAACGTGTAGCCAGCACGGCTTGCCTTTGGTTACCCAGTAAGCTACACTGGGTTTCTGGGCTATAGACCCCTCATGGGGCTCTATTTAAGAAGTTTTTCCCTAAGTCTTTGGAGGCAAAGCTCGTAGGCGTTGACTCCTCCTCCATTATCACACTGCCCCCAAAAGGCATCATTCATGCTTGGAATGATTGTGTGATCCTTGGTAAGCTTCAGAGCATCCCTGAAATGGGGTTGCTGATACCATCGTGCTGCGAGGACCATCCTCATCAGCTTGACTTTGACATCCCTAGCTGCCAAGTCCGATGCAGCCTTACCAGCAGCTTTAGCTGCAAAAGGGGAGGGATCTTTCATGACATCATCGGCACTGCTGTAGAAGCCAAAAGAGATTAATTTCTGAAGTTGGTACGCATGTTCTGCCGCGGGGTACCGAAGTGCCCCGGACCAGAGGTCAGGGGCATACATCATAGAGAGGACGTATTTTAGTCCTTTAACGTAGACTGCCTTAGTGGCAGGGTTTTCAGAAGTGGGCCTGAAATGTACTTTATGTGCTGAATGTAGAAAAGCACTGTGAATGGTGTTAATGCCTACAAGCATGGCAGGGGCCATGAGATGAACCCCGTCTTTGGGATTGAGTTTAGTTTTAATATTTTTGTTCTCGTGAATGGCATTGAACGCATTTGCAAACAAGAAGTTATTCTTATTAGCGATCTGCTTGGGAATTTTGTTTACCCGAGAAATTCTACCAAACTGGGATGGGCTGTCGCGCATGGTTGCTGCCACCACTATAATGTGGGAATGGGGGGCTGAGCTTTTGAATACGAGTCAGGAATTTACCGACAGTTGAAGAGAATTTATCTTTGTTGAAGGACAGGGGGTCCCTAAGAGGATGGGCATCATTCCCTCCTACCCATACAGCAATGTATGGGAAGCCCTGAAGTTTGTCAACCTTTTAATTAAAAATTTAATCAACCTTTAATAATGCTTAATGGCCTTCTCTCCGAGTGTACAAAAGCTGTTTAAAATCTCCATTAAAGCATGCTTCAAGGTGATTAAATACCCGAAGGTGGTAATTAGAATAAACGGGTTAGAAATTTGGACAAGATGTTTCTTTCCTTAATAAAAAATCGTAATTTTGAGTCTTGGACCTTAAACACAGCATGTCAGTTGGGAGTTGGAAACGGCCTCCAGGAATAGGGAACACACTTTAATAAAAAGAGATACTTTTTTTTTGTAATTTGGATTGATGTTGCTCATTTTAGCAAGGTGTTTTTAAGAAGTTTCTAAATATATGTAACAGTCGCGGAAAAGTCATCTGGAGAAAGAGGGACTCGAACCCATGACCTTAGACTATGTAACCTGCTGCTCTACCAACTAAGCTACTCCCCCGTCTGACAATCTGACCGCGCCGTACGTTACTGGATCAGTATGGTACAGAGGGGAGCCGGATTACCCAAGTGATTTACTATGTGTATGCCATTTTACATAGATTGGAGGCTACATACAATCAATATTAATGGCGTCCCTTTTTTATTTTAACTAATTATGCCATTTTGTATAGATTGGAGGCTACATTCAATCAATATTCATGGCGTCCCTCTATTATTTTAACTAATTTGGGTAGAATGGATTCAGAGAGTAAAATGTTCTGCGCAGATTGGTGAAAAGCACCCAACATCACACCCAAAACATCACAAACCCAGCCCATCCTCACACCCAAAACCTAGACCATTCCAACACCTAAATCTAGCCTATGCTCACACCCAAATCTAGCCCATTCTCACCCCAAAACCCAGCCCATTCTCGCACCCAGACTTATCCAATTCTCACACCCAAACAAAGCCCAGTTCACACCCAAACCTAGCCCATTCTCACTTCCAATCTGGCTGTGAGGATGGGCAGTTAGTGGAAGTGAGGATGGGCTGGTAGCAGAAGTGAGGTTGGACAGGTAGTGGATTTGAGCATGGGCAGGTAGTTGATGTGAGGATGGGTAGGTAGTGGAGGTGAGGATGGACTGATAGTGCAAGTAACGATGGGCAGGTAGTGGAAGTGGATGTTTGGATGGGCTGGTAGTTGATATAGGGATGGGCTGGTAGTCAGGTATGGTCCAAGGATACATTATGACGTACACCGCCTCAACACATAACGTAGTGGTATAGCGCGATGCCCACCATGCCAGCTAGCCCCATCCTGCATCTACAATGCTGCAGAGTATGAAAGCATCGGGCTGGGGGATAGGAGGAGTACGGGTTTGGCAGGGGGGGGGGGGGCATCCAGGGCAAATACATGTACAACTTTAACTCCTTTTTTTCCAGCAACAACTTGATAAAACCTGTATACTCATGTCCCCCCTCCAGCAACAACCTGCTAAACCCTGTATATTTATGTCCCCCCCCCCCCCTCCAGCAACAACCTGTAAATCCCTGTATCCATGTCCCTACTCCAGCAACAACCTGTTAAACTCTGTATACTCATGTCCCCCCACCAGCAACAACCTGTTGAACCCTGTATACTCATTTCCCCCCAGAAGCAACAGCCTATGGATTGAGTGAGTAATAGTTGTTTAATGCCATTTCGACAGCTAAGGTCATATTCATGGCGAGCAAGGTACATTTTACCTCAGTTTTACAGGTATATACATGTGTCTGTGTCCGCCCATATGGGTGGTAGACAAACAAAAGAGCAGGCAGAAAAGAGTAGGAAAAAAACTAATGTCCCCCCCTCCAGCAACAATATATTAAACCCTGTATACTCATGTCCCCCCTCCAGCAACGACCTGCTAAACCCTTTATACTCATGTCCCCCTCTAGCAAAAACCTGCTAAACCCTTTATACTCATGTCCCCCCTCCAGCAATGACCTGTTAAATCCTGTATGCTCATGTCCCCCCTCCAGCAACAAACCTTTTTTTTTCTTTTTTTCCATGGATGTCTTTTTTAAGTGCACTGGACCGCACTGTGGTTTGTCTTTTTTTAAGTGCACTGGACCACACTTTTATTCCTACGCAATCTGTGTTAAACTCATGTCCCGCCTCAAGCACCAACCTGTTAAACCTTGTATACTAGTGTCCCCCTCTAGAAAAAGCCTATTTCCCCCCTCCAGCAACAACCTGCTAAACACTGTATACTCATGTCCCCCCTCTAGCAAAAACCTATGTCCCCCCCTCCAGCAACAATATACAGTAAAATCTCGTTATAAGGAGCACCTTTTGGCACGGCAAATTTGCTCCTTGTAACCAACCTTCCTTATAACCGATTTTGGCAGATATAGCTGGGGGGGGGGCTGTATGAGGGATAGGACTTCTGTTTAAAGCTTGAACACCAGGCAGGGGAGGGGGGTTCTGACGGCCCCTTCGGCGTGCTATGTGAGGGATAGGACTTCTGTTTGAAGTGTGGCCATCAGGTAGGGGAATTTTACTGTACTAACTTCCTAGATGTAAACAGAACAGGTCTAATCATATTCGAAACCTATCCCATTCATGGTGAAAATGTGCTCCTTATAAACGATTTTTCACGAAAATTGCTCCTTCTGACAGGGTTTTTCTACTATAGAAAAGTATGGAAAAGGTCTTGGCAGAGCAAATGTGCTCCTTATAACTGTCTGCTCCTTATATCCGTCCTCCTTATAACGAGATTCTACTGTATTAAACCCTGTATACTCATGTCTCCCCTCCTGCAACAACCTGTTAAACCTGTCATACTCATGTCCCCCCTCTAGTGAAAACCTATGTCCCTTCTCCAGCAACATCCGAGTAAACAACCTGTTAAACCCTGTATGCTCATGTCCCCTCACAAGCAACAACTTATGTCCCCCCTCAAAGAACAACCTGTTAAACCCAGTACCTGGTTGGCTGTCACCTGGTAGTGGAAGGGGTAGATTTACACTCAAGTATTAACAACAGACAAGTGTGTGTAGGGTTTGTGGGTGTCAGTGCTGAGCACTATTTGCCAATTAGCGCAGAAAGCAGATTCACGGTCCGTTGGGTACAACTGTCTGCGAGTTTCTAATCAAGTTTTAATTACATAGAATAAAATTACTATGTCTATGCCATTTTACGTAGATTGGAGGCTACATACAATCAATATTAATGGCGTCCCTTTTTTATTTTAACTAATTATGCCATTTTGCATAGATTGGAGGCTACATACAATCAATATTCATGGCTTTCCTCTTTTATTTTAACTAATTTGGGTAGAATGGATTCAGAGAGTAAAATGTTCTGCGCAGATTCGTGAATAGCACCCAACATCACACCCAAAACATCACAAACCCAGCCCATCCTCATACCCAAAACCTAGACCATTCCAACACCTAAATCGCCAAGTGACATGAGACATGGTGACATTTTCACAGTGTCAGTGACAAGTGACAAGACCCTTTTCTTAAAATCGACAAGGGACATTGGCATTTCTTGAAATCGACAAGTGAGACAGCAACCCCGCATCTGGGGCTCTAACTAATGTCCACCCTCTAGCAAAAACCTGCTAAACCCTTTATACTCATGTCCCCCCTCCAGCAACGACCTGTTAATCCTGTATACGCATGTCCCCCCTCCAGCAACAAACTTCTTTGTTTTTTTTCCATGGATGTCTTTTTTAAGTGCACTGGACCGCACTGTGGTTTGTCTTTTTTTAAGTGCACTGGACCACACTTTTATTCCTACGCAATCTGTGTTAAACTCATGTCCTGCCTCAAGCACCAACCTGTTAAACCTTGTATACTAGTGTCCCCCTCTAGAAAAAGCCTATTTCCCCCCTCCAGCAACAACCTGCTAAACACTGTATACTTATGTCCCCCCTCTAGCAAAAACCTATGTCCCCCCCTCCAGCAACAATATACAGTAAAATCTCGTTATAAGGAGCACCTTTTGGCACGGCAAATTTGCTCCTTGTAACCAACCTTCCTTATAACCGATTTTGGCAGATATAGCCTGGGGGGGGGGCTGTATGAGGGACAGGACTTCTGTTTAAAGCTTGAACACCAGGCAGGGGAGGGGGTTCTGACGGCCCCTTCGGCGTGCTGTGTGAGGGATAGGACTTCTGTTTGAAGTGTGGCCATCAGGTAGGGGAATTTTACTGTACTAACTTCCTAGATGTAAACAGAACAGGTCTAATCATATTCGAAACCTATCCCATTCATGGTGAAAATGTGCTCCTTATAAACGATTTTTCACGAAAATTGCTCCTTCTGACAGGGTTTTTCTACTATAGAAAAGTATGGAAAAGGTCTTGGCAGAGCAAATGTGCTCCTTATAACCGTCTGCTCCTTATATCCGTCCTCCTTATAACGAGATTCTACTGTATTAAACCCTGTATACTCATGTCTCCCCTCCTGCAACAACCTGTTAAACCTGTCATACTCATGTCCCCCCTCTAGTGAAAACCTATGTCCCTCCTCCAGCAACATCCGAGTAAACAACCTGTTAAACCCTGTATGCTCATGTCCCCTCACAAGCAACAACTTATGTCCCCCCTCAAAGAACAACCTGTTAAACCCAGTACCTGGTTGGCTGTCACCTGGTAGTGGAAGGGGTAGATTTACACTCAAGTATTAACAACAGACAAGTGTGTGTAGGGTTTGTGGGTGTCAGTGCTGAGCACTATTTGCCAATTAGCGCAGAAAGCAGATTCACGGTCCGTTGGGTACAACTGTCTGCGAGTTTCTAATCAAGTTTTAATTACATAGAATAAAATTACTATGTCTATGCCATTTTACGTAGATTGGAGGCTACATACAATCAATATTAATGGCGTCCCTTTTTTATTTTAACTAATTATGCCATTTTGCATAGATTGGAGGCTACATACAATCAATATTCATGGCGTTCCTCTTTTATTTTAACTAATTTGGGTAGAATGGATTCAGAGAGTAAAATGTTCTGCGCAGATTCGTGAATAGCACCCAACATCACACCCAAAACATCACAAACCCAGCCCATCCTCATACCCAAAACCTAGACCATTCCAACACCTAAATCGCCAAGTGACATGAGACATGGTGACATTTTCACAGTGTCAGTGACAAGTGACAAGACCCTTTTCTTAAAATCGACAAGGGACATTGGCATTTCTTGAAATCGACAAGTGACACAGCAACCCCGCATCTGGGGCTCTAACTAATGTCCACCCTCTAGCAAAAACCTGCTAAACCCTTTATACTCATGTCCCCCCTCCAGCAACGACCTGTTAATCCTGTATACGCATGTCCCCCCTCCAGCAACAAACTTCTTTGTTTTTTTTCCATGGATGTCTTTTTTAAGTGCACTGGACCGCACTGTGGTTTGTCTTTTTTTAAGTGCACTGGACCACACTTTTATTCCTATGCAATCTGTGTTAAACTCATGTCCCGCCTCAAGCACCAACCTGTTAAACCTTGTATACTAGTGTCCCCCTCTAGAAAAAGCCTATTTCCCCCCTCCAGCAACAACCTGCTAAACACTGTATACTTATGTCCCCCCTCTAGCAAAAACCTATGTCCCCCCCTCCAGCAACAATATACAGTAAAATCTCGTTATAAGGAGCACCTTTTGGCACGGCAAATTTGCTCCTTGTAACCAACCTTCCTTATAACCGATTTGGGCAGATATAGCTGGGGGAGGGGGTTCTGACGACCCCTTCGGCGTGCTGTGTGAGGGATAGGACTTCTGTTTGAAGTGTGGCCATCAGGTAGGGGAATTTTACTGTACTAACTTCCTAGATGTAAACAGAACAGGTCTAATCATATTCGAAACCTATCCCATTCATGGTGAAAATGTGCTCCTTATAAACGATTTTTCACGAAAATTGCTCCTTCTGACAGGGTTTTTCTACTATAGACAAGTATGGAAAAGGTCTTGGCAGAGCAAATGTGCTCCTTATAACCGTCTGCTCCTTATATCCGTCCTCCTTATAACGAGATTCTACTGTATTAAACCCTGTATACTCATGTCTCCCCTCCTGCAACAACCTGTTAAACCTGTCATACTCATGTCCCCCCTCTAGTGAAAACCTATGTCCCTCCTCCAGCAACATCCGAGTAAACAACCTGTTAAACCCTGTATGCTCATGTCCCCTCACAAGCAACAACTTATGTCCCCCCTCAAAGAACAACCTGTTAAACCCAGTACCTGGTTGGCTGTCACCTGGTAGTGGAAGGGGTAGATTTACACTCAAGTATTAACAACAGACAAGTGTGTGTAGGGTTTGTGGGTGTCAGTACTGAGCACTATTTGCCAATTAGCGCAGAAAGCAGATTCACGGTCCGTTGGGTACAACTGTCTGCGAGTTTCTAATCAAGTTTTAATTACATAGAATAAAATTACTATGTCTATGCCATTTTACGTAGATTGGAGGCTACATACAATCAATATTAATGGCGTCCCTTTTTTATTTTAACTAATTATGCCATTTTGCATAGATTGGAGGCTACATACAATCAATATTCATGGCGTTCCTCTTTTATTTTAACTAATTTGGGTAGAATGGATTCAGAGAGTAAAATGTTCTGCGCAGATTCGTGAATAGCACCCAACATCACACCCAAAACATCACAAACCCAGCCCATCCTCATACCCAAAACCTAGACCATTCCAACACCTAAATCGCCAAGTGACATGAGACATGGTGACATTTTCACAGTGTCAGTGACAAGTGACAAGACCCTTTTCTTAAAATCGACAAGGGACATTGTCATTTCTTGAAATCGACAAGTGACACAGCAACCCCGCATCTGGGGCTCTAACTAATGTCCACCCTCTAGCAAAAACCTGCTAAACCCTTTATACTCATGTCCCCCCTCCAGCAACGACCTGTTAATCCTGTATACTCATGTCCCCCCTCCAGCAACAAACTTCTTTGTTTTTTTTCCATGGATGTCTTTTTTAAGTGCACTGGACCGCACTGTGGTTTGTCTTTTTTTTAAGTGCACTGGACCACACTTTTATTCCTACGCAATCTGTGTTAAACTCATGTCCCGCCTCAAGCACCAACCTGTTAAACCTTGTATACTAGTGTCCCCCTCTAGAAAAAGCCTATTTCCACCCCTCCAGCAACAACCTGCTAAACACTGTATACTTATGTCCCCCCTCTAGCAAAAACCTATGTCCCCCCCTCCAGCAACAATATACAGTAAAATCTCGTTATAAGGAGCACCTTTTGGCACGGCAAATTTGCTCCTTGTAACCAACCTTCCTTATAACCGATTTGGGCAGATATAGCTGGGGGAGGGGGTTCTGACGGCCCCTTCGGCGTGCTTTGTGAGGGATAGGACTTCTGTTTGAAGTGTGGCCATCAGGTAGGGGAATTTTACTGTACTAACTTCCTAGATGTAAACAGAACAGGTCTAATCATATTCGAAACCTATCCCATTCATGGTGAAAATGTGCTCCTTATAAACGATTTTTCACGAAAATTGCTCCTTCTGACAGGGTTTTTCTACTATAGACAAGTATGGAAAAGGTCTTGGCAGAGCAAATGTGCTCCTTATAACCGTCTGCTCCTTATATCCGTCCTCCTTATAACGAGATTCTACTGTATTAAACCCTGTATACTCATGTCTCCCCTCCTGCAACAACCTGTTAAACCTGTCATACTCATGTCCCCCCTCTAGTGAAAACCTATGTCCCTCCTCCAGCAACATCCGAGTAAACAACCTGTTAAACCCTGTATGCTCATGTCCCCTCACAAGCAACAACTTATGTCCCCCCTCAAAGAACAACCTGTTAAACCCAGTACCTGGTTGGCTGTCACCTGGTAGTGGAAGGGGTAGATTTACACTCAAGTATTAACAACAGACAAGTGTGTGTAGGGTTTGTGGGTGTCAGTGCTGAGCACTATTTGCCAATTAGCGCAGAAAGCAGATTCACGGTCCGTTGGGTACAACTGTCTGCGAGTTTCTAATCAAGTTTTAATTACATAGAATAAAATTACTATGTCTATGCCATTTTACGTAGATTGGAGGCTACATACAATCAATATTAATGGCGTCCCTTTTTTATTTTAACTAATTATGCCATTTTGCATAGATTGGAGGCTACATACAATCAATATTCATGGCGTTCCTCTTTTATTTTAACTAATTTGGGTAGAATGGATTCAGAGAGTAAAATGTTCTGCGCAGATTCGTGAATAGCACCCAACATCACACCCAAAACATCACAAACCCAGCCCATCCTCATACCCAAAACCTAGACCATTCCAACACCTAAATCGCCAAGTGACATGAGACATGGTGACATTTTCACAGTGTCAGTGACAAGTGACAAGACCCTTTTCTTAAAATCGACAAGGGACATTGTCATTTCTTGAAATCGACAAGTGACACAGCAACCCCGCATCTGGGGCTCTAACTAATGTCCCCCCTCTAGCAAAAACCTGCTAAACCCTTTATACTCATGTCCCCCCTCCAGCAACGACCTGTTAATCCTGTATACTCATGTCCCCCCTCCAGCAACAAACTTCTTTGTTTTTTTTCCATGGATGTCTTTTTTAAGTGCACTGGACCGCACTGTGGTTTGTCTTTTTTTAAGTGCACTGGACCACACTTTTATTCCTACGCAATCTGTGTTAAACTCATGTCCCGCCTCAAGCACCAACCTGTTAAACCTTGTATACTAGTGTCCCCCTCTAGAAAAAGCCTATTTCCCCCCTCCAGCAACAACCTGCTAAACACTGTATACTCATGTCCCCCCTCTAGCAAAAACCTATGTCCCCCCCTCCAGCAACAATATACAGTAAAATCTCGTTATAAGGAGCACCTTTTGGCACGGCAAATTTGCTCCTTGTAACCAACCTTCCTTATAACCGATTTTGGCAGATATAGCTGGGGGGGGGGGGCTGTATGAGGGACAGGACTTCTGTTTAAAGCTTGAACACCAGGCAGGGGAGGGGGTTCTGACGGCCCCTTCGGCGTGCTGTGTGAGGGATAGGACTTCTGTTTGAAGTGTGGCCATCAGGTAGGGGAATTTTACTGTACTAACTTCCTAGATGTAAACAGAACAGGTCTAATCATATTCGAAACCTATCCCATTCATGGTGAAAATGTGCTCCTTATAAACGATTTTTCACGAAAATTGCTCCTTCTGACAGGGTTTTTCTACTATAGAAAAGTATGGAAAAGGTCTTGGCAGAGCAAATGTGCTCCTTATAACCGTCTGCTCCTTATATCCGTCCTCCTTATAACGAGATTCTACTGTATTAAACCCTGTATACTCATGTCTCCCCTCCTGCAACAACCTGTTAAACCTGTCATACTCATGTCCCCCCTCTAGTGAAAACCTATGTCCCTCCTCCAGCAACATCCGAGTAAACAACCTGTTAAACCCTGTATGCTCATGTCCCCTCACAAGCAACAACTTATGTCCCCCCTCAAAGAACAACCTGTTAAACCCAGTACCTGGTTGGCTGTCACCTGGTAGTGGAAGGGGTAGATTTACACTCAAGTATTAACAACAGACAAGTGTGTGTAGGGTTTGTGGGTGTCAGTGCTGAGCACTATTTGCCAATTAGCGCAGAAAGCAGATTCACGGTCCGTTTGGTACAACTGTCTGCGAGTTTCTAATCAAGTTTTAATTACATAGAATAAAATTACTATGTCTATGCCATTTTACGTAGATTGGAGGCTACATACAATCAATATTAATGGCGTCCCTTTTTTATTTTAACTAATTATGCCATTTTGCACAGATTGGAGGCTACATACAATCAATATTCATGGCGTTCCTCTTTTATTTTAACTAATTTGGGTAGAATGGATTCAAAGAGTAAAATGTTCTGCGCAGATTCGTGAATAGCACCCAACATCACACCCAAAACATCACAAACCCAGCCCATCCTTATACCCAAAACCTAGACCATTCCAACACCTAAATCGCCAAGTGAGATGAGACATGGTGACATTTTCACAGTGTCAGTGACAAGTGACAAGACCCTTTTCTTAAAATCGACAAGGGACATTGGCATTTCTTGAAATCGACAAGTGACACAGCAACCCCGCATCTGGGGCTCTAACTAATGTCCCCCCTCTAGAAAAAACCTACTAAACCCTTTATACTCATGTCCCCCCTCCAGCAACGACCTGTTAATCCTGTATACTCATGTCCCCCCTCCAGCAACAAACTTCTTTGTTTTTTTTCCATGGATGTCTTTTTTAAGTGCACTGGACTGCACTGTGGTTTGTCTTTTTTTAAGTGCACTGGACCACACTTTTATTCTTACGCAATCTGTGTTAAACTCATGTCCCGCCTCAAGCACCAACCTGTTAAACCTTGTATACTAGTGTCCCCCTCTAGCAAAAGCCTATTTCCCCCCTCCAGCAACAACCTGCTAAACACTGTATACTCATGTCCCCCCTCTAGCAAAAACCTATGTCCCCCCCTCCAGCAACAATATACAGTAAAATCTCGTTATAAGGAGCATCTTTTGGCACGGCAAATTTGCTCCTTGTAACCAACCTTCCTTATAACCGATTTTGGCAGATATAACTGGGGGGGGGGGGCTGTATGAGGGACAGGACTTCTGTTTAAAGCTTGAACACCAGGCAGGGGAGGGGGGTTCTGACGGCCCCTTCTGCGTGCTGTGTGAGGGATAGGACTTCTGTTTGAAGTGTGGCCATCAGGTAGGGGAATTTTACTGTACTAACTTCCTAGATGTAAACAGAACAGGTCTAATCATATTCGAAACCTATCCCATTCATGGTGAAAATGTGCTCCTTATAAACGATTTTTCACGAAAATTGCTCCTTCTGACAGGGTTTTTCTACTATAGACAAGTATGGAAAAGGTCTTGGCAGAGCAAATGTGCTCCTTATAACCGTCTGCTCCTTATATCCGTCCTCCTTATAACGAGATTCTACTGTATTAAACCCTGTATACTCATGTCTCCCCTCCTGCAACAACCTGTTAAACCTGTCATACTCATGTCCCCCCTCTAGTGAAAACCTATGTCCCTCCTCCAGCAACATCCGAGTAAACAACCTGTTAAACCCTGTATGCTCATGTCCCCTCACAAGCAACAACTTATGTCCCCCCTCAAAGAACAACCTGTTAAACCCAGTACCTGGTTGGCTGTCACCTGGTAGTGGAAGGGGTAGATTTACACTCAAGTATTAACAACAGACAAGTGTGTGTAGGGTTTGTGGGTGTCAGTGCTGAGCACTATTTGCCAATTAGCGCAGAAAGCAGATTCACGGTCCGTTGGGTACAACTGTCTGCGAGTTTCTAATCAAGTTTTAATTACATAGAATAAAATTACTATGTCTATGCCATTTTACGTAGATTGGAGGCTACATACAATCAATATTAATGGCGTCCCTTTTTTATTTTAACTAATTATGCCATTTTGCATAGATTGGAGGCTACATACAATCAATATTCATGGCGTTCCTCTTTTATTTTAACTAATTTGGGTAGAATGGATTCAGAGAGTAAAATGTTCTGCGCAGATTCGTGAATAGCACCCAACATCACACCCAAAACATCACAAACCCAGCCCATCCTCATACCCAAAACCTAGACCATTCCAACACCTAAATCGCCAAGTGACATGAGACATGGTGACATTTTCACAGTGTCAGTGACAAGTGACAAGACCCTTTTCTTAAAATCGACAAGGGACATTGGCATTTCTTGAAATCGACAAGTGACACAGCAACCCCGCATCTGGGGCTCTAACTAATGTCCACCCTCTAGCAAAAACCTGCTTAACCCTTTATACTCATGTCCCCCCTCCAGCAACGACCTGTTAATCCTGTATACTCATGTCCCCCCTCCAGCAACAAACTTCTTTGTTTTTTTTCCATGGATGTCTTTTTTAAGTGCACTGGACTGCACTGTGGTTTGTCTTTTTTTAAGTGCACTGGACCACACTTTTATTCTTACGCAATCTGTGTTAAACTCATGTCCCGCCTCAAGCACCAACCTGTTAAACCTTGTATACTAGTGTCCCCCTCTAGAAAAAGCCTATTTCCCCCCTCCAGCAACAACCTGCTAAACACTGTATACTCATGTCCCCCCTCTAGCAAAAACCTATGTCCCCCCCTCCAGCAACAATATACAGTAAAATCTCGTTATAAGGAGCACCTTTTGGCACGGCAAATTTGCTCCTTTTAACCAACCTTCCTTATAACCGATTTTGGCAGATATAGCTGGCGGGGGGGCTGAATGAGGGACAGGACTTCTGTTTAAAGCTTGAACACCAGGCAGGGGAGGGGGGTTCTGACGGCCCCTTCGGCGTGCTGTGTGAGGGATAGGACTTCTGTTTGAAGTGTGGCCATCAGGTAGGGGAATTTTACTGTACTAACTTCCTAGATGTAAACAGAACAGGTCTAATCATATTCGAAACCTATCCCATTCATGGTGAAAATGTGCTCCTTATAAACGATTTTTCACGAAAATTGCTCCTTCTGACAGGGTTTTTCTACTATAGAAAAGTATGGAAAAGGTCTTGGCAGAGCAAATGTGCTCCTTATAACCGTCTGCTCCTTATATCCGTCCTCCTTATAACGAGATTCTACTGTATTAAACCCTGTATACTCATGTCTCCCCTCCTGCAACAACCTGTTAAACCTGTCATACTCATGTCCCCCCTCTAGTGAAAACCTATGTCCCTCCTCCAGCAACATCCGAGTAAACAACCTGTTAAACCCTGTATGCTCATGTCCCCTCACAAGCAACAACTTATGTCCCCCCTCAAAGAACAACCTGTTAGACCCAGTACCTGGTTGGCTGTCACCTGGTAGTGGAAGGGGTAGATTTACACTCAAGTATTAACAACAGACAAGTGTGTGTAGGGTTTGTGGGTGTCAGTACTGAGCACTTTTTACCAATTAGCGCAGAAAGCAGATTCACGGTCCGTTGGGTACAACTGTCTGCGAGTTTCTAATCAAGTTTTAATTACATAGAATAAAATTACTATGTCTATGCCATTTTACGTAGATTGGAGGCTACATACAATCAATATTAATGGCGTCCCTTTTTTATTTTAACTAATTATGCCATTTTGCATAGATTGGAGGCTACATACAATCAATATTCATGGCGTTCCTCTTTTATTTTAACTAATTTGGGTAGAATGGTTTCAAAGAGTAAAATGTTCTGCGCAGATTCGTGAATAGCACCCAACATCACACCCAAAACATCACAAACCCAGCCCATCCTCATACCCAAAACCTAGACCATTCCAACACCTAAATCGCCAAGTGACATGAGACATGGTGACATTTTCACAGTGTCAGTGACAAGTGACAAGACCCTTTTCTTAAAATCGACAAGGGACATTGGCATTTCTTGAAATCGACAAGTGACACAGCAACCCCGCATCTGGGGCTCTAACTAATGTCCCCCCTCTAGCAAAAACCTGCTAAACCCTTTATACTCATGTCCCCCCTCCAGCAACGACCTGTTAATCCTGTATACTCATGTCCCCCCTCCAGCAACAAACTTCTTTGTTTTTTTTCCATGGATGTCTTTTTTAAGTGCACTGGACCGCACTGTGGTTTGTCTTTTTTTAAGTGCACTGGACCACACTTTTATTCCTACGCAATCTGTGTTAAACTCATGTCCCGCCTCAAGCACCAACCTGTTAAACCTTGTATACTAGTGTCCCCCTCTAGAAAAAGCCTATTTCCCCCCTCCAGCAACAACCTGCTAAACACTGTATACTCATGTCCCCCCTCTAGCAAAAACCTATGTCCCCCCCTCCAGCAACAATATACAGTAAAATCTCGTTATAAGGAGCATCTTTTGGCACGGCAAATTTGCTCCTTGTAACCAACCTTCCTTATAACGGATTTTGGCAGATATAGCTGGGGGGGGCTGTATGAGGGATAGGACTTCTGTTTAAAGCTTGAACACCAGGCAGGGGAGGGGGGTTCTGACGGCCCCTTCGGCGTGCTGTGTGAGGGATAGGACTTCTGTTTAAAGTGTGGCCATCAGGTAGGGAAATTTTACTGTACTAACTTCCTAGATGTAAACAGAACAGGTCTAATCATATTCGAAACCTATCCCATTCATGGTGAAAATGTGCTCCTTATAAACAATTTTTCACGAAAATTGCTCCTTCTGACAGGGTTTTTCTACTATAGAAAAGTATGGAAAAGGTCTTGGCAGAGCAAATGTGCTCCTTATAACCGTCTGCTCCTTATATCCGTCCTCCTTATAACGAGATTCTACTGTATTAAACCCTGTATACTCATGTCTCCCCTCCTGCAACAACCTGTTAAACCTGTCATACTCATGTCCCCCCTCTAGTGAAAACCTATGTCCCTCCTCCAGCAACATCCGAGTAAACAACCTGTTAAACCCTGTATGCTCATGTCCCCTCACAAGCAACAACTTATGTCCCCCCTCAAAGAACAACCTGTTAAACCCAGTACCTGGTTGGCTGTCACCTGGTAGTGGAAGGGGTAGATTTACACTCAAGTATTAACAACAGACAAGTGTGTGTAGGGTTTGTGGGTGTCAGTGCTGAGCACTATTTGCCAATTAGCGCAGAAAGCAGATTCACGGTCCGTTGGGTACAACTGTCTGCGAGTTTCTAATCAAGTTTTAATTACATAGAATAAAATTACTATGTCTATGCCATTTTACGTAGATTGGAGGCTACATACAATCAATATTAATGGCGTCCCTTTTTTATTTTAACTAATTATGCCATTTTGCATAGATTGGAGGCTACATACAATCAATATTCATGGCGTCCCTCTATTATTTTAACTAATTTGGGTAGAATGGATTCAGAGAGTAAAATGTTCTGCCCAGATTGGTGAATAGCACCCAACATCACACCCAAAACATCACAAACCCAGCCCATCCTCATACCCAAAACCTAGACCATTCCAACACCTAAATCGCCAAGTGACATGAGACATGGTGACATTTTCACAGTGTCAGTGACAAGTGACAAGACCCTTTTCTTAAAATCGACAAGGGACATTGGCATTTCTTGAAATCGACAAGTGACACAGCAACCCCGCATCTGGGGCTCTAACTAATGTCCACCCTCTAGCAAAAACCTGCTTAACCCTTTATACTCATGTCCCCCCTCCAGCAACGACCTGTTAATCCTGTATACTCATGTCCCCCCTCCAGCAACAAACTTCTTTGTTTTTTTTCCATGGATGTCTTTTTTAAGTGCACTGGACTGCACTGTGGTTTGTCTTTTTTTAAGTGCACTGGACCACACTTTTATTCTTACGCAATCTGTGTTAAACTCATGTCCCGCCTCAAGCACCAACCTGTTAAACCTTGTATACTAGTGTCCCCCTCTAGAAAAAGCCTATTTCCCCCCTCCAGCAACAACCTGCTAAACACTGTATACTCATGTCCCCCCTCTAGCAAAAACCTATGTCCCCCCCTCCAGCAACAATATACAGTAAAATCTCGTTATAAGGAGCACCTTTTGGCACGGCAAATTTGCTCCTTTTAACCAACCTTCCTTATAACCGATTTTGGCAGATATAGCTGGCGGGGGGGCTGAATGAGGGACAGGACTTCTGTTTAAAGCTTGAACACCAGGCAGGGGAGGGGGGTTCTGACGGCCCCTTCGGCGTGCTGTGTGAGGGATAGGACTTCTGTTTGAAGTGTGGCCATCAGGTAGGGGAATTTTACTGTACTAACTTCCTAGATGTAAACAGAACAGGTCTAATCATATTCGAAACCTATCCCATTCATGGTGAAAATGTGCTCCTTATAAACGATTTTTCACGAAAATTGCTCCTTCTGACAGGGTTTTTCTACTATAGAAAAGTATGGAAAAGGTCTTGGCAGAGCAAATGTGCTCCTTATAACCGTCTGCTCCTTATATCCGTCCTCCTTATAACGAGATTCTACTGTATTAAACCCTGTATACTCATGTCTCCCCTCCTGCAACAACCTGTTAAACCTGTCATACTCATGTCCCCCCTCTAGTGAAAACCTATGTCCCTCCTCCAGCAACATCCGAGTAAACAACCTGTTAAACCCTGTATGCTCATGTCCCCTCACAAGCAACAACTTATGTCCCCCCTCAAAGAACAACCTGTTAGACCCAGTACCTGGTTGGCTGTCACCTGGTAGTGGAAGGGGTAGATTTACACTCAAGTATTAACAACAGACAAGTGTGTGTAGGGTTTGTGGGTGTCAGTACTGAGCACTTTTTACCAATTAGCGCAGAAAGCAGATTCACGGTCCGTTGGGTACAACTGTCTGCGAGTTTCTAATCAAGTTTTAATTACATAGAATAAAATTACTATGTCTATGCCATTTTACGTAGATTGGAGGCTACATACAATCAATATTAATGGCGTCCCTTTTTTATTTTAACTAATTATGCCATTTTGCATAGATTGGAGGCTACATACAATCAATATTCATGGCGTTCCTCTTTTATTTTAACTAATTTGGGTAGAATGGTTTCAAAGAGTAAAATGTTCTGCGCAGATTCGTGAATAGCACCCAACATCACACCCAAAACATCACAAACCCAGCCCATCCTCATACCCAAAACCTAGACCATTCCAACACCTAAATCGCCAAGTGACATGAGACATGGTGACATTTTCACAGTGTCAGTGACAAGTGACAAGACCCTTTTCTTAAAATCGACAAGGGACATTGGCATTTCTTGAAATCGACAAGTGACACAGCAACCCGGCATCTGGGGCTCTAACTAATGTCCCCCCTCTAGAAAAAACCTGCCAAACCCTTTATATTCATGTCCCCCCTCCAGCAATGACCTGTTAATCCTGTATACTCATGTCCCCCCTCCTGCAACAAACTTCTTTGTTTTTTTTCCATGGATGTCTTTTTTAAGTGCACTGGACCGCACTGTGGTTTGTCTTTTTTTAAGTGCACTGGACCACACTTTTATTCCTACGCAATCTGTGTTAAACTCATGTCCCGCCTCAAGCACCAACCTGTTAAACCTTGTATACTAGTGTCCCCCTCTAGAAAAAGCCTATTTCCCCCCTCCAGCAACAACCTGCTAAACACTGTATACTCATGTCCCCCCTCTAGCAAAAACCTATGTCCCCCCCTCCAGCAACAATATACAGTAAAATCTTGTTATAAGGAGCACCTTTTGGCACGGCAAATTTGCTCCTTGTAACCAACCTTCCTTATAACCGATTTTGGCAGATATAGCTGGGGGGGGGGGCTGTATGAGGGACAGGACTTCTGTTTAAAGATTGAACACCAGGCAGGGGAGGGGGGTTCTGACGGCCCCTTCGGGGTGCTGTGTGAGGGATAGGACTTCTGTTTGAAGTGTGGCCATCAGGTAGGGGAATTTTACTGTACTAACTTCCTAGATGTAAACAGAACAGGTCTAATCATATTCGAAACCTATCCCATTCATGGTGAAAATGTGCTCCTTATAAACGATTTTTCACGAAAATTGCTCCTTCTGACAGGGTTTTTCTACTATAGAAAAGTATGGAAAAGGTCTTGGCAGAGCAAATGTGCTCCTTATAACCGTCTGCTCCTTATATCCGTCCTCCTTATAACGAGATTCTACTGTATTAAACCCTGTATACTCATGTCTCCCCTCCTGCAACAACCTGTTAAACCTGTCATACTCATGTCCCCCCTCTAGTGAAAACCTATGTCCCTCCTCCAGCAACATCCGAGTAAACAACCTGTTAAACCCTGTATGCTCATGTCCCCTCACAAGCAACAACCTATGTCCCCCCTCGAAGAACAACCTGTTAAACCCAGTACCTGGTTGGCTGTCACCTGGTAGTGGAAGGGGTAGATTTACACTCAAGTATTAACAACAGACAAGTGTGTGTAGGGTTTGTGGGTGTCAGTGCTGAGCACTATTTGCCAATTAGCGCAGAAAGCAGATTCACGGTCCGTTGGGTACAACTGTCTGCGAGTTTCTAATCAAGTTTTAATTACATAGAATAAAATTACTATGTCTATGCCATTTTACGTAGATTGGAGGCTACATACAATCAATATTAATGGCGTCCCTTTTTTATTTTAACTAATTATGCCATTTTGCATAGATTGGAGGCTACATACAATCAATATTCATGGCGTCCCTCTTTTATTTTAACTAATTTGGGTAGAATGGATTCAGAGAGTAAAATGTTCTGCCCAGATTGGTGAATAGCACCCAACATCACACCCAAAACATCACAAACCCAGCCCATCCTCATACCCAAAACCCTAGACCATTCCAACACCTAAATCGCCAAGTGACATGAGACCTGGTGACATTTTCACAGTGTCAGTGACAAGTGACAAGACCCTTTTCTTAAAATCGACAAGGGACATTGGCATTTCTTGAAATCGACAAGTGACACAGCAACCCCGCATCTGGGGCCCTAACTAATGTCCCCCCTCTAGCAAAAACCTGCTAAACCCTTTATACTGATGTCCCCCCTCCAGCAACGACCTCTTAATCCTGTATACTCATGTCCCCCCTCCAGCAACAAACTTCTTTGTTTTTTTCTCCATGGATGTCTTTTTTAAGTGCACTGGACCGCACTGTGGTTTGTCTTTTTTTAAGTGCACTGGACCACACTTTTATTCCTACGCAATCTGTGTTAAACTCATGTCCCGCCTCAAGCACCAACCTGTTAAACCTTGTATACTAGTGTCCCCCTCTAGAAAAAGCCTATTTCCCCCCTCCAGCAACAACCTGCTAAACACTGTATACTCATGTCCCCCCTCTAGCAAAAACCTATGTCCCCCCCTCCAGCAACAATATACAGTAAAATCTCGTTATAAGGAGCACCTTTTGGCACAGCAAATTTGCTCCTTGTAACCAACCTTCCTTATAACCGATTTTGGCAGATATAGCTGGGGGGGGGGGGCTGTATGAGGGACAGGACTTCTGTTTAAAGCTTGAACACCAGGCAGGGGAGGGGGGTTCTGACGGCCCCTTCGGCGTGCTGTGTGAGGGATAGGACTTCTGTTTGAAGTGTGGCCATCAGGTAGGGGAATTTTACTGTACTAACTTCCTAGATGTAAACAGAACAGGTCTAATCATATTCGAAACCTATCCCATTCATGGTGAAAATGTGCTCCTTATAAACGATTTTTCACGAAAATTGCTCCTTCTGACAGGGTTTTTCTACTATAGAAAAGTATGGAAAAGGTCTTGGCAGAGCAAATTTGCTCCTTATAACCGTCTGCTCCTTATATCCGTCCTCCTTATAACGAGATTCTACTGTATCAAACCCTGTATACTCATGTCTCCCCTCCTGCAACAACCTGTTAAACCTGTCATACTCATGTCCCCCCTCTAGTGAAAACCTATGTCCCTCCTCCAGCAACATCTGAGTAAACAACCTGTTAAACCCTGTATGCTCATGTCCCCTCACAAGCAACAACGTATGTTCCCTTCAAAGAACAACCTGTTAAACCCAGTACCTGGTTGGCTGTCACCTGGTAGTGGAAGGGGTAGATTTACACTCAAGTATTAACAACAGACAAGTGTGTGTAGGGTTTGTGGGTGTCAGTGCTGAGCACTATTTGCCAATTAGCGCAGAAAGCAGATTCACGGTCCGTTGGGTACAACTGTCTGCGAGTTTCTAATCAAGTTTTAATTACATAGAATAAAATTACTATGTCTATGCCATTTTACGTAGATTGGAGGCTACATACAATCAATATTAATGGCGTCCCTTTTTTATTTTAACTAATTATGCCATTTTGCATAGATTGGAGGCTACATACAATCAATATTCATGGCGTCCCTCTTTTATTTTAACCAATTTGGGTAGAATGGATTCAGAGAGTAAAATGTTCTGCCCAGATTGGTGAATAGCACCCAACATCACACCCAAAACATCACAAACCCAGCCCATCCTCATACCCAAAACCTAGACCATTCCAACACCTAAATCGCCAAGTGACATGAGACCTGGTGACATTTTCCCAGTGTCAGTGACAAGTGACAAGACCCTTTTCTTAAAATCGACAAGGGACATTGGCATTTCTTGAAATCGACAAGTGACACAGCAACCCCGCATCTGGGGCCCTAACTAATGTCCCCCCTCTAGCAAAAACCTGCTAAACCCTTTATACTCATGTCCCCCCTCCAGCAACGACCTGTTAATCCTGTATACTCATGTCCCCCCTCCAGCAACAAACTTCTTTGTTTTTTTTCCCTTGGATGTCTTTTTTAAGTGCACTGGACTGCACTGTGGTTTGTCTTTTTTTAAGTGCACTGGACCACACTTTTATTCCTACGCAATCTGTGTTAAACTCATGTCCCGCCTCAAGCACCAACCTGTTAAACCTTGTATACTAGTGTCCCCCTCTAGAAAAAGCCTATTTCCCCCCTCCAGCAACAACCTGCTAAACACTGTATACTCATGTCCCCCCTCTAGCAAAAACCTATGTCCCCCCCTCCATCAACAATATACAGTAAAATCTCGTTATAAGGAGCACCTTTTGGCACAGCAAATTTGCTCCTTGTAACCAACCTTCCTTATAACCGATTTTGGCAGATATAGCTGGGGGGGGGGGGCTGTATGAGGGACAGGACTTCTGTTTAAAGCTTGAACACCAGGCAGGGGAGGGGGGTTCTGACGGCCCCTTCGGCGTGCTGTGTGAGGGATAGGACTTCTGTTTGAAGTGTGGCCATCAGGTAGGGGAATTTTACTGTACTAACTTCCTAGATGTAAACAGAACAGGTCTAATCATATTCGAAACCTATCCCATTCATGGTGAAAATGTGCTCCTTATAAACGATTTTTCACGAAAATTGCTCCTTCTGACAGGGTTTTTCTACTATAGAAAAGTATGGAAAAGGTCTTGGCAGAGCAAATGTGCTCCTTATAACCGTCTGCTCCTTATATCCGTCCTCCTTATAACGAGATTCTACTGTATTAAACCCTGTATACTCATGTCTCCCCTCCTGCAACAACCTGTTAAACCTGTCATACTCATGTCCCCCCTCTAGTGAAAACCAATGTCCCTCCTCCAGCAACATCCAAGTAAACAACCTGTTAAACCCTGTATGCTCATGTCCCCTCACAAGCAACAACCTATGTCCCCCCTCGAAGAACAACCTGTTAAACCCAGTACCTGGTTGGCTGTCACCTGGTAGTGGAAGGGGTAGATTTACACTCAAGTATTAACAACAGACAAGTGTGTGTAGGGTTTGTGGGTGTCAGTGCTGAGCACTATTTGCCAATTAGCGCAGAAAGCAGATTCACGGTCCGTTGGGTACAACTGTCTGCGAGTTTCTAATCAAGTTTTAATTACATAGAATAAAATTACTATGTCTATGCCATTTTACGTAGATTGGAGGCTACATACAATCAATATTAATGGCGTCCCTTTTTTATTTTAACTAATTATGCCATTTTGCATAGATTGGAGGCTACATACAATCAATATTCATGGCGTCCCTCTTTTATTTTAACTAATTTGGGTAGAATGGATTCAGAGAGTAAAATGTTCTGCGCAGATTCGTGAATAGCACCCAACATCACACCCAAAACATCACAAACCCAGCCCATCCTCATACCCAAAACCTAGACCATTCCAACACCTAAATCGCCAAGTGACATGAGACCTGGTGACATTTTCCCAGTGTCAGTGACAAGTGACAAGTCCCTTTTCTTAAAATCGACAAGGGACATTGGCATTTCTTGAAATCGACAAGTGACACAGCAACCCCGCATCTGGGGCCCTAACTAATGTCCCCCCTCTAGCAAAAACCTGCTAAACCCTTTATACTCATATTCCCCCTCCAGCAACGACCTGTTAATCCTGTATACTCATGTCCCCCCTCCAGCAACAAACTTCTTTGTTTTTTTTCCCTTGGATGTCTTTTTTAAGTGCACTGGACCGCACTGTGGTTTGTCTTTTTTTAAGTGCACTGGACCACACTTTTATTCCTACGCAATCTGTGTTAAACTCATGTCCCGCCTCAAGCACCAACCTGTTAAACCGTGCTGTGTGAGGGATAGGACTTCTGTTCGAAGTGTGGCCATCAGGTAAGGGAATTTTACTGTACTAACTTCCTAGATGTAAACAGAACAGGTCTAATCATATTCGAAACCTATCCCATTCATGGTGAAAATGTGCTCCTTATAAACGATTTTTCACGAAAATTGCTCCTTCTGACAGGGTTTTTCTACTATAGAAAAGTATGGAAAAGGTCTTGGCAGAGCAAATGTGCTCCTTATAACCGTCTGCTCCTTATATCCGTCCTCCTTATAACGAGATTCTACTGTATTAAACCCTGTATACTCATGTCTCCCCTCCTGCAACAACCTGTTAAACCTGTCATACTCATGTCCCCCCTCTAGTGAAAACCTCTCCCTCCTCCAGCAACATCCGAGTAAACAACCTGTTAAACCCTGTATGCTCATGTCCCCTCACAAGCAACAACCTATGTCCCCCCTCGAAGAACAACCTGTTAAACCCAGTACCTGGTTGGCTGTCACCTGGTAGTGGAAGGGGTAGATTTACACTCAAGTATTAACAACAGACAAGTGTGTGTAGGGTTTGTGGGTGTCAGTGCTGAGCACTATTTGCCAATTAGCGCAGAAAGCAGATTCACGGTCCGTTGGGTACAACTGTCTGCGAGTTTCTAATCAAGTTTTAATTACATAGAATAAAATTACTATGTCTATGCCATTTTACGTAGATTGGAGGCTACATACAATCAATATTAATGGCGTCCCTTTTTTATTTTAACTAATTATGCCATTTTGCATAGATTGGAGGCTACATACAATCAATATTCATGGCGTCCCTCTTTTATTTTAACTAATTTGGGTAGAATGGATTCAGAGAGTAAAATGTTCTGCCCAGATTGGTGAATAGCACCCAACATCACACCCAAAACATCACAAACCCAGCCCATCCTCATACCCAAAACCTAGACCATTCCAACACCTAAATCGCCAAGTGACATGAGACCTGGTGACATTTTCCCAGTGTCAGTGACAAGTGACAAGACCCTTTTCTTAAAATCGACAAGGGACATTGGCATTTCTTGAAATCGACAAGTGACACAGCAACCCCGCATCTGGGGCCCTAACTAATGTCCCCCCTCTAGCAAAAACCTGCTAAACCCTTTATACTCATGTCCCCCCTCCAGCAACGACCTGTTAATCCTGTATACTCATGTCCCCCCTCCAGCAACAAACTTCTTTGTTTTTTTTCTCTTCGATGTCTTTTTTAAGTGCACTGGACTGCACTGTGGTTTGTCTTTTTTTAAGTGCACTGGACCACACTTTTATTCCTACGCAATCTGTGTTAAACTCATGTCCCGCCTCAAGCACCAACCTGTTAAACCTTGTATACTAGTGTCCCCCTCTAGAAAAAGCCTATTTCCCCCCTCCAGCAACAACCTGCTAAACACTGTATACTCATGTCCCCCCTCTAGCAAAAACCTATGTCCCCCCCTCCATCAACAATATACAATAAAATCTCGTTATAAGGAGCACCTTTTGGCACAGCAAATTTGCTCCTTGTAACCAACCTTCCTTATAACCGATTTTGGCAGATATAGCTGGGGGGGGGCTGTATGAGGGACAGGACTTCTGTTTAAAGCTTGAACACCAGGCAGGGGAGGGGGGTTCTGACGGCCCCTTCGGCGTGCTGTGTGAGGGATAGGACTTCTGTTTGAAGTGTGGCCATCAGGTAGGGGAATTTTACTGTACTAACTTCCTAGATGTAAACAGAACAGGTCTAATCATATTCGAAACCTATCCCATTCATGGTGAAAATGTGCTCCTTATAAACGATTTTTCACGAAAATTGCTCCTTCTGACAGGGTTTTTCTACTATAGAAAAGTATGGAAAAGGTCTTGGCAGAGCAAATTTGCTCCTTATAACCGTCTGCTCCTTATATCCGTCCTCCTTATAACGAGATTCTACTGTATTAAACCCTGTATACTCATGTCTCCCCTCCTGCAACAACCTGTTAAACCTGTCATACTCATGTCCCCCCTCTAGTGAAAACCTATGTCCCTCCTCCAGCAACATCCGAGTAAACAACCTGTTAAACCCTGTATGCTCATGTCCCCTCACAAGCAACAACGTATGTTCCCTTCAAAGAACAACCTGTTAAACCCAGTACCTGGTTGGCTGTCACCTGGTAGTGGAAGGGGTAGATTTACACTCAAGTATTAACAACAGACAAGTGTGTGTAGGGTTTGTGGGTGTCAGTGCTGAGCACTATTTGCCAATTAGCGCAGAAAGCAGATTCACGGTCCGTTGGGTACAACTGTCTGCGAGTTTCTAATCAAGTTTTAATTACATAGAATAAAATTACTATGTCTATGCCATTTTACGTAGATTGGAGGGTACATACAATCAATATAAATGGCGTCCCTTTTTTATTTTAACTAATTATGCCATTTTGCATAGATTGGAGGCTACATACAATCAATATTCATGGCGTCCCTCTTTTATTTTAACCAATTTGGGTAGAATGGATTCAGAGAGTAAAATGTTCTGCCCAGATTGGTGAATAGCACCCAACATCACACCCAAAACATCACAAACCCAGCCCATCCTCATACCCAAAACCTAGACCATTCCAACACCTAAATCGCCAAGTGACGTGAGACCTGGTGACATTTTCCCAGTGTCAGTGACAAGTGACAAGACCCTTTTCTTAAAATCGACAAGGGACATTGGCATTTCTTGAAATCGACAAGTGACACAGCAACCCCGCATCTGGGGCCCTAACTAATGTCCCCCCTCTAGCAAAAACCTGCTAAACCCTTTATACTCATGTCCCCCCTCCAGCAACGACCTGTTAATCCTGTATACTCATGTCCCCCCTCCAGCAACAAACTTCTTTGGTTTTTTTCCCTTGGATGTCTTTTTTAAGTGCACTGGACCGCACTGTGGTTTGTCTTTTTTTAAGTGCACTGGACCACACTTTTATTCCTACGCAATCTGTGTTAAACTCATGTCCCGCCTCAAGCACCAACCTGTTAAACCGTGCTGTGTGAGGGATAGGACTTCTGTTTGAAGTGTGGCCATCAGGTAAGGGAATTTTACTGTACTAACTTCCTAGATGTAAACAGAACAGGTCTAATCATATTCGAAACCTATCCCATTCATGGTGAAAATGTGCTCCTTATAAACGATTTTTCACGAAAATTGCTCCTTCTGACAGGGTTTTTCTACTATAGAAAAGTATGGAAAAGGTCTTGGCAGAGCAAATGTGCTCCTTATAACCGTCTGCTCCTTATATCCGTCCTCCTTATAACGAGATTCTACTGTATTAAACCCTGTATACTCATGTCTCCCCTCCTGCAACAACCTGTTAAACCTGTCATACTCATGTCCCCCCTCTAGTGAAAACCTCTCCCTCCTCCAGCAACATCCGAGTAAACAACCTGTTAAACCCTGTATGCTCATGTCCCCTCACAAGCAACAACCTATGTCCCCCCTCGAAGAACAACCTGTTAAACCCAGTACCTGGTTGGCTGTCACCTGGTAGTGGAAGGGGTAGATTTACACTCGAGTATTAACAACAGACAAGTGTGTGTAGGGTTTGTGGGTGTCAGTGCTGAGCACTATTTGCCAATTAGCGCAGAAAGCAGATTCACGGTCCGTTGGGTACAACTGTCTGCGAGTTTCTAATCAAGTTTTAATTACATAGAATAAAATTACTATGTCTATGCCATTTTACGTAGATTGGAGGCTACATACAATCAATATTAATGGCGTCCCTTTTTTATTTTAACTAATTATGCCATTTTGCATAGATTGGAGGCTACATACAATCAATATTCATGGCGTCCCTCTTTTATTTTAACTAATTTGGGAAGAATGGATTCAGAGAGTAAAATGTTCTGCCCAGATTGGTGAATAGCACCCAACATCACACCCAAAACATCACAAACCCAGCCCATCCTCATACCCAAAACCTAGACCATTCCAACACCTAAATCGCCAAGTGACATGAGACCTGGTGACATTTTCCCAGTGTCAGTGACAAGTGACAAGACCCTTTTCTTAAAATCGACAAGGGACATTGGCATTTCTTGAAATCGACAAGTGACACAGCAACCCCGCATCTGGGGCCCTAACTTATGTCCCCCCTCTAGCAAAAACCTGCTAAACTCTTTATACTCATGTCCCCCCTCCAGCAACGACCTGTTAATCCTGTATACTCATGTCCCCCCTCCAGCAACAAACTTCTTTGGTTTTTTTCCCTTGGATGTCTTTTTTAAGTGCACTGGACCGCACTGTGGTTTGTCTTTTTTTAAGTGCACTGGACCACACTTTTATTCCTACGCAATCTGTGTTAAACTCATGTCCCGCCTCAAGCACCAACCTGTTAAACCGTGCTGTGTGAGGGATAGGACTTCTGTTTGAAGTGTGGCCATCAGGTAAGGGAATTTTACTGTACTAACTTCCTAGATGTAAACAGAACAGGTCTAATCATATTCGAAACCTATCCCATTCATGGTGAAAATGTGCTCCTTATAAACGATTTTTCACGAAAATTGCTCCTTCTGACAGGGTTTTTCTACTATAGAAAAGTATGGAAAAGGTCTTGGCAGAGCAAATGTGCTCCTTATAACCGTCTGCTCCTTATATCCGTCCTCCTTATAACGAGATTCTACTGTATTAAACCCTGTATACTCATGTCTCCCCTCCTGCAACAACCTGTTAAACCTGTCATACTCATGTCCCCCCTCTAGTGAAAACCTCTCCCTCCTCCAGCAACATCCGAGTAAACAACCTGTTAAACCCTGTATGCTCATGTCCCCTCACAAGCAACAACCTATGTCCCCCCTCGAAGAACAACCTGTTAAACCCAGTACCTGGTTGGCTGTCACCTGGTAGTGGAAGGGGTAGATTTACACTCAAGTATTAACAACAGACAAGTGTGTGTAGGGTTTGTGGGTGTCAGTGCTGAGCACTATTTGCCAATTAGCGCAGAAAGCAGATTCACGGTCCGTTGGGTACAACTGTCTGCGAGTTTCTAATCAAGTTTTAATTACATAGAATAAAATTACTATGTCTATGCCATTTTACGTAGATTGGAGGCTACATACAATCAATATTAATGGCGTCCCTTTTTTATTTTAACTAATTATGCCATTTTGCATAGATTGGAGGCTACATACAATCAATATTCATGGCGTCCCTCTTTTATTTTAACTAATTTGGGAAGAATGGATTCAGAGAGTAAAATGTTCTTCCCAGATTGGTGAATAGCACCCAACATCACACCCAAAACATCACAAACCCAGCCCATCCTCATACCCAAAACCTAGACCATTCCAACACCTAAATCGCCAAGTGACATGAGACCTGGTGACATTTTCCCAGTGTCAGTGACAAGTGACAAGACCCTTTTCTTAAAATCGACAAGGGACATTGGCATTTCTTGAAATCGACAAGTGACACAGCAACCCCGCATCTGGGGCCCTAACTTATGTCCCCCCTCTAGCAAAAACCTGCTAAACTCTTTATACTCATGTCCCCCCTCCAGCAACGACCTGTTAATCCTGTATACTCATGTCCCCCCTCCAGCAACAAACTTCTTTGGTTTTTTTCCCTTGGATGTCTTTTTTAAGTGCACTGGACCGCACTGTGGTTTGTCTTTTTTTAAGTGCACTGGACCACACTTTTATTCCTACGCAATCTGTGTTAAACTCATGTCCCGCCTCAAGCACCAACCTGTTAAACCTTGTATACTAGTGTCCCCCTCTAGAAAAAGCCTATTTCCCCCCTCCAGCAACAACCTGCTAAACACTGTATACTCATGTCCCCCCTCTAGCAAAAACCTATGTCCCCCCCTCCAGCAATATACAGTAAAATCTCGTTATAAGGAGCACCTTTTGGCACGGCAAATTTGCTCCTTGGAACCAACCTTCCTTATAACCGATTTTGGCAGATATAGCTGGGGGGGGGCTGTATGAGGGATAGGACTTCTGTTTAAAGCTTGAACACCAGGCAGGGGAAGGGGGTTCTGATGGCCCCTTCGGCGTGCTGTGTGAGGGATAGGACTTCTGTTTGAAGTGTGGCCATCAGGTAGGGGAATTTTACTGTACTAACTTCCTAGATGTAAACAGAACAGGTCTAATCATATTCGAAACCTATCCCATTCATGGTGAAAATGTGCTCCTTATAAACGATTTTTCACGAAAATTGCTCCTTCTGACAGGGTTTTTCTACTATAGAAAAGTATGGAAAAGGTCTTGGCAGAGCAAATGTGCTCCTTATAACCGTCTGCTCCTTATATCCGTCCTCCTTATAACGAGATTCTACTGTATTAAACCCTGTATACTCATGCCTCCCCTCCTGCAACAACCTTTTAAACCTGTCATACTCATGTCCCCCCTCTAGTGAAAACCTATGTCCCTCCTCCAGCAACATCCGAGTAAACAACCTGTTAAACCCTGTATGCTCATGTCTCCTCACAAGCAACAACCTATGTCCCCCCTCGAAGAACAACCTGTTAAACCCAGTACCTGGTTGGCTGTCACCTGGTAGTGGAAGGGGTAGATTTACACTCAAGTATTAACAACAGACAAGTGTGTGTAGGGTTTGTGGGTGTCAGTGCTGAGCACTATTTGCCAATTAGCGCAGAAAGCAGATTCACGGTCCGTTGGGTACAACTGTCTGCGAGTTTCTAATCAAGTTTTAATTACATAGAATAAAATTACTATGTCTATGCCATTTTACGTAGATTGGAGGCTACATACAATCAATATTAATGGCGTCCCTTTTTTATTTTAACTAATTATGCCATTTTGCATAGATTGGAGGCTATATACAATCAATATTCATGGCGTCCCTCTTTTATTTTAACTAATTTGGGAAGAATGGATTCAGAGAGTAAAATGTTCTGCCCAGATTGGTGAATAGCACCCAACATCACACCCAAAACATCACAAACCCAGCCCATCCTCATACCCAAAACCTAGACCATTCCAACACCTAAATCGCCAAGTGACATGAGACCTGGTGACATTTTCCCAGTGTCAGTGACAAGTGACAAGACCCTTTTCTTAAAATCGACAAGGGACATTGGCATTTCTTGAAATCGACAAGTGACACAGCAACCCCGCATCTGGGGCCCTAACTTATGTCCCCCCTCTAGCAAAAACCTGCTAAACTCTTTATACTCATGTCCCCCCTCCAGCAACGACCTGTTAATCCTGTATACTCATGTCCCCCCTCCAGCAACAAACTTCTTTGGTTTTTTTCCCTTGGATGTCTTTTTTAAGTGCACTGGACCGCACTGTGGTTTGTCTTTTTTTAAGTGCACTGGACCACACTTTTATTCCTACGCAATCTGTGTTAAACTCATGTCCCGCCTCAAGCACCAACCTGTTAAACCTTGTATACTAGTGTCCCCCTCTAGAAAAAGCCTATTTCCCCCCTCCAGCAACAACCTGCTAAACACTGTATACTCATGTCCCCCCTCTAGCAAAAACCTATGTCCCCCCCTCCAGCAATATACAGTAAAATCTCGTTATAAGGAGCACCTTTTGGCACGGCAAATTTGCTCCTTGGAACCAACCTTCCTTATAACCGATTTTGGCAGATATAGCTGGGGGGGGGGGCTGTATGAGGGATAGGACTTCTGTTTAAAGCTTGAACACCAGGCAGGGGAAGGGGGTTCTGATGGCCCCTTCGGCGTGCTGTGTGAGGGATAGGACTTCTGTTTGAAGTGTGGCCATCAGGTAGGGGAATTTTACTGTACTAACTTCCTAGATGTAAACAGAACAGGTCTAATCATATTCGAAACCTATCCCATTCATGGTGAAAATGTGCTCCTTATAAACGATTTTTCACGAAAATTGCTCCTTCTGACAGGGTTTTTCTACTATAGAAAAGTATGGAAAAGGTCTTGGCAGAGCAAATGTGCTCCTTATAACCGTCTGCTCCTTATATCCGTCCTCCTTATAACGAGATTCTACTGTATTAAACCCTGTATACTCATGCCTCCCCTCCTGCAACAACCTTTTAAACCTGTCATACTCATGTCCCCCCTCTAGTGAAAACCTATGTCCCTCCTCCAGCAACATCCGAGTAAACAACCTGTTAAACCCTGTATGCTCATGTCTCCTCACAAGCAACAACCTATGTCCCCCCTCAAAGAACAACCTGTTAAACCCAGTACCTGGTTGGCTGTCACCTGGTAGTGGAAGGGGTAGATTTACACTCAAGTATTAACAACAGACAAGTGTGTGTAGGGTTTGTGGGTGTCAGTGCTGAGCACTATTTGCCAATTAGCGCAGAAAGCAGATTCACGGTCCGTTGGGTACAACTGTCTGCGAGTTTCTAATCAAGTTTTAATTACATAGAATAAAATTACTATGTCTATGCCATTTTACGTAGATTGGAGGCTACATACAATCAATATTAATGGCGTCCCTTTTTTATTTTAACTAATTATGCCATTTTGCATAGATTGGAGGCTACATACAATCAATATTCATGGCGTCCCTCTTATATTTTAACTAATTTGGGTAGAATGGATTCAGAGAGTAAAATGTTCTGCCCAGATTGGTGAATAGCACCCAACATCACACCCAAAACATCACAAACCCAGCCCATCCTCATACCCCAAACCTAGACCATTCCAACACCTAAATCGCCAAGTGACATGAGACCTGGTGACATTTTCCCAGTGTCAGTGACAAGTGACAAGACCCTTTTCTTAAAATCGACAAGGGACATTGGCATTTCTTGAAATCGACAAGTGACACAGCAACCCCGCATCTGGGGCCCTAACTAATGTCCCCCCTCTAGCAAAAACCTGCTAAACCCTTTATACTCATGTCCCCCCTCCAGCAACGACCTGTTAATCCTGTATACTCATGTCCCCCCTCCAGCAACAAACTTCTTTGTTTTTTTTCCATGGATGTCTTTTTTAAGTGCACTGGACCGCACTGTGGTTTGTCTTTTTTTAAGTGCACTGGACCACACTTTTATTCCTACGCAATCTGTGTTAAACTCATGTCCCGCCTCAAGCACCACCCTGTTAAACCTTGTATGCTAGTGTCCCCCTCTAGAAAAAGCCTATTTCCCCCCTCCAGCAACAACCTGCTCAACACTGTATACTCATGTCCCCCCTCTAGCAAAAACCTATGTCCCCCCCTCCAGCAACAATATACAGTAAAATCTCGTTATAAGGAGCACCTTTTGGCACGGCAAATTTGCTCCTTGTAACCAACCTTCCTTATAACCGATTTTGGCAGATATAGCTGGGGGGGGGGGCTGTATGAGGGACAGGACTTCTGTTTAAAGCTTGAACACCAGGCAGGGGAGGGGGGTTCTGACGGCCCCTTTGGCGTGCTGTGTGAGGGATAGGACTTCTGTTTGAAGTGTGGCCATCAGGTAGGGGAATTTTACTGTACTAACTTCCTAGATGTAAACAGAACAGGTCTAATCATATTCGAAACCTATCCCATTCATGGTGAAAATGTGCTCCTTATAAACGATTTTTCACGAAAATTGCTCCTTCTGACAGGGTTTTTCTACTCATTTTTCTGTAATACCCATTTAAAGAAAAAGTACTTCCTTTGTGAGGCAATCTAGCCCTATAGCCCATGCAATGGACATTGCTGCTTAAATACTCTCTATGTGAAAATTAGAATATAATGCAAGATTCCTCCCCCCCTTTATTTTACCCCCGCCCCCCCCCCCCCCACCAAAAAAAAAAGGATAACTATACCTTTTTTTGAGAAAAGGTCATGGCACCTTCTGGGATAGAACTCCGGATCCTCTGATTGCAACGCATTATCATAACCACTACACTACAGATTCTGGTGGAGATCTGAAGAACTGCTGTGCTATTATTCCATACATCTCTTATTGACATATGCCACGAGAGGGCAGCACTAGCTACATAGTACAATGTTGTTTCTCTGACATCCACAGGGTTCCAGCACCTACTTTTGTAGCGATACCCTTTAACAACAGACAAGTGTGTGTAGGGTTTGTGGGTGTCAGTGCTGAGCACTATTTGCCAATTAGCGCAGAAAGCAGATTCACGGTCCGTTGGGTACAACTGTCTGCGAGTTTCTAATCAAGTTTTAATTACATAGAATAAAATTACTATGCCTATGCCATTTTACGTAGATTGGAGGCTACATACAATCAATATAAATGGCGTCCCTTTTTTATTTTAACTAATTATGCCATTTTGCATAGATTGGAGGCTACATACAATCAATATTCATGGCGTCCCTCTTTTATTTTAACTAATTTGGGTAGAATGGATTCAGAGAGTAAAATGTTCTGCGCAGATTGGTGAATAGCACCCAACATCACACCCAAAACATCACAAACCCAGCCCATCCTCATACCCAAAACCTAGACCATTCCAACACCTAAATCTAGCCTATGCTCACACCCAAATCTAGCCCATTCTTACTCCAGCAACAACCTGTTAAACTCTGTATACTCATGTCCCCCCACCAGCAACAACCTGTTGAACCCTGTATACTCATTTCCCCCCAGAAGCAACAGCCTATGGATTGAGTGAGTAATAGTTGTTAAATGCCATTTCGACAGCTAAGGTCATATTCATGGCGAGCAAGGTACATTTTACCTCAGTTTTACAGGTATATACATGTGTCTGTGTCCGCCCATATGGGTGGTAGACAAACAAAAGAGCAGGAAGAAAAGAGTAGGAAAAAAAGACCCTTTAAATTGGGCTAGGGAAGCCCGCAACAACCTATGTCCATCCCCCAGGAACAACTTGTTAAACACTGTATACTCATGTCCCTCCTCCAGCAACATCCTAGTAAACCCTGTATACTCATGTCCCCCCTCAAGCAAAAACCTGTTAAATCCTGTATACTCATGTCCCCCCTCCATTAACAAGCACTGCATATCCATGCTCCACCTCCAGTAACAACCTGCCAAAACCTGTATACTGATGTCCTCCACCAGCAACAACCTGTTAAACCCTGTATATTCATATCCCCCCACCTGCAACAATATACGTCCTCCCTCCAAGAACAACCTGTTAGACCCTATCAACTAATGTCCCTCCTCAAAAACCTGCTAAACCCTTTATACTCATGTCCCCCCTCCAGCAATGACCTGTTAAATCCTGTATGCTCATGTCCCCTATCCAGCAACAAACCTTTTTTTTTTCATGGATCTCTTTTTTAAGTGCACTGGACCTCACTGTGGTTTGTCTTTTTTTAAGTGCATCAATATTTGACAATTAATAATGAACAGACTATAAAATAATAATAATATAAAATATGCCATTAGGTAGAACCTTCCTCCATAGGATATGGAACAATTGAATTTTTTGGAGGGCAAGACGTAAGGGACGGCGACGTGAGGGGCGGCGATGTGAGGGGCAGCGACGTGAGGGGCGGCTACGTGAGGGGCGGAGACGTGAGGGGCGGCGACGTGAGGGGCAGCGACGTGAGGGCCGGCAACGTGAGGGGCGGGGACCCACGCGGGGACCCACGCGGGGACCCACGCGGGGACCCACGCGGGGACCCACGCGGGGACCCACGCGGGGACCCACGCGGGGACCCACGCGGGGACCCACGCGGGGACCCACGCGGGGACCCACGCGGGGACCCACGCGGGGACCCACGCGGGGACCCACGCGGGGACCCACGCGGGGACCCACGCGGGGACCCACGCGGGGACCCACGCGGGGACCCACGCGGGGACCCACGCGGGGACCCACGCGGGGACCCACGTGGGGACCCACGTGGGACCCACGAGGCGCACAAAGGGATGACTGGAGGGAGGGATGACTGGAGGGAGGGATGGACGGATGGCCAAAGGCCTGAAGGGACAGATGGATTGACGGATGGATAATAAGTCTGTTCATTACTAATTGTCAAATATTGATGGGTTCTTATCTCAAAGGACACTGAGGGATTCGACTCCAACACAAGGTATTAGTTCCCATGCCTAGATTCCCATGCCTAGAACAGGAACTTGAACAAAACTCAATGGTTCATGTCTTTTCTTATCTCCAAAGACTGACGTCCGAGCACTGACTGACTGACTGGGGGGGTGGGGGACGGGTGTACACTGATCCACTGTGTGGGGAACAAAAAAATGACCCCCTCTGGATGCGCTCAAAAACCACCCGCAGATGTAAAACTCCCGGGGGGGTACTCAAATTTATTTTGATACAGGTGTGCGACTGAGCCTCTGACAAAAACCTTGCCCTTAGCTAGAGGGATTTTGGTAAAAAAGGCCTGGACACGCACCTCTTGATTAGAGCAATTTTGATCAAAAGTGCTTCATGTTTAGAGAAATTTGCCAAAAATTGGGGGGATTTCGGTCAAAAGTGACAGTTTTTGCATGAATTTGGTGAAAATTTAAAAAAATTACCCTTGGTTAGAAGGATTTTTAGTGAAAACAGACCCTTGGCTGGAGGGATTTTGCTGAAAACTAACCCTTGGCTAGAGGGATTTTTCTCAAAAACCACCCTTGCCAGCCGCACACCTGTGTATACAAAATGTACTAAGTGCCACCCCCCCGGATCCAGAGGTGGTCCCGCAGATGGATCAGCGTTCAAAACACACTCTTCACCATCTGCGGCTGCCCGCCACAGTACCAAAAATAGGACCTTATCTATCACCGCCTATTTAGTTAGTTACAGGTTTAACCACCCCAAGAAAAATAATGGGGCCTAAATCAGTGGGCAAATATATTTTCTGACAATTAAGTTCTAAAAAGTGAAAAGCCATCCATGGGGTGATTTTAAAGATGGACCCAAATCTATCTATTGGTGGGGGGGGGGGGCAGAAGAGGGTGCCTGAGAGAGAATGAGGCACCTGACTGCTTTCTCACGCTCATGCCACCTGTGCCACCTGATCTGCTGAAGCCGCCGCCGTTTAGCTCATTAAGTGATGCAGTGTTTATGTAAACACTAGCGGCTTCTTGGTTGTCATCATGCACTCATGCATTTCAAGTCTTCTCCCCAATACTGCATTCATACATCAAGCTGACTCTTTTGGAGCATATCAACCATGTACAGTTGACATGATGCTCAAATATTAAAAGCCCTGGGCAGAGAACAAATGATCGACTTAGTGCACTATGTTGTTTATAAAGAGGTACGTCAAAAGTTGCCCATGTTCCGTCATGGTCTTAACCCGGGCCTTAACCCCCTATCTGCGGCACGACGATTTTCTCCACTGCCCACCCTTTGTCAGCATGATACCGGAATGTAGACCATGCATGATGCTGTCTCCATAGACGTGTAGTTGGATGCATTATCAACCAATCAGATAACACCCTGCATTCACTGCAGAATTTTTGGGTAGTATAAAAGCTCGTGTTTATAGAAAAAAAACTTGAGAACTCTCCAGTCTGTGGACGTGCCAATCCACATGACTGGAGCGCCCCTATGTGGGCTGTTCACATACTAGGACTATATATGCATTCGCCCTGGCCTGAGAGCTTCCTCACCCACGCCAACTTGCCTCAACACCACTCCTCAGAATTTTTTGGTACCCATTGTGATGGCTGCTATTAGTCCTTATCTCGCTGGTACCAGATCAAGCAATGGCCACCCCCATAAGACTTCCTGCTACCTTGCTATAAGGTTGATATGCTCTCAAAGGGGTCACATGAATCACTAATACTGTGTGGTGCATCGTTGGGACAAATTTGCATAGCCCATTCATGCTGCCACTAAAGGTTTAGGTGTGCCGCCCAAGTTGCCACCAGTTACCACAACCATGTAGACTTGCTGCAGCCCTTGGCACAGGGAAGAATAACAAAATAGACAGAGAGATTGACAGAGAGAGAGAGAGATAGAGACAGCTTCAGAAAACAGGGATGGACACTCCCTCCCTCCTTCCATCATTTCCACTCTCCTTCACCAGCTCCCTTACTCACTGCCTCACTGACTCACTGCCTCACCCACTCACTTACTTACTCACTCACTTCCTATTGATTGATTGATTGATTGATTGATTTGTTTAATGTCCAGCCGTACATCAAGTACCTCACGGGACATATCTCAAGTTGGCAAGGAGTCATTCACAAATAGTGGTAGTCTGCCTCGCAGTAGTAGGACAGATATTTATATGCTGCTTGCCCAATACAGCAGTGACCGCATCTATGAATGATCGAATCTATGAAATGAATGACCGCATTTATGAGGTGAGGGAGAAAACCTGCTCTTTTTCAAAGGATAGCAAGTGTTCTTTTATTTGCTGGTCCTACCTACCCGGGTAAGTACCATAATAGGCAGGGCCAGACAAACCACAGCCTTTGATATCTCAGACGTGGTTCACTGAGGAGAGATCACAAGGTAGACTACCAGCATAAAGGCCCGGGCCCGCACATATGGGCAGCCGCTGCCAATACTGCTTGGTTAGTGACAATCACAGTAGTCCACAAAGTAACCCCTCAGGTTTTGTCGCCTTTTACGATTCCGGTATGCCCATTGGTATTTTGGAAGGCTCCCGATGAAGTTATTCTACTCCTTCATGCCCCCATCATGAAGGTCCCCACTAACACAGGGGGATACTCAGTCCCTACTCACTCACTCACCCACTTAGTCACTCACTTATTCACTCATTCACTCCCTACTCACTCACTCCCTACTCACTCACTCACTCACCCACTTACTCACTCACTGCCTCACTCACTCACTGCCTCACTCACTGCCCACTCACTGCCTCACTCACTGCCTCACTCACTCCTTCACACATGCCTCACTCACTCACTCACTCACTCACTTCCTCACTCCCTCACTCACCCACTGCCTCACTCACGCCTCACTCACACCTCACATACTCACTCCCTTACTCCCTCCCTCAGTCACTCACTCCCTATTCACTTACTCACCCACTCACTGCCTCACTCCTTCAATCACTCACTGCCTCACTCACTCGCTCAGTCAGTCACTCACCCACTCGCTCACTGCCTCACTGTCTCACTCCTTCAATCACTCACACTCTTACTTACTGCCTCACTCACTCACTCCCTTACTCCCTTACTCCCTTACTCACTCACTCAAGTTTCAAATTCCATGTCATTCCATGACATGTGGAAACCCTGGCAGGGGCGTGCCAAGCACTTTCAAATGGGTTTCTGGCCAATTTTGACATTTTTCGGCTTGACCTTTTAGGTTTGACCTTTTTTCGGGGTTGGTCAAAAGTAGGGGGGTACATGTCCCGCCCCCGGAAAGTGCCCTAGACCCCCACCCTTCGGCCCAGCCCCTCATGAAGCCCTGAAGGCAGGGAGCCTACCCATTGTTGAACGTGCTCTACCCCTCCCTTCCCCTCTCCCCCCCGCCACCATCTCAGGAAGCCCTTATAGGGTGGAGACTCTATAATAGTCTGGGCAAACTCATCTAAAAAAATTGTTTCACTAACTTGCCCTCGGGAATTGACCATCCAAATCCTGTACACCAATTCCTGACAGGAAGTAACAATCTAAATATAACAGTTCCACCAATCCCATTTGCAGCCCTTGTGGCGGAAAAATGTACTGGTTGAGCGAGTCTTGGAAATTCCCTTTGAGCGTACAACCCCACCCCCCCACAACCGCTGTCCCCTTATGAAGCCCTGAAGACATGGAGACTCCCTTTTGTCACACTGCAGAACACCTCTTTTCTTTCTACCTCAATTCTATATGTTATAATTACGTAATATACATGATATTACATAAAAATATGACATCATAATTATTGATAATCACACATAATTATCATTAGATGAAGGAACCGTGGGAAAAGTCTGAACATTGGCTAAATCATATTAGAACAATGTGCCTATGATGGGAATGTTACACGATTTGTGCTGCCACCTCACGGCTCAAACCGGCATGTGCTACTAGCGCCCCCTAGCAGGTCGTGGCATTCTTTACCATTCATTCTCAACAGCCTTATCGTTCTAATTATGACTAACTGAGTGAGTAATATTCCGCTACAAAAAGACACTGAAATACCTATTTAGATTGACTGGCAACAAGGATATTGTCAACAGCAAACATTACCAGTTGTGGTGATAAGCGAGTTACTCATATGTATGTTGGTGACAACATGCTAGGCATCTTACTAATAGAACTGTGGAGACAAAGGCTGAGTCCCATTTGGGAGGCTGGTGACCTCAGGTGCCATTTTAGGAAGTGCTGACCTACCTGCCCCTGTAGTGGGACCTCCCCTCCGGTACCTATACCTCAGTCCGCTCTGCTCTCTGCTTCTTAGCCCACTCCACTCTGCGCTTCTCTGTCCACTCCACTCTCCGCTCCACTCCAATCAGCTCCGCTTGTCCATCTGCTCTGAAGCATAGAAGATATAACAATATATTTCTGTTGATGTGACCCATCTATGATAGTTAGATGCTTAGAGAATGAGGATGATACCAAACTAAGGACCCCATAGCACAGTTGGTATACTATTCAATTCAGACTAAAAATACATTAGACATATTTTCATCATTTGACTTCCTCATGATATATCATTATGCAAATCCTTAATAGAGATGTGGTTGGTTGGTGTGTCATCTACTTTACAAGAGCCAACACTATGTTAACACAGCCCTATACTGGACATAATTAGGCCAAGGGAACGAAGCTATAATATGACCAAGATTTTGGGGTCTTAAGTTTGGGACCTGCCTGATCTAGCTAATATGTATATTTATTTCCATTCACAAATAAGGTTGGCAACAGCTACAAATATCTTGTTAATTCAAATACAATTACATATTAATCTGTCAATACCGCATTATATTTCTGTGGAGTTATAACTTTGTAACTTACTGACAGGAAGCTGCTTGATGCCCTGTAACTCCTGTAACGTCTGATGTACAGAGGGCAGTATGGTCCCCTATAACTTCCTGTGACTCTCATACACAGGGGCGAGGCGCTAGGCTCTGTAGTGGTCTAGGTGTGACCTGCCATGTAAGTGACTCTGTAGTGGTCTAGGTGTGACCTGCCATGTGAGTGACTCTGTAGTGGTCTGGGTGTGATCTGCCATGTGAGTGACTCTGTAGTGGTCTAGATGTGACTTAGTGTCCGGCGATGTGAGTTACTCTGTAATGGTCTAGGTGTGACCTGCCATGTGAGTGACTCTGTAGAGGTCTAGCAGTGACCTGCCATGGGAGTGACTCTGTAGTGGTCTAGGTGTGACCTGCCATGTGAGTGACTCTGTAGTGGTCTAGGTGTGACTTGCCATGTGAGTGACTCTGTAGTGTTCTAGGTGTGACCTGCCATGTGAGTGACTCTGTAGTGGTCTAGGAGTGACCTGCCATGTGAGTGACTCTGTAGTGGTTTAGGTGTGACCTGCCTTGTGAGTGACTCTGTAGTGGTCTAGGAGTGACCTGCCATGTGAGTGACTCTGTAGTGGTCTAGGTGTGACCTGTCATGTGAGTGACTCTGTAGTGGTCTTGGTGTTACCTGTGGTATGAGTTACTCTGTAGTGGTCTAGGTGTGACCTGTGGTATGAGTTACTCTGTAGTGGTCTAGGCATGACCTGCCATGAGAGTGACTCTGTAGTGGTCTTGGTGTGACCTGCCATGTGAGTGACTCTGGAGTGGTCCAGGTGTGACCTGCCATGTGAGTGACCCTGTAGTGGTCTAGGAGTGACCTGCCATGTGAGTGACTCTGTAGTGGTCTAGGTGTAACCTGCCATGTGAGTGACTCTGTAGTGGTCTAGGTGTGACCTGTCATGTGAGTGACTCTGTAGTGGTCTTGGTGTGACCTGCCATGTGAGTGACTCTGTATTGGTCTAGGTGTGACCTGCCATGTGAGTGACTCTGTAGTGGTCTGGGTGTGATCTGCCATGTGAGTGACTCTGTAGTGGTCTAGATGTGACTTAGTGTCCGGCGATGTGAGTTACTCTGTAATGGTCTAGGTGTGACCTGCCATGTGAGTGACTCTGTAGAGGTCTAGCAGTGACCTGCCATGGGAGTGACTCTGTAGTGGTCTAGGTGTGACCTGCCATGTGAGTGACTCTGTAGTGGTCTAGGTGTGACTTGCCATGTGAGTGACTCTGTAGTGTTCTAGGTGTGACCTGCCATGTGAGTGACTCTGTAGTGGTCTAGGAGTGACCTGCCATGTGAGTGACTCTGTAGTGGTTTAGGTGTGACCTGCCTTGTGAGTGACTCTGTAGTGGTCTAGGAGTGACCTGCCATGTGAGTGACTCTGTAGTGGTCTAGGTGTGACCTGTCATGTGAGTGACTCTGTAGTGGTCTTGGTGTTACCTGTGGTATGAGTTACTCTGTAGTGGTCTAGGTGTGACCTGTGGTATGAATTACTCTGTAGTGGTCTAGGCATGACCTGCCATGAGAGTGACTCTGTAGTGGTCTTGGTGTGACCTGCCATGTGAGTGACTCTGTAGAGGTCTAGCAGTGACCTGCCATGGGAGTGACTCTGTAGTGGTCTAGGTGTGACCTGCCATGTGAGTGACTCTGTAGTGGTCTAGGTGTGACTTGCCATGTGAGTGACTCTGTAGTGTTCTAGGTGTGACCTGCCATGTGAGTGACTCTGTAGTGGTCTAGGAGTGACCTGCCATGTGAGTGACTCTGTAGTGGTTTAGGTGTGACCTGCCTTGTGAGTGACTCTGTAGTGGTCTGGGAGTGACCTGCCATGTGAGTGACTCTGTAGTGGTCTAGGTGTGACCTGTCATGTGAGTGACTCTGTAGTGGTCTTGGTGTTACCTGTGGTATGAGTTACTCTGTAGTGGTCTAGGTGTGACCTGTGGTATGAGTTACTCTGTAGTGGTCTAGGAGTGACCTGCCATGAGAGTGACTCTGTAGTGGTCTTGGTGTGACCTGCCATGTGAGTGACTCTGGAGTGGTCCAGGTGTGACCTGCCATGTGAGTGACCCTGTAGTGGTCTAGGAGTGACCTGCCATGTGAGTGACTCTGTAGTGGTCTAGGTGTAACCTGCCATGTGAGTGACTCTGTAGTGGTCTAGGTGTGACCTGTCATGTGAGTGACTCTGTAGTGGTCATGGTGTGACCTGCCATGTGAGTGACTCTGTATTGGTCTAGGTGTGACCTGCCATGTGAGTGACTCTGTAGTGGTCTGGGTGTGATCTGCAATGTGAGTGACTCTGTAGTGGTCTAGATGTGACTTAGTGTCCGGCGATGTGAGTTACTCTGTAATGGTCTAGGTGTGACCTGCCATGTGAGTGACTCTGTAGAAGTCTAGCAGTGACCTGCCATGGGAGTGACTCTGTAGTGGTCTAGGTGTGACCTGCCATGTGAGTGACTCTGTAGTGGTCTAGGTGTGACTTGCCATGTGAGTGACTCTGTAGTGTTCTAGGTGTGACCTGCCATGTGAGTGACTCTGTAGTGGTCTAGGAGTGACCTGCCATGTGAGTGACTCTGTAGTGGTTTAGGTGTGACCTGCCTTGTGAGTGACTCTGTAGTGGTCTAGGAGTGACCTGCCATGTGAGTGACTCTGTAGTGGTCTAGGTGTGACCTGTCATGTGAGTGACTCTGTAGTGGTCTTGGTGTTACCTGTGGTATGAGTTACTCTGTAGTGGTCTAGGTGTGACCTGTGGTATGAATTACTCTGTAGTGGTCTAGGCATGACCTGCCATGAGAGTGACTCTGTAGTGGTCTTGGTGTGACCTGCCATGTGAGTGACTCTGGAGTGGTCCAGGTGTGACCTGCCATGTGAGTGACCCTGTAGTGGTCTAGGAGTGACCTGCCATGTGAGTGACTCTGTAGTGGTCTAGGTGTAACCTGCCATGTGAGTGACTCTGTAGTGGTCTAGGTGTGACCTGTCATGTGAGTGACTCTGTAGTGGTCTTGGTGTGACCTGCCATGTGAGTGACTCTGTATTGGTCTAGGTGTGACCTGTCGTATGAGTTACTCTGTAGTGGTCTAGGCATGACCTGCCATAAGAGTTACTCTGTAGTGGTCTTGGTGTGACCTGCCATGTGAGTGACTCTGTAGTGGTCTAGGTGTGACCTGCCATGTGAGTGACTCTGTAGTGGTCTAGGAGTGACCTGCAATGTGAGTGACTCTGTAGTGGTCTAGGTGTGACCTGCCATGTGAGTGACTCTGTAGTGGTCTAGGAGTGCCCTGCCATGTGAGTGACTCTGTAGTGGTCTAGGTGTGACTGCGTGACCTGCCATGTGAGTTACTCTGTAGTGGTCTAGGTGTGACCTGCCATGTGAGTGACTCTGTAGTGGTCTTGGTGTGACCTGCCATGTGAGTGACTCTGTAGTGGTCTAGGTGTGACCTGTCATATGAGTTACTCTGTAGTGGTCTAGCTTTGACCTGCCATGTGAGTGACTCTGTAGTGGTCTAAGTGAGACCTGTCATGTGAGTGACTCTGTAGTGGTCCAGGTGTGATCTGTCATGTGAGTGACTCTGTAGTTGTCTAGGTGTGACCTCCCATTTGAGTGACTCTGAATCGGTCTAGGTGTGACCAGCCATGTGAGTGACTCTGTAGTGGTCTAGGTGTGACCAGCCATGTTAGTGACTCTGAAGTGGTCTAGGTGTGACCTGCCATCTGAGTGACTCTGTAGTAGTCTAGGGGTGACCTGCCATGTGAATGACTCTGTAGTGGTCTAGGTGTGACGTGCCATATAAGTGACTCTGTAGTAGTCTGGGTGTGACCAGCCATGTGAGTGAATCTGAAGTGGTCTAGGTGTGACCTGTCATGTGAGTGACATTGTAGTGGTCTAGGTATGACCTTCCAAGTGAGTGACTCTGTAGTGGTCTAGGTGTGACCAGCCATGTGAGTGACTCTGTAGTGGTCTAGGTGAGACCTGTCATGTGAGTGACTCTGTAGTGGTCTAGGTGTGACCTCCCATTTGAGTGACTTTGTAGTGGTCTAGGTGTGACCAGCCATGTGAGTGACTCTGTAGTGGTCTAGATGTGACCTGCCAAGTGAGTGACTCTGTAGTAGTCAAGGTGTGACCTGCCATGTGAGCGACTCTGTAGTGGTCTAGGTGAGACCTGTCATGTGAATGACTCTGTATCGGTCTAGGTGTGACATGCCATGTGACTGATTCTGTAGTGGTCTAGGTGTGACCTGCCATGTGAGTGACTCTGTAGTGGTCTAGGTGTGACCTGCCATGTGAGTGACTCTGTAGTGGTCTCTGTGTGACTTAGTGACCTGCCATGTGAGTGACTCTGTAGTGGTCTAGGTGTGACTCAGTGACCTGCCATGTAAGTGACTCTGTAGTGGTCTAGGTGTGACCTTTCATGTGAGTGACTCTGTAGTGGTCTAGGTGTGACCTCCCATGTGAGTGACTCTGTAGTGGTCTAGCTTTGACCTGCCATTTGAGTGACTCTGTAGTGGTCTAGGTGAGCCCTATCATGTGAGTGACTCTGTAGTGGTCCAGGTGTGACCTGTCATGTGAGCGACTCTGTAGTTGTCTAGGTGTGACCTGCCATGTGAGTGACTCTTTAGTGGTCTAGGTGTGACCTGCCATGTTTGTGAGTCTGAAGTGGTCTAGGTGTGACCTGCCATGTGAGTGACTCTGAAGTAGTCTAGGAGTGACTTGCCATGTGAGTGACACTGTAGTGGTCTAGGTGTGACCTGTCATGTGAGTGACTCTGTAGTAGTCAAGGTGTGACCTGCCATTCGAGTGACGCTGTAGTGGTCTCTGTGTGACTCAGTGACCTGCCATGTAAGTGACTCTGTAGTGGTCTAGGTATGACCTGCCAAGTGAGTGACTCTGTAGTGGTCTAGGTGTGACCAGCCATGTAAGTGACTCTGTAGTGGTCTAGGTGAGACCTGTCATGTGAGTGACTCTGGAGTGGTCTAGGTGTGACCTCCAATTTGAGTGACTCTGTAGTGGTCTAGGTGTGACCAGCCATGTGAGTGACTCTGTAGTGGTCTAGGTGTGAACTGCCAAGAGAGTTACTCTGTAGTGGTCTAGGTGTGACCTGCCATGTGAGTGACTCTGTAGTTGTCTAGGTGTGACCTGCCATGTGAGTGACTCTGTAGTGGTCTAGGTGAGACCTGTCATGTGAGTGACTCTGTAGTGGTCTAGGTGTGACATGCCATGTGACTGATTCTTTTGTGGTCTAGGTGTGACCTGCCATGTGAGTGACTGTGTAGTGGTCTAGATTTGACCTGCCATTTGAGTGACTCTATTGTGGTCTACGTGTGACCTGTCATGTCAGTGACTCTGTAGTGGTCTAGGTGTGACCTGCCATGTGAGTGACTCTGTAGTGGTCTAGGTTTGACCTGCCATGTGAGTGACTCTGTAGTGGTCTAGGTAAGACCTGTCATGTGAGTGACTCTGTAGTGGTCCAGGAGTGATCTGTCATGTGAGTGACTCTGTAGTTGTCTAGGTGTGACCTCCCATTTGAGTGACTCTGTAGTGGTCTAGGTGTGACCTGTCATGTGAGTGACTCTGTAGTGGTCTAGGTGTGACCAGCCATGTCAGTGACTCTGAAGTGGTCTAGGTGTGACCTGCCATCTTAGTGACTGTGTAGTAGTCTAGGTGTGACCTGCCATGTGAATGACTCTGTAGTGGTCTAGGTGTGACGTGCAATATTAGTGACTCTGTAGTAGTCTAGGTCCGACCAGCCATGTGAGTGAATCTGAAGTGGTCTAGGTGTGACCTGCCATGTGAGTGACTCTGAAGTAGTCAACAGGTGACTTGCCATGTGAGTGACTCTGTAGTGGTCTAGGTGTGACCTTCCATGTGAGTGACTCTGTAGTAGTCTAGGAGTGACCTGCCATGTGAGTGACTCTGTAGTGGTCTAGGTGTGACCTGCCATGTGAGTGACTCTGTAGTGGTCAAGGTGTGACCTGTCATGTGAGAGACTCTGTAGTTGCCTAGGTGTGACCTGCCATGTGAGTGACTCTGTAGTGGTCTAGGAGTGACCTGCCAGGTGAGTGACTCTCTAGTGGTCTCTGTGTCACTTAGTGACCTGCCATGTGAGTGACTCTGTAGTGGTCTAGGTGTGACTCAGTGACCTGCCATGTGAGTGACTCTGTAGTGGTCTAGGTGTGACAGGCCACGTGAGTGACTCTGTAGTGGTCTAGGTGTGACATGTCATGTGAGTGACATTGTAGTGGTCTAGGTATGACCTGTCAAGTGAGTGACTCTGTAGTGGTCTAGGTGTGACCAGCCATGTAAGTGACTCTGTAGTGGTCTAGGTGAGACCTGTCATGTGAGTGACTCTGTAGTGGTCTAGGTGTGACCTCCCATTTGAGTGACTCTATTGTGGTCTAGGTGTGACCAGCCATGTGAGTGACTCTGTAGTGGTCTAGGTGTGAACTGCCAAGAGAGTTACTCTGTAGTGGTCTAGGTGTGACCTGCCATGTGAGTGACTCTGCAGTTGTCTAGGTGAGACCTGTCATGTGAGTGTCTCTGTAGTGGTCTAGGTGTGACATGCAATGTGAGTGACTCTGTAGTGGTCTAGGTGTGACCTGTCATGTGAGTGACTCTGTAGTGGTCTAGGTATGACTTGCCAAGTGAGTGACTCTGTAGTGGTCTAGGTGTGACCAGCCATGTGAGTGACTCTGTAGTCGTCTACGTGTGACATGCCATGTGACTGATTCTGTAGTGGTCTAGGTGTGACCTGCCATGTGAGTGACTCTGTAGTGGTCTAGGTGTGACCTGCCATGTAAGTGACTCTGTAGTGGTCTAGGTGTGACCTTTCATGTGAGTGACTGTGTAGTGGTCTAGATTTGACCTGCCATTTGAGTGACTCTATTGTGGTCTACGTGTGACCTGTCATGTGAGTGACTCTGTAGTGGTCTAGGTGTGACCAGCCATGTTATTGACTCTGTAGTGGTCTAGCTTTGACCTGCCATGTGAGTGACTCTGTAGTGGTCTAGGTGTAACCTGCCATGTGAGTGACTCTGTAGTGGTCTAGGTGTGACAGGCCATGTGAGTGACTCTGTAGTGGTCTAGGTGTGACATGTCATGTTAGTGACATTGTAGTGGTCTAGGAATGACCTGCCAAGTGAGTGACTCTGTAGTGGTCTAGGTGTGACCAGCCATGTAAGTGACTCTGTAGTGGTCTAGGTGAGACCTGTCATGTGAGTGACTCTGTAGTGGTCTAGGTGTGACCTCCCATTTGAGTGACTCTGTAGCGGTCTAGGTGTGACCAACCATTTGAGTGACTCTGTAGTGGTCTAGGTGTGAACTGCCAAGAGAGTTACTCTGTAGTGGTCTAGGTGTGACCTGCCATGTGAGTGACTCTGTAGTTGTCTAGGTGAGACCTGTCATGTGAGTGACTCTGTAGTGGTCTAGGTGTGACATGCAATGTGAGTGACTCTGTAGTGGTCTAGGTGTGACCTGTCATGTGAGTGACTCTGTAGTGGTCTAGGAGTGACCTGCCATGTGAGTGACTCTGTAGTGGTTTAGGTGTGACCTGCCTTGTGAGTGACTCTGTAGTGGTCTAGGAGTGACCTGCCATGTGAGTGACTCTGTAGTGGTCTAGGTGTGACCTGTCATGTGAGTGACTCTGTAGTGGTCTTGGTGTTACCTGTGGTATGAGTTACTCTGTAGTGGTCTAGGTGTGACCTGTGGTATGAATTACTCTGTAGTGGTCTAGGCATGACCTGCCATGAGAGTGACTCTGTAGTGGTCTTGGTGTGACCTGCCATGTGAGTGACTCTGGAGTGGTCCAGGTGTGACCTGCCATGTGAGTGACCCTGTAGTGGTCTAGGAGTGACCTGCCATGTGAGTGACTCTGTAGTGGTCTAGGTGTAACCTGCCATGTGAGTGACTCTGTAGTGGTCTAGGTGTGACCTGTCATGTGAGTGACTCTGTAGTGGTCTTGGTGTGACCTGCCATGTGAGTGACTCTGTATTGGTCTAGGTGTGACCTGTCGTATGAGTTACTCTGTAGTGGTCTAGGCATGACCTGCCATAAGAGTTACTCTGTAGTGGTCTTGGTGTGACCTGCCATGTGAGTGACTCTGTAGTGGTCTAGGTGTGACCTGCCATGTGAGTGACTCTGTAGTGGTCTAGGAGTGACCTGCAATGTGAGTGACTCTGTAGTGGTCTAGGTGTGACCTGCCATGTGAGTGACTCTGTAGTGGTCTAGGAGTGCCCTGCCATGTGAGTGACTCTGTAGTGGTCTAGGTGTGACTGCGTGACCTGCCATGTGAGTTACTCTGTAGTGGTCTAGGTGTGACCTGCCATGTGAGTGACTCTGTAGTGGTCTTGGTGTGACCTGCCATGTGAGTGACTCTGTAGTGGTCTAGGTGTGACCTGTCATATGAGTTACTCTGTAGTGGTCTAGCTTTGACCTGCCATGTGAGTGACTCTGTAGTGGTCTAAGTGAGACCTGTCATGTGAGTGACTCTGTAGTGGTCCAGGTGTGATCTGTCATGTGAGTGACTCTGTAGTTGTCTAGGTGTGACCTCCCATTTGAGTGACTCTGAATCGGTCTAGGTGTGACCAGCCATGTGAGTGACTCTGTAGTGGTCTAGGTGTGACCAGCCATGTTAGTGACTCTGAAGTGGTCTAGGTGTGACCTGCCATCTGAGTGACTCTGTAGTAGTCTAGGGGTGACCTGCCATGTGAATGACTCTGTAGTGGTCTAGGTGTGACGTGCCATATAAGTTACTCTGTAGTAGTCTGGGTGTGACCAGCCATGTGAGTGAATCTGAAGTGGTCTAGGTGTGACCTGTCATGTACGTGACATTGTAGTGGTCTAGGTATGACCTTCCAAGTGAGTGACTCTGTAGTGGTCTAGGTGTGACCAGCCATGTGAGTGACTCTGTAGTGGTCTAGGTGAGACCTGTCATGTGAGTGACTCTGTAGTGGTCTAGGTGTGACCTCCCATTTGAGTGACTTTGTAGTGGTCTAGGTGTGACCAGCCATGTGAGTGACTCTGTAGTGGTCTAGATGTGACCTGCCAAGTGAGTGACTCTGTAGTAGTCAAGGTGTGACCTGCCATGTGAGCGACTCTGTAGTGGTCTAGGTGAGACCTGTCATGTGAATGACTCTGTATCGGTCTAGGTGTGACATGCCATGTGACTGATTCTGTAGTGGTCTAGGTGTGACCTGCCATGTGAGTGACTCTGTAGTGGTCTAGGTGTGACCTGCCATGTGAGTGACTCTGTAGTGGTCTCTGTGTGACTTAGTGACCTGCCATGTGAGTGACTCTGTAGTGGTCTAGGTGTGACTCAGTGACCTGCCATGTAAGTGACTCTGTAGTGGTCTAGGTGTGACCTTTCATGTGAGTGACTCTGTAGTGGTCTAGGTGTGACCTCCCATGTGAGTGACTCTGTAGTGGTCTAGCTTTGACCTGCCATTTGAGTGACTCTGTAGTGGTCTAGGTGAGCCCTATCATGTGAGTGACTCTGTAGTGGTCCAGGTGTGACCTGTCATGTGAGCGACTCTGTAGTTGTCTAGGTGTGACCTGCCATGTGAGTGACTCTTTAGTGGTCTAGGTGTGACCTGCCATGTTTGTGAGTCTGAAGTGGTCTAGGTGTGACCTGCCATGTGAGTGACTCTGAAGTAGTCTAGGAGTGACTTGCCATGTGAGTGACACTGTAGTGGTCTAGGTGTGACCTGTCATGTGAGTGACTCTGTAGTAGTCAAGGTGTGACCTGCCATTCGAGTGACGCTGTAGTGGTCTCTGTGTGACTCAGTGACCTGCCATGTAAGTGACTCTGTAGTGGTCTAGGTATGACCTGCCAAGTGAGTGACTCTGTAGTGGTCTAGGTGTGACCAGCCATGTAAGTGACTCTATAGTGGTCTAGGTGAGACCTGTCATGTGAGTGACTCTGTAGTGGTCTAGGTGTGACCTCCAATTTGAGTGACTCTGTAGTGGTCTAGGTGTGACCAGCCATGTGAGTGACTCTGTAGTGGTCTAGGTGTGAACTGCCAAGAGAGTTACTCTGTAGTGGTCTAGGTGTGACCTGCCATGTGAGTGACTCTGTAGTTGTCTAGGTGTGACCTGCCATGTGAGTGACTCTGTAGTGGTCTAGGTGAGACCTGTCATGTGAGTGACTCTGTAGTGGTCTAGGTGTGACATGCCATGTGACTGATTCTTTTGTGGTCTAGGTGTGACCTGCCATGTGAGTGACTGTGTAGTGGTCTAGATTTGACCTGCCATTTGAGTGACTCTATTGTGGTCTACGTGTGACCTGTCATGTCAGTGACTCTGTAGTGGTCTAGGTGTGACCTGCCATGTGAGTGACTCTGTAGTGGTCTAGGTTTGACCTGCCATGTGAGTGACTCTGTAGTGGTCTAGGTAAGACCTGTCATGTGAGTGACTCTGTAGTGGTCCAGGAGTGATCTGTCATGTGAGTGACTCTGTAGTTGTCTAGGTGTGACCTCCCATTTGAGTGACTCTGTAGTGGTCTAGGTGTGACCTGTCATGTGAGTGACTCTGTAGTGGTCTAGGTGTGACCAGCCATGTCAGTGACTCTGAAGTGGTCTAGGTGTGACCTGCCATCTTAGTGACTGTGTAGTAGTCTAGGTGTGACCTGCCATGTGAATGACTCTGTAGTGGTCTAGGTGTGACGTGCAATATTAGTGACTCTGTAGTAGTCTAGGTGTGACCAGCCATGTGAGTGAATCTGAAGTGGTCTAGGTGTGACCTGCCATGTGAGTGACTCTGAAGTAGTCAACAGGTGACTTGCCATGTGAGTGACTCTGTAGTGGTCTAGGTGTGACCTTCCATGTGAGTGACTCTGTAGTAGTCTAGGAGTGACCTGCCATGTGAGTGACTCTGTAGTGGTCTAGGTGTGACCTGCCATGTGAGTGACTCTGTAGTGGTCAAGGTGTGACCTGTCATGTGAGAGACTCTGTAGTTGCCTAGGTGTGACCTGCCATGTGAGTGACTCTGTAGTGGTCTAGGAGTGACCTGCCAGGTGAGTGACTCTCTAGTGGTCTCTGTGTCACTTAGTGACCTGCCATGTGAGTGACTCTGTAGTGGTCTAGGTGTGACTCAGTGACCTGCCATGTGAGTGACTCTGTAGTGGTCTAGGTGTGACAGGCCACGTGAGTGACTCTGTAGTGGTCTAGGTGTGACATGTCATGTGAGTGACATTGTAGTGGTCTATGTATGACCTGTCAAGTGAGTGACTCTGTAGTGGTCTAGGTGTGACCAGCCATGTAAGTGACTCTGTAGTGGTCTAGGTGAGACCTGTCATGTGAGTGACTCTGTAGTGGTCTAGGTGTGACCTCCCATTTGAGTGACTCTATTGTGGTCTAGGTGTGACCAGCCATGTGAGTGACTCTGTAGTGGTCTAGGTGTGAACTGCCAAGAGAGTTACTCTGTAGTGGTCTAGGTGTGACCTGCCATGTGAGTGACTCTGCAGTTGTCTAGGTGAGACCTGTCATGTGAGTGTCTCTGTAGTGGTCTAGGTGTGACATGCAATGTGAGTGACTCTGTAGTGGTCTAGGTGTGACCTGTCATGTGAGTGACTCTGTAGTGGTCTAGGTATGACTTGCCAAGTGAGTGACTCTGTAGTGGTCTAGGTGTGACCAGCCATGTGAGTGACTCTGTAGTGGTCTACGTGTGACATGCCATGTGACTGATTCTGTAGTGGTCTAGGTGTGACCTGCCATGTGAGTGACTCTGTAGTGGTCTAGGTGTGACCTGCCATGTAAGTGACTCTGTAGTGGTCTAGGTGTGACCTTTCATGTGAGTGACTGTGTAGTGGTCTAGATTTGACCTGCCATTTGAGTGACTCTATTGTGGTCTACGTGTGACCTGTCATGTGAGTGACTCTGTAGTGGTCTAGGTGTGACCAGCCATGTTATTGACTCTGTAGTGGTCTAGCTTTGACCTGCCATGTGAGTGACTCTGTAGTGGTCTAGGTGTAACCTGCCATGTGAGTGACTCTGTAGTGGTCTAGGTGTGACAGGCCATGTGAGTGACTCTGTAGTGGTCTAGGTGTGACATGTCATGTGAGTGACATTGTAGTGGTCTAGGAATGACCTGCCAAGTGAGTGACTCTGTAGTGGTCTAGGTGTGACCAGCCATGTAAGTGACTCTGTAGTGGTCTAGGTGAGACCTGTCATGTGAGTGACTCTGTAGTGGTCTAGGTGTGACCTCCCATTTGAGTGACTCTGTAGCGGTCTAGGTGTGACCAACCATTTGAGTGACTCTGTAGTGGTCTAGGTGTGAACTGCCAAGAGAGTTACTCTGTAGTGGTCTAGGTGTGACCTGCCATGTGAGTGACTCTGTAGTTGTCTAGGTGAGACCTGTCATGTGAGTGACTCTGTAGTGGTCTAGGTGTGACATGCAATGTGAGTGACTCTGTAGTGGTCTAGGTGTGACCTGTCATGTGAGTGACTCTGTAGTGGTCTAGGTATGACTTGCCAAGTGAGTGACTCTGTAGTGGTCTAGGTGTGACCAGCCATGTGAGTGACTCTGTAGTGGTCTACGTGTGACATGCCATGTGACTGATTCTGTAGTGGTCTAGGTGTGACCTGCCATGTGAGTGACTCTGTAGTGGTCTAGGTGTGACCTGCCATGTAAGTGACTCTGTAGTGGTCTAGGTTTGACCTTTCATGTGAGTGACTGTGTAGTGGTCTAGATTTGACCTGCCATTTGAGTGACTCTATTGTGGTCTACGTGTGACCTGTCATGTGAGTGACTCTGTAGTGGTCTAGGTGTGACCAGCCATGTTATTGACTCTGTAGTGGTCTAGCTTTGACCTGCCATGTGAGTGACTCTGTAGTGGTCTAGGTGTAACCTGTCATGTGAGTGACTCTGTAGTGGTCTAGGTGTGACCTCCCATGTGAGTGACTCTGTAGTGGTCTAGGTGTGACCTTTCATGTGAGTGACTGTGTAGTGGTCTAGATTTGACCTGCCATTTGAGTGACTCTGTAGTGGTCTAGGTGTGACCTGCCATGTGAGTGACTCTGTAGTGGTCCAGGTGTGACCTGTCATGTGAGAGACTCTCTAGTTGCCTAGGTGTGACCTGCCATGTGAGTGACTCTGTAGTGGTCTAGGAGTGACCTGCCAGGTGAGTGACTCTCTAGTGGTCTCTGTGTCACTTAGTGACCTGCCATGTGAGTGACTCTGTAGTGGTCTAGGTGTGACTCAGTGACCTGCCATGTGAATGACTCTGTAGTGGTCTAGGTGTGACAGGCCATGTGAGTGACTCTGTAGTGGTCTAGGTGTGACATGTCATGTGAGTGACATTGTAGTGGTCTAGGTATGACCTGCCAAATGAGTGACTCTGTAGTGGTCTAGGTGTGACCAGCCATGTAAGTGACTCTGTAGTGGTCTAGGTGAGACCTGTCATGTGAGTGACTCTGTAGTGGTCTAGGTGTGACCTCCCATTTGAGTGACTCTGTAGTGGTCTAGGTGTGACCAGCCATGTGAATGACTCTGTAGTGGTCTAGGTGTGAACTGCCAAGAGAGTTACTCTGTAGTGGTCTAGGTGTGACCTGCCATGTGAGTGACTCTGCAGTTGTCTAGGTGAGACCTGTCATGTGAGTGACTCTGTAGTGGTCTAGGTGTGACATGCAATGTGAGTGACTCTGTAGTGGTCTAGGTGTGACCTGTCATGTGAGTGACTCTGTAGTGGTCTAGGTATGACTTGCCAAGTGAGTGACTCTGTAGTGGTCTAGGTGTGACCATCCATGTGAGTGACTCTGTAGTGGTCTACGTGTGACATGCCATGTGACTGATTCTGTAGTGGTCTAGGTCTGACCTGCCATGTGAGTGACTCTGTAGTGGTCTTAGTGTGACCTGCCATGTAAGTGACTCTGTAGTGGTCTAGGTGTGACCTTTCATGTGAGTGACTGTGTAGTGGTCTAGATTTGACCTGCCATTTGAGTGACTCTATTGTGGTCTACGTGTGACCTGTCATGTGAGTGACTCTGTAGTGGTCTAGGTGTGACCAGCCATGTTATTGACTCTGTAGTGGTCTAGCTTTGACCTGCAATGTGAGTGACTCTATAGTGGTCTAGGTGTAACCTGTCATGTGAGTGACTCTGTAGTGGTCTAGGTGTGACCTCCCATGTGAGTGACTCTGTAGTGGTCTAGGTGTGACCTTTCATGTGAGTGACTGTGTAGTGGTCTAGATTTGACCTGCCATTTGAGTGACTCTATTGTGGTCTACGTGTGACCTGTCATGTGAGTGACTCTGTAGTGGTCTAGGTGTGACCAGCCATGTTATTGACTCTGTAGTGGACTAGCTTTGACCTGCCATGTGAGTGACTCTGTAGTGGTCTAGGTGTGACCTGTCATGTGAGTGACTCTGTAGTGGTCTATGTGTGACCTCCCATGTGAGTGACTCTGTAGTGGTCTAGGTGTGACCTTTCATGTGAGTGACTGTGTAGTGGTCTAGATTTGACCTGCCATTTGAGTGACTCTGTAGTGGTCTAGGAGTGACCAGCCATGTAAGTGACTCTGTAGTGGTCTAGGTGAGACCTGTCATGTGAGTGACTCTGTAGTGGTCCAGGTGTGACCTGTCATGTGAGTGACTCTGTAGTTGTCTAGGTGTGACCTCCCATTTGAGTGACTCTGAATCGGTCTAGGTGTGACCAGCCATGTAAGTGACTCTGAAGTGGTCTAGGTGTAACCTGCCATCTGAGTGACTGTGTAGTAGTCTAGGTGTGACCTGCCATGTTAATGACTCTGTATTGGTCTAGGTGTGAAGTGCCATATAAGTTACTCTGTAGTAGTCTGGGTGTGACCAGCCATGTGAGTGAATCTGAAGTGGTCTAGGTGTGACCTGTCATGTGAGTGACATTGTAGTGGTCTAGGTATGACCTGCCAAGTGAGTGACTCTGTAGTGGTCTAGGTGTGACCTGCCATGTGAGTGACTCTGTAGTGGTCCAGGTGTGACCTGTCATGTGAGAGACTCTCTAGTTGCCTAGGTGTGACCTGCCATGTGAGTGACTCTGTAGTGGTCTAGGAGTGACCTGCCAGGTGAGTGACTCTCTAGTGGTCTCTGTGTCACTTAGTGACCTGCCATGTGAGTGACTCTGTAGTGGTCTAGGTGTGACTCAGTGACCTGCCATGTGAATGACTCTGTAGTGGTCTAGGTGTGACAGGCCATGTGAGTGACTCTGTAGTGGTCTAGGTGTGACATGTCATGTGAGTGACATTGTAGTGGTCTAGGTATGACCTGCCAAATGAGTGACTCTGTAGTGGTCTAGGTGTGACCAGCCATGTAAGTGACTCTGTAGTGGTCTAGGTGAGACCTGTCATGTGAGTGACTCTGTAGTGGTCTAGGTGTGACCTCCCATTTGAGTGACTCTGTAGTGGTCTAGGTGTGACCAGCCATGTGAATGACTCTGTAGTGGTCTAGGTGTGAACTGCCAAGAGAGTTACTCTGTAGTGGTCTAGGTGTGACCTGCCATGTGAGTGACTCTGCAGTTGTCTAGGTGAGACCGTCATGTGAGTGACTCTGTAGTGGTCTAGGTGTGACATGCAATGTGAGTGACTCTGTAGTGGTCTAGGTGTGACCTGTCATGTGAGTGACTCTGTAGTGGTCTAGGTATGACTTGCCAAGTGAGTGACTCTGTAGTGGTCTAGGTGTGACCATCCATGTGAGTGACTCTGTAGTGGTCTACGTGTGACATGCCATGTGACTGATTCTGTAGTGGTCTAGGTCTGACCTGCCATGTGAGTGACTCTGTAGTGGTCTTAGTGTGACCTGCCATGTAAGTGACTCTGTAGTGGTCTAGGTGTGACCTTTCATGTGAGTGACTGTGTAGTGGTCTAGATTTGACCTGCCATTTGAGTGACTCTATTGTGGTCTACGTGTGACCTGTCATGTGAGTGACTCTGTAGTGGTCTAGGTGTGACCAGCCATGTTATTGACTCTGTAGTGGTCTAGCTTTGACCTGCAATGTGAGTGACTCTATAGTGGTCTAGGTGTAACCTGTCATGTGAGTGACTCTGTAGTGGTCTAGGTGTGACCTCCCATGTGAGTGACTCTGTAGTGGTCTAGGTGTGACCTTTCATGTGAGTGACTGTGTAGTGGTCTAGATTTGACCTGCCATTTGAGTGACTCTATTGTGGTCTACGTGTGACCTGTCATGTGAGTGACTCTGTAGTGGTCTAGGTGTGACCAGCCATGTTATTGACTCTGTAGTGGACTAGCTTTGACCTGCCATGTGAGTGACTCTGTAGTGGTCTAGGTGTGACCTGTCATGTGAGTGACTCTGTAGTGGTCTAGGTGTGACCTCCCATGTGAGTGACTCTGTAGTGGTCTAGGTGTGACCTTTCATGTGAGTGACTGTGTAGTGGTCTAGATTTGACCTGCCATTTGAGTGACTCTGTAGTGGTCTAGGAGTGACCAGCCATGTAAGTGACTCTGTAGTGGTCTAGGTGAGACCTGTCATGTGAGTGACTCTGTAGTGGTCCAGGTGTGACCTGTCATGTGAGTGACTCTGTAGTTGTCTAGGTGTGACCTCCCATTTGAGTGACTCTGAATCGGTCTAGGTGTGACCAGCCATGTAAGTGACTCTGAAGTGGTCTAGGTGTAACCTGCCATCTGAGTGACTGTGTAGTAGTCTAGGTGTGACCTGCCATGTTAATGACTCTGTATTGGTCTAGGTGTGAAGTGCCATATAAGTTACTCTGTAGTAGTCTGGGTGTGACCAGCCATGTGAGTGAATCTGAAGTGGTCTAGGTGTGACCTGTCATGTGAGTGACATTGTAGTGGTCTAGGTATGACCTGCCAAGTGAGTGACTCTGTAGTGGTCTAGGTGTGACCAGCCATGTGAGTGACTCTGTAGTGGTCTCGGTGAGACCTGTCATGTGAGTGACTCTGTAGTGGTCTAGGTGTGACCTCCCATTTGAGTGACTTTGTGGTGGTCTAGGTGTGACCAGCCATATGAGTGACTCTGTAGTGGTCTAGGTGTGACCTGCCAAGTGAGTGACTCTGTAGTAGTCTAGGTGTGACCTGCCATGTGAGCGACTCTGTAGTGGTCTAGGTGAGACCTGTCATGTGAACGACTCTGTATGGGTCTAGGTGTGACATGCCATGTGACTGATTCTGTAGTGGCCTAGGTGTGACCTGCCAGGTGAGTGACTCTGTAGTGGTCTAGGTGTGATCTGCCATGTGAGTGACTCTGTAGTGGTCTAGGTGTGACTCAGTGACCTGCCATGTAAGTGACTCTGTAGTGGTCTAGGTGAGACCTGTCATGTGAGTGACTCTGTAGTGGTCTAGGTGTGACCTCTCATGTGAGTGACTCTGTAGTGGTCTAGCTTTGACCTGCCATTTGATTGGCTCTGTCGTGGTCTAGGTGAGCCCTATCATGTGAGTGACTCTGTAGTGGTCCAGGTGTGACCTGTCATGTGAGCGACTCTGTAGTTGTCTAGGTGTGACCTGCCTTGTGAGTGACTCTTTAGTGGTCTAGGTGTGACCTGCCATGTGAGTGACTCTGAAGTAGTCTAGGAGTGACTTGCCATGTGAGTGACTCTGTAGTGGTCTAGGTGTGACCTGTCATGTGAGTGACTCTGTAGTGGTCTCTTAGTGACTCAGTGACCTGCCATGTAAGTGACTCTGTAGTGGTCTAGGTGTGACATGCCATGTGAGTGACTCTGTAGTGATCTAGGTGTGACATGTCATGTGAGTGACATTGTAGTGGTCTAGGTATGACCTGCCAAGTGAGTGACTCTGTAGTGGTCTAGGTGTGACCAGCCATGTAAGTGACTCTGTAGTGGTCTAGGTGAGACCTGTCATGTGAGTGACTCTGTAGTGGTCTAGGTGTGACCTCCAATTTGAGTGACTCTGTAGTGGTCTAGGTGTGACCAGCCATGTGAGTGACTCTGTAGTGGTCTAGGTGTGAACTGCCGAGAGAGTTACTCTGTAGTGGTCTAAGTGTGACCTGCCATGTGAGTGACTCTGTAGTTGTCTAGGTGTGACTTGCCATGTGAGTGACTCTGTAGTGGTCTAAGTGAGACCTGTCATGTGAGTTACTCTGTAGTGGTCTAGGTGTGACATGCCATGTGACTGAATCTTTTTTTGGTCTAGGTGTGACCTGCCATGTGAGTGACTGTGTAGTGGTCTAGATTTGACCTGCCATTTGAGTGACTCTATTGTGGTCTACGTGTGACCCGTCATGTCAGTGACTCTTTAGTGGTCTAGGTGTGACCTGCCATGTGAGTGACTCTGTAGTGGTCTAGCTTTGACCTGCCATGTGAGTGACTCTGTAGTGGTCTAGGTGTGACCAGCCATGTCAGTGACTCTGAAGTGGTCTAGGTGTGACCTGCCATCTTAGTGACTGTGTAGTAGTCTTGGTGTGACCTGCCATGTGAATGACTCTGTAGTGGTCTAGGTGTGATGTGCAATATAAGTGACTCTGTAGTAGTCTAGGTGTGACCAGCCATGTGAGTGAATCTGAAGTGGTCTAGGTGTGACCTGCCATGTGAGTGACTCTGAAGTAGTCAACAGGTGACTTGCCATGTGAGTGACTCTGTAGTGGTCTAGGTGTGACCTTCCATGTGAGTGACTCTGTAGTAGTCTAGGAGTGACCTGCCATGTGAGTGACTCTGTAGTGGTCTAGGTGTGACTGCCATGTGAGTGACTCTGTAGTGGTCCAGGTGTGACCTGCCATGTGAGTGACTCTGTAGTGGTCTAGGAGTGACCTGCCAGGTGAATGACTCTCTAGTGGTCTCTGTGTCACTTAGTGACCTGCCATGTGAGTGACTCTGTAGTGGTCTAGGTGTGACTCAGTGACCTGCCATGTGAGTGACTCTGTAGTGGTCTAGGTGTGACAGGCCATGTGAGTGACTCTGTAGTGGTCTAGGTGTGACATGTCATTTGAGTGACATTGTAGTGGTCTAGGTGAGACCTGTCATGTGAGTGACTCTGTAGTGGTCTAGGTGTGACCTCCAATTTGAGTGACTCTGTAGTGGTCTAGGTGTGACCAGCCATGTGAGTGACTCTGTAGTTGTCTAGGTGTGACCTGCCATGTGAGTGACTCTGTAGTGGGCTAGGTGAGACCTGTCATGTGAGTGACTCTGTAGTTGTCTAGGTGTGAACTGCCAAGAGAGTTACTCTGTAGTGGTCTAGGTGTGACCTGCCATGTGAGTGACTCTGTAGTTGTCTAGGTGTGACCTGCCATGTGAGTGACTCTGTAGTGGTCTAGGTGAGACCTGTCATGTGAGTGACTCTGTAGTGGTCTAGGTGTGACATGCCATGTGACTGATTCTTTTGTGGTCTAGGTGTGACCTGCCATGTGAGTGACTGTGTAGTGGTCTAGATTTGACCCGCCATTTGAGTGACTCTATTGTGGTCTACGTGTGACCTGTCATGTCAGTGACTCTGTAGTGCTCTAGATGTGACCTGCCATGTGAGTGACTAGTAGTGGTCTAGCTTTGACCTGCCATGTGAGTGACTCTGTAGTGGTCTAGGTGAGACCTGTCATGTTATTGACTCTGTAGTGGTCCAGGAGTGACCTGTCATGTGAGTGACTCTGTAGTTGTCTAGGTGTGACCTCCCATTTGAGTGACTCTGAATGGGTCTAGGTGTGACCTGTCATGTGAGTGACTCTGTAGTGGTCTAGGAGTGACCAGCCATGTCAGTGACTCTGAAGTGGTCTAGGTGTGACCTGCCATCTTAGTGACTGTGGTAGTCTAGGTGTGACCTGCCATGTGAGTGACTCTGTAGTGGTCTAGGTGAGACCTATCATGTGAGTGACTCTGTAGTGGTCCAGGAGTGACCTGTCATGTGAGTGACTCTGTAGTTGTCTAGGTGTGACCTCCCATTTGAGTGACTCTGAATCGGTCTAGGTGTGACCTGTCATGTGAGTGACTCTGTAGTGGTCTAGGTGTGACCAGCCATGTCAGTGACTCTGAAGTGGTCTAGGTGTGACCTGCCATCTTAGTGACTGTGTAGTAGTCTAGGTGTGACCTGCCATGTGAATGACTCTGTAGTGGTCTAGGTGTGACGTGCAATATAAGTGACTCTGTAGTAGTCTAGGTGTGACCAGCCATGTGAGTGAATCTGAAGTGGTCTAGGTGTGACCTGCCATGTGAGTGAATCTGAAGTAGTCAACAGGTGACTTGCCATGTGAGTGACTCTGTAGTGGTCTAGGTGTGACCTTCCATGTGAGTGACTCTGAAGTGGTCTAGGTGTGACCTGCCATCTTAGTGACTGTGGTAGTCTAGGTGTGACCTGCCATGTGAGTGACTCTGTAGTGGTCTAGGTGAGACCTGTCATGTGAGTGACTCTGTAGTTGTCCAGGAGTGACCTGTCATGTGAGTGACTCTGTAGTTGTCTAGGTGTGACCTCCCATTTGAGTGACTCTGAATCGGTCTAGGTGTGACCTGTCATGTGAGTGACTCTGTAGTGGTCTAGGTGTGACCAGCCATGTCAGTGACTCTGAAGTGGTCTAGGTGTGACCTGCCATCTTAGTGACTGTGTAGTAGTCTAGGTGTGACCTGCCATGTGAATGACTCTGTAGTGGTCTAGGTGTGACGTGCAATATAAGTGACTCTGTAGTGGTCTAGGTGTGAACTGCCAAGAGAGTTACTCTGTAGTGGTCTAGGTGTGACCTGCCATGTGAGTGACTCTGTAGTTGTCTAGGTGAGACCTGTCATGTGAGTGACTCTGTAGTGGTCTAGGTGTGACATGCCATGTGAGTGACTCTGTAGTGGTCTAGGTGTGACCTGTCATGTGAGTGACTCTGTAGTGGTCTAGGTGTGACATGCCATGTGAGTGACTCTGTAGTGGTCTAGGTGTGACCTGTCATGTGAGTGACATTGTAGTGGTCTAGGTGTGACTGCCATGTGAGTGACTCTGTAGTGGTCCAGGTGTGACCTGCCATGTGAGTGACTCTGTAGTGGTCTAGGAGTGACCTGCCAGGTGAATGACTCTCTAGTGGTCTCTGTGTCACTTAGTGACCTGCCATGTGAGTGACTCTGTAGTGGTCTAGGTGTGACTCAGTGACCTGCCATGTGAGTGACTCTGTAGTGGTCTAGGTGCGACAGGCTAGGTGTGACCAGCCATGTGAGTGAATCTGAAGTGGTCTAGGTCTGACCTGCCATGTGAGTGACTCTGAAGTAGTTAACAGGTGACTTGCCATGTGAGTGACTCTGTAGTTGTCCAGGAGTGACCTGTCATGTGAGTGACTCTGTAGTTGTCTAGGTGTGACCTCCCATTTGAGTGACTCTGAATCGGTCTAGGTGTGACCTGTCATGTGAGTGACTCTGTAGTGGTCTAGGTGTGACCAGCCATGTCAGTGACTCTGAAGTGGTCTAGGTGTGACTTAGTGACCTGCCATGTGAGTGACTCTATAGTGGTCAAGGTGTGACTCAGTGACCTGCCATGTAAGTAACTCTGTAGTAGTCTAGGTGTGAACTGTCATGTGAGCGACTCTGTAGTTGTCTAGGTGTGACCTGTCATGTGAGAGACTCTGTAGTTGTCTAGGTGTGACCTCCCATGTGAGTGACTCTGTAGTGGTCTAGGAGTAACCTGCCATGTGAGTGACTCTGTAGTAGTCCAGGTGTGACCAGCCATGTAAGTGAATCTGAAGTGGTCTAGGTGTGACCTGCCATGTGAGTGACTCTGTAGTGGTCTAGGTGTGACCTGCCATGTGAGTGACTCTGAACCGGTCTAGGTGTGACCTGTCATGTGAGTTACTCTGTAGTGGTCTAGGTGTGACCAGCCATGTTAGTGACTCTGAAGTGGTCTAGGTGTGACCTACTATCTGAGTGACTGTGTAGTAGTCTAGGTGTGACCTGCCATGTGAGTGACTCTGTAGTGATCTAGGTGTGACCTGCCATGGAAGTGACTCTGTAGTAGTCTAGGTGTGACCAGCCATTTGAGTGAATCTGAAGGGGTCTAGGTGTGACCTGCCATGTGAGTGACTCTGTAGTGGTCTAGGTGTGACCTGCCATGTGAGTGACTCTGTAGTAGTCTAGGAGTGACCTGCCATGTGAGTGACTCTGAAGTGGTCTAGGTGTGACATGCCATGTGAGTGACTCTGAAGTGGACTAGGTGTGACCTGTCATGTGAGTGACTCTGTAGTTGTCTAGGTGTGACCTTCCATGTGAGTGACTCTGTAGTGGTCTAGGTGTGACCTGTCATGTAAGTGACTATGTAGTGGTCTAGGTGTGACCTGCCATGTGAGTGACTCTGTAGTGGTCTCTGTGTGACTTAGTGTCCTGCCATGTGAGTGACTCTGTATTGGTCTAGGTGTGACTCAGTGACCTGCCATGTAAGTGACTCTGTAGTGGTCTAGGTGTGACCTGTCATGTGAACGATTCTGTAGTTGTCTAGGTGTGACCTCCCATGTGAGTGACTCTGTAGTGGTCTAGTTGTGACCTGCCATGTGAGTCTAGATGTGACTCTGTAGTGGTCAAGGTGTGACCAGCCATGTTAATGACTCTGTAGTGGTATAGCTTTGACCTGCCATGTGAGTGACCCTGTAGTGGTCTAGGTGTGACCTGTCATGTGAGCGACTCTGTAGTTGTCTAGGTGTGACCTCCCATGTGAGTGACTCTGTAGTGATCTAGGTGTGACCTGCCATGTGAGTGACTCTGCAGTGGTCTAGGTGTGACCTGTCATGTGAGTGACTCTGTAGTGGTCTAGGTGTGACCTTTCATGTGAGTGACTCTGTAGTGGTCTAGGTGTGACCTGCCATGTGAGTGACTCTCTAGTGGTCTAGCTATGTCCTGCCATGTGAGTGACTCTGTAATGGTCTAGGTGTGACCTGCCATGTGAGTGACTGTAGTGGTCTAGGTGTGACTTAGTGACCTGTCATGTGAGTGACTCTGTATTAGTCTAGGTGTGACCTGCCATGTGAGTGACTCTGTAGTGGTCTAGGTGTGACCTGCCATATGAGTGGCTCTGAAGTGGTCTAGGTGTCATCTGTCATGTGAGTGATTCTGTAGTGGTCTAGGTGTGACCTGCTATGTGAGTGACTGTGTAGTGGTCTAGGTGTGACCTGCCATGTGAGTGACTCTGCAGTGGTCTAGGTGTGACCTTCCATGTGAGTTACTCTGTAGTGGTCTAGGATTGACCTGTCATGTGAGTGACTCTGCAGTGGTCTAGGTGTGACTTAGTGACCTGCCATGTGAGTGACTCTGTAGTAGGCTAGGTGTGACCTGCCATGTGAGTGACCTACTCACACAGCTATAGGATGCTCACACAGCTACAGGCCTGCCTATAGAGCTACAGGCTTACTCAAGTTTCAAGTTCAAGTTTGGTAACTTTTATTTGGCAGAAAACTCTCGTACAGTATACATACAAACTACACACACATACAATTATTACTTAATTCTTATATTCTTTGGACATAATAATAATGACCTAGAATGAAGTAGACATTACACAGTTAATCATGTTGGCCATACTATACAATTAAATATACTGATTCTCTGCTATAATTCAACACTCGATCAATTTTCCACGTGTACCAGTTTTTAACTGTCAGTTTTTTAGTAATTTCATGAATTCTCTTTATTGTTGGCGCATGTAGTGTTTCAGCATTCAGCTCTTCCACAACGTGTATCCCCGGTAAAAGGGACTCTTTCTGAAGATATCTTTGCCTACTCTCGGGCACTTGAGTTGTTTCTTGGCATTGCCTTGTAGTCTCCTAGTAGGAACCACCAGATTGTCCTGGTCCTGGACATGTTTATACATGATACACAGCAACTGTCGGTCTCGTCTAGGCTTTAGCAGTTCAAATATATGTAGCTCAGGCAGATCTTCCACATGCATGTCTCTTGCATCCTTGATCCTTTCAGCTATCCTGATTGCAGAACTTGCAGTTTCGGTCCAACCCACGCCGGTGCACCGTCCAAGATGAATGAGCAAAAAGGGCATGAATTCTGTTCTTGTCCTTCGCGGAGATGACTAGGGCTAAATCATCTGCATACATGTAACAGTCAGAATGAACTATTCTGTCACACACATTGTTTATGTAGCGGAGAAAGAGCAGCGGTCCCCAGACAGACCCCTGTGGCACGCCATACTCAAATGGATAGGCATCCAGATTTTACTCCATTGGTCTCAGTGAACTGTTGTCTGTTGGGGAGGTACTCTTGGAACCAATGTGCAGACCCTGCCGACACCCCACAGCGCAGTAGTTTGGTTATAAGCCTTGCGTGACAGACAGTGTCAAATGCTTTTCGTAGGTCGACATATACTACTGCAGATATGTGCCCTTCTTTGCCCGCCACATATAGTGTGGTCAATAGCTTGTATACTGCAGTGGCGGTAGATTTCCCTTGTATGAAGCCAAATTGGCTTGGTGACAGCCTGTCGTCTTGCAACATGTGTTTCATTAATTGCTCGTGTACCACCTTCTCACACAGTTTGGAGCAACAGTTCAAGAGGCTCACAGGTCTCCAGTGTCCAACCTCTTCACTATTACCACCTTTAGGAAGTGGTATCACTTTCCCTATCTTCTAGGCAGCTGGGTAGCCCTTGCCTTCAATGCTCGATCTGACTATATGATGGAGGGTCTCTGGCGCTCCTATCAAGGCGTCCTTCAATGCTTTGCTCCTTAAGTTCTCAATTCCAGAGGATTCACATACATCAATATTCCTGATGTGCTTTTTTAGACATTCTAGTGTAGGAGTTGTCAAGACAAGCTCACCATCCTGTGCCCGTTGGTTCTGTGCATCTAGTTGTTCATCATTGTTATTGTTGTTTTGTACACCGTTGTTGTTGACATTGTTGTCGTTGTTACCAAAAGCCCGCGCCAGGTTGGATCCTACTCACAGTAGAAAGTATTGATGTAGTCTGCAGTCTCAGCGGTGGGCACATAGGTGCCAGTAGTGTACTTCAGTAGTATACAACTGTCTTTCTTGTTGCGCTTCCAGAGTGTATTTACTAGCGCCCAGAATTGTCTTGGATCCTTTTTGTGTTTCTGTAGATTCTCCATCACTTCTTTTTTGTTACTTTTGTTGATGGAGATGTTGATTTTCTTAGACAGTTTTATAGCCTGCTTATGGTAGAAATTGTATCTGGGGCAGTTTGGCTTCCTACTCTTTTTTAACAACATCCTTCTCTTCCATATCAGTCTGTTAGTATCTGGTGTCAGTGGGGTTGTCGTCTTTGTAGTTTTCCTTAAAAAAGATGACAGGTACTTGTATTGAATACTGTTGGTAGCTCTGGTGTCAACGTTCATGTCTCCAAGCACCCAACTTTCCTTTGATTTGACATGGTCTGTATTTGTCATGTTCTGTAGTACGCTGTCTTTGTGTTACCTCTAGGCCTCTTGTATTACCCTCGGTCGTTGACCTGGGTAGTTTGTCTCAACCGCGATACACTCTTACTGGAGTGACAGAGCTCTACCGGTACTTTGCTGTGTGTAGCGTAGTGTTATTTATGTAACAGGCTGAACGATAAATAATCCAAGTCATGCACCAATTTTCTGAACTGGTTGATTTTTCAAACAGCTACAGGGCCGCTCACACAGCTACATACCTACTCACACAGCTACATACCTACTCACACAGCTACAGGGCCGCTCACACAGCTACAGGCCTACTCACACAGCTACAGGCCTACTCACACAGCTACAGGGCCGCTCACACAACTACAGGCCTACTCACACAGTTACAGGCCTACTTACACAGCTACAGGCCTACTCGCACAGCTACAGGCCTTCTCACACAGCTACAGGCCTACTCACTCAGCTACAGGCCTTCTCACTCGGCTACAGGCCTACTCACACAGCTACAGGATGCTCACACAGCTACAGGCCTACTCACACAGCTACAGGCCTACTCGCACAGCTACAGGCCTACTCACACAGCTACAGGCCTACTCACTCAGCTACAGGATGCTCACAGAGCTACAGGCCTACTCACTCAGCTACAGGCCTACTCACAGAGCTACAGGCCTACTCACTCAGCTACAGGCCTTCTCACACAGCTACATGCCTACTCACTCAGCTACAGGCCTTCTCACACAGTTACAGGCCTACTCACACAGCTAGAGGCCTACTCACTAAGCTACAGGTTGCTCACACAGCTAAAGGCCTACTCACTCAGCTACAGGCCTACTCACACAGCTACAGGCCTACTTACTCAGCTACAGGATGCTCACACAGCTACAGGCCTACTCACTCAGCTACAGGCCTTCTCACTCAGCTATAGGCCTGGTGACACGGCTACAGGATGCTCACACAGCTACAGGCCTACTCACACAGCTACAGGCCTACTCGCACAGCTACAGGGCCACTCACACAGCTAGAGGGCCACTCATACAGCTACAGGCCTACTCACAGAACTACAGGGCCGCTCACACAGCTACAGGGCCGCTCACACAGCTGCAGGGCCTACTCACACAGCTGCAGGGCCGCTCATACAGCTACAGGCCTACTCACACAGCTACAGGGCCGCTGACACAGCTACAGGGCTGCTCTGACAGCTACAGGCCTACTCACATAGCTACAGGGCCACTCACACAGCTACAGGCCCACTGACACAGCTACAGGACGCTCACACAGGTGCAAGCCTACTCACACAGCTAGGGGCCTACTCACACAGCTACAGGATGCTCAGACAGCTTCAGGCCTACTCACACAACTAGAGGGCCGCTCACACAGCTACAGGCCTACTCACACAGCTACAGGCCTACTCACAAAGCTACAGGGCCGCTCACACAGCTACAGGCCCACTGACACAGCTACAGGACGCTCACACAGGTGCAAGCCTACTCACACAGCTAGAGGCCTACTCACACAGCTACAGGATGCTCAGACAGCTTCAGGCCTACTCACACAACTAGAGGGCCGCTCACACAGCTACAGGCCTACTCACACAGCTACAGGCCTACTCACAAAGCTACAGGGCCGCTCACACAGCTACAGGGCGGCTCACACAGCTACAGGGAGGCTCACACAGCTAGAGGCCTACTCACAAAGCTACAGGGCCGCTAACGCAGTCACAAGCCTACTCAAACCGCTACAGGGCCACTCACAGAGCTACTGGACGCTCAGAGAGCTACAGGGCTGCTTACACAGCTGCAGGGCTACTCACACAGCTACAGGACGCACGAACAGCTACAGGCCAACTCTGACGGCTACAGGACGATCACACTGCTACAGGGCCGTTCACACAGCTACATGGGCCGCTCACACAGCTACAGGCCTACTCGCACAGCTACAGGCCTACTCACACAGCTACAGGCCTACTCGCACAGCTACAGGCCTACTCACACAGCTACAGGCCTACTCACACAGCTACAGGGTCACTCACAAAGCTACAGGCCTACTCACACAGCAACAGGATGCTTACACAGCTACAGGCCTACTCACACAGCAACAGGATGCTTACACAGCTACACCCCTACTCACACAGCTACAGGCCTACTCATGCAGCTACAAGGCCGCTGACACAGCTACAGGCCTGCTCACACAGCTACAGGGCCGCTCACACAGCTACAGGCCTACTCACACAGCTACAGGGCCGCTTACACAGCTACAGGGCCGCTAACACAGCTAAAGGGCCACTAACACAGCTACAGAGCCACACACACCTCTACAGGATGCTCAGACAGCTACAGAACGCTTACACAGCTACAGGGTCGCTCACATAGCTAGAGGCCTACTCACACAGCTACAGGCCTACTCACAAGGCGACAGGGCGGCTCACACAGCTACATACCTACTCAAACACCTACATACCTGCTCACACAGCTACAGGGCCGCTCACACAGCTACAGGCCTACTCACACAGCTACAGGCCTACTCACACAGCTACAGGGCCGCTCACACAACTACAGGCCTACTCACACAACTACAGGCCTACTCACACATCTACAGGCCTACTCACTCAGCTACAGGCCTACTCACACAGCTACAGGGCGCTCACACAACTACAGGCCTACTCAATCAGCTACAGGGCTGCTCACACAGCTCTAGGGCTAGTCAGACTGCTATAGGCCTACTCACACAGCTACAGGGCCTCTTGCACAGCTACAGGCCTACTCACACAGCTACAGGCCTACTCACACAGCTACAGGGCCGCGAATATAGGTACAGGCCCACTCACACAGATACAGGACGTTCAAACAGGTAAAGGCCTACTAACACAGCTACAGGGCCTACTCGAAAAGCTACAGGGCCGCTTAAACAGCTGCAGGGCCGCTCACACAGCTACAGGCCTACTCACCCAGCTACATGCCTACTCACACATTTACAGGGCTGCTTACACAGCTACAGGGCCGCTTACAAAGCTACAGGCATAATGACAAAGCTACAGGGCCGCTCACACAGCTACAGGGCCGCTCACACAGCTACAGGCCTACTTACACAGCAACAAGGCCGCTCACACAGGTTCAGGGCTGCTTACACAGCTACAGGGCTGTTCACACAGCTACAGGACCGGTGACAAAGCTACAGGGCCACTCACACAGGTACAGGCCTACTCACACAGCTACAGGGCCGCTCACACAGCTAGAGGGCCTCTGATCCTCCGAACCTTTGATCCTCCGAACCTCTAATCGTCCGAACCTCTGATCCTCCGAACCTCTGATCCTCCGAACCTCTCATCCTCCGAACCTCTGATCCTCCGAACCTCTAATTGTCCGAACCTCTGATCCTCCGAACCTCTGATCCTCCGAACCTCTGATCCTCCGAACCTCTGATCCTCCGAACCTCTGATCCTCCGAACCTCTGATCCTCCGAACCTCTGATCCTCCGAACCTCTGATCCTCCGAACCTCTGATCCTCCGAACCTCTGATCCTCCGAACCTCTGATCCTCCGAACCTCGAAACCTCTGCTCACACAGCTACAGGCCTATTCACCTAGCTACTGGGCTGCTGTCATAGCTACAGGACTGCTCACACAGCTACAGGGCCACTCACATAGCTACATGCCAACTCACAGCTACAGGATGCTCACATAGCTACAGGGCCGCTCACACAGCTACAGCCCAACTCACACAGCTACAGGCCTACTCTCATAGCTACAGGGCTGCTCACACAGCTACAGGGCCGCTCACATAGCTACATGCCTACTCACAGCTACAGGATGCTCACACAGCTACAGGGCCGCTCACACCTCTACAGGATGCTCAGACAGCTACAGGGCCGCTCACACAGCTACAGGCCTACTAACACAGCTACAGGACGCACGGACAGCTACAGGCCAACTCTGACGGCTACAGGACGATCACACTGCTAAGGGCCGTTCACACAGCTACATGGGCCGCTCACACAGCTACAGGCCTACTCGCACAGCTACAGGCCTACTCACACAGCTACAGGCCTACTCACACAGCTACAGGGTCACTCACAAAGCTACAGGCCTACTCACACAGCAACAGGATGCTTACACAGCTACAGGCCTACTCACACAGCAACAGGATGCTTACACAGCTACACCCCTACTCACACAGCTACAGGCCTACTCATGCAGCTACAAGGCCGCTCACACAGCTTCAGGCCTGCTCACACAGCTACAGGGCCGCTCACACAGCTAAAGGGCCACTAACACAGCTACAGAGCCACACACACCTCTACAGGATGCTCAGACAGCTACAGAACGCTTACACAGCTACAGGGTCGCTCACATAGCTAGAGGCCTACTCACACAGCTACAGGCCTACTCACAAGGCGACAGGGCGGCTCACACAGCTACATACCTACTCAAACACCTACATACCTGCTCACACAGCTACAGGGCCGCTCACACAGCTACAGGCCTACTCACACAGCTACAGGCCTACTCACACAGCTACAGGGCCGCTCACACAACTACAGGCCTACTCACACAGCTACAGGCCTACTCACACATCTACAGGCCTACTCACTCAGCTACAGGATGCTCACACAACTACAGGCCTACTCAATCAGCTACAGGGCTGCTCACACAGCTCTAGGGCTAGTCAGACTGCTATAGGCCTACTCACACAGCTACAGGGCCTCTTGCACGGCTACAGGCCTACTCACACAGCTACAGACCTACTCACACAGCTACAGGGCCGCGAATATAGGTACAGGCCCACTCACACAGATACAGGACGTTCAAACAGGTAAAGGCCTACTAACACAGCTACAGGGCCTACTCGAAAAGCTACAGGGCCGCTTAAACAGCTGCAGGGCCGCTCAAACAGCTACAGGCCTACTCACACAGCTACATGCCTACTCACACATTTACAGGGCTGCTTACACAGCTACAGGGCCGCTTACACAGCTACAGGGCCGCTTACAAAGCTACAGGGCCGCTTACAAAGCTACAGGCATAAGTACACAGCTACAGGGCCGCTCACACAGCTAGAGGGCCGCTCACACAGCTACAGGGCCGCTAACACAGCTACAGGGCCGCTCACACAGCTAGAGGGCCGCTCATACAGCTACAGGCCTACTTACACAGCAACAAGGCCGCTCACACAGGTTCAGGGCTGCTTACACAGCTACAGGGCTGTTCACACAGCTACAGGACCGGTGACAAAGCTACAGGGCCACTCACACAGGTACAGGCCTACTCACACAGCTACAGGGCCGCTCACACAGCTAGAGGGCCTCTGATCCTCCGAACCTTTGATCTTCCGAACCTCTGATCCTCCGAACCTCTGATCCTCTGAACCTCTGATCCTCCGAACCTCTGATCCTCCGAACCTCTGATCCTCCGAACCTCTGATCCTCCGAAACCTCTGATCCTCCGAACCTCTGATCCTCCGAACCACTGATCCTCAGAACCTCTGATCCTCCGAACCTCTGATCCTCCGAACCTCTAAACCTCTGCTCACACAGCTACGGGCCTACTCACCCAGCTACTGGGCTGCTGTCATAGCTACAGGGCTGCTCACACAGCTACAGGGCCACTCACATAGCTACATGCCAACTCACAGCTACAGGATGCTCACATAGCTACAGGGCCGCTCACACAGCTACAGCCCAACTCACACAGCTACAGGCCTACTCTCATAGCTACAGGGCTGCTCATACAGCTACAGGGCCGCTCACATAGCTACATGCCTACTCACAGCTACAGGATGCTCACACAGCTACAGGGCCGCTCACACAGCTACAGCCCAACTCACACAGCTACAGGCCTACTCTCATAGCTACAGGGCTGCTCACACAGCTACAGGGCCGCTCACATAGCTACATGCCTACTCACAGCTACAGGATGCTCACACAGCTACAGGGCCGCTCACACAGCTACAGGCCTACTAACACAGCTACAGGGCCGCTCACACAGCTACAGGCCTACTAACACAGCTACAGGGCCGCTAAAACAGCTACAGGCCTATTCATACAGCTACAGGACCATACAGCTACAAGCCTAGTGACACAGCTACAGGCCTACTCACACAGCTACAAGACACTTAAACAGGTACAGGCCTACTCACACAGCTACAGGGCCTACTCGAAAAGCTACAGGGCTGCTCAAACAGCTGTAGCTACAGGCCTACTCACAAAGCTACAGGGCCGCTCACACAGCTACAGGGCGGCTCACACAGCTACAGGGAGGCTCACACAGCTAGAGGCCTACTCACAAAGCTACAGGGCCGCTAACACAGCCACAGGCCTACTCAAACCGCTACAGGGCCACTCACAGAGCTACTGGACGCTCAGAGAGCTACAGGGCTGCTTACACAGCTGCAGGGCTACTCACACAGCTACAGGACGCACGAACAGCTAGAGGCCAACTCTGACGGCTACAGGACGATCACACTGCTACAGGGCCGTTCACACAGCTACATGGGCAGCTCACACAGCTACAGGCCTACTCGCACAGCTACAGGCCTACTCACACAGCTACAGGCCTACTCACAAAGCTACAGGCCTACTTACACAGCAACAGGATGCTTACACAGCTACAGGCCTACTCACACAGCAACAGGATGCTTACACAGCTACACCCCTTCTCACACAGCTACAGGCCTACTCATGCAGCTACAAGGCCGCTCACACAGCTACAGGCCTGCTCACACAGCTACAGGGCCGCTCACACAGCTACAGGCCTACTCACACAGCTACAGGGCCGCTTACACAGCTACAGGGCCGCTAACACAGCTAAAGGGCCACTAACACAGCTACAGAGCCACACACACCTCTACAGGATGCTCAGACAGCTACAGAACACTTACACAGCTACAGGGTCGCTCACATAGCTAGAGGCCTACTCACACAGCTACAGGCCTACTCACAAGGCGACAGGGCGGCTCACACAGCTACAGGGCCGCTCACACAGCTACAGGCCTACTCACACAGCTACAGGGCCGCTCACACAACTACAGGCCTACTCACACAGCTACAGGCCTACTCACACAGCTACAGGGCCGCTCACACAACTACAGGCCTACTCACACAGCTACAGGCCTACTCACACAGCTACAGGGCCGCTCACACAACTACAGGCCTACTCACACAGCTACAGGCCTACTCACACAGCTACAGGCCTACTCATACGTAGGCTCACACAGCTACAGGGCCGCTCACACAGCTACAGGGCCACTCACACAGCAACAGGGCTGTTCAGGCAGCTACAGGCTTACTCACACAGCTACAGGGCTGCTCTCACAGCTACAGGGCCGCTCAGACAGCAACAGGGCTGCTCACACATCTGCAGGCCTACTCAAACAGCTACATACCTATTCACACAGCCATAGGGCTGCTCACACAGCTACAGGGTTGCTCACACAGCTAGGAGGCTGATCACACAACTACAGGACCGTTCACAGAGCCACAGGGCTACTCGCACAGCTAAAAGCCTACTCACAGAGCTACAGTGCCGCTCATACAGCTAGAGGGCTGCTCACACAGCAACAGGTCTGCTCAGGCAGCTACATGCCTCCTCAAACAGCTTCATACCTACTCACACAGCTATAGTGCTGCTCACACAGCTACAGGGTTGCTCACACAGCTACAGGACCGCTAATAGAGCTACAGGGCCACACAGCTACAGGCCTACTCACACAGCTACAGGCCTACTCATACTGCTACAGGCCTACTCACACAGCTACAGGGCCGCTCACACAGCTACAGGCCTACTCACACAGCTACAGGGCTGCTCACACATCTACAGAGCCGCTCACACAGCTACAGGGCCGCTCACACAGCTACAGGGCCGCTCACGTAGTTACAGGGCTGCTCACACAGCTACAGGCCTGCTCACACAGCTACAGGCCTACACACACAGCTACAGGGCCGCTCACACAGCTACAGGCCTACACACACAGCTACAGGGCCGCTCACACAGCTACAGGACGCTCACACATCTACAGGGACGCTCACACAGCTACAGGGCCGCTCACACAGCTACAGGGCCGCTCACACAGCTACAGGCCTACACACACAGCTACAGGGCCGCTCACACAGCTACAGGACGCTCACACATCTACAGGGACGCTCACACAGCTACAGGGCCACTCACACAGCAACAGGGCTGTTCAGGCAGCTACAGGCTTACTCACACAGCTACAGGGCTGCTCTCACAGCTACAGGGCCGCTCAGACAGCAACAGGGCTGCTCACACATCTGCAGGCCTACTCAAACAGCTACATACCTATTCACACAGCCATAGGGCTGCTCACACAGCTACAGGGTTGCTCACACAGCTAGGAGGCTGATCACACAACTACAGGACCGTTCACAGAGCCACAGGGCTACTCGCACAGCTAAAAGCCTACTCACAGAGCTACAGTGCCGCTCATACAGCTAGAGGGCTGCTCACACAGCAACAGGTCTGCTCAGGCAGCTACATGCCTCCTCAAACAGCTTCATACCTACTCACACAGCTATAGTGCTGCTCACACAGCTACAGGGTTGCTCACACAGCTACAGGACCGCTAATAGAGCTACAGGGCCACACAGCTACAGGCCTACTCACACAGCTACAGGCCTACTCATACTGCTACAGGCCTACTCACACAGCTACAGGGCCGCTCACACAGCTACAGGCCTACTCACACAGCTACAGGCCTACTCACACATCTACAGAGCCGCTCACACAGCTACAGGGCCGCTCACACAGCTACAGTGCCGCTCACGTAGTTACAGGGCTGCTCACACAGCTACAGGCCTGCTCACACAGCTACAGGCCTACACACACAGCTACAGGGCCGCTCACACAGCTACAGGCCTACACACACAGCTACAGGGCCGCTCACACAGCTACAGGACGCTCACACATCTACAGGGACGCTCACACAGCTACAGGGCCGCTCACACAGCTACAGGGCCGCTCACGTAGTTACAGGGCTGCTCACACAGCTACAGGCCTGCTCACACAGCTACAGGGCCGCTCACACAGCTACAGGGCCGCTCACACAGCTACAGGGCTGTTCAGGCAGCTACAGGCCTGCTCACACAGCTACAGGCCTGCTCACACAGCTACAGGCCTACACACACAGCTACAGGGCCGCTCACACAGCTACAGGCCTACACACACAGCTACAGGGCCGCTCACACAGCTACAGGACGCTCACACAGCTACAGGGTAGTAGCTGTCTCCGAACCTCTGATCCTCCGAACCTCTGATCCTCCGAACCTCTGATCCTCCGAACCTCTGATCCTCCGAACCTCTGATTTTCCGAACCTCTGATCCTCCGAACCTCTGATCCTCCGAACCTCTGATCCTCCGAACCTCTGATCCTCCGAACCTCTGATCCTCCGAACCTCTGATCCTCCGAACCTCTGATCCTCCGAACCTCTGATCCTCCGAACCTCTGATCCTCCGAACCTCTGATCCTCCGAACCTCTGATCCTCCGAACCTCTGATCCTCCGAACCACTGATCCTCCGAACCACTGATCCTCAGAACCTCTGATCCTCCAAACCTCTGGTCCTCCGAACCTCTGATCCTCCGAACCTCTGATCCTCCGAACCTCTGATCCTCCGAACCTCTGAACAACTGAACCTCCTAACACCCGCACCTCCTAACACCCGCACCTCCAATCCCCCAAACTTCCAATCCCCCAAACTTCCGAAACGTGGTCCTGCGAAACTTGATCCTCCGAAACTTGGTCCGCCGCAACTTGGTCCGCCGCAACTTGGTCCGCCGCAACTTGGTCCTCCGAAACTTGGTCCTCCGAAACTTGGTCCTCAGAAACTTGGTCCTCCGAAACTTGGACCCCCACAACTTGGTCCTCCGCAACTTGGTCCTCCGAAACTTGGTCCTCCGAAACTTGGTCCGCCGCAACTTGGTCCTCCGCAACTTGGTCCGCCGCAACTTGGTCCGCCGCAACTTGGTCCGCCGCAACTTGGTCCGCCGCAACTTGGTCCGCCGCAACTTGGTCCTCCGAAACTTGGTCCTCCGAAACTTGGTCCGCCGAAACTTGGTCCTCCGAAACTTGGTCTGCCGCAACTTGGTCCTCCGTAACTTGGTCCGCCGCAACTTGGTCCGCCGCAACTTGGTCCGCCGCAACTTGGTCCACAGCAACTTGGTCCGCCGCAACTGGTCCGCCGCAACTTGGTCCGCCGCAACTTGGTCCGACCCGCCTGCCGCTCATCCTTCCTCCCGTCCCGTCCGCGCCGCCCTGAAGCACAGAAGATGTAACCATATATTTCTGTTTAAATTAGAGCCTTATTCCTTTTTTTATTTATTGCGCTGTACGTCCGGGGGCCTCTAGCGCATTTATTAGCGTCCCCTTATAGAACGTGACTTGCTGAGCCCCTGCAGGAGGCTTTGGCTGTCACGTGGCTGTTTTCAGAATTGAAATCGGACTGTTATTAGGGTTTAAAGAATTTTTGTCACATCTTTTTAACCCCTTGCCATCACGACAGGCGCCTGTATCAGATTTGGCGGTCACCTGGCAGTTTTCAGAATTGAAATCGGACTGTTATTAGCGAGTACAGAATTTTTGTCACATTTTTTTACCCCCTGGCCGTCACTAGGGTCGCCTGTATCAGAATTATTAGTGCCGCCCAATGAAACTTCAAAGCCACTCATTATTTCTGCAAAATCCTGCATACTAGCAACAGTGTAATTTATCTTGATACGCGTTGAGGGGCCTCTAGCCCATTTACTAGCATCCCTCCATAGACTGTGACCTGCTGAGCCCCTGCGGGAGGCTTTGGCGGTCACGTGGCTTTTTTCAAAATTGAAATCGGACTGTTAGCGTATACACAAATTTTGTCACATTTTTTAAACCCCCGGCCGTCACTACGGGCGCCTGTAGCAGATTTATTAGTGCCGCCGCATGAAACTTCAAAGCCAGTCATTATTTCTGCAAAATCCTGGGTACCAGCCACAGTGTAATTTATCGTGATACGCGTCGAGGGGTCTCTTGCGCGTTTACAAGCGTCCCCTTATTGAACGGGACTTGCTGAGCTCCTGCGGGAGGCTTTGGCGGTCACGTGGCTTTTTTCAGAGTTGAAATCCGACTGTTATTAGCGTGTACAGAATTTTTGTCACATTTTTTTACCCCCCCCCGCCGTCACTACAGGCGCCTGTAGCAGATTTATTAGCGTCACCCCATGAAACTGCAAAGCCAGTCATTATTTCTGCAAAATCCTGCACAGGAGCCACAGTGTAATATATCGTGATGTAAGTACGGGGGCCTCTAGCGCATTTACTAGCGTCCCCTTATAGAACGTGACTTGCTGAGCCCCTGCAGGACGCTTTGGCGGTCACGTGGCATTTTTCAGAATTGAAATCGGACTGTTATTAGCGAGTACAGAATTTTTGTGTCTCATTTCTTTACCCCCCGGCCGTCAGTACAGTTACTTAGTGGGAAATTGTACCTACGTCCTTCTCCGCTCCGCACGCTGCTCCTTAACCGACCCGCCTGCCGCTCATCCTTCCTCCCGTCCCGTCCGCGCCGCCCTGAAGCACAGGAGATGTAACCATATATTTCTGTTTAAATCAGAGCCTTATTTCTTTTTTAAATTATCGTGATGTGCGTCCAGGGGCCTTTGGCGCATTTACTAGCGTCCCCCCATAGACTGTGATTTGCTGAGCCCCTGCGGGAGGCTTTAACGGTCACGTGGCTGTTTTCAGAATTGAAATCCGACTGTTATTAGCGTGTACAGAATTTTTGTCAAAATTTTTTAACCCCCGGGCATCATGTCGGGCGCCTGCAGCAGATTTATTAGTGCCGCCGCATGAAACTTCAAAGCCAGTCATTATTTCTGCAAAATCCTGGGTACCAGCCACAGTGTAATATATCGTGATACGCGTCGAGGGGCCTCTTGCGCATTTACAAGCGTCCCCTTATTGAACGTGACTTGCTGAGCCCCTGCAGGACGCTTTGGCGGTCACATGGCTGTTTTCAGAATTGAAATCGGACTGTTATTAGCGAGTACAGAATTTTTGTGTCTCATTTCTTTACCCCCCGGCCGTCAGTACAGTTACTTAGTGGGAAATTGTACCTACGTCCTTCTCCACTCCGCACGCTGCTCCTTAACCGATCCGCCTGCCGCTCATCCTTCCTCCCGTCCCGTCCGCGCCGCCCTGAAGCACAGGAGATGTAACCATATATTTCTGTTTAAATCAGAGCCTTATTTCTTTTTTAAATTATCGTGATGTGCGTCCAGGGGCCTTTGGCGCATTTACTAGCGTCCCCCCATAGACTGTGATTTGCTGAGCCCCTGCGGGAGGCTTTAACGGTCACGTGGCTGTTTTCAGAATTGAAATCCGACTGTTATTAGCGTGTACAGAATTTTTGTCAAAATTTTTTAACCCCCGGGCATCATGTCGGGCGCCTGCAGCAGATTTATTAGTGCCGCCGCATGAAACTTCAAAGCCAGTCATTATTTCTGCAAAATCCTGGGTACCAGCCACAGTGTAATATATCGTGATACGCGTCGAGGGGCCTCTTGCGCATTTACAAGCGTCCCCTTATTGAACGTGACTTGCTGAGCCCCTGCAGGACGCTTTGGCGGTCACATGGCTGTTTTCAGAATTGAAATCGGACTGTTATTAGCGAGTACAGAATTTTTGTGTCTCATTTCTTTACCCCCCGGCCGTCAGTACAGTTACTTAGTGGGAAATTGTACCTACGTCCTTCTCCACTCCGCACGCTGCTCCTTAACCGATCCGCCTGCCGCTCATCCTTCCTCCCGTCCCGTCCGCGCCGCCCTGAAGCACAGGAGATGTAACCATATATTTCTGTTTAAATCAGAGCCTTATTTCTTTTTTAAATTATCGTGATGTGCGTCCAGGGGCCTTTAGCGCATTTACTAGCGTCCCCCCATAGACTGTGATTTGCTGAGCCCCTGCGGGAGGCTTTAACGGTCACGTGGCTGTTTTCATAATTGAAATCTGACTGTTATTAGCGTGTACAGAATTTTTGTCACATTTTTTTAACCCCCGGGCATCACGACGGGCGCCTGTAGCAGATTTATTAGTGCCGCCCCATGAAACTTCAAAGCCAGTCATTATTTCTGCAAAATCCTGGGTACCAGCCACAGTGTAATTTATCGTGATACGCGTCGAGGGGCCTCTTGCGCATTTACAAGCGTCCCCTTATTGAACGTGACTTGCTGAGCTCCTGCGGGAGGCTTTGGCGGTCACGTGGCTTTTTTCAGAGTTGAAATCGGACTGTTATTAGCGTGTACAGAATTTTTGTCACATTTTTTGACCCCCCGGCCGTCACTACGGGCGCCTGTAGCAGATTTATTAGCGCCCCCCATGAAACTGCAAAGCCAGTCCTTATTTCTGCAAAATCCTGCGTATGAGCCAAAGTGCAATTCATCGTGATGTAAGAACGGGGGCCTTTAGCGCATTTACTAGCATCCCCCCATAGACTATGACCTGCTGAGCCCCTGCGGGAGGCTTTGGCGGTCACGTGGCTGTTCTCAGAGTTGAAATCCGACTGTTATTAGCGTGTACAGAATTTTTGTCACATTTTTTTACCCCATCCGCCGTCACTACGGGCGCCTGTAGCAGATTTATTAGCGTCACCCCATGAAACTTCAAAGCAAGTCATTATCTCTGCAAAATCCTGCACAGGAGCCACAGTGTAATTTATCGTGATGTAAGTACGGGGGCCTCTAGCGCATTTACTAGCGTCCCCTTATAGAACGTGACTTGCTGAGCCCCTGCAGGACGCTTTGGCGGTCACGTGGCTTTTTTCAGAATTGAAATCGGACTGTTATTAGCGAGTACAGAATTTTTGTGTCTCATTTCTTTACCCCCAGGCCGTCAGTACAGTTACTTAGTGGGAAATTGTACCTACGTCCTTCTCCGCTCCGCACGCTGCTCCTTGACCGACCCGCCTGCCGCTCATCCTTCCTCCCGTCCCGTCCGCGCCGCCCTGAAGCACAGGAGATGTAACCATATATTTCTGTTTAAATCAGAGCCTTATTTCTTTTTTAAATTATCGTGATGTGCGTCCAGGGGCCTTTAGCGCATTTACTAGCGTCCCCCCATAGACTGTGATTTGCTGAGCCCCTGCGGGAGGCTTTAACGGTCACGTGGCTGTTTTCAGAATTGAAATCCGACTGTTATTAGCGTGTACAGAATTTTTGTCACATTTTTTTAACCCCCGGGCATCACGACGGGCGCCTGTAGCAGATTTATTAGTGCCGCCGCATGAAACTTCAAAGCCAGTCATTATTTCTGCAAAATCCTGGGTACCAGCCACAGTGTAATTTATCGTGATACGCGTCGAGGGGCCTCTTGCGCATTTACAAGCGTCCCCTTATTGAACGTGACTTGCTGAGCCCCTGCGGGAGGCTTTGGCGGTCACTTGGCTTTTTTCCAGAGTTGAAATCGGACTGTTATTAGCGTGTACAGAATTTTTGTCACATTTTTTTAACCCCCGGGCATCACGACGGGCGCCTGTAGCAGATTTATTAGTGCCGCCGCATGAAACTTCAAAGCCAGTCATTATTTCTGCAAAATCCTGGGTACCAGCCACAGTGTAATTTATCGTGATACGCGTCGAGGGGCCTCTTGCGCATTTACAAGCGTCCCCTTATTGAACGTGACTTGCTGAGCTCCTGCGGGAGGCTTTGGCGGTCACTTGGCTTTTTTCAGAGTTGAAATCGAACTGTTATTAACGTGTACAGAATTTTTGTCACATTTTTTGACCCCCCGGTCGTCACTACGGGCGCCTGTAGCAGATTTATTAGCGCCCCCCATGAAACTTCAAAGCCAGTCATTATTTCTGCAAAATCCTGCGTATGAGCCAAAGTGTAATTCATCGTGATGTAAGAACGGGGGCCTTTAGCGCATTTACTAGCGTCCCCCCATAGACTGTGACCTGCTGAGCCCCTGCGGGAGGCTTTGGCGGTCACGTGGCTGTTCTCAGAGTTGAGATCCGACTGTTATTAGCGTGTACAGAATTTTTGACACATTTTTTTACCCCCCCTGCCGTCACTACGGGCGCCTGTAGCAGATTTGTTAGCGTCACCCCATGAAACTTCAAAGCAAGTCATTATTTCTGCAAAATCCTGCACAGGAGCCACAGTGTAATATATCGTGATGTAAGTACGGGGGCCTCTAGCGCATTTACTAGCGTCCCCTTATAGAACGTGACTTGCTGAGCCCCTGCAGGATGCTTTGGCGGTCACGTGGCTTTTTTCAGAATTGAAATCGGACTGTTATTAGCGAGTACAGAATTTTTGTGTCTCATTTCTTTACCCCCCGGCCGTCAGTACAGTTACTTAGTGGGAAATTGTACGTACGTCCTTCTCCGCTCCGCACGCTGCTCCTTAACCGACCCGCCTGCCGCTCATCCTTCCTCCCGTCCCGTCCGCGCCGCCCTGAAGCACGGGAGATGTAACCATATATTTCTGTTTAAATCAGAGCCTTATTTCTTTTTTAAATTATCGTGATGTGCGTCCAGGGGCCTTTAGCGCATTTACTAGCATCCCCCCATAGACTGTGATTTGCTGAGCCCCTGCGGGAGGCTTTAACGGTCACGTGGCTGTTTTCAGAATTGAAATCCGACTGTTATTAGCGTGTACAGAATTTTTGTCACATTTTTTTAACCCCCGGGCATCACGACGGGCGCCTGTAGCAGATTTATTAGTGCCGCCGCATGAAACTTCAAAGCCAGTCATTATTTCTGCAAAATCCTGGGTACCAGCCACAGTGTAATTTATCGTGATACGCGTCGAGGGGCCTCTTGCGCATTTACAAGCGTCCCCCTATTGAACGTGACTTGCTGAGCTCCTGCGGGAGGCTTTGGCGGTCACTTGGCTTTTTTCAGAGTTGAAATCGGATTGTTATTAGCGTGTACAGAATTTTTGTCACATTTTTTGACCCCCCGGCCGTCACTACGGGCGCCTGTAGCAGATTTATTAGCGCCCCCCATGAAACTTCAAAGCCAGTCATTATTTCTGCAAAATCCTGGGTACCAGCCACAGTGTAATTTATCGTGATACGCGTCGAGGGGCCTCTTGCGCATTTACAAGCATCCCCTTATTGAACGTGACTTGCTGAGCTCCTGCGGGAGGCTTTTTTCAGAGTTGAAATCGGACTGTTATTAGCGTGTACAGAATTTTTGTCACATTTTTTGACCCCCCGGCCGTAACTACGGGCGCCTGTAGCAGATTTATTAGCGCCCCCCATGAAACTTCAAAGCCAGTCATTATTTCTGCAAAATCCTGCGTATGAGCCAAAGTGTAATTCATCGTGATGTAAGAACGGGGGCCTTTAGCGCATTTACTAGCGTCCCCCCATAGACTGTGACCTGCTGAGCCCCTGCGGGAGGCTTTGGCGGTCACGTGGCTGTTCTCAGAGTTGAAATCCGACTGTTATTAGCGTGTACAGAATTTTTGTCACATTTTTTTACCTCCCCCGCTGTCACTACGGGCGCCTGTAGCAGATTTATTAGCGTCACCCCATGAAACTTCAAAGCAAGTCATTATTTCTGCAAAATCCTGCACAGGAGCCACAGTGTAATTTATCGTGATGTAAGTACGGGGGCCTCTAGCGCATTTACTAGCGTCCCCTTATAGAACGTGACTTGCTGAACCCCTGCAGGACGCTTTGGCGGTCATGTGGCTTTTTTCAGAATTGAAATCGGACTGTTATTAGCGAGTACAGAATTTTTGTGTCTCATTTCTTTACCCCCCGGCCGTCAGTACAGTTACTTAGTGGGAAATTGTACCTACGTCCTTCTCCGCTCCGCACGCTGCTCCTTAACCGACCCGCCTGCCGCTCATCCTTCCTCCCATCCCGTCCGCGCCGCCCTGAAGCACAGGAGATGTAACTATATATTTCTGTTTAAATCAGAGCCTTATTTCTTTTTTAAATTATCGTGATGTGCGTCCAGGGGCCTTTAGCGCATTTACTAGCGTCCCCCCATAGACTGTGATTTGCTGAGCCCCTGCGGGAGGCTTTAACGGTCACGTGGCTGTTTTCAGAATTGAAATCCGACTGTTATTAGCGTGTACAGAATTTTTGTCACATTTTTTTAACCCCCGGGCATCACGACGGGCGCCTGTAGCAGATTTATTAGTGCCGCCGCATGAAACTTCAAAGCCAGTCATTATTTCTGCAAAATCCTGGGTACCAGCCACAGTGTAATTTATCGTGATACGCGTCGAGGGGCCTCTTGCGCATTTACAAGCGTCCCCTTATTGAACGTGACTTGCTGAGCTCCTGCGGGAGGCTTTTTTCAGAGTTGAAATCGGACTGTTATTAGCGTGTACAGAATTTTTGTCACATTTTTTGACCCCCCGGCCGTCACTACGGGCGCCTGTAGCAGATTTATTAGCGCCCCCCATGAAACTTCAAAGCCAGTCATTATTTCTGCAAAATCCTGCGTATGAGCCAAAGTGTAATTCATCTTGATGTAAGAACGGGGGCCTTTAGCGCATTTACTAGCGTCCCCCCATAGACTGTGACCTGCTGAGCCCCTGCGGGAGGCTTTGGCGGTCACGTGGCTGTTCTCAGAGTTGAAATCAGACTGTTATTAGCGTGTACAGAATTTTTGTCACATTTTTTTACCCCCCCCCCGCCGTCACTACGGGCGCCTGTAGCAGATTTATTAGCGTCACCCCATGAAACTTCAAAGCAAGTCATTATTTCTGCAAAATCCTGCACAGGAGCCACAGTGTAATTTATCGTGATGTAAGTACGGGGGCCTCTAGCGCATTTACTTGCGTCCCCTTATAGAACGTGACTTGCTGAGCCCCTGCAGGACGCTTTGGCGGTCATGTGGCTTTTTTCAGAATTGAAATAGGACTGTTTTTAGCGAGTACAGAATTTTTGTGTCTCATTTCTTTACCCCCCGGCCGTCAGTACAGTTACTTAGTGGGAAATTGTACCTACGTCCTTCTCCGCTCAGCACGCTGCTCCTTAACCGACCCGCCTGCCGCTCATCCTTCCTTCCGTCCCGTCAGCGCCGCCCTGAAGCACAGGAGATGTAACCATATATTTCTGTTTAAATCAGAGCCTTATTTCTTTTTTAAATTATCGTGATGTGCGTCCAGGGGCCTTTAGCGCATTTACTAGCGTCCCCCCATAGACTGTGATTTGCTGAGCCCCTGCGGGAGGCTTTAACGGTCACGTGGCTGTTTTCAGAATTGAAATCGGACTGTTATTAGCGTGTACAGAATTTTTGTCACATTTTTTTAACCCCCGGGCATCACGACGGGCGCCTGTAGCAGATTTATTAGTGCCGCCGCATGAAACTTCAAAGCCAGTCATTATTTCTGCAAAATCCTGGGTACCAGCCACAGTGTAATTTATCGTGATACGCGTCGAGGGGCCTCTTGCGCATTTACAAGCGTCCCCTTATTGAACGTGACTTGCTGAGCTCCTGCGGGAGGCTTTTTTCAGAGTTGAAATCGGACTGTTATTAGCGTGTACAGAATTTTTGTCACATTTTTTGACCCTCCGGCCGTCACTACGGGCGCCTGTAGCAGATTTATTAGCGCCCCCCATGAAACTTCAAAGCCAGTCATTATTTCTGCAAAATCCTGCGTATGAGCCAAAGTGTAATTCATCTTGATGTAAGAACGGGGGCCTTTAGCGCATTTACTAGCGTCCCCCCATAGACTGTGACCTGCTGAGCCCCTGCGGGAGGCTTTGGCGGTCACGTGGCTGTTCTCAGAGTTGAAATCCGACTGTTATTAGCGTGTACAGAATTTTTGTCACATTTTTTTACCCCCCCCCGCCGTCACTACGGGCGCCTGTAGCAGATTTATTAGCGTCACCCCATGAAACTTCAAAGCAAGTCATTATTTCTGCAAAATCCTGCACAGGAGCCACAGTGTAATTTATCGTGATGTAAGTACGGGGGCCTCTAGCGCATTTACTTGCGTCCCCTTATAGAACGTGACTTGCTGAGCCCCTGCAGGACGCTTTGGCGGTCATGTGGCTTTTTTCAGAATTGAAATAGGACTGTTTTTAGCGAGTACAGAATTTTTGTGTCTCATTTCTTTACCCCCCGGCCGTCAGTACAGTTACTTAGTGGGAAATTGTACCTACGTCCTTCTCCGCTCAGCACGCTGCTCCTTAACCGACCCGCCTGCCGCTCATCCTTCCTTCCGTCCCGTCCGCGCCGCCCTGAAGCACAGGAGATGTAACCATATATTTCTGTTTAAATCAGAGCCTTATTTCTTTTTTAAATTATCGTGATGTGCGTCCAGGGGCCTTTAGCGCATTTACTAGCGTCCCCCCATAGACTGTGATTTGCTGAGCCCCTGCGGGAGGCTTTAACGGTCACGTGGCCGTTTTCAGAATTGAAATCGGACTGTTATTAGCGTGTACAGAATTTTTGTCACATTTTTTTAACCCCCGGGCATCACGACGGGCGCCTGTAGCAGATTTATTAGTGCCGCCGCATGAAACTTCAAAGCCAGTCATTATTTCTGCAAAATCCTGGGTACCAGCCACAGTGTAATTTATCGTGATACGCGTCGAGGGGCCTCTTGCGCATTTACAAGCGTCCCCTTATTGAACGTGACTTGCTGAGCTCCTGCGGGAGGCTTTGGCGGTCACGTGGCTTTTTTCAGAGTTGAAATCGGACTGTTATTAGCGTGTACAGAATTTTTGTCACATTTTTTGACCCCCTGGCCGTCACTACGGGCGCCTGTAGCAGATTTATTAGCGCCCCCCATGAAACTTCAAAGCCAGTCATTATTTCTGCAAAATCCTGCGTATGAGCCAAAGTGTAATTCATTGTGATGTAAGAACGGGGGCCTTTAGCGCATTTACTAGCGTCCCCCCATAGACTGTGACCTGCTGAGCCCCTGCGGGAGGCTTTGGCGGTCACGTGGCTGTTCTCAGAGTTGAAATCCGACTGTTATTAGCGTGTACAGAATTTTTGTCACATTTTTTTACCCCCCCCCGCCGTCACTACGGGCGCCTGTAGCAGATTTATTAGCGTCACCCCATGAAACTTCAAAGCAAGTCATTATTTCTGCAAAATCCTGCACAGGAGCCACAGTGTAATTTATCGTGATGTAAGTACGGGGGCCTCTAGCGCATTTACTTGCGTCCCCTTATAGAACGTGACTTGCTGAGCCCCTGCAGGACGCTTTGGCGGTCATGTGGCTTTTTTCAGAATTGAAATAGGACTGTTTTTAGCGAGTACAGAATTTTTGTGTCTCATTTCTTTACCCCCCGGCCGTCAGTACAGTTACTTAGTGGGAAATTGTACCTACGTCCTTCTCCGCTCCGCACGCTGCTCCTTAACCGACCCGCCTGCCGCTCATCCTTCCTCCCGTCCCGTCCGCGCCGCCCTGAAGCACAGGAGATGTAACCATATATTTCTGTTTAAATCAGAGCCTTATTTCTTTTTTAAATTATCGTGATGTGCGTCCAGGGGCCTTTAGCGCATTTACAAGCGTCCCCCCATAGACTGTGATTTGCTGAGCCCCTGCGGGAGGCTTTAACGGTCACGTGGCTGTTTTCAGAATTGAAATCGGACTGTTATTAGCGTGTACAGAATTTTTGTCACATTTTTTTAACCCCCGGGCATCACGACGGGCGCCTGTAGCAGATTTATTAGTGCCGCCGCATGAAACTTCAAAGCCAGTCATTATTTCTGCAAAATCCTGGGTACCAGCCACAGTGTAATTTATCGTGATACGCGTCGAGGGGCCTCTTGCGCATTTACAAGCGTCCCCTTATTGAACGTGACTTGCTGAGCTCCTGCGGGAGGCTTTTTTCAGAGTTGAAATCGGACTGTTATTAGCGTGTACAGAATTTTTGTCACATTTTTTGACCCCCCGGCCGTCACTACGGGCGCCTGTAGCAGATTTATTAGCGCCCCCCATGAAACTTCAAAGCCAGTCATTATTTCTGCAAAATCCTGCGTATGAGCCAAAGTGTAATCCATCGTGATGTAAGAACGGGGGCCTTTAGCGCATTTACTAGCGTCCCCCCATAGACTGTGACCTGCTGAGCCCCTGCGGGAGGCTTTGGCGGTCACGTGGCTGTTCTCAGAGTTGAAATCCAACTGTTATTAGCGTGTACAGAATTTTTGTCACATTTTTTTACCCCCCCCCCCCCGCCATCACTACGGGCGCCTGTAGCAGATTTATTAGCGTCACCCCATGAAACTTCAAAGCAAGTCATTATTTCTGCAAAATCCTGCACAGGAGCCACAGTGTAATTTATCGTGATGTAAGTACGGGGGCCTCTAGCGCATTTACTAGCGTCCCCTTATAGAACGTGACTTGCTGAGCCCCTGCAGGACGCTTTGGCGGTCACGTGGCTTTTTTCAGAATTGAAATAGGACTGTTATTAGCGAGTACAGAATTTTTGGGTCTCATTTCTTTACCCCCCGGCTGTCAGTACAGTTACTTAGTGGGAAATTGTACCTACGTCCTTCTCCGCTCCGCACGCTGCTCCTTAACCGACCCGCCTGCCGCTCATCCTTCCTCCCGTCCCTCCGCGCCGCCCTGAAGCACAGGAGATGTAACCATATATTTCTGTTTAAATCAGAGCCTTATTTCTTTTTTAAATTATCGTGATGTTCGTCCAGGGGCCTTTAGCGCATTTACTAGCGTCCCCCCATAGACTGTGATTTGCTGAGCCCCTGCGGGAGGCTTTAACGGTCACGTGGCTGTTTTCAGAATTGAAATCGGACTGTTATTAGCGTGTACAGAATTTTTGTCACATTTTTTTAACCCCCGGGCATCACGACGGGCGCCTGTAGCAGATTTATTAGTGCCGCCGCATGAAACTTCAAAGCCAGTCATTATTTCTGCAAAATCCTGGGTACCAGCCACAGTGTAATTTATCGTGATACGCGTCGAGGGGCTTCTTGCGCATTTACAAGCGTCCCCTTATTGAACGTGACTTGCTGAGCTCCTGCGGGAGGCTTTTTTCAGAGTTGAAATCGGACTGTTAATAGCGTGTACAGAATTTTTGTCACATTTTTTGACCCCCCGGCCGTCACTACGGGCGCCTGTAGCAGATTAATAAGCGCCCCCCATGAAACTTCAAAGCCAGTCATTATTTCTGCAAAATCCTGCGTATGAGCCAAAGTGTAATTCATCGTGATGTAAGAACGGGGGCCTTTAGCGCATTTACTAGCGTCCCCCCATAGACTGTGACCTGCTGGGCCCCTGCGGGAGGCTTTGGCGGTCACGTGGCTGTTCTCAGAGTTGAAATCCGACTGTTATTAGCGTGTACAGAATTTTTGTCACATTTTTTTACCCCCCCCCCGCCGTCACTACGGGCGCCTGTAGCAGATTTATTAGCGTCACCCCATGAAACTTCAAAGCAAGTCATTATTTCTGCAAAATCCTGCACAGGAGCCACAGTGTAATTTATCGTGATGTAAGTACGGGGGCCTCTAGCGCATTTACTTGCGTCCCCTTATAGAACGTGACTTGCTGAGCCCCTGCAGGACGCTTTGGTGGTCACGTGGCTTTTTTCAGAATTGAAATCGGACTGTTATTAGCGAGTACAGAATTTTTGTGTCTCATTTCTTTACCCCCCGGCCGTCAGTACAGTTACCTAGTGGGAAATTGTACCTACGTCTTTCTCCGCTCCGCACGCTGCTCCTTAACCGACCCGCCTGCCGCTCATCCTTCCTTCCGTCCCGTCCGCGCCGCCCTGAAGCACAGGAGATGTAACCATATATTTCTGTTTAAATCAGAGCCTTATTTCTTTTTTAAATTATCGTGATGTGCGTCCAGGGGCCTTTAGCGCATTTACTAGCGTCCCCCCATAGACTGTGATTTGCTGAGCCCCTGCGGGAGGCTTTAACGGTCACGTGGCTGTTTTCAGAATTGAAATCGGACTGTTATTAGCGTGTACAGAATTTTTGTCACATTTTTTTAACCCCCGGGCATAACGACGGGCGCCTGTAGCAGATTTATTAGTGCCGCCGCATGAAACTTCAAAGCCAGTCATTATTTCTGCAAAATCCTGGGTACCAGCCACAGTGTAATTTATCGTGATACGCGTCGAGGGGCCTCTTGCGCATTTACAAGCATCCCCCCATAGACTGTGACCTGCTGAGCCCCTGCGGGAGGCTTTGGCGGTCACGTGGCTGTTCTCAGAGTTGAAATCCGACTGTTATTAGCGTGTACAGAATTTTTGTCACATTTTTTTACCCCCCCCCGCCGTCACTACGGGCGCCTGTAGCAGATTTATTAGCGTCACCCCATGAAACTTCAAAGCCAGTCATTATTTCTGCAAAATCTTGCACAGGAGCCACAGTGTAATTTATCGTGATGTAAGTACGGGGGCCTCTAGCGCATTTACTTGCGTCCCCTTATAGAACGTGACTTGCTGAGCCCCTGCAGGACGCTTTGGCGGTCACGTGGCTTTTTTCAGAATTGAAATCGGACTGTTATTAGCGAGTACAGAATTTTTGTGTCTCATTTCTTTACCCCCCGGCCGTCGGTATTGTTACTTAGTGGGAAATTGTACCTACGTCCTTCTCCGCTCCGCACGCTGCTCCTGAACCGACCCGCCTGCCGCTCTTCCTTCCTCCCGTCCCGTCCGCGCCGCCCTGAAGCACAGAAGATGTAACCATACATTTCTGTTTATATAGGAGCCTTATTCCTTTTTTTATTCATCGTGATGTGTGTCCGGGGACCTGTAGCGCATTTACTAGCATCCCCCCATAGAGCCCCTGCGGGAGGCTTTAGCGGTCACATGGCTTTTTTCAGAGTTTAAATTGGACTGTTATTAGCGAGTACAGAATTCTTCTTCTCATATTTTTAACCCCCGGCAGTCACTATGGGTGCCTGCAGCGCAATCTATTAGCGCCGCCGTATGAAACTTCTGATCCGACCAATATTGCCACAAAACCCTGCATTTTAGCCACAGTCTATATGCGAATCAGATCACCGGTGCAGCTTATAGGATCGGCCCCAGGTCAGGGTGCAGCTTATACACGAGTTTTTTGCTACTATGGTATAGTACTAAAGTTGGCATAATCAGGCCCTCTCCGCGGCTTATATTATTTCTTAAATTTGGGATCGCGGCTAGTAGGCCACTTAGACTTATACACAAGGTTTTCAGACATTGTTAGAGGCTTTACTGGCTGTTCTTTCGGAATTTGAATTTAAGCAAGTTCTGCAAGTATGGAATTTATTCTTTCAACAAAAGGGGGTTAATTTCTAACCAGACTAGTGCAGACTTCCTCAACATGGCCAACGCCTGATTAGGCTAGGAGAATACAATAAGGTCAGGAAATTGTACCTACCCGTCTCCGCTCCGCACGCTGCTCCCGATCCGTTCGTCCGTTCGTCCGTTCGTCCATCCATCCATCCCGTCCATCTCGTCCATCCATCCGTCCGTCTCGTCCATCCATCCATCCGTCCGTCTCGTCCATCCATCCATCCATCCCTCCGTCTCGTCCATCAGTCTCGTCCATCCATCCGTCCTTTCGTCTATTCGTCCTCCGAAACTTGCGGTCCTCCGAAACTTGCGGTCCTCCGAAACTTGCGGTCCTCCGAAACTTGCGGTCCTCCGAAACTTGCGGTACTCCGAAACTTGCGGTACTCCGAAACTTGCGGTACTCCGAAACTTGCTGTCCTCCGAAACTTGCTGTCCTCCGAAACTTGCGGTCCTCCGAAACTTGCGGTCCTCCGAAACTTGCGGTCCTCCGAAACTTGCGGTCCTCCGAAACTTGCGGTCCTCCGAAACTTGCGGTCCTCCGAAACTTGCGGTCCTCCGAAACTTGCGGTCCTCCGAAACTTGCGGTCCTCCGAAACTTGCGGTCCTCCGAAACTTGCGGTCCTCCGAAACTTGCGGTCCTCCGAAACTTGCGGTCCTCCGAAACTTGCGGTCCTCCGAAACTTGCGGTCCTCCGAAACTTGCGGTCCTCCGAAACTTGCGGTCCTCCGAAACTTGCGGTCCTCCGAAACTTGCGGTCCTCCGAAACTTGCGGTACTCCGACGGACCAACCAATGATCCTCCAATGGACCAACCAACGAACCAACCAACGTTGCCTAACTAACTAGCCAGCTGACTTCCTAACTTTTTACTACCCTACCACATTGGCTCCCGAGAGGGCCTCCAAGTGGCAGGCGAGATCCTCACAGGATTGGCCTTGGGTCAAAACCAAGTTTCCGTGCGGCACCAACGTGGAGGTACCCATGAGGTCTTGGTCCTTTGAGGCCATTACCAGCAGAGGAAGAGTAACAGCACAAGGGCAGCTTTCCGTTTCACCACATGGGCTAGCTGGCGGATGCGAGAAATGCTTCCAGATGACCTCAGACCCTGGTGCTATTCACCTCAGCCGCACATCAAGATGTGACTTAACATTTAATAAGCTTATTAATCAAGATCATTATATTTTTCTATATAATTAATCATAAGCTAAAATCTGACATTACCATGATCATAAGTACTGACTGAATGACCCACCGCATTGGCTCCCGAGAGGGAACCAAGTGGCAGGCCCGATCCTCAGAGGATTTGCCTTGGACTTAAAGATCCAAGTTTCCATGCAGCACCAACGTGGAGGTTCAACATGAGGTCTTGGTTCTTCAAGGCCATAACCAGCAGAGTGGGCTAGCAAGAAATGCTTCCAGATGACCTCAGCAGACCCTGGTGCGAGGCACCTCAGCCACACAACAATTATCTTCTGCGATCATCAAAACAGCAGGATATACTCATTATCTTTTAGCCAGGGCATCCATTTTCTTCTGCCTACATCAAAAACACACAAATACACACATAACCTTTAACTTATCTACCAAAGGGAAAATAATTATGACAAATAGGTCATGAACAGGTCCCGGCAACTCCGGCCTCCTAGTACATGGCTACCTCCGAGGGCGCCCTCATCACGGAGGACGCCCAGGGTGTGAGCTATAGCAGCGTCCTCATGCATGGCTGTCACCCACATATTTCTATTTAGAATAAAAAATTAACTAAATTGTTTTCATTCGTGATATTTACAAATACATGGAACTGAAAGAGAAGTACAGACTTCATATACTCTTTTTTTTTTTTGATCGTTCAGATAAAATCAAACATAAGCAAAATGTCTTTATTTGACCAGATTTATCGATAAGTCATGAAATGTGGAACTATAACTCAAATGTGATTGTTAACTTTTGGAAAAATTCCAATTACGTGAACTGCTTGATACATCTCTAATCTAGGTGATATCAAAAGATCTAAGACCCCCTACTGGAGTAACTGAGAAATACTGATACTGAAACGGGCACAGGCACTTACCAGGGCCGGGGTGGCAGTTAAGACGCACCCCATCAGGCTCAGCTATTGGTGACCAGCCCTCATGTATCTCTTCAGTATGTGCGACTCAAATGACTTATCTTAATACATTTTGGCCCAGAAGGTACATAAAAGCTGTATATATTAGGGAGTGGTCATTTTTTAACAACATGGGGGGGTATCAGATTCTACATACTAAGTAGGCCGTGAATGCTATTAACAGACTGGTGATAAAATGAGAAATTCTCCCACCAAGGGGCATTTTAAAGTACAAACAGGCAAGATCACTTTCTGGGGTAATTTGGATGTGCTGAATCTGAAAATCACACTTGCCAAGCTCAAAAATGGCTCCTTCTATGTGAAAAATACAAAAACGAAATGGCTATGATTAGTTTTTGAAAAGACCTATGAAACCTATGTTATTTATCATTCCTAGTCATGTAATACATCAAAATGAAGGGATTTTAGATACCACACTGTCTGAAACACCTGCCAAGCTGGAACATCATTTCCTGAGAGTCTCAAGGCCAAAAATTCAAAATGGCTGGCACCATTTTTTGAGAAAACCCCAATAAATGCATTATTCATCACTCCTGGTCATTTTGTACCTCAAATGAAGGAGATTTGCAAGCCTAGTCCACTCTAGGCCATTGCCAAGATTAACAGGGCTTTTGGAACATAAAACCCCTGCCCAAAAATACAAAATGGCCACTAGTAATTTTTGAGCACAGTTCATTTCAGGCCATTTCCAAGGAGGAAGGACATTTTTTCTTTATTAAAGCCTAAAAAAGGGGAAATCTGTCAGACTGCCACCCTACTCGCCTTCCATTAAAGGGTTAAAAATTGTTTGAACACCCTTTTATGTATACTGTAAAACACCCACTGATAAGATTAATCTCTTTTGGCGTTTTTTATAGGCCGATTTTTTTTCTCAAGTTGGGGGTTCGCCTCATAAGTGGAGTCATGCTATAGCAGGGGTTTTACAGTAGTTATTTCACCGAAAACAGATGACTTTTTTGTCCAGTTAAGAAGCACATCCCATCATGAGGCCACTAAATACTATGTAAAAGGGTAGACATTTGTTTTTTACTGCTGTCAGCCAACTGTGCATATAGCCCAACTCCAATTCCAAGTCCTAGGAGCCAGATAGATATCTATGCATGTTATCTTGAGGAAGTCTAGGGGATCTGAACTCTAGTTCTGGGGACCTGATATTGGGTCTTAGGCATCTCTATTTCAAAGGAGACCTCCTCCAGCAACTCTAACCTCTCCTGAAGGGTTTTCCATCTTCCATCCAGATCATTCATCCTTTCGTTAACCCACCCCTCTTCTTTTTCCAGAGTTTTATCCCTCTCGCTGTGCCTCCACTCCACTTCCCAAGGCTCCCAGCCCTCCCCCCTGGGCTCCTGACCCTTCGTCATGAACAGGTCACGGCAACTCCGGCCTCCTAGTACATGGCTACCTCCGAGGGCGCCCTCATCACGGAGGACGCCCAGGGTGTGAGCTATAGCAGCGTCCTCATGCATGGCTGTCACCCACATATTTCTATTTAGAATAAAAAATTAACTAAATTGTTTTCATTTGTGATATTTACAAATACATGGAACTGAAAGAGAAGTACAGACTTCATATACTCTTTTTTTTTTTTGATCGTTCAGATAAAATCAAACATAAGCAAAATGTCTTTATTTGACCAGATTTATCGATAAGTCATGAAATGTGGAACTATAACTCAAATGTGATTGTTAACTTTTGGAAAAATTCCAATTACGTGAACTGCTTGATACATCTCTAATCTAGGTGATATCAAAAGATCTAAGACCCCCTACTGGAGTAACTGAGAAATACTGATACTGAAACGGGCACAGGCACTTACCAGGGCCGGGGTGGCAGTTAAGACGCACCCCATCAGGCTCAGCTATTGGTGACCAGCCCTCATGTATCTCTTCAGTATGTGCGACTCAAATGACTTATCTTAATACATTTTGGCCCAGAAGGTACATAAAAGCTGTATATATTAGGGAGTGGTCATTTTTTAACAACATGGGGGGGTATCAGATTCTACATACTAAGTAGGCTGTGAATGCTATTAACAGACTGGTGATAAAATGAGAAATTCTCCCACCAAGGGGCATTTTAAAGTACAAACAGGCAAGATCACTTTCTGGGGTAATTTGGATGTGCTGAATCTGAAAATCACACTTGCCAAGCTCAAAAATGGCTCCTTCTATGTGAAAAATACAAAAACGAAATGGCTATGATTAGTTTTTGAAAAGACCTATGAAACCTATGTTATTTATCATTCCTAGTCATGTAATACATCAAAATGAAGGGATTTTAGATACCACACTGTCTGAAACACCTGCCAAGCTGGAACATCATTTCCTGAGAGTCTCAAGGCCAAAAATTCAAAATGGCTGGCACCATTTTTTGAGAAAACCCCAATAAATGCATTATTCATCACTCCTGGTCATTTTGTACCTCAAATGAAGGAGATTTGCAAGCCTAGTCCACTCTAGGCCATTGCCAAGATTAACAGGGCTTTTGGAACATAAAACCCCTGCCCAAAAATACAAAATGGCCACTAGTAATTTTTGAGCACAGTTCATTTCAGGCCATTTCCAAGGAGGAAGGACATTTTTTCTTTATTAAAGCCTAAAAAAGGGGAAATCTGTCAGACTGCCACCCTACTCGCCTTCCATTAAAGGGTTAAAAATTGTTTGAACACCCTTTTATGTATACTGTAAAACACCCACTGATAAGATTAATCTCTTTTGGCGTTTTTTATAGGCCGATTTTTTTTCTCAAGTTGGGGGTTCGCCTCATAAGTGGAGTCATGCTATAGCAGGGGTTTTACAGTAGTTATTTCACCGAAAACAGATGACTTTTTTGTCCAGTTAAGAAGCACATCCCATCATGAGGCCACTAAATACTATGTAAAAGGGTAGACATTTGTTTTTTACTGCTGTCAGCCAACTGTGCATATAGCCCAACTCCAATTCCAAGTCCTAGGAGCCAGATAGATATCTATGCATGTTATCTTGAGGAAGTCTAGGGGATCTGAACTCTAGTTCTGGGGACCTGATATTGGGTCTTAGGCATCTCTATTTCAAAGGAGACCTCCTCCAGCAACTCTAACCTCTCCTGAAGGGTTTTCCATCTTCCATCCAGATCATTCATCCTTTCGTTAACCCACCCCTCTTCTTTTTCCAGAGTTTTATCCCTCTCGCTGTGCCTCCACTCCACTTCCCAAGGCTCCCAGCCCTCCCCCCTGGGCTCCTGACCCTTCTTCAGGTTTTCAATCTCTCCTGCCTCATCTCTAAATGCTCCTCCCAGGGCTCCTAGCCCTCTTCCTGGGCCCCACCCCCTCATCTTCTAGGGTTTCCACCCGACCTTCCTGGGCTTCCAGCCCTCCATTTGGCATCTTTTTCCAAAAAATGTCCTCTTCCCTTCCCCTAGCCTCTTCTATTCCTCCCCTTTCCCATTCTCCTGCCCCCTCCCACCACTTTCTCTCCCTTCCCTTTACCTCACCCTCACCTACCTAACTCCCATTGACTTCCCCTCTATATGTCCAAATCAATTGCTGCAGGGTAGAACACAGAGGCAAAGTGGGGGGATGAGAGGAGGAGGTAGGGCTGAGCGCATTTCCCAGGGTTAATGAGTCTGGGGGAAATACAGGATGTAGGGCAAATACGGGATAGCTCTCCATGGTGAGAGGACAAACGTTTAGAGCGTTATCTTAATCTTAAATCTTAATATCTTAATTCAGTGTCTTATTTTGGGGCAGTGGTGTAGAAGACAAAGAAGAAAAGAAACGGGGGTTGGGGGGCAGAGCCCCCCATTACACACTAGTCGTAATAGTAATACTTTTAAAGGGGCATTTTCAGCACCCACACTTAACCACATCGTCGACTAGAACATAGTATTTAAATTCGCAATTTTTGGAATATGGTAGTAGTATGACTATATTGGATAAATATTCGCTCTGTACATATTTGCGCGATTTTTAAAAATCGTGAAAATCGCGAAAATATGTACAGCGCTGAAATATCCACGTTGGCCATTTCACACTTTAAGTCGCTAGTAAAAAATGGAAAAAAGTGGATTTGATATGTTTTATCTGGACTTTCAAATATTCTAGCGACTTAATCCTACATAGCACATTCTATACTTTAGCGACTTAAACCTACAGGGGTTACATTTCTCATATAGCAACTTAATTGTACTTTGGTATAGCGACTTAATTAGGAGTGACTTAAAGCAGGAGTAATATAAGGAGGGCAGTGAAAAAAATCATTTTAGACCTTGTATAAAATGTCCTAAAAAATGGGAATAAAAAATCATTTTAACGCTTCTATTCTATAGGAGGGATTTCTATCTAGCAACTTAATTAGGAGCGACTTAAAGCAGGAGTAATATAAGGAGGGCAGTGAAAAAAATCATTTTAGACCTTGTATAAAATGTCCTAGAAAATGGGAATAAAAAATCATTTTAAAGCTTCTATTCTATAGGAGGGATTTCTATCTAGCGACCTAATTAGGAGCAACTTAAAGCAGGAGTAATATAAGGAGGGCAGTGAAAAAAATCATTTTAGACCTTGTATAAAATGTCCTAGAAAATGGGAATAAAAAATCATTTTAAAGCTTCTATTCTATAGGAGGGATTTCTATCTAGCGACCTAATTAGGAGCAACTTAAAGCAGGAGTAATATAAGGAGGGCAGTGAAAAAAATCATTTTAGACCTTGTATAAAATGTCCTAGAAAATGGGAATAAAAAATCATTTTAAAGCTTCTATTCTATAGGAGGGATTTCTATCTAGCAACCTAATTAGGAGCGACTTAAAGCAGGAGTAATATAAAGGGGATGATGTACTATTGTTTGCTAAAAACAGTGGTATGTATAAAGGGAAAGTATTCCCTGTAGGATTTAGTCGCTATATGTGATTGGAATACCCTGTAGGATTAAGTCGCTATATGGGATTGGAATACCCTGTAGGATTAAGTCGCTATGTGGGAGTGGAATACCCTGTAGGATTAAGTCGCTATATGGGAGTGGAATACCCTGTAGGATTAAGTCGCTATATGGCCATGATTCAAGGGGAGGGTGCAAAGACTGATTGGTTGTCTTTAACTGAATAAGGGTCAAGTTGACCCTTATTCAGTTAGGGAGTGATCATTTTTTATCAACAGGGGGGGGGGGGGTTGGTTTGGGGGGGGGGGGCAAAAAAATTTGGACCCCTTGACCGGGGGGGTGTAAAAAATTTGGACCCCTCTTGGGGGGGGGGTCAGAAAAATTCAACCTGTTTTGGGCCATAAAGCCCGCGCGTTACTATGCTTCAAAGGGCCCGCGCGCGCGCCGATTTCCGACCCGTAGGGGGGGGGGGGGTAAAAAATTTCGACCCGTTGACGGGGGGGGGTGAAAAAAATTTCGCGCGCTCCGCGCGGAAAACCACCCCCCCCCCTGTTGTTAAAAAATGATCACTCCCTTAAAGAGAACCATTTAGTCTTATTTCGTTTCCCTCCTTCATATGTCATTTTTTCCTTCTAACTTGCACTATTCCATACTTAGTTGTTTGGCTATAGCGACTTAATCATTCTGGCCTCTGAATAGCGACTGAATCCAGGAGATTGCCTCTACGTTTACAGTATGTAGAAGGTAAGGTGGGGACATCTAGGTGCAATTCTGGTGCTTAAGTTTAAGACAAATAAGACCGTATTGATAGTCTTACTAAGATAACGGTCTAAACGTTTGTCCTCTCACCTAGGAGAGCTATCCCGTTTGTGCGGATATAGGGCAGGGCTTGAGTGGGAGGATAGGACATGGGAGAGGGTAAGGGAGTGGACATCAGAAGGGTATCTGGGAAAGGATATAGGGGAGGAGAAAAAATCACAGGGAAAGTGTATGATAGAGGTACGGACACGGGAGGGTATGGAATGTATCAAGGTTGGCTAAGAAGGGGATATGGGAGGTGTGTGGTAGGGCAGGGACCACAGGTCACTTCCATCCTCACCATGTCACCCTATCCCCATCCTAATTGTTACTACCTCCATCTTCAACACATAAAAGGCCTGGCTTGTTATTTTGAGGGAGAGATTGGGACCCTGGATGGAAGATCTGAGATCCTGGAGTATGAGATTGTATGAAACGCTAGAGAAGGGGTGTATAAAAATGCCTGAGGCATTTTTTACGTGGCAACAACCGCAATTCTTGTTAATTGGATCGTCAACCAGGGGGATACTGACTTCGGATTTCTGTCCTCTAGAACCCTTGGGCTTTGGGACAGACTGATTACCTTCAACTGACCTGAAACAAGAAATGTCGTTGTTGCCGCAAAAAAAACACTAACATCAACTTTTTTCACAGGCAACAACAGCATTTCTTGGATTCAAGGAAGCATATTGTGTCTGCATGGACGTTTTATTTTGAAAATAATGTGAGGTTTTGCACCAGGATGATTATAAATAAGAACTTTTAGAATTACATATATAACTAAGATTTATAGGATTATATATGGGGATTCTTCAGCATGCTTGGAAAAGACACATTTGTTGAATAAATGAGCACCAATACATTACAATTTAGTTGTTAATAAACAAACAACCTCATTCTCTATTTGCAGATCCATTATTTAGAAAATTGCTTGCTTATGTAGTGGGCATGTATCACTCGGGGCAGCCCGAGCGTGCGTGGAGAGCGCACTGCCCGCCTGTGGTAGTTCAAGTACCGTAGCAGAGCAGTGGAGAAGCAGCTAGCTCTGTGGTGCAGTGGAAGCATTCTCAACTCTAGAGCGGAGGGACCGGGGTTCGACTCCCGCGGGGCTGACACGTTTTCCGCTGCCTTGTTACACTTAGATATAAATTAGCGATAACAACACACCATGTCCATTCCGCTTTAGTAACTTGTTTATAGTTAAGGCACACAACGGTAATTATAGTGGTTTTAAACAGCATAAATAAGTTATTTGACTTACATAAAAGTGTCAATATCAATAGATACTTGATCTATTAACACTTTCTCCAGGGTATTCATAACCATAGAGCTCTCAGCTGGTCTAAAGTCACTTGAAATGAAAATTAATTCATTTAGACCCCACGTGGGTGAGAATACAGCATTGAATCTGATGGTACAACACTTTAGGTGAGGGTGCAGCACTGTGAATGACGTGACAGCACTGTAGGTGACATGACAGCACTGTAGGTGACGTGACAGCACTGTAAGTGACGTGACAGCACTGTAGGTGACATGACGGCACTGTAGGTGACGTGACGGCACTGTAGGTGACGTGACGGCACTGTAGGTGACGTGACGGCACTGTAGGTGACGTGACAGCACTGTAGGTGACGTGACAGCACTGTAGGTGACGTGACAGCACTGTGGGTGATGGTACAGCACTGTAGGTGACGTGACAGCACTGTAGGTGACGTGACAGCACTGTAAGTGACGTGACAGCACTGTAGGTGACGTGACGGCACTGTAGGTGACATGACGGCACTGTAGGTGACATGACGGCACTGTAGGTGACGTGACGGCACTGTAGGTGACGTGACAGCACTGTAGGTGACGTGACAGCACTGTGGGTGACGTGACAGCACTGTGGGTGATGGTACAGCACTGTAGGTGACGTGACAGCACTGTAGGTGACGTGACAGCACTGTAGGTGACGTGACAGCACTGTAGGTGACGTGACAGCACTGTAGGTGACGTGACAGCACTGTAGGTGACGTGACAGCACTGTAGGTGACGTGACAGCACTGTAGGTGACGTGACAGCACTGTAGGTGACGTGACAGCACTGTAGGTGACGTGACATAAAAATCTTTTTTTTCAACTGCGAATTGTCATCAAAATAAGTGTAATATCACCCTGAAATTGGCCCATTGGCTATTGAAAATGAAAGATGCTAAATGGCTGAAACTTTTATTTTTGGAAAATTCGTATAAAATTAACTACTGAACGGATCTTAACATAGTTACCATCATTCTTCAGCATTCATTATCAGCTTCCTAACCAGTATAACAATTTTGTTCAGGGAAGGGTTTCTTCAAACTATCCGTGGTACCTACTGGGAGTAGGTGCTGCAGCACATCCCAGCACACATGCAGACCAGTCACTCAGTGAGGGGTGGAGGTCAATCCTCAATAGGTCGAGTTACATATATAAGTGATTATTCTATTTAAATTTGAGATGCGGTGGGCAAATAGACCACTGGACTGACCACTGGGTAGGGTAACTCTGAATCAACTAGTTATATATAAACATAAATGGCCATATATGCATCATGAGGTACACATAAATACAAACATTTATAATATTATACTACTGTGTGGATATTATGGCGAGGTTACCTAAGCATGTGTTGCCTTGTGATGTAGCAGAACTGTATATGTAACTCGACCTATATACTGACCCTACCACCTGCTGCTCATTCATCCAATTCTCCTTCTTATGATTGTTGGTTTTTAGTTTGAAATGTCTTTATTTCACCATAGTATGATTTAGCTCCATCTGATACAGGATTTGAGGCAGTCCTCTGATACATACAGTCAACAGCGTCAATATAATACACATATTATTTATTGACACACAAGAAGCACCAGGTACCGCTAGTAGGTGCAACTAGTATAGGCCTCTACTGGGATCGGACTTGTTCCCGCAGCCACTCTGTGTACACTGACACTAGCAATCTCGTGAGACCTTGGTTCTGCTCTCGTATTGCAGCCTGTTCCCCGGAAGCTATGGTGTGTGAATGTCTGGTCACTGCTTAAGTCTCACGGTAGATTGCGAGCTCAGAACTAACCATACAAAGAAATCCGAGACTTCGCTATAGGTAAGCACCCCTACTAGACCATACCCAGTAGCGGTATCGGTACCAATCCTACACAATTGTCCACGTCCTGCTTCAACCCATTCTGGCGTTGATCGTGCGAGAGTCCCAAGAACTTGTTCTCTTTGTGAAGTCTACTTCAAACTCAATTTTCTCAGCTATTTTACAGGTTTGAAATAGTTTGACATTTATCGGCAAGTGTCATCTGCATAATGCTGAACCTGGAGATGCTCTAGGCAGTGTCCAAAGTCATTGATATATGTGAGGAATAGCAATGGGCCAAGGACTGAGCCCTGGGGGACACCACAGGTTACAGGATGAGGATGTGAAGTTTTATTATTAGCTTTAGGGAGTGATCATTTATTATCAACAGGGGGGGGTGGTGGGTTTGGGGGGGGGCAAAAAAATTTGGACCCCTCGACCGGGGGGGGGGCAAAAAAATTTGGACCCCTCTTGGGGGGGGGGGGGCAAAAAAATGTAACCTGTTTTGAGCCAAAAAGCCCGCGCGTTACTATGCCTCAAAGGGCCCGCGCGCGAGCCGATTTTCGACTCTAAGGGGGGGGGGGTAAAAAATTTTGACCCCTTGACCGGGGGGGGGTAAAATATTTCGCCCGCTCCGCGCGGAAACCCACCACCCCCCCCCCCTGTTGTTAAAAAATGATCACTCCCTTAGTACGCTGCATTCTGTTAATTTTTAAACAATTGCACACTTTTTTTTGTTAAATCCTAGAAATTCTAATTTCTTATATAATATGTCATGGTTTAAAGTATGGAATGCCTTTTTGAAATCTAGAAAGGTTGCAGTGGTGACTTTAAGTTGGTTTAGATTAGAATATACTGAGTTTGTAAATTTTTCTTAACTGCTAATTGTGGAACGGGCTGGTCTGAACCAATCTTGGTTTTCCGACAGGTTGTTATGATTATTTAGGTAATTGATTGTTTGTTATGAATTATTTTCTAAGTTAGTTTTGCTGGTAGTGGGAGAGTAGAGATGGGTCTTAGGTTGTTTACATCAGTGGTGTCCCCACCTTTGGGTAGGGGGTTGACCAGGGCTACCTTCCAAGGGTAGGGAATTTGGATGTTTTTAGTAGTAAATTAACTATATGTTGAAAATGTGTTGGTAGGGGTAGTAATGCATCTTTAAGGGTCTGGGTGTCAATGTGTTCAAGGCCGAAGGATTTACTTGGATTTATTCTCTTAATTAGCGGAAATAGTTCTTCAACTTTAATTGGTCTTAATGTGAATTGAGGGTCAATTTTATTACCAAGGGAAATCCAGGGAAGGTCCAGTTTCTCTGCCAATTTGTCACCAATTATGGCAAAATAGGAATTAATAAAAGCAGCTATCAGTGCTGATATTAACACATCTGTGTAATGATTTACTAAACAAATGGTAGGGTCATAGACCATGGGATTCATTAATCTATTTATGCTAGCCCAGTAGGCTTTAGGCTTGTGCCTATTTGCATCAATATCATTGAGGTGATAGTCACGTTTGGCCTTTCTACAAAGTGCCCGGCATCTCTTTTTTTGAAACTCTGATATTCTCTGATCATCCACATTATGTGTTCTCTTGTATTTACTGAGGACTCCATTTTTTTCATTAATTATTTGTGATAATCTGTTATCAATCCATGGTTCTTTGGTTTTCTTGCAAACAAATGTTTTAATGTACCGCGGCTAGTACGTGAATCAGACTCAGCTTTCTTTTGAAACCAAACATGCCTATATAGGGTGCGGCTTATACGAGAGTTTTTATAAGTATACTTCAGCACCAAATTAACAATTTTCAGACCCCCTCTGCGGCTTATATCATCTGTCAAAGTTAGGGGTGCGGCTTATACGTGAGTTAGGCTTATACGTGAGTTAGGCTTATACGCGAGGTTTTACGGTAGTAGATATGTGATTTGTTTCTGTAAAATATCCCAAGCTTGTTCTGGACATATGGCATTCCAAAATGATGTCCAATCAGAATTTCTTAAGCCAGTAACAAAGTTGTCCTTAATTTATCTCATATATGACCTTCTTGTAAAAGGGGAGAGAGACCTTATTCTAGACCACGGTTGGAATGACACCGTCCCCCTAGGGTACCTTTGACCTTAGCTCCAGGTCTGTTTCTTTTTTGAATAATATAATCGTTTCAGCACTACGTCTCAGGGGGGCTAGGTCATTCCAGCTCATGCCCCAAAGCACCCGGCACTATTTTCATATGATTGACCATTGGGGAGTATCACTTTAGGGAGTGATCATTTTTTAACAACAGGGGGGGGGGGTGGTTTTCCGCGCGGAGCGCGCGAAATTTTTTTCACCCCCCCCGGTCAACGGGTCAAAATTTTTTACCCCCCCCCCCTACGGGTCGGAAATCGGCGCGCGCGCAGGCCCTTTGAAGCATAGTAACGCGCGGGCTTTTTGGCCCAAAACAGGTTAAATTTTTTTGACCCCCCCCCCAAGAGGGGTCCAAATTTTTTACACCCCCCCCCGGTCAAGGGGTCCAAATTTTTTTGCCCCCCCCCCAAACCAACCCCCCCCCCCCTGTTGATAAAAAATGATCACTCCCTTACACATTGGGGCATTGATGGCCCTGGTTTGGTGTACTTATCGCCCTGTTCCCTTACATACATATAGTTTAACCAGTGAGCAAGTCTTCTATCATTTAATAAATTTACCATAGCATCTCTATGTAAAAGATCTGTATCAGTCAAGTAAGGGTATTTAATACACATTTCTAAACAATGGTTTGTGATCGCTGACCACTGTAAATGATCTGCCGTAGAGGTCTGATGTGAATCGCTCAACCCTATAAACAACAGCGAGCATTTCTCTCTCGTTGCTGTAATGGCTCAGTGATGGGGTGAAGGTCTTCGATGAAAAGGCGATTGGCTTTCCTTCCTGTACCAGACACCCACTCAATCCCTTCATCAATGCATTAACTTCTATGCTGGTGGGTTTGGCAACATCATAGAAAGTGACAATACGTGATGTAATGGGTTTTTTCAGCTTCATGACTGTGATCGTTTGTGTTTCTTCCCAAACACAGACAGAGTCCACCGTCAGCAGGTCTCTAAGCTGAGTGGCAAGTGAGCTAAGGTTAGGAATAAATGTCCCAACGTATGTCAGTAGGACTGTCATTGGTATCCAATTTATTTCGATTCCGATTATCACTATTTTGGTGTCGATCTTTCGATTATATCGATGTATTCTAATCTGAGATCAAAAGTTATAATATGCTTGAAGATTAATCTTTTCAGTTGTTTAAAATAATAGTTAGCACATACTATATCAAGTGTGTAGACATATGTGCTAACTTCTGTACGATTTTGGTTCTAATTCGAAAGTTAATTCCTCCGAATATCAGGGTTTTAAGGGCAGCATTTTCATTCTAATAAAAAAGTTAGTTCCAGTTGGAATGCTTACACAATTCTTTCAGTTTCAGAAAGAAAATTACTGGACAATATGTGGGTCAAAGGGTAGATCAATATAATGTCTTTGTCGATGCGATAATTGAAATTATGTAAATGTCAGTGTATCAATTTTGGGGGTATCGATGACAGTCCTATATGTCAGTAGACCTTAAGAAGCATTGTAAGTCTTCGGGATTCCTTAACTCTGGCATTTCGGTAATAGCTCAGACTGTTGCAGGATCCAGTGAGATTCCTTCCTGACTGTAGGTATTGCTGAAGAATGACATGGAGTTGGACTTGATGGTACACTTTTCATAGTTGAAGACAAGTCCATATTCTTTGGCAGCATCCATCAATGCAATCGGATGCTTGTCGTGTTCCTCTTTCAGCTATGACCACACACCCATCGAGATTCTCTAGAAACTCGTCCATCCGTTGTTGGAAGATATTATGGCTTATGTTCAGGCTGAAAGGCAATCTCCTGAAGCAATATAGTCCAAATGGAGTAGGAAAAGGTGGTTAGCAAGTGATTCTTCTTCTCGAGGGGTAAACTCCAGTAGCCTGCTTTTGCATCTAGCTTACTGAAGAATTTGGCCCCAACTAACTTTGGATTAACCTCTTCTAGGGTAGGCATTTTATGAGAACATCGCTTAATGGCATTGTCCGGAAATTTAGGATCCAGATACAACCTGAGACTACTTTCTTTCTTTGTGCTGTACACAAAACTGGAGCACCAGTGGGTGTGCTTGGTAACCTTGTGAATCACACCTGTTTCCTCCATCTCTTTGAGTCCTGCTGTTATCTTTGGTAACAGATTGACTTACGAGGTCGGTTAAAGGGAATTGCTAGTTCCTACACAGAAGCCACCTGGTGGCAAAAATCTAAGCCCATGAAAAGTATTCTTTAAGCTGTATTCATATTCCTACATAGACCACTTTCCCTAAATCAACTATTTGTATTTGCTATTTGGACAGTATACCTCCATTGTTCATATATATTCACTGCTAGGACACCAATAGGATCCTATAGTTAAGGCAAAAGAAATATTTTTCCAAACTTCATACCTTTCTCATTTCATCTGTGACCCCGTATTTTATTGGTCCTAAAATGTTTGTATAGATATCCATTATATGATCCCAAGGTTTGATTGCAATCTCAATAGAAGAAGGGGATTATCCACGATAATGTGAAAATGCTATTTTCCTATTCATTTCTATAGCTAAGGTACTCCTTTGCTCAAATGCCCGTATCATGAAAGTTAGTACCGTGACATGGCAATTTCTTTTGATTTTCTATTAGATAATACATCAAACTAACATAACCCTGAGTAATATGCAAAAGTCAATAGAACATCAGTAATCCTGTAGCAAGTCCCTTTAAAGGGCTGAATACACTGATGTGAATCCGTCGGATCGGACGAGATTCGTCCTTACGTGTAACGTTGTGAACAGAATTCGATCCTACAGATTTGCCTCAGTAGATTCAGCCCTGTGTATGTAGCTCAGTGTCTGGCTTCAGGTGGATTCTTGAAGCGACCAATGGCATCAAACTAATCTGAATATCAGTATTTCAGATTAGATACAAATTAGATGACCTGGTTGACTTTAACTCTCGTACAGTTGATTGTGATGAGGCCTCGCACTATAATAGCCCTAGTATTACAGATCCGTCGACTTCAACAACGTAGAACATCACCTCGTGCCATTGGGACGTTGCAGGGTGTGGATGTTTTAGCACTAAGCAGGGTGTGTATGTTTTAGCACTAAGCAGGGTGTGTATGTTTTAGCACTAAGCAGGGTGTGTGTGTTTTAGCACTAAGCAGGGTGTGTGTGTTTAGCACTAAGCAGGCTGTGTATGTTTTAGCACTAAGTAGGGTGTGTGTGTTTTAGCACTAAGCAGGGTGTGTGTGTTTTAGCACTAAGTGTGTATGTTTAGCACTAAGTAGGGTGTGTACGTTTTACCACTAAGCAGGGTGTGTATGTTTTAGCACTAAGTAGGGTGTGTGTGTTTTAGCACTAAGCAGGGTGTGTATGTTTTAGCACTAAGCAGGGTGTGTGTGTTTTAGCAGTAAGTAGGCTGTGTGTGTTTTAGCACTAAGTGTGTATGTTTAGCACTAAGGAGGGTGTGTATGTTTAGCACTAAGTAGGGTGTGTATGTTTTAGCACTAAGCAGGCTGTGTACGTTTTGAGAGGACTCAGTGTGTGTATGTTTTTCCCCACGTATGCTATTTATTGCAGTTACTAACATGTGTAACATGAGAATCATGACAGTAATAATCCTTATACAGGGCAACAACAACAAGATTATGTGTGAATTAAAACTACCAAATGTGAATCAAATGTCCTTTACTGAGACATGCCTTTATTTTCCTTCAATATCAAAACCTATAGGGGTTAAATATTGACAATATAGACATAATCACCAAATGATATATATATATATATTCATCTAGAGAAAACATATACAAAAATATAACTTCTATTCGATCATACTCATACAATTTCTCTCTCAGAACAGAAAACACAAAGAATAATCTTTCATTTTCAGTAAAGCTTAACACCATATAAGATAACTGTATGATAGCAGAACATAATCTGTCATACATGTATTTGTTGTGACGATTAAATTGAAAACCCTGTACAAAGACTAAGGCCATGCTCTCATGGTGAATACTTGGAGCTTTGCTACACAATCTTCACACGTATGACCTTTATGCTGTAGTGTCTTCTAAGGGAGTGTTCATTTATTATTTACAGGAGGGGCGTAAACATTTCCGATCCCTCCTGAGGGGGGGGGCATAAAAAATGTAGCCCCTTTTTAGCAAAAAAGCCAGGATGTTACTATAATTCAAAAGGGGGTGGACAAAAAAAAAGATTTGGCGAGGGGGGGCGCGAAACGTTCCACGCGCTCTTGAGGGGGGGGCCTAAAAAGTTTTCGCCCCTTCACGCGAAATCTCACCATCCCCCCCTGTAATTAATAAATGAACACTCCCTAAGGGAGTGGACAGAGGAGGAGGGCTGGTGGCTTTGTGGAGGGGAGCAACAGATTTGGACCCCTCTTGAGAGAGGGGGGACCCACAAAAATGACTCCTTCTTAGCCTGAGTGTAACTATAGCTTGGCTGTAAATAATTTGAACCCTGCTTTCGTGGGGGGGGGATAAGAAATCTGCCGTAGGCTAACACTAAATTCCACCGGCCATGCCCTGTTGTCAAAAACTGACCACTCCCTAAACAACACCAGCTCATCAGCCATATGATGCCAGCTGCAGCTAAACTAAATAGACATCTCTGATGAATAAACTGACGCGAAATGGAAGATCTTGGTCATTATAACTAGGTCAGTATCTGAATTCATCCATATAATCACTTGAATTCTTTACAGTGAAACTATTCATTTATCAGACGTACATCTTGAAATTTGAAATTTGAAATTTCTGCCAAATATCCTAAACCTAAATTGGAAGACCTTGGTCATCAGAACAAAGTCATATCTGGACCCATATACAATGGCCACTCAAATTCCCTGCTAAATGTAATAGGTTTCATGAATAAGTCCCCAATTTGGGAGTCCCTTCAGCTACACCCATTTACTCATACGAGCTGGTCTGTACGAAGATGGGCTTGAAGCGTTGGCGTGCGATCATGACGCAGAGCTTGATGAGGAAGCCGACGGTGACGATGGCGAGCAGGGCCACAGTGAACATGGAGTTGGGCTTGTTGACGTCCCAGTTCTTGTCGAGGGAGCCGACCAGGGCGGTGATGACCACCATGTAGGGGGTGATGAGGAAGCGCAGGTAGCGCTCCAGCAGCACCAGATCCACCATCATGTAGACCAGCAGCTCGAACACCAGCACGCCCAGCGCGATGCTCGCGGCCACCTCCTGCCGCATGTTGGCCACGTACGTCAGCACCACCGCCATGTTAATCAGCGTGGCCACACTAGCCCAGGCCGCGTACACACCCAGCCCGTTGTGCACAAAGCCCACCACCAGCCGCGCCTCGTTGGGGTGGCCGCAGCGCACCAGGTCTGGGTAGTAGCGGTAGATGCCGCGGATGGAGATACCCAGACACAGGTAGAGCGTGAAGGCGATGACGGCCAGGATGGGGAGAGCCACCAGGGGCATGTCGCGGTCCCACACAAACAGCCAGGCGACGTTACAGCCCAGGTTCATGCTGTAGATGATGTAGAAGGCCCAGTGCATGAACGGCGGGCAGAAGTACAGGTAGCCCTTCTCACTCTTACGGCAGATTGTCGTTGTCAAATAGATCATTAACAGCACCTGGAATACAGGGAACCAAATCAATGCATATCCACCCTTGACCAGTGTACAATAGAGAGTTTGCAGAGTACAATTGAGGGTTTACAGTGTACAATAGAGGAGTTAACAGTGTACAATAGCGGGTTTACAGTGTACAATAGAGGGCTTTACAGTGTACAATAGAGGAGTTAACAGTGTACAATAGAGGAGTTTACAGTGTACAATAGAGGAGTTTACAGTGTACAATAGAGGAGTTTACAGTGTACAATAGAAGGTTTACAGTGTACAATAGAGGGGTTTACAGTTGTAAAAGAGGGTGTACAGTGTACAATAAGATATACAGTGTACAATAGAGGGGTTTACAGTGTACAATAGAGGAGTTTACAGTGTACAATAGAGGAGTTTACAGTGTACAATAGAGGGTTTACAGTGTACAATAGAGGAGTTTACAGTGTACAATAGCGGAGATTACAGTGTACAATAGAGGGGTTTACAGTTGTAAAAGAGGGTGTACAGTGTACAATAAGATATACAGTGTACAATAGAGGGGTTTACAGTGTACAATAGAGGGTTTACAGTTGTACAATAGAGTTTACAGCGTACAATAGAGTTTATAGTGTACAATAGTGAGTGTACAATGGAGAATTTACAGTGTGCAATATGAAGTTTACAGTTGTAAAAGATGGGTTCAGTGTGCAAAAGAGGGGTTTACAGTGTACAATAGAGTTTTCAGTGTACAGTGGAGAAATTACAGTGTACAATAGTACAAAAGAGGGGTTTACAGTGTACAATACAGTTTACAGTGTACAATAGAGAATTTACAGTGCACAATAGTACAAAAGAGGGGTTTACAGTTTACAATAGAGAATTTACAGTATAAGATAGAGTTTACACTGTACAATAGAGTTAACAGTGTACAATAGAGAATTTACAGTGTACAATGGTACAATAGAGTTTACAGTGTACAATAGAGACTTTACAGTGTACAATAGTACAAAAGAGGGGTTTACAGTGTACAATAGAGAATTTACAGTATTAAATAGAGTTTACAATGTACAATAAACTTAACAGTGTACAATGGAGAATTTACGGTGTACAATAGTACAGTATAGTTTACAGTGTACAATAGAGACTTTACAGTGTACAATAGTACAAAAGAGGGGTTTACAGTCTACAATAGAGAATCTACAATGTACAATAGTTTACAGTGTACAATAGAGAATTTACAGTGCACAATCGTACAATAGAGTTTACAGTGTACAATATGGGGTTTACAGTGTACAATACAGAGTTTACAGTGTACACTCTAGGATTTACAGTGTACAATAGTACAATACAGGGTATACAGTGTACAATACAGGATTTATAGTGTACAATACAGGGTTTACAGTGTATAATACAGGGTTTACAGTGTACAATAGAGTTTACTTACCTGCCATAGGTAGATGACACCCCAGATTGAGAAGGTCCAGCCGGCGGGCGTGATCTCCACGTAGTACTTGTCTGATATGGCTCCGGTGTCGTTCAGAAACAGGCCCTCTGTCAGCACAAGGCACATCATCAACACACATGCAGACAGACAATGTGCCACATTACTCAGCACAGACAGATATAACTGGATTGTGTATATTCTTTTTTAACTTGTTTTAACAGAAACTGTTTTCATATCAAGTGCAATAAAAGAACTTTATGAACTAATTATGGTCTCATACGGTCTGATTACTGCTCAATGTACAACAACACCTACAGACAAACAACGACACCTACCAATGTTGAGCAGGTCCGTGCCCCATCCTGACAGGAAGTTAAAGAACAACGTGGCCAACAGGACAAGCCATGTGAAGGCGATGAGCACGATGTAGGCAGGTTTGTGGCCAACCATCTTTACTGGTCTGAAATATGGAGGAATAACATGTTAAAGCCATGCAGTCACCATGGTAACACAGCAGGACACACACTGTAGTTACAATGGTAACACAGCGGGCCACACACTGCAGTCACCGTGGTAACACAGCGGGGCACACACTGCAGTCACCGTGGTAACACAGCGGGACACACACTGTAGTCACCGTGGTAACACAACGGAGCACACACTGCAGTCACCGTGGTAACACAGCAGGACAAACACTATAGTTACCTTGGTAACACAGCAGGACACACACTGTAGTCACCGTGGTAACACAGCGGGACACACACTGCAGTCACCGTGGTAACACAGCAGGACACACACTGTAGTTACCATGGTAACACAGCAGGACACACACTGCAGTCACCTTGGTAACACAGAGGGACACACACTGTAGTCACCGTGGTAACACAGCGGGACACACACTATAGTTACCATGGTAACACAGCAGGACACACACTGTAGTTACCATGGTAACACAGCAGGACACACACTGTAGTCACCGTGGTAACACAGCGGGACACACACTATAGTTACCATGGTAACACAGCAGGACACACACTGTAGTTACCATGGTAACACAGCAGGACACACACTGTAGTTACAATGGTAACACAGCGGGACACACACTGTAGTCACCATGGTAACACAGCGGGACACACACTGCAGTCACCTTGGTAACACAGAGGGACACACACTGCAGTCACCTTGGTAACACAGCGGGACACACACTGCAGTCACCTTGGTAACACAGCGGGACACACACTGCAGTCACCGTGGTAACACAAGGGACACACACTGTAGTTACAATGGTAACACAGCGGGACACACACTGCAGTCACCGTGGTAACACAGCAGGACACACACTGTAGTTACCATGGTAACACAGCAGGACACACACTGTAGTTACAATGGTAACACAGCGGGACACACACTGCAGTCACCATGGTAACACAGCGGGACACACACTGCAGTCACCTTGGTAACACAGAGGGACACACACTGCAGTCACCGTGGTAACACAGCAGGACACACACTGTAGTCACCATGGTAACACAGCAGGACACACACTGCAGTCACCGTGGTAACACAGCGGGGCACACACTGTAGTCACCTTGGTAACACAGCGGGACACACACTGTAGTCACCATGGTAACACAGCGGGACACACACTGCAGTCACCCTGGTAACACAGCGGGGCACACACTGCAGTCACCGTGGTAACACAGCAGGACACACTGCAGTCACCGTGGTAACACAGCGGGACACACACTGCAGTCACCCTGGTAACACAGCGGGGCACACACTGCAGTCACCGTGGTAACACAGCAGGACACACTGCAGTCACCATGGTAACACAGCGGGACACACACTGCAGTCACTGTGGTAACACAGCGGGACACACACTGTAGTCACCATGGTAACGCAGCGGGACACACACTGCAGTCACCATGGTAACACAGCAGGACACACACTGCAGTCACCGTGGTAACACAGCGGGGCACACATTGTAGTCACTGTGGTAACACAAGGGACACACACTGCAGTCACCATGGTAACACAAGGGACACACACTGCAGTCACCGTGGTAACACAAGGGACACACACTGTAGTCACCATGGTAACACAGCGGGCCACACACTGTAGTCACCGTGGTAACACAGTGGGACACACACTGCAGTCACCATGGTAACACATCGGGACACACACTGTAGTCACCATGGTAACACAGTGGGACACACACTGCAGTCACCATGGTAACACAGCGGGGCACACACTGCAGTCACCGTGGTAACACAGTGGGACACACACTGCAGTCACCATGGTAACACAGCGGGCCACACACTGCAGTCACCGTGGTAACACAGTGGGACACACACTGTAGTCACCATGGTAACACAGTGGGACACACACTGCAGTCACCATGGTAACACAGCGGGGCACACACTGTAGTCACCATGGTAACACAGCGGGGCACACACTGTAGTTACCATTGTAACTCTGTTACCACAGAAAAACAGATTTCCTATTGCTGGAAATTCTTTATCATATTCTTGATTTTTGTCGACCACAGAGTGACATATCTGCACCATGATTAATATTCAGTCTCTCTGCACTCTATTAACAGTAGAGCAATGTATACCTTCAGTAAGTCCACACTTCAAATTCCCTTGAACCCTTGGGAATGTTTATAATGAGTATGGATGACTGCAGGCTACAGGACTCCCCCTGGTGGATGATCCAGCACTAACTCAGGACTCTGTAATTACCTGTAATGAGCTGGTTGTTACTGTGACCACAGCAGCTTAGTGGTCTACGGCTTCTACTATTGAATAAACGCTGAACATGCATCAGACTTTACATGGATAACACCCTGATATATGTAACAGTCACTTGGTTCCAGCTTTAAAGCACACCACCCTACCTGAAGTGGAGGGACTACCGTTAGTGTACTGCTTGGGGGGGGGGGGGTGCTGAGGGGTCCCCCTGAGGTCGGAAAGTCGCCGAAATTAAGGGCACCAGGTCACAAAGTCGCTTTTTTTGTCTATGTTGATCAGAGATTAACATGTGTATATTGGTACAGTAGTGAGTCCCCTGTAGTAGCCGCTGCTGCTGGCAGGGTGCAGTGTTGTCTGGTACTGGAGTAGTAGTGTTCCAGTCCCTCACCAGGGGGCCCCCTGTGTCGTCTCATATTGCCGCGCGCTACTCGTCACAGTTGGTTTTTTGAAAATAGGTTTCATAACAAAATTATTTGTCCTTTGTCCTCAAAATTTGGGATATCTATGAATTTTGGGAATATTCTCAACTTTGAGACAAAGGTCCCATCTTTTTCCCTTTCAATTTACAAAAACAGGAACAAAATTATGTCTCGAATTCACTTTTGTCCCCTTTTTTTGTCCCAAACAGCCATTTGCGAGAACCGACCAAACCATCGGTTCTCGCAACTTTTAAATTTGGGATAAATACCTTTTCCACTAACTTCTGATGTATTCTCAATTGCATGTAACAGATATGTTGGGGGTTAATCATTTCTTTCCACCTTCCTTTGATTGTGGAATATTTGATGCATTTTTTGTATAATTTTTCTTGGGTTGATTGAGACCATGTCGAAAAAGGGGGTTTGGAGGGGTGGGGACAAAAGTTGGGACATATTTATTTTGCCCAAACTCGCCTCGCTGGTAATTGGCGGGGGGCAGCAAAAGGCACGACAATGGCGGATCTCGACCGGAATGGCCGCAAAAGGAAGGTATATTTGGCCCGCCACAACCCCTAGAGGAAGTGGTCGGAGGGCCGCTTCGTTCGCAAGTACCGTCTCTCTAAGAAAAGAGTGAAGAGGGTAGCGAAACGCTTTGGAGAGTGGACGGATAGGACGAAAGGCAGCAGGGTAGGGGGAGGCCTCTCCTACATTGAGCAGGTGAGCCAAATGATTTGGAGCTTTCACCTCATGTAAGGTTAATATGCTATGGGCTATTATCATGCTATTTGTATATAGGGTAGTCCATGCCATTTCACGTCAGTTCAAATTGCTGACATTTTTTAACTTTTTCTATGTTTTTTTGAATAGTGCACTATATGGTTGAAAATAGGATATATTCTACTGCCCATATATAAATGCTACTTTCCTTCTCTACAGGTATGTCTGGCCCTGCTGTACTTTGCAACCGGCGCTGCCTTCAGCGTCATCGCGGAGACCCAGCAGGTCTCAGAGGCGACAGTCAGCAGGGTGGTGAACGACGTTTCGTGGTTCTTCTACCTACATGCTGCCGAGTAAGTTTTGCCCTTTAATTTTAATTTGCCTAATTCCTTGGGCGAAATGAGCATACCCTTCCTACCATTTTTCCCATACTTTTGTGTCATCTTTATTTGTCTTATGTTGCTTAACTATGACAGCAGCTGAATCTTATGCGAATATTGCTTTTACAGCTATATCCACTGGCCACACAGACAGAGAGACAAGGTGGGAAAGGCAGCTAACTTCTACGAGAAACACAAGCAACATCCGTTTGTGTTTGGGTGTATAGATGGCACTCACATTCAAATCATCGCACCCAAGAAGAACGGGTACAAGGAGGCTCACCCTCCGGAGGGTGTATTCGTCAACCGTAAAGGTTTCCACTCAATCAATGCCATAGTAAGTCAATCTACTCAAAAGAAATATTTATCTTTATCTTCTACATAGGACCAAGTCTTGTAAGCATCCCCATCTGAGATTTTATATCAAGTGTGACAAAAACATCTTTATGAAAAGACATAATTCTTATTGTTTTCACTTTTTTTTTTAAGGTCGCTTAAATTATTGTACCAGGTCGCCAAGTCGCCTGTAAAACCAGCCAGGTCGCCAGGTCGCTTTTGACCCATCTGCAGTCACCCTGAGGTCAAATATTAAGCGCTGGTCTTGTATGAAAGCTGGGGCACTTATGTAGGATGCTACGGTATGCTCATTGTAGGTGGTATAATCAGAAAGTTAGTCAATTTATTTATTTCTGTTATAATTATGGTAGACTTTAACCCTTTCAGCACAGCATGATGTATCAAAGTGTACCTACAGGCCCCCAATTAGGGGGCGGGGTTGTCTGTTTTAATGACTCCACCCCTCCCATGCAGCCTAGAATTCCACCCTGCTGTCCTGAAAATGCAGCTAATTATCTCCATATCAGGCAAACGACTAGTAACTCAGACCATAATCAATGTACCGTAAATCTTCGCCTATAACCCGCGGGTTATACGCCAATCAAACCTCCAATGCGGTTTAAAATATCCAATATTCTCAAAGTCTAGGTGCAGGTAATACGATTTTTTTTTATAAGCATAGTACAGTACTAAATCGGCGATTTTCAGACTCCAGATGCGGGTTATATGATTCTCCCAAAGTCAGAGTGCGGGTTATACGCAGGAATTTACGCTAATCAACTCTCCAGGGGGTAAATCATGAAAGCATGATCCATTGTGGAATATAGCCCATCAGTTGTGCACAAATCAAGTCACTATTTGCATCTTTGTTAATAAAAATTCAACCAAGTTCCATAATTGAATTCATCTAGTTCCAATTCATCGAAAAATGGGCTGCCCCACAAAGAGGCCTAGTTATGGGCCTGACCACTGTAGCGGCAGGGTGGGCACACATGGAATAAATGGCGTAAATTCTTGCGTATAAGCTTAACTCTTGTATAAGCAACAAAAGACTGTCGGGGAGACAGCATAGGGGAGGGGGAACATGTCCCCCCCCCCCCATCCCCACTTTTGACTAGCCCTAAAAAAAGGTCAAGCACATGCAGGATAAAATTAATAAGAACTTGGCGTTAAAAGGCTATGAGAACTCTATATATATGAAGGTGGAGCCTAAAGGTGGGTTAACTTGCACCCAAACGGTATCACGTGTTGAGGAACTGCTCCAAATTAACCAATATGACATGCTGGTCGTTATGGTGGGAGCATGTGATCTATCGACCAGGATAAAATTAATAAGAACTTGGCGTTAAAAGGCTATGAGAACTCTATATATATGAAGGTGGAGCCTAAAGGTGGGTTAACTTGCACCCAAACGGTATCACGTGTTGAGGAACTGCTCCAAATTAACCAATATGACATGCTGGTCGTTATGGTGGGAGCATGTGATCTATCGACCATAAAATGGCTGCAAAATGACGAGTCCCTAATCACCCCAGTCTTCTCGGAGGTGGGGAATATGGTCGAAGTTCTTACAGACAGGCTGGAGGCTATAAAGGATTACGTATGCTCACAGAACCAACCTTTCACCTTCGCCAAGCAAGTCGGTGTGTCATATGCTCAATATAATAAGCACCACGCCCCCTCTATTTACAACCCTGCCTTGCACGATCACCCAGAAGCCCAAGATGTCATAAACAGTGGTATCCCTTTGCTAAATGAAATAGTCACAGATATGAACAGACAATTAGGCTACCCGGGACCCAAAATAAATGAAACGGTCCATGACCATAAGAGGGGCAAGGTGGTCCACAAATATAAGAAAATTCCCGATGGCATCCATCCTGATACATACACAAGGAATGAATGGGCTCGTGTATTTGCAACAAACGCTATCACTGGATATAATATCTTACATACCCCCACTGTACAGATGTAGCCATGTATAATCACTCAGGAGGTGTCGGGCACACAGACGCGGGCTCAGTCTGGGTGTAATTAGACTTGGCTGCACCTCAGTGCTTTTTCAATAGCGTCCAATCTCGGCCTCATACAGGCGGCGAGCTATGTTAAACCTATGCAACTCCGCGTCTCCGTCCTACTTTTGGACGCTACTGCTTCCACCATACATCCTGTTCATAATAACCTTTCAAACTCACACACCCTAAGCTCAGGTAAGGGCACACAGACGCGTATCCTAAGTGAGGGGTTGTTCAAAATTAATTGTTAAATTGTCTTAATATGTACTAAAACATCATTATAATGTATAATTGAGACATACAGTCTCTCTTTGTATCAATGCTTTATTTTTTTACGCTAGTATGGGATATATGCGAATGTAGATGTATACAACCTCTGCTCACACGAACTAATCGGACTGGCTTACGCAGCATAAAGACGCTAATACAGTCTAAATGCTATTTTGCTTGGATTGATGTGATTGATCTTGTGTTTAATGACTATTGTAGTCTAGACAATCACATATATATATATATAATAATTGGTACTAACTATACCCCACTTATAAAAAACATGGACTCTATTATGGACATTATAAGATGGGCATTGTATATTATGCAACTAACCCCTATGCTGTCTCCCCGACAGTCTTTTGTTACTATAGTAACAACAATGATTTGAAATATAAAATGTTAATATGGTAGATATCCACATCTCCCACTCTTTACTCGTTCTCAGTCAGGCATATGAGATTAATAATAGCAGCTTTGGGCAGCACTAGATGCATTAGTCCCGAAAATTGTAAAACCTTAGTGGTGAGGAGGAGGGATGGGCGGACCCTAATAGTTTGGGATCTGGAGGTGCATATGTCCTTACTGTTGCCTTATTATGGCGTATGATATAGGCCTAAATGGGGAAAAAGGCCTTCATTTTACACATTTTAATGCTCGCAGTATATATAATGACATTGGTACCCTTAGTGATTACTTGATTGACTCCAATATTGACTGTGCTACCTTTTCAGAAACATGGCTGGATGAGAGTGTATCAGATAATCATGTTCACATCGAGGGGTATTCTATTCATAGGCTAGACAGACAGCTGAGGGACCCGGGAGAAATTAACCATGGTGGCCTACTAACATATATTAAGGACGGTCTTACGTCAAGTAATGAACTTAGTCAATATAATATTAGCAATAAGGACATTGAAATCCTATGGACAGTTATTTCTAGGGTTCAACTCAGAAGAATAGTTATAGCAAATGTATACCTTCCTCCTAAAGGTGATGTAGTCAAGGCACTTGATCATATAAAGAATTCTTTTAATTTAATTGATTCTGACAAATATTGTGAAATATTTATGTTGGGAGATTTTAACATTGACTATCTACATTCCAACCCAGATAAGGATAAAATTGTTAACATGATTGCAGGTCTTGGTGCAAGACAATTAATTAAGGATGTCACTAGATATAACCCCAATAGAGACCAGAGGGACTCCATTATTGATCTGGCTATCACAAACTCTGAACATGTGACTGCCTCTGGGGTTAAATCCTTGGGTGGACTCAGTGATCACGAATTAATTTTCGTTACAAGGAAACATATACCATGTAACAAAGTTCCTCTAAGTTTTATTGGACGCAGCTACAGACTATACAATGAGGATCACTTCTTAACCCAATTAAAAAATTTAGATTGGAACAATTTTTGGGTTTGTGACAATCCTAATGATGCCTGGGAATTATTTATTGCAGCGATAAATCACATTCTGGATATTAATTGTAAAGTTAAGCGGTTTAATTTTAGCCAAACAAAAAAACCCTGGTTGGACCCTGCCCTAATAGCTCTAATTAAAGATAAGAATAATGCTATCAAACGTTTCAAAAAAACTAAATCACAAGATGATAACAATATAAAACACTTTTACCAAAATCTTTCGAAACAAGAAAATAAGAAAGCAGAAGAAAATTACCATAAGAAACAAGTAGAGGACAATATCAATAATCCAAAAGAATATTGGAAATCTTTAAACAATATTATTAATCCCAAGCCAAGATCAATATCTTTCAATCTAATCCACCATGACACACACTTACCGGTGAGTCCAGAAAGCACTGCAAATTATATAAATGAATACTTTGTTAACATAGGTAGTAATCTAGCTAGAACCATGGATGAGCCTTGGTCATTTCAACCACCCATATATGAGCCAGCTCTCACATTTACTGAAATAGATGAAGACTCTGTCATTAAAATCGTGAAAAAAATTAAGGCTAAAAAACCATCAGGTATTCCTATGGTAAAAACCTCTGTTCTTAAAGCTGCCTTTTTGGGTCTGCCAAGACACATAACTTTTATTTTTAACCTAGTCTTAAGGACATCAATTTTTCCAGACTCATGGAAAATAGCCACGGTGACTCCCTTACCCAAAGGTGGAAACCCCTCAGATGTGAACAATCTTAGACCAATCTCCATACTACCCCTCCCTTCCAAAATTCTAGAAAAAATTATACACAAACAAATAATGAATCATTTAATAGAAAATAATATTCTTTCTGAAAATCAAGATGGATTTAGGCCTGGACGTTCAACATTAAATAGTTTAATCAAATTTACTGACAATATTTATAGAGCCTCAAACAAAGACATGGGCACAACTGCCATCTTTTTAGACTTCCGGAAAGCTTTTGACACAATAAATCATTTAATTTTAATAAATAAACTTGGAAAAATAGGCTTCAGGCAATCGTCCAGAAATTTAATAGAAAATTACCTTACAAATAGAACACAAGCTACCAAAGCTAATGGAATAACATCTGATACACTCAAGATTCCCTGTGGGGTACCCCAAGGATCAGTTCTTGGCCCCCTTCTATTTATTATTTATATTAATGACCTTGGTTTTCCTTTAAAAAATATGTCCTGTCAACACTATGCGGATGACACTGTACTTTACTACCCCAATAATAACCTGTCTCCAAATGTGGAAAATATTATAAACTATGATTTGGGTGTGGTAAATACATGGTGCAAAGCAAATAAGTTGTCATTAAATGCTAAAAAAACCAAGGTCATGCAAATTGGGACACTTGCCAATATTAAGACCATGCCTAAGGTCTCTTTAAAGCTTGACAATGCCCCTTTAACGAAGGCTCATACATACAGATATCTTGGCATTACTATAGATAGCACCCTAGATTTTAAGGCACATACAAAAGGAGTCACAAGAAATGTTAATCACAAAGTCAGGCTGCTTAGAAGGGTAAGAAAGAAAATGGCTGAAAAGACAAGTGCTAAAGTCCTCACCTCTATGATATTACCAGCTATTGATTATGGAGATGTTTTATACTGTGTCTCAACCAAAAATACTTTGGAAAATTTACAATATGCTTTTAATAGAGGTTTGAAAACTACATATAATAAAGACGAATTTCATGTGGAAGCATGTCTTAAGAAGTGTGATATAAATAGTTTGGAGGATAGACGGAAAATGCATCTAAACACAGCCGCTTTCATTTTTGCCTCAGTTGATTCAAATGTTGATAAGAGAAACATTAGAACCAGAGCACATGACAATAAGCTTGTTAAGGTTATAGGGCCAAAAAATCCCCATTATAGGAAAAGCTTTGAGTATAGGGTTTCCACCTTATGGAATTCCTTTACACAAGACACAAGGGCTATTGATGAAAAGGATAAATTCCAGAGGTGGAACAAGAAAAGGTTTAAGGACATACTGCACCCCCCAGAAACAATAAACTGAGTCTGGTTATTTTATTATGGTATAGGTACTCCGCCCACTCCCTCCATTCTCCTCATTCACATTAGTAATTATATGTTTTAATTTTCTCGAATTATTGCTCTCAGGTGAACAATACCATCGGTTCACATTTAATTGGAATAACATCTCCAAACAAGGCTATTACATCAGCCTTAAGGCAAATAAGATCAGCCTTTTATATATAGTTAAAGTATACAATTTTTTGTCTAAGGTAACAAGGTAATATAAGTGTATTATGTCCTCTTCCATACACATCTTGGAAGAAGACCTACCGTCACCCTGTGCAAACATCGTGTCGGTATTCTATTCTAATGATAAAGTATAATAATATAAAATAATTTTATAAGAATCCTTATGAAGTATTATGTACTTTGAAGTTTTACAACACCCATAAGGTAATTTTGTATATCCAATATGAATATCAGCTCTATTAGGATATGCGCATGAATTGCAATGCACAAACAGGGCCTGGCCCTATGTAATGCAAGGAAAATAAAAGAAATAACAACAACAACAACAATCTATAAGCCGATCCTATAAGCCGTACGAGTGATATGACTATGGTCACATTTAGTACTGTATCATAGTAGCTAAAACTCGTGTATAAGCCGCACCATGACTCTGTGCAAATCATATAGGCCGCACTGGCGATCTGACTCTCGTACTAGCCGCGGCTTCTACACGAGAATTTACGGTAGTGTCAGTGCAAATGGGTAAGTGGAAAGGAGTGTAGGGGCTACATGTACATGTGGGAGCATGTGCAGTGTGTGTGTGGGGGGGGGGGGTGCTATATACCTAAGATGTGTGTTTAGGAGGTAGGGTCGGTGTGGACGGGTTAAAATACACGTTAGCAACAAGTGAGTGGTGCTATTTGATGTGGGGGTCCAAATTGTACTGTCCTCGTAATGGACCAACCCAGGGGCGTGGCAACCCGGGGGGGGGGGGGACGGGAGGGGGAACATGTCCCCCCCCCCCCCCATCCCCACTTTTGACTAGCCCTAAAAAAAGGTCAAACCAAAAAGGTCAATTTAAAAGGGGCCAAAAACGGTCAAAAGACCCCTTAGTCCCCCCTACTTTGAAACTGCTTACCACGCCCCTGCAACCCCACTCACCCTCAATAATCTATATTGAAGCTCAGTCAAGGTGTGCAACCTCCTGCCCTTAGGGGAGAGAGAGTTTGTCTCATGCCCCTCCTGCTGTTAGTAACTGACCACTCCCTAATTAGGTAATGTTTACCCTGGGGTAGGGTTTAGCCTAAGGTAAGGTAAACCATAAGGCCAAAATTTAAAAAAAAAAGTTGGTTTCCGGTAACATGGTCTGAAAAGCTAGGCCCGGCCGGCCGATTTTTTTTTTTTTTTTGCTCTTCACCATTTTAGCCCTGATTTGAGAGTTTTTAATCTAAAATCCTTAATAATTGTCCGATTTACATACCGTAAAAACTGGAAAATAGCAAAATTTTCAAGAAATTGGTAAAACATAGGGGGACCCGGCACTGTTTCCTGTTTTGCTAGACCCGGTCGGGTGACCAGAAACAAACCTTTTTTTTTATTTGGCCTAAGGTAGGGTTTAGCCCAGTTCTAGGTGTTGGTATAGTACCCCCTCCCTGTAGGATTTACTCCCTGACTTAACACTTAACCAAATCGGGCTGTAGGTACATGTTTAATACCATATGGGTGTGGATGACCAAATCCGACACGGTGACATGGCTATTTCTTACAATTGACAATTGACATGAGGCCTAATGACATGCGACATGAGGCTCAAAAAATATAGTGAGAGGTGATATGAGCAGTTCTTAAAATCGACATGGGAAATGGGCATTGTCAATTAACATTGACATGCGACATGGTCATTTTTTAAGATCGACATTTGACATGGGGTCCCCCCATCGAGACCCCCGACAATCTCAGAAATCTATGCAAGCTCCATGGGACTTGTTAAAACACTCCTCAGCCTACCCTAAAACCTCGCATGTAAGCCTAACTCGCCTATAACCCGCACCAAGACTTTGGGCCGATCCTATAAGCCGCACCAGCGATCTGATTATGGTGTCTTTACTACTGTACTATAGTAGCAAAAACTCGGGTATAAGCCGCAACCTGACTTGTGTATTAGCCGCGGCTTATACGTGAGGTTTTACAACATTTTCAACCTCAGAACAAAGGATTGGCCTTACCACACTCTACCATATACTGGGACAATATCAGACAGAACGGCAGAGTACTTCAGAGTGTTCTGCATATGTTGTACTATCCATTTTCCCTTTACCAAAGTTCGTCATGCCTTGGGAGTATATGGCTGAAACTTAATTTGTAAATAAGTACTATAAATTCCCGCATATAACCCGCACCTCGCGTATAACCCGCACCCCGACTTTAAGAGAATCGTATAAGCCGCACCTGGGGTCTGAATACTGTCGTTTTAGTACTGTACTATTATCGGTGTACTATACTTACAAAAACCCTCATATTACCCGCAAGTAGACTTTGAGAATATTGTATAACCCGCACAGGAGGTTTGGTTCGCGTATAACCCGCGGGTTATACGCGGGAATTCACGGTAGTAAAGGTGGCCCTTGTGGGGGACTACATAACATGACGTTATTTTGGAGCTTGTCTTATCAATGATAATAAGTAATTTGATTCCGATTAGGAGAGACTTCTTATCGTTGATAAGACAAGATCCAACTCCTTACCTACACTGGGGCCCTGTACCTCTCCTCTCATTAGTCTCCTGGTAACCACAGGCGCTCTGGGGTCAGGTTCCATCGTCCTGCCTCAGGACGGTCCCTGAGCGTCATGGGGTATACTGATTTATTCACTAACTATTCACCTCGCATTAGAGGTGTCTCAGAAAGTTAAGGGGAAGCGTGTTAAAGCTGATATGAACTCACGGCACCGCCGCTAGAAGGCCTTATATAATGAAGAAACGATGCATTCTATTATATGAGGTCCCTAGAATGACATACTAAAACTACGAAAAGAATTCAGTTGTGCAAACTATGCCTAATTAACATACCGGGATATATTTTGAGACAATCTTTTGTTATGATTTGTTTAAAGTCGAAACATATTTTGCCTGGATTATATGGAGCAGCTGATGATTGATGGTTGCCTTACATGTCCATGTATGGACATGCTGGTATTGGTCAATGTGTGGCGGCATGACTTATCTATATATGACATGATACTAGTTCAATACACACTAAGACACACTCAAGTACAAGCACAGGGTACACAGATTAAAGAGTGGGGGATATCTGTACATGTAGTTGCCCTGACTCCATAATTATAATCGGGCTCAGCTTCATAGTTAGAGATTCAGAATCTTCCGTAATTTTATAAGCTTGATTCATATAGGGTAGATTCACCACTTTCGGACGCTCGTTGTAACTGCCAAAGCAACCACTTTTCCATTTGAGTATAGACAAGACAGTGTTTAACCTACAATAACCATAACTGGTGTATAAGGCGCACCCCGAGTTTAGGCCGATCCTATAAGCCGCACTAGAGATCTGATTATGGTGACTTCTAGTACTGTACCATAGTAACATAAACTCGCGTATAAGCCGCATCCTGAGCCGGGGCCGATCCTATAAGCCGCACCCTGACCATGAGCCGATCCTATAAGCCGCACCGCCGATCTGGTTTTATGGTAGGTGCCCCCCTCCCTCCCACACCCACACACTGTTCCATCGTGAGGCAGTAGCCAGTGAATGGGTGTGGATGGCTAAATTTGTCTTTGACAAGAAGACAGTAGATGGCTCCAGTATAAGCCTGGTGATACTTGTGGACACTACCTGTATGTAGTGTTTGGTCACGTGGTCACCTGGATGACCGGTCCACCAGAGTGTCAGGCCTTTACACTAATACTACCAACCCACTGCAGACCATCTCTACCAGAACACGGCTCAGTGGACGCCTGTGAACCAAGGTGTCACCACCCCGGTCACCACGTGCATACACCTCATGACGTTGACGTATCAGCCATCCACATTCCTCATGGCTTTAATTCTACTTAGTACTCTCTACTAGAAAGCATGCGACAGAGTCCTAAGTTAAGCCTTTACGGGGGTGCAGAGGGGTTCCCCCCAGAAATCGTAAAGTCGCCGAAATAAAGGGGTCCAGGTCACAAAGTCACCTTTTTGGACCCCTTTAAGTATTGTCAATTTTTTCTAAAAGTCGCCAGGTCACTTTTATTATTGCATTAGGTCGAAAGTCGCCTCCAAAACGGGCTAGGTTGTCAGGTCGCTTTTGACCTATCTGTAGCCACCTTTAAGGACCGCATAGCGATTTAATGCATTATACCATTTGTCGCCATGATGCATCTCCACTCCTGGTGAGTAACTCGCTATTGACTGCATCATGATGACCAGTTCCAGAACACCGAATACCGTAAAACTTCACCGTAAAACCTCACATATTTATAAGCCTAACTCGCGTATAAGACGCAACCCGACTTAAGGGCGATCCTATAAGCCGCACTAGCGATCTGATTATGGTCAATTTTGTACTGTATTATAATAGCAAAAACTCATGCATAAGCCTCACCCTGACCCTGTGCCGATCATATAAGCCGCACTGGCGATCTTATTCGCGTATTAACCGCGGCTTATAGGTGAATGTTTTACGGTGCTTGTTCTGCATTGACCCAGGGCCTACTTATACAGTATAAATAAAATAAATTTTACTGCAGTTTCACTTCACTTCACATGAGGGTGGGGAGTTAGCTCAGAGGTAGAGCGTTCATCTGCAAGAATGTGGGTTTGAGACTCAGAAGCATAGATCTGCAGATTGAGTTGCGATGTAGTGTGGGATGTAAAAGAACCATTGTCTCAGTAAAAGTGTAGGGACATGCTTTCTATCTGCAGTCACCTCATAAATACGATCACCATCACCACCCTTGAAATGACCATAGCTGTTAATTAGGGCGTAAAGCAACCCAACAACCAAGCCAACTTCACTTGACATGATGTTCGGAATGACTCCTCCACCCTTCCTATTCTCTGGGCTGGGTTTCTGTCAAGTACTGCCTGTCAAAACTGAAGTGAAGGCTATCGCTAAGTCAGGCCTCATTGCCTGCTGTCCAATACTCCCCCTTTACTCTCCCATCCAATTGATTATTTCAAGATGTAGAATAAATTAATTCAAGGCAGGGCACTACTTTGAGGATCTTACCCAACATGCTGTAATGTATCATTCGGCAGTATGACAACTCTAGTCCTGTGGGGTATATTACATGTCCTGGCATGCCCTGTCCCAGAAGTTGGTATGAGTAATTACCCGGTAGGCCAAATAAAAGTGTGTTTCAGGCAACCCGACCCTAGATTCAAAAAAGGGCCGACCCTAGCATTCTTTTCCCATTTTTCCCTTTTTTTTCTTTTCTTTTAAATTTTTAACAAGGATAACAAGCTCCCAGTGACCTCAGAGGCCCGAATAATCGATTAACTTCAGGAAAGGGCATTTTAATACAACTTCTTGATATTCCTAGTCAGCTTCTTCATATTCCTATAGTCAATGGAAGAACTATTGAGTCATTCTGGTGAGTTGCCAGTCGATTTGTCGATTCGCAAACTACCTACCCTAAAACTTCTAGCCATGTTGCCTGAAACACACCTTTTTTGGCCTTACTGTGATTATCCCTTCCTTAATTGGGGTTAGTCCGGGTCAGGAAAACGTAACGGGGGATTAGAGGATTACGTGGGCCTACAGGCTTACCATCATCGTCATGGTTCAGTTAAAACGTCCAGAACTCTATGTGGTTATTGTATGTGTATTTACACATGTATCATTGCGATTTCAATTTGGTAATAAGTATATGTTTGCATATGCTTAGGTTATAGTCTGCTGCTACCTAAATGAACGGTGGCACAAAGACTCATAGAATGTCCCAGAAACGATAAGTCCATCGAAAATTTGCTAAATATTTAAGGATCATTGATTTTTAAAGAAGGTACTGATTTATATCCGTCTATGACAAAAGAGACCGATTGCTCAATTCGATCTCACACCAGACCATTGCCCTCTTACCTCCTCCACTAGCCAATGTTAAAACAAAAAACTATAACGATTGAAAGTGGGAATTGAGAGGGGGGCGTAAGAAATTGTTTCCCCAAACGTTTCCAAATCCTGGATCGGCCATTAATTTTCACCAACATCAGTTTTGTGTGGGTGAGGGCATTAGACCCTTTATTGGTGCTGCTATTGACACCTACAGGAGGAGGCCAGCCTCATCACTTTGGTATGTGTAGGTCATAACGTGCCTTTACATGGGTATCCACAATTTTGGCCATGTCGCGGTGTCGATTTTTAGCAGAAAGACAGTGTCATTGTGTCGATTTTTAGGTATATAAGAACTTAGGGATAAAAATCGACCCACAGGGATTTTTCTCTGATTTTCCTGTGTCCGTCGATTTTTAAAAGGGCCTAAAAGGGCTGTGTCGCCCGTGTCGACTTTTTACCCGTGTAGAGGCACCATAACGTTTTGAGGGACCCCTTTGAGGGAGTGGTCTCATAATTACTTAAATAGTAGTAACCAGTCAGTGCTATTTGTGGTAACACTCCATCTAGTGTTAAGTATGAGAACTAGAGAGTTACCATACAGTGCTGCCACCTATCAGTAAACCTCTTCAACTACATCCTGGTCTCATGTGTTATGCATTTTCCCACATGGTGACAGAAACTGGGATTACACCTAACTAAAGCTAAGTACAACTTTAAAAACTAGTCAGGTTGATCTATGAGCAATTCAAGCAACTACTGGAAAAAGAATGCAGAGCCCATCTACTCAAGATTCTTTACAGTGAGCATGACTTGGAGTACTGCTCAGACCCACTCACACATGCACAGGAGAACAAAGGATTTGGAGAGCACATGGTCTGAATACTCACATTTAGAGCATTCTATGCCTATTTACACCCTGGAACTTGCTGGAAACTATTGAACATTGAACTTTGACACTGTAAGATGTGTACATGTACTTTGATTGTGTTTGTACAAGCCAAATTCCTGTCTAAAACCACCCCTGGCCAATTTTACTTGTAAGTAGTATATGGAAAAGGGGCAAAGGAATCAGGCAACACTTTACACCTTCATTACAACAGCACTGGTACAGGTCATTTCATCTTTAAAACTCAATACCAGCATATAGGGACAAAATGGCAACATATCACGTTCCAACCCCACCACCTATGGTACTTCAAGGTGACGTGGCTGAGAACTGGAAGGACTTCGAGAGTAGCTGGGGCTACTACTTCCTTGCAACACAGCTCCAAAAACAATTGAAAAAGGAGGATGGCAGTCCAAGCCCTGAGGGAGCAGAACTTGTTTCAGCAACACTTTGTGCACTCATGGGTATTGAGTGTCAGAAAGTCATGAAGAGTCTGCCATCGCTATCGGAAGCCGACAAGAAGAACCATGTGAAAATCCTCGCAGAGCTAAAAGCTCATTTTATTCCTCAACGGCATGTGCTGATGGAACGTTATAAATTCAACATAGCAACACAGTTCAACATGCTCACTCAGAGGGAGGACACAGTCGACGAGTTTGTTATACGCTTACGACAGCTGGCCGCTTCATGTGAATTTGAAGCACTCAAGGACAGCTTAATCCGAGACCGGTTGGTTATTGTGACTACAGACGAAGCTACACGGGATCGCCTGCTGAAGGAACGTCCAGTCCCTGATCTCAACCGCTGTATCGAAAGCCTGCGTGCAAGTGAACTCTCACGAAGCCACAAACAACAGATGTCGGCAAAACCTGTAACAAGTGTAGACTACATGCAGGGACGGTCCAAGCATAAGGCAAAAAGCAAGGAAACCTGGAATAAACCTTCTCAACCACCTTCCAACAACAGCAACAAGGCCTGCCACTGGTGTGGCAGTACGCCTTCCCACGTAAGGAAAGCCTGCCCAGCCAACAACTCAAAGTGTACAATATGTAAGAAAATGGGACACTTCTCAAAAGTATGCCGGGCCGCAAAATCCGTCAACGAAGTCGAAGATAGCGACACGGTTGACGTCGCCTTCCTCGGAGAAGTTGCGCCAGCAGGTGATTTCTGGACAGTCGACCTCCACGTCAACGAGCAAGCTACAACGTTCAAGCTTGACAGTGGAGCAGGCGTTACGATCATAGGAGACCATACACCATGGCTCGAAATGTTCCCGCCGCAACCAAACCGAAGACAGTTCCGCGGAGCCGGAAACGTAGACCTGACGGACCGTGTCATAGGACACATTCCAAAGGCCCGGCTCAAAGTGGACGGTAGTACGATTACGGAGGACATATTCATCATGCGGGGACAAAAGCACAACCTGCTAAGTAAATCAGCTTGTCAAAGGCTAAATCTCTTAAAACCTGCGGAGTCAGTCTACAACATAGAAGGATCGCCGGACTTTCGCTCTGAGTTCCCGCAACTATTCACGGGACTCGGATGCCTCAAGAGTCCATACCGGATATCCCTTCTACCAGATGCCGTTCCAGTGTGTCTCTACACAGCTCGAACAGTAGCACACCCACTCCTCAAACAGGTTGAACAAGAACTTAAATCGATGAAAAAGCAGGGAGTCATCTCAGAGGTCACGGAACCAACAGCTTGGTGCTCTGGGATGGTAATTGCCCCCAAGGATAATGGCAAGGTGCGAATCTGCGTTGATCTTACACCACTCAACAAAGCAGTGCAACGCGAGATCCACCCGATGGCCTCCGTAGACGAGAATCTGGCAAAGCTGAAAGGGTCACAAGTTTTCAGCAAGCTCGACGCCAACTCAGGGTTTTGGCAAATCCCCTTGGACAGTCGGTCACGCTTGCTAACCACGTTTGTAACACCCTTCGGACGCTACTGCTTCAATCGAATCCCCTTCGGGATATCATCAGCACCTGAGATCTTCCAGCGCACCATGTCAGGCATCCTACAAGGACTCGACGGCGTGGTCTGTCACATGGACGATGTTCTTATACATGCACCTACACAGGCCGAACATGACGACCGAGTCAGGATAGTCCTGGAACGGCTGGGAAAAGCAGGCCTCACGCTTAATGACAAGTGTGAGTTCTCGAAGACAACTATAACCTTCTTAGGGCACGTAATCACCCAAGAGGGCATCCAAGGAGACCCCAACAAGGTTAAAGCTATTTGTGACTTCCCCCCACCAACGAACGTCACCGAATTACAGCGGTTCAACGGTATGGTAAACCAGTTTGCCAAGTTTATTCCAGATTTGGCATCACTGAACGAGCCGTTGCGACAGCTACTTCGGAAAGACAGAATGTGGACATGGGATACACCACAAGTAGATGCCTTTAACAAGATCAAGGCCAAAATGACATCGACTGAAACACTGGCACACTACGACCCCAACCGGAAGACTATAGTCGCAGCCGATGCTTGCGACTATGGTATCGGAGCGGTCCTCCTTCAAGTCAACCAAGACGGTGACAGGAGACCAGTATACTATGCATCAAGGTCACTAAGTGAGACAGAACAGAGGTACGCCACGATCGAAAAGGAAGCACTTGCATCTACCTGGGCATGTGAGAAGTTTTCTGACTATGTCTTAGGTATGCAGTTCACTCTGGAAACTGATCACAAGCCTCTGGTCCCACTACTTGCATCAAAAGACCTCTCAAGTATGCCACCACGCATATTAAGGTTCCGACTACGGATGATGAGGTTTGCCCCGACAGTAGTCCATGTCCAGGGCAAAGATCAGGTGACAGCGGATGCACTCTCAAGAGCACCAGTCGATAAGCCATCACCCTCGGACATAAGCTTCATCGAAGAAGTTGAACAATTCGCTTCTTTCACAGTGAAGTACCTCCCAGCGACAGAAGTCCGACTACGTCAAATATGCAGAGCACAGGACGAGGATGCAGTCTGCACCGAAGTTAAGTCCTACTGCAAAAATGGATGGCCGGGATACATGCCACAGCAACCCTTACTCCGTCCATACTGGGAGAAAAGAAACCACCTAACACTCAAAAATGAACTATTGATGTACGACGACCGCATCGTGATTCCTCAAGCCCTACAGCTCGAGGTACTGGGGCAGCTACACCAAGGCCACCTTGGTGTCACCAAGTGCCGAGCTCGGGCCATGCAGAGTGTATGGTGGCCACTAAGCAGCAAACAGATCGAGGCAATGTGCAATCTTTGCCACATCTGCGCTGTACACCGTCCAGAACGCAAAGAACCGCTTCTCCCATCTTCTTTCCCATCCTATGCCTGGGAAAGGGTCGGTACAGACCTATTTGAACTGGATAAAAAGGTGTATATAGTAGTAGTAGACTACTACTCTCGATGGATCGAGATCCGACGTCTGCTACAAACCACATCAGCTCATGCCATTGAAGCATTAAAATCAGTCTTCAGCACACATGGCATCCCTGACTATGTGGTATCAGACAACGGTCCACAATTTTCATCCCGCGACTTCAAGGACTTTGAACTGAAATATAGGTTTACGCATGTGACCTCCTCACCAATGTACCCTCAGTCGAACGGAGAAGCTGAGCGAGCAGTTCAGACTGCTAAGAATATCATGAGAAAGAACGTAGACCAGCACCTCGGATTCTTGGCCTACCACACTGCACCACTGCAGAATGGCCAAGCCCCCTGTCAGCTCCTGATGGGGAGAAACATCAGGACCACTCTGCCGACAACAACCACACATCTACATCAGGGCCATGATAAAGAGACCGTCAAGGCTAACGAAAATATGTACAGGCAAAAGATGGCAGAAAACTACAACAGGCGCCATAGAACAGTTACTTTACCAGTATTGGAACAGGGTGACCGCGTCTGGGTACGGGACCAGGACCGATATGGTTCCGTCGTGGAAAGGACAGCTTCTCCCAGAGCCTACCGCGTAGAAACAGAGAGAGGCTCAGTAATAACACGCAATCGAGGAGCCTTGGTGCACACTGGAGACAACAGGGCGCAGCAGGACATACCAAGCCTACCAAGCCCACAGCCTTCCTCTCCCCCCAGAACACCGGTGCAAGAGGCCGCTACAGGAATGACCACTAGGAGTCAATCAGGAAGGGCGATAAACCCACCACAGAGGCTTGACCTCTAAGAAGTGTTCATGGGCATAATAATCCCTGAGTCCTGAGGTCAGTCTGCCAATGAAAGACTCTAGAACACAATGTGAGTTATCTCAATAGAGAACATCTAGATATCATAAATCCAAAAGACTTCCATAGATATTCCATACATGAATTCAAAGACAGCCCTAAAGAGACCTACCGCTATCAAACATTACAAACACTTATAGAGTATATCTAAACACCATAGACGAGACATTTCATGAGTATAGTGTCATCATAAGAATATGTACCTTTATCCTAAAAAGGGAGATGTGGTAACACTCCATCTAGTGTTAAGTATGAGAACTAGAGAGTTACCATACAGTGCTGCCACCTATCAGTAAACCTCTTCAACTACATCCTGGTCTCATGTGTTATGCATTTTAGGGGATTGGTCCATATGGGTGGCTCCAGAGGGGTAAAAGGCGACCTGGCGACCTGGTGCAATGATTTAGGCGACCTGGCGACTTTTGACAATATTTAGATATAGCACAAATGGTCCAAAAAATGACTTTGCGACCTGGGGCCCTTAAACTCGGCGACTTCACGACTTGAAGGGGGGAACGAGGTCTTGATGGAAGAACGGCAATGCGCCGAATCAATGTAATTACGCCTTATGTAATTAATTACACACACAAAAAAAAACACACCTCTGCACCCCCATATGGGGATCAAACAAACGCAGGGTAGTTTCAGTATATACACCACACACACTTGGGGATCATACAAACCAACAGTATTGGTTGGTTCTACCTGAATCTACCTGTCTATGTTTTGTTTGATCCCCATAATTATGGACCATCAGCACGCACCAATCACCCATAAAGAGCACTGACTGGTCAATCCTATAAAATCCACTGGAGGTGCTGCCCGGGGGGGGGGGGGCACTCACTCTATGACAGTACCCGCCGACTGCCAAACTACCGCCCGCCTAAAAACAGGGTACGCCAAAACACTGCCCTTCATAAATACAAAGGACCGCCCCCTGATTCCTCACATACAAGTCAACACCCCTGTAACACTACCTGTATTTCCTGATGCAAACAGTGCAGTAGACATCAATAATAACTGTTTTCTTTACATTTTATCATTTATATGTTACTGAGACCCAATGAGTGGCCCCTCCTCTAGAGTTACCGCCCCTATTGGTGAGGGTATGAAGAGTCACTGCCCCCTAATTTTTAGATCCACTGCTACCTCTTCCGTGGTGCGTTTGGAGGTGGGTAGTCATTTCAGATCTGAGTGCTCCCCCCTCCCTCCCCCCCCCCGGGAGGTAGTGGAGTACACTGGAGGAAGGTGGCAGGGTGAAGTTAACACCTGTAGGGCGTGCAGGTTACGTCACACCTTTACATTGTGGGCGGGGGGGGGGGGGGGGGGCTTGGTCGGGGGGTCCCCATGTTCCATGTCAATTTTAACAAATGACCAGGTCACCATATCGATTATTTAAGAAATTCCCATGTCATTGTATTGATTTTAAAAAATGTCCAATTTTCCATGTCACTATCTGTTTTATTCTCCTGTCCTATATCACTAATGGTCCATGTGGCCGTGTCGAATTTAGGGGTCTAGGGCCATATTGTTGGACTGCTGCCCACTGGGACTGGGTGAGAACCGTAAAACCTCGTGTATAAGCCGCGGCTAGTACGCGAATCAGATCGGCCCAGAGTCGGGATGCGGCTTAAAGGATAGGCCTTAACTCAGGGTGCGGCTTATACACGAGTTAGGCTTATATGCGAGGCTTTATGGTAGTGCTCATGTTTAAATACCTGCCTCTCTCACCTGACACACACACACCCCCAAACACGTCCCAGCTCCACCCCCCCCCCCCTACACATGGGTCAGTGTGTGTGTAGGCTGTACTAACATACACACACCACCCTGCCTCACCCTGTCCACCTCTGGTAAATCCACCTGTATGGCCATAGACACCTACCATAAAACCTCGCGTATAAGCCGCGGCTAGTACGCGAGTCAGACTCAGCTTTCTTTTGATACCAAACATGCTTATATAGGGTGCGGCTTATACGAGAGTTTTTATAAGTATACTACAGTACCAAATTTACAATTTTCAGACACCCTCTGCGGCTTATGTAATCTGTCAGAGTTAGGGGTGTGGCTTATACGCCAGGCTTACATGCGAGGTTTTACCGTAAATTCAACATGGGTCTTTTGGGCAACATTGACCTAGCTCACACGAGTGCACAGACAAACGTTTTGAGTAAGTCTTACCCCAATCTTACTGAAGTCTTACACCCAGAAAGTCTTGGGGCCATATAGATGGGGGCCCTTGATGGGGGGCGGGGGATCCATGTCGCATGTCGATTTTAAGAACCGTTCATGTCCCTTGTCACTATATATCTTTTTAGGCCTCATGTCGCATGTCGATTTTCAGAAATGCCCATGTCGCCATATCAAATTTAGGGGTCTAGAGCCATATAGATCTGCCCCCCCCCCCCCATCCCCAGTTTTTCTTTCCTCTTTTCCCCCTTTCTTTAGTAATGGCGGAACCCCAGTTAAATACCTTTCTAAGGGTTTTCAAGACATATTTAGGACTACACATGAACTGTGTCATGGTAAATTCTAATACTAAGATGTCATTAAGACTCACTCAAAACGTTTCGAAAAACGTTTCGAAAAAAAACTCGAATATAAGCGGCGGCTACTACGCGCATCAGAATCCAGGTGCGGCTTATCCGCAAGTTATTGCTCCTATAGTACAGTGCAAAAGTCACCATAATCAGATAGCCAGTTATGCTTATAGGATCGGCCCAAAGTCAGGGTGCGGCTTTTACGCGAGTTAGACCTATATGCGAGGTTTTACAGGTAGGTTCCATCTGCATCTTGCGTCTTTTTGGGGCTTAGTGACATGGGATGGGAGGAATACATAGATAGCGACATGAGACGTGGGGCATTTCTTAAAACCGACAGGGGACATCCAGGGCCCCAGTAGAAGACTATCCAGCAAGCTGGCCCCAACCCGTCCTCGGACGCGTCCGAGCAACATCCCTGTTATTTGAGGGGCCATGACCGCGTCACTTCCCCCGTATATTCGGGGGAATTCCTACGCGGTACCCATCTGCACTTTTATACAACAGCACTAAGCGCACAGGAACTATTTTAACCAGCAACCTTTGGTGCCAGCGATGACGCTAGGGAACAGAGGTCAAGGTGGGGCCAGCTTGGACTATCCAGTACAGACCGCAGCTAGAACTGGACACCTCCACCCCTCCCGCTGTGTGCCTGGTGCCCCCGCCTGTCACCCCTATATTGTACAGCTGGATCCTTTGTCCAGTCCTCCCCCAATTAGAGTGCTATAAGTATAAAGGATTCTGTCTGACCCTCCCCCCATCTACACACATACACACACAGGGGGTCTGGATGGGGGGGGGGGGGTCCCTATGTCGAGTGTCGATCTTAAAAAATGGCATGTCACTGTCGCTTAATACTGCCCATGTCCCATGTCGATATTAAGAATTGCCCATGTCGCCTGTCACTATGTTTTTTTAGCCTCATGTCGCATGTCACTAGGCCTCATGTCGATTGTCGATTATAAGAAATAGCCATGTCACCGTGTCGAATTTGGTGGTCCACACCCATCACACACATGTACAATCACCTCAGGCTGCTTTGAACAGATCCCTAAGTACGTTGTAACCCTTCAAGGATGGTATGATGCATAAATAGTTCAGGGGGTATAGATGGGGGGTTCCTATATGTCACATGTCAATTTTAATAAATGACCATGTCGCTGTGCCAAATTTAGCCATTTCAATCCCATATTTCATGTCCTTGGTCGTCATGATGCATGAATGCACCTCTGACGAACAACTCGCCAGGGCTGCATTCATGCATAATGTGAACCCTATGGGATTGATACACTCCTGAAGGATCGTCATGATGCACCAATGCAGCCCGAGCAAGTTACTCCCTAAGCCTGCATTGATGCATCATGACGACCCATCTTGACTTCCCTAAAAGGGTTAACGACATTACCATAGAACCGTCATCCACTTCATTTTCATCTTTTTTTTTCAGTCCTCTGTCCCAAGCTAATACAATAACTTTATTCACCTTTCTTTTTCTCTTCACGAGCTCCTCACCTCACTACTTTAACTTCAATCTCCTGGACAAAATAGACATGGGGACCCCCCATCAAGGGCCCCTCTCTAAACTGAACTAAAGTCTGAAGTCATGAGAATGATTAGTCATATAGGATCCCAGATCCCCTACGTCCCCACATCATTCCCTATAGTAAACCCCCACTACAAGTTATGTCCCAAGTTAGGACCTAACCCGTTCAAACCCTACCCCCTCCCACCCTGCCTATTCCCACAGAGTCCTCAGTCTAAAAATGGACTGGTCAACAAGTGTCACCCCTCCACCACCCTCCACCACCTGTGTGTACCTGTGGGTACCCTACCCCGGCCTACCCACACACCGGGACCCTTATGTAAGGAGCACCTCTCGTCATGTACTTTATACGTCTTGGGTGTAATACTGTGACCAAGCACAGGACTGAGTTAGGAAGAGAATTCCAATACTGGACCTCAATCCCCTTCTTTAAAATGGATTCCATGGCATGGGCATGGGATAATTGTCATTTGTCCCTGAAGGGACTGTGAATAAAAATAATTGAAATTGAATTGATAATTGTCCGTCCAGTTCCAGAACCTGGCACATCCACCTCTATATATTCGTTTTAAAACATGTTCTCACTCGACTTGTACAAGTCAAAAGGGTGAGCCCTATAGGAGCCCTAGACCTAGTTAGGAGGTCATTGTAATATTGATTTAAAAAAATAGTCAATGTCCCGTCTCACTATCTATATTAATATTGCTTCTGTCCCATGTCACCTAGCCCCAAAAAGGCCCTGTCAGTCACCATGTTGAATGTAGGGGTCTAGGGCCATCTTTTAGCCATCACAATTCCTGGAAATTTCCTGTAGAATGCCTGTTTACCCGCTGTTTACAGAGTGACGCAATAGTGGTGCCTTTGGTGGGTGCTATGTGTAATCCCCCAGCGCCTGTGCCGCAGTCCCTACCCCCTGACAGCTACAGTCATGCATGATTGGGACCCCTTCTGTACTAACACCCCGACCATGTCCCTCCGCATTACTAGTGCCACAAGTCTTGTAATAGTAAAGTATCGTAACATGGTGTTTTACATGAAGTGTGGGTTGTAGATATAACATAAAGAGCCTTACAGTGGTGTGCCTTCAGCTGTGGTAATACTCCTCCTGTATATGCCGTCTGCCTGTGTAGCGTCCGAGCTGCGTCCGAGCTGCGTCCAGTGCGCGTCTACTCCCCTCACTGACGGGCGGTCAAACTGCTGAGTGGTCAGTCCCAGTCACGGTCCGCTGCACACACACACTGCCCGAGTCCAGCCAGCAGGGGGCACACTGGTAATCTTTATGTTGCAGAACTTAGTCAGTAGTAATTTTATGTATCTTATAGAACTTTGTACAATTTTATTCAGGGGGTACATTAGATATAGTATGTTAAACGAGCCCACACCCAGCAGTTTCTTGAGAAACACACTCCTCGAATGTTTCACATGACTTTTACTTACAACCAATTCTCTCTCTCTCTCTCTCTCTCTCTCTCTCTCTCTCTCTCTCTCTCTCTCTCTCTATATATATATATATATATATATATATATATATATATATATATATATATATATATATATATATGTAGTTGGTCGAGTACTACAAGTGTGAACGCATGAGAATAAATACCAGACAAGGTAAATTAGACTTTAATATACGGCGACTTTATTGAAAGGATAACTCTTGAGTATTATATGACCAGTACAACCATCAGTTATACAGGATCAGATCATAATCATAATACAGGGAAGTAACCCTACAGCGTAGTGTTAAGCCCGGAGTGCAGGGTGGTCTTGCCTCGACAGTCCCAAACCTGACTGACTTCCAATGGGGAAGTAGTCCACCTTTTATACACCGCTGTGGGGGTCACCTGACCGTACCAGCAGCGCCACCTAGTAGGTATAATTATGTAACACGGTTATGTTAGTACTACCGACTAGAACCGAAGGTAATACCGGTACACTACCGTATACAACCGAACTAGAGGACGTCGGTATATGTAACAGACCGACGACACTCGTTAAGTGAATAAACAAGTTATGTATACAATAAGACCGTGTCGTTTTACATCATAACAACATATAATAGATATACCACGATAACAGTTAGACTCATAACTAACACGTTACATATATATCACACTCGAGTTGGGGTTTGAAACAAATATCAAGGTATCAAATATCAGATAGCAGTCTTTGCGAAAACCTTTTCGGCATGCAGGACAGTCAGTCCTGCAGCTAACCAATTTTGCAGGACCAGATAGATTTCTGCAGGACCGGATACTAAAATCAAAGTTTTGCATCCTATTTATGATAAAATAACATCTATAAAAGAAATAATAACAATAAAAGTGCTTTAATTTGCTCCGAATATTAATGTGCACTCTAGAACTTGTAACTTCAGTTCTAGTTAGAATATTTGACAAATTCTTTCAGTTTTGGAAAGTCCAGAATGTGGAGGACATCTGGTCCTGCAACACCAGTCATTCTGCCGGACCAGAGCCATTTTAGGCGGACATTGCCACTGTCCGGCACGTTTTGGCAAAGACTGAGATTGATATTTGATGTCGTCAAGTGATATCTGATGTCGTCAAGCACCTATACTACGTCGTCACGGTTGTAAAAACAGGGCGCCCTGATTGGTCTACAGGATGAATGAAAATTGCGTCACCAACTTGTAATACTTGATAGAATTTGGTTGTTGGTGGGTGCTCGAGCCGATATCTGCTCTTCTTCACGGCAAGTCTCTCAAGGTGCAGAACAGCAGATATCAACTCGAGCGCCAACAACCAAATTCTATCAATATATATATATATATATATATATATATATATATATATATATATATTGATAGAATTTGGTTGTTGGCGCTCGAGTCGATATCTGCTGTTCTGCACCTTGAGAGACGTATATATATATGTATATATATATATATATATATATATATATATATATATATATATATTTATATATATGGCGCCAATGTTGGGCGGCAACATTGGGATATATTCCCCAGGTGGAGTAAGTGTACTACCCAGTTCCCCACCTTCCCACCTGGGGAAGCTAGGGTCCCTGGTGCCTTTGTTGGTGGCAACCGACCAGAAGGCCATTGTATGTAGTTATGAAAGGTTGATATGTATATATATATATATATATATATATATATATATATATATATATATATATATATATATATATATATATATTTACATTTGTATATATATATATATATATATATGACTAATCTGGGTTAGCCCCTAGTGGACAGACTTACGCAGGAGCGTCAACAAGAAAATCTGTCCGGTCTTAAACTACCTTAAAGTGTCCAATCTTAAAAACAATGGAATATTGAATTTAAGATAATAACATTGATTTAAGAATGTCATCCCCCCCCCCAAAAAAAAAAAGAAAAGAAAACGGGGGTTCAGGGGCCGAGCCCCTGATGTCTACAACAATAATAGTAGTGCTAGTAGCCACAAGTAGTGCCATCTTACCAACACCATCTGGGGAATAGGGGGAGAAACCGATTATCTTAAATAAATGTTTTGTTTAAGATTGCCCATTGACTTTAAGAGTGTAACGTTTTTAAGAGTGGCCATTTTAAGGTCTTTACGTTTGGACAGATTTTCTTGTTGACGCTCCCTCGTGAGTCTGTCCCGTCGAGCCTGACTGGGGTAGTCACTACTGACTGACATCTTAACCCTACAGCTTATCAGTGTGGCTCTGATTGGCTGAGGGTGTCACGTGGGTTTGTCTATTTGCTGGACAGACTAAGTAAAGTGTACTTTATATAGATCTACGGGGCAGGACATGCGGGGTCTGGGCAAGGATGAATCCGGGGGGGGGGGCACTTGAATTTTTTTTGACAGGGGTGTGCGGCTGGACCTCTGACAACCCTTACCCTTGTTAGGGCGATTTTGATGCCAAAAAGTTACCATTGTTAGGGCATTTTCGGCCAAAAGGGCCTAGGTTTCGGTAAAAAAGTGATATAATAGCCAAAAAGTTACCATTGTTAGGGCATTTTCGGCCAAAAGGGCCTGGGTTTCGGAAAAAAAGCAATAACATAGATCATGTTTGTGTAAATCAGCTGAAAAAATTACTCTCGTGCAGAGGATTTTGTCGAAAACTGCGATATCTTTGGTGAAAACTGGCAAATATTGGTGAAAACCCGGACATTTTTGTGAAAAATAGACCCTTGTTAGGGCGATTTTCAAGAAAGTGCACCCTTGTTAGGGCGATTTTGTAGAAAAAGTAGCCTTCCCAGCCGCACACATGTGTATACAAAATATACTAAGTGCCCCCCCTGGGGGATGAATACTCTGTCAGTTTTGTATAATGTCCTTACAAAACGTCTGGGCTTCTTTGCATTTGTCTAATGCTGTTACTATTACTCACAAAACCTTTATATTATAAATGTGAGAGGGGATAACAGTGGTTCCCAATGTTGAAGGGCAGGCAAATTAAACTTTAAAAAAGGTTTCCAATGACTAGAGTATGCCAGGGACAAATACCACATTTTCAAATTACATGTTCTGAGACGTTATGGGCGGCAGGTAGGATTTTAATTATTATATAAAAACATGAAATTCATGGGCGGATTTTTCCGGACCTCTTTTTTTGGGGGTCAAAAATGATCTAAATTGGATTTTAAAAATCTTTCATTTTCTAAGTTCCATCATAGATGTAAGATGCAACCTTTTTGGCCCGATCCAGTCGGCTGACTGGAGACCCAAATTTTTATTGGTACATGCCTATGTCACCATATCGTTTTCATAAAATGCCAATGTAATGTCCCCATGTCGGTTTTAATAAATGTCTCATGTCACCATCTATTATTCCTCGTGTCCCATACCACTGTAACGGGTTGACTATAAAGTCTAACTGTTATTGTTGTATATCTATTGTATGTTGTATGATGTAAGACAACACGGTTCTATTGTGTTTAATAACTGTTTTATTCATCTAACTAGTGTCGTCGGTTCGTTACATACACCGACTCCTCTAGTTCGGTTATCTATACGGTAGTGTACCGGTACCACCTTCGGTTACCGTCGGTAGTTGTTACATAAGCATTTTACATAACTAAACCTAACAGGTGGCGCTGCTAGTACGGTCACGTGGCTATGCAGCGCTGTATATAAGACGGCTACTTCTCCATTGGAAGTCAGTCAGGTTTGGGACTGTCGTGACATGACCACCCTGTGCTCACGGGCTTAACTCTATGCTATAGGGTTGCCCCACTGTATTATATATCTGTTCTGATCTTGTATATCCGCTGGTTATACTTGTACTATAATACACAAGAGTTACCTTTACAATAAAGTCGCCGTATATTAAAGTCTAATTTACCTTGTCTGGTTTTTGTACTCAAGTGTTACATACGTAGTAAGAGACCAACTACATTGGTGCCGTGACCACTTGATCGAACCGACCATTGATAGGGTATTAAATAGACTTACAGTATATGGATTACCTATACGATTTTGTCAGCTCGTTCAGCGGCAGGACTAAAACCCCTGCTGAGGAACGTGAAGAAGCCGTACAGAATGTACGCTTCTTCACAGGCAAATCCAATAGGGGGAAGAGCCGGGCAGCCTTGGAGGTGCCCGGTGACGACCTCTCCCAAGAAGCAATAGGTGATCCTATTGTGGAAGCCTTTACCAGAGGGGAGGATGGGGAGCAATCTCCAATCCCGGGACCCTTTGATATAAGCTCCAGGAGATCGTTGGACTCCCTTTCCACGAATCTTTTCTGTCCTGAGGGTCAGAAAATACCGGGTAGAGAGCCTAAAACTCTCGGCCCAGCTGCCTTCGGTTCTACACCGACGGTAGCAGATCCTTCATTGGATCCAGACACGTCGGTTTTCACTGATGGTGCCACTCCTACACCGAACGGTATGGGGGGTGGCGGGCTATCAAAGAAGACTAATGTGGCAACAGAAGCTCCTGGTAAGGGGTATCCGCCAGCAGTAGATGAGCCATCCAGTTTACCACTGGATGGGGACCTACTAGCTGCCATGGGTATCCCCACCAGGAAAACTGAGTTGCATGAGCTCGCGGAAGCCCGGAAGGAACTTGCTTCCATCAATCAAACTAGGAAGTTATTCCTAAGGGAGGTTGATGAGAAGAAAAAGTTCCTGCTGGAACTCCAGAACGAGATGGCTTCCCACAAGGTGGAGGTTGACAAACTTTTGCACCAGAGGGTGTCTGGCGAATGTGAGGTTGCAAGCTTAAATTCCTTGGGAAAGGATTTGAGCACGCAGCTCCACTTAGCCAGACAAGACCTCGCAAGCTTAAGGCAAGTCAATCATGACCTGAAGACGAAGTCGGAGCAAGTACCACCACCTACCACGGTGGTACCTCCAGTCATACCCGTACCCAATGTGTACACGACAGTGACACCTTCAAGTGTCCCGCCGCTAGTACACACCACGGTAACAGGTATGACACCTCAGATGGGGGCTAGCTATCTACAGACTCCGGTCTGTGGTGGCGCCTTTGGAGGCACGACAACACCTCCAGGGTACACCCACCCATCTACTGGTTCAACGATGTTGAACCAACAGCAGACCTTGGTCTCAGTTCCAGTACCGAAACCCAGAGCTAGACAGGGCTTAACTCCTGTCCAGCGGGCTAAGTACGACCGGAACCCGGCTATTGAGAAGCTGGGGACAGACATCGTCCCGCGGGACATCGATGAACTGGATGAACGGTATGCTCCTTTCAACTTTGGGGAGATCAAACATCCTGATGCAGCCCGTCAAAAGGCCATCGATATTCCGCCTTTCACAGGGTCGCCACCCTGGAGAAAGTACAAAGTTCGGTTCAAGGCTATTGTGGAGAGCAATCGCTGGAACAATCAGCAAGCGCTGGTTGCTCTGAAGCAGGCACTCTGCAACGGGCCAGGTGAACCAGCCCTTTTGGCTTTCGAGAGAGTGAAGATCAAGACATTGAGCTCACTTGAAGAAACAGCTGAATGGGCGATTGGGAAGATTGGTGAGCATGACCCAAGGACTCAGCTGCTCAAACGTGTCCAACGCAAGGACGAGCATCTGAGATCCTACGGATTTGCTCTACAAGAACTGATATCCGAGTGTTATCAGGGATGTAGACCTGACACCCCCACTGTCATCCAGGAGTTAACCTCCAGGTTTGTCAATGGAGTCAGAGACACCAATCTCCAGGCATATCTGCGGGAGAAATGGCAGCCGGACTTATCTCTAGCTGACCTTTTCGACCATGCAGATGTGTATGACACCAAACAGGCTGTTTTTCCTAGTGGAGGAGTGTCGGCAGCTCTATCTGTAGCCCCGAAAGGAGCTCAGGTGGTAGAGGCCGCCACAAAACCACCTAAGAAAAAACAGCCCGCCTCCGAGGAGGTGGCGGCAGTAATGCCTGACAGGGACATGGAAAAGATGATTGAGGGTTTGTTGCGGAAGCACTTGGAAAAGAGCTCTGCGTCCACTTCTAATTCTGGATCCGGAAGGAGAAAGAAGAAGAAAAAGGACACGAAACCTCAGCCATGTAGACGCTGTCAGAAGATGGGTCATTGGGCTAGCGAATGCAAAGCCCCTGCACCCATCGCTGCTAAAACCGAAAAGGAGACGGAAAACTGAATGGGGCCCATCCTCTTGGCAAGGATGGCGCCCCCACAGTTAGCCATGCCTGTAAGGGATTAGTAGACGGTGTTAACTCTTCCATGAACCAAGGCCGCGCAGAGGCAGAAGGGTCTGTACAACCTGTAAGCGTCTGGCAAGGCGGGGCTGGCAAGGACGAACGGAATCCGGAGGATTCTGTAGTCGCTGGCTTAGAGGAGTCTTGGTTAGAATCAATTGCCCAGAGCAGTGTGATTCAAGACTCCCCGAGCGACCCATGTTGGGATTATCTCCTGACAAAAGGGGTTGCTATGGATGGAGGGGGAAGCCCGATGCTGACCTCTGAGTGTGTCCCTTTACGGGGACAGCGTTGGTACCTGAGTCTGGTTATTTCCGGGACGCGTGGTGAATTTTTGGTCGACACGGGTGCATCTCACACCTTGGTCGATCGTAAATTCATGGCCCGTCTTTGCAACCAGCCCGAAGCTCCGCTACTGGGAGTAAAGGCTCGGACTGCTACGGGAGATAGTATGCAGACTTATGGCAGAACTGTAAAACCTATGTTGGTCGATGGCAAGACATACTGGATATGTCCAACCATCACCGACATCACTGATGATGGCATACTGGGGATGGACTTTGCTGCTCTTTACGGGGTAACAATGAACACCGCAACAGGCCGACTTCAGATTAAACATCCTTATAAACAATCTGTACAGTGCGTTTTAAGGAATGGTTCTTCTGTGGCGTCAGTGGCACAAGACACAAAGTTGGCAGCAGGACATGTATCCGATGTCCTAGTCAGCTGCGTGGGAGTGCAGGCCAAACGGCCGGGTATGTTTGAACCAGAAGATCAAAAGCTCTCTGAGTTAGGTCTTGCTGGCTATCATACTTACCTGGCCAACGCTCGTTGGGGGGTGATACCGATTTGTAACTCGAGTAGTAGAGAAATCACTCTACGAAAAGGGACGCCTATTGGTAACACTACGCGAGCATATGGGGTAGACTCACTAACTACGGACTTTGTGGAAGTAGGTGTGGTGGCGGGAGACTCTTCCCATGAAGAGGCTCTAGCTAAATCCAACCTACCGAAACATTTAAGGTCCCTGTTGTGTGAGTCACACCTCACAACCCTAGAGAGCGAAATGGTGGCACATGAGCTGTCGGAGTTATCTGACGCCTTTGCGCAACCAGGAGATCCTCTAGGGCGTACCAATACGGTACAACACCGGGTTGACACTGGGGACGCGCTTCCCAGTAGAATCCCCTACCGTCGGTTACCCATGGCTAAAAAAGGTGCTATGGAGGCTGAGGTAGAAAAGATGTTGGATGAAGATGTGATTCAACCTAGTGAGAGTCCATGGTCAAGTCCTGTGGTGATGGTCACCAAAAAGGATGGTTCCTGTCGATTTTGCATCGACTATAGGAAGTTGAACGGACTCACTAGGAAGAATGCATATCCTCTACCTCGGATAGATGAATGTGTGGAATCTCTGGGTGGGGCGAAATGGTTCTGTACACTAGATTTACAATCTGGTTATTGGCAGATCGGCATGGACCCCCGGGACCGAGAAAAAACCGCATTTTCTACCCATATGGGACTATTTGAGTTCAACGTCATGCCGTTTGGGCTATGCAATGCCCCGGCAACCTTCGAGGCAATGATGGAAACCATGTTATGGGGTTTACTTTGGAAAAAGTGCCTAGTATACTTGGACGACATCATCGTCTTCGGTGGTTCTGTGGAGGAAACTCTACAGAACCTCCAAGCTGTGCTGAAACGCATCTTATCATATGGTCTGAAATTGAAACCTTCAAAGTGCAAGCTTTTTTAGGAAATCAGTTGAATACCTAGGTAGAATTGTTTCTGAACATGGCATCATGGCTGATCCTCATAAGATCGAAGTGGTACAGAACTGGCCTCGTCCGATGGACACGAAGGAGATACGCTCTTTCATCGGGTTTTGTTCATACTACAGAGATTTTATACCTGGATTCTCGAGAGTCGCAGCTCCCTTACAAGAGCTGATGATTGGAGAGAAGAAGGCTAAGGCTAAGATAGTCTGGTCTCCAGCCGCAGAACAGTCTTTCAGTGAGTTAAAGAGACTCTTCTTAGAAACACCTGTTTTGCACTACCCTGCACCTGTTGGTAAGTTCATCTTGGACACTGATGCTTCTAATACAAGTATTGGTGCTGCCTTGTCGCAGATCCAGGATGGGCGAGAAGTGCCGCTGGCATTTTCGTCCAACAGTCTAAGCAAAACACAACGTAACTACTGCACAACCAAGCGTGAACTCTTGGCAGTGGTGGTTTACACAAAAAAGTACAGACATTTCCTATATGGTGGGAATTATCTCGTACGGACGGATCATTCATCTCTGCAGTGGCTCCTTAACTTCAAGGACGCTGAGGGGATGATGGGTAGATGGTTGAACCACCTCTCTGAGTTTGGCATGACAAATGAGCATATCATACACAGGAGTGGAGTAGATCATGTGAATGCGGACAGCTTGTCCCGCTATCCTATCCGGAACTGTCACCGTGTAGACTGCCGAGACTGTGGGTCTCACAATGCAGTGATTGCGTCTGTGGGTGCGAAAGTTCCTAACTGGACGTTAAATCACTTGAAGGATGAACAGCTTGCAGATCCGGCTATTTCGAGGGTGTACTCCTTGAAGTTGTTGGGCCTGTCCAAGCCTGTTCGCCCCGCACTTTCGCTGGAATGTAAAGAAGTTAGACAACTGTTAGCTCAGTGGGATAATCTTTTTATACGGAACAGTGTATTGTGCCGCTGGAGGGTGCAACCTGGCAGGAAGAGAACAGCTCAGTCTGTAGTGCCTTTGTCACTCAGACTACAGTTGCTCAATTACTGTCATGGCCACCGAACTTCAGCACACTTTGGCAGACAACGAACTGAGGCAAAGATTAAGAGTAGATATTACTGGCCTGGTATGACTTTGGACATACGGCGTTGGGTGAAACAATGTCCCCAATGCTGTTTATCAAAGCCTGGACCTGGTATTGGTAAACTACCTCTAAGTCAAGAGCTATTCGGTGTTCGATTTGCCCGGATCGCTGTTGATATCATTAGTGGTTTCAACACGACCCCCCGTGGGAATACCTGTATGATGGTGGTACAGGACTACTATACCAAGTATGTCCAAGTATATCCGATGGTAAATCATACGGCTGTTACCTGCGCAGAAGCACTTTTCGAGAATTGGATCCTCACGTGGGGAGGTCCTTTAATGCTTCACTCCGACCAGGGTCGTGAGTTTGAATCTCGACTGTGGGCAGAACTGTGTAGTAAAATACACATCTGCAAGACGCATACGAACCCCTACCGACCTCAATCGGATGGTATGGTGGAACGTTTCAATCGGACGTTGATCCAATGTCTCACGACAATGGTTAATGAGCACCGGGATGATTGGGATGAGCACGCTCGCTATATCTCCCATGCTTACAATGCTACCGAACATGCGTCGACGGGCTGTACGCCTAATATGCTCGTAATGGGTGAAGACATAGTCATGCCTAGTGACATGGTCTATGGAGTGCAGGGACACCAGCTCGAGCAACCCTGCACAGTGATGTTTGTTGAATCACTTCGACAATCATTACGCGAGTCCTATGGAGTAGTAAGGGACAACTTGGAAAAATCTGCTAGTTTGCAGAAGGTGGGCTATGACACGGGCCTTAAACTCCGCCAATTCAAGGTGGGGGATAAGGTCGCGAGATTTAGCACACCAAATTCCAAAGTCAAGACCCTGTACTCCTGGGATGGTCCGCATACGGTTACTATGGTGGTGAGTGAAACTACTGTAGTAATACGGTTGCAAAAAGGGACTCTCACTAAATCACATGTGGCTAGACTCCGACCTTGGTATGGAGTTCCATATATAGATGACGGTGAAGATTCCCTCGGTGCTGGTCGAGTACCAGCACCAACCGACCCTAAGCTACCGAAGATACCGAAGGCAGGACCAACGGTCATACCGTCGGTACCGACGGTAGCACGCCGAAGGGGTCGTCCTAGGAAATTACCGATTGAACCACAGTCGTGTGTTACCAAGCCCAAGCGCGGTAGGCCTCGTAAAAAAGGGTCAGCTGTGCGTAAAGGACTAACCGTAGACACCGGTAAACAAAGCAAGGTGATACCTCCGGTGTCATCATTGCTGGACATACCGGTACAAGGTCTACGGAGGAGTACACGTGTCAGAGAGCGAGATAAAATTGTGTAAACATTTTTTTCTTACCTTGTTGACGACATTTAGCTGCTAGCTTGATTAAATTTCCATGGACAGTTCCGTACTGGGCCGGTGGTCATTGGCCCGGTACTCGATCACCAAAACACAACGAGAAGAGACGGGTTATCCGGTGTGGTTATCCGTTGGAGGTAGAAAAGCACGTGTTCAGGGCGGGTGGCTGGCTTTGCCGATTAATTCTAAGTATGGGATTAGTTTTGACCACATATTGCTTAGTAACACGCTGCTGTGTATGTCCTCTAACGCCGGTACATCATTCCCGGGTTTTCCGGTGGCTCCGCCACAAAAATTGTAAACAACAGTGAGTGTTCCCACCGTCGGATATGCCAGGCGTGGGAAGGGCGCTGCCCGCGTCACCTGATCGATTTCTCCCGCCAAATGAGCCGTGAGAAATTGGGTCACCTCGGCGCGTCTTGGAGACGCGACCCCTGATTGGCTGAGAAGCCGGTCAAGGGGCGGGGTCACGGGGGACGGGTGGGGTATATAAGCCCCACAGGCAGCCAGGCTTCTTCAGATCAGCACGTTTGCCCGTAGGGTAACGTGTTGATCAGTGGTGCCTAGGTCTGCCCGGCAGTACCTACACTATTGTTTGCTTGCTGTCCTACTAAAGGCTCGGGTGAGTGAACCGTGAGGTTCACCTACGCCTGAGCTAACGGTATGGCAGCCCGTGTAGATGGCAAATGCACGGCCCCGGAGAAGGCTGAGGCCTCCGACAGGGAAGACCGAGTTCTCGAGTCTGACACGGAAATGGACACTACCAGTGCTCCAACCGTCGGTCAAGGCTCGGCTTCGGTACCAGCAGAACCTAACCCTGAGGGGTCGGGTGATGTTGTTCCGAAAACAGAACCTGGTCTGGGTGGTAGTAATACCAACCAGGAGAAGAACCCTGCTGGGGGATCTTCTCCGAAACCCGCCGGTGTAGTGGCAAAAGAACCGACGGTCCCTGATGGTGATTCATCAGACGGGTCCACGGTTCGTGTCAAGACCAAACGGAAGCGGAAGCCTAAGAGGAGGATTGTATCTTCCCCTGAAACTCCTGCTACCGAAGAGGTCGCACCGACTGAGGCAGAAAGGCTCAAAGCTGTTGCTGATAGAGTATCCAAGGCGGAAGCCGAAGGATGGTCTGTCGCAGAGAGCAGGGCCAATCGCCGCCTCCGCGCCAAGGCAGCGCATGTTCGTCTGAACTTGTGTCTCCGTGATGATGACCGGAAGAACCTGAGCCTTTCTGACTTAGTTCAGGAAAATGGCAAAATGGCTCTTCCTGCACCTCACACGACCGAGGGTTCGGATGACGAAGACTGGTTGACAGGTGACTCCCACCCCATTGACTGGTACCTCGTGTACCTCAGGGCAGTGTTGGACGGGAATAAACCTAACATCCACAAGTCATGCCGCTCCAAGCTGAAATATGCTTGGAAGAACTACGTGCCAGGGGATCCCTGCCCGTATGTTCGCTGTCAGCGCCTGAAAGGGACTGCGACAGCCGCAAAACGGTGGCCAAACCTGTTCAAGTTTGCCCGTCATTTAGTAGAAAAGCACATGAATGTGCGTCCCTACTTGTACTGTGTGAGTGGGAGTACGTCTACTTCCTGCCCTGAGTACAGTGACGGCGAGTTATTCCGTTGCCAACGGAGGGCTGGTTTGGTAAGGCATCTTTGCGACAATAAGGGCGTTCACAAGCGCACTATTAGTCGTGGAGTTGAGGCTGCACTGAAGGTTTGGTGGTGCCACAAACGTGTAGGAAATCTACAGTATAAGTGGCGTACCAACAAACTTAAACAGTGGAATTACCTCACGGAAGCTGACTGGGAGAGATTGTGTAAGGGCGCCAAGTGCGAACAAACCGATCTCGGGCCAGATACAGAAACTCCGATGCCCACTGTCAAAAAGGATACCCCTCCTAAGAAGAAAGATCTGAAAAGGGGCCGCCAGTCATCCAAGGATGATACCAAAGGTGGGCGTGACCGTTCCCGCAGTGAACCTGCGAAGAAACGTGTCGCCACCGCCACAGTAACATCTGAGGTCGACCGTAGCCAAACCGTCGGTACCGTCACGGTATCTTCGGTTGCATTGCCCCCGGTTGCTGATCAACTGCCCCGGCAGGAGAGACAGAAACTGGGTGATGCACTGGCTATTGTTCAGAACTCTTTGGGTGACGAGCAGGCGGGTCAGGTTGCTGCTGACTATGTCAAGCAGTACAAGTGGAGCCAGAAGCAAAAGAAAGCTTTGGTTACACAGGAGGGTATCTCACCTGTCAGTGACGCTGAACAGGTAGAGGTACAACAGCCGGATGGGGCGTCAGCCCAGCCGACTGCTCCACCCCAGCACGGAGCAACCTCTGACCCCGCAAGGGATGACGAGGTGACTCCAGTACCTGAGCACGGGGCTGTTGACGAAGGGCTAGCAGGGTTACCTGTGTTGCCTGGAGACGGACCTGCTTATGACACTGGATTCTCTGACACTCTAGTCCCCGGATTTGAGTGCTACAGGGCGAAAATGGCTGAAAACGCAAGTAAGCTACTCCAGTTTCAGGTTTCTTTCTTGGAGAAGTCCTACTTTGAGCAGTACAAATTGCTCAGAGAACAGGCTATCCGGGAAGGAAAAGCTTGGGTTGCTGAACGCACCAGAGTCCTTGCCGAGCGTGAGGCAAACCTGGATCAAGATCATGCCCTCTGGAGGGCTACGATCGATCAGCTTGAATCGAGGTTGACAACTTGTGACGCCAAGTTCTTCCGACAGTTCGGGCTAAAGCTGACAGAGTGGGAGAGAACTGGTTTTCCAGATCTCCAGTCCAGGTTGGGGCTTGCCGCAAGGCCTGCTCCTCCTGTGACCCCAGTACTGTCAGTACACCCACCTAGGTATGAGATGCCATTCTCTTTCATGGCACACTCTACCCGGGTGGTCAGTGGCGGGGAACCTACTGTGGCGCCGAGTACCCTCTCGGTAGCTCCAGGTGGAGCCCTTCCTCTCCAGGTGGAGGCTGCTGTGGTTTGCACCACGGAGGCCCCTCCTGGAGGAAGTCCTGATGGGGAAGGAAAGCCATCCGGCGGTGTCCCTATGGACACCTAAGGATGGTCCCCTGTCAGGCCCTCTGGGGTGCACTGTTCCGCCCCTCGGAGGTAAAACTAAACCATCGACGCAGCTACACGCCCCTGGACAACCGAAGCAGACCGACGGTGCTGTCGTGACTTAACGTAGTCTCTACTGCCACCAAACTGGAAGCAGCCTGATGTCTTCAACCGTGGTTTACACCTAAGCCACAACCGTCGGTGCTCTACTACTGTCCAGGGCTCCTGATCCTGTGGTCACTATATTACTGTGTGACCTATAAACTATTATATGGATCATCCTCCTGTGATACTTATTTATAGGGAGGCACGGACCTACCTTTTTATATTTATATTTCACAAGAGATGGAAGCACTATACCGGTGCTGGACTCTATCCATCTCTACCACCATAAACTGCTAGGTACTGGAGTACCGCCCCTAATAAGGATGACGATCTATCCCACCTTATTTAGGATACGCTACTATGGGTTTTTATATATAAACTTTTCTACGCCAAAGGAAGTGGGAACTGCTATAGTTCCAATTATAAAACTTTTCTTCGCCAAAGGAAGTGAGAGCTATTATAGTTCTATTATTTATATATAAGGACACTAACTCCACACGGATTCGCACCATTGCTGAATGTAGTAGGTGATGTGTTGAGTTTCCAAGGTGGTTATTTGGTGCCTTTACTTTTAACTGATATTAGTCTAGGACTATCAGTTGGACAGTTTTTATATCATGTGCCTACGGGACTATGGTTTGATACCAAAGACTATACTGTTGATATAAACTGTTATATACATGTTAACTTGGTTGTTCATGTATGTATGCCTGTTGTTACTATGAGTAGAAATGTTACTTGTTGATAAATAGATATACGTGGTATATAATGTATCCAAGAGGTATTATTATTATAAAACCAACCCTTCCTACATTCTTAAGGGGGGTAGTGTAACGGGTTGACTATAAAGTCTAACTGTTATTGTTGTATATCTATTGTATGTTGTATGATGTAAGACAACACGGTTCTATTGTGTTTAATAACTGTTTTATTCATCTAACTAGTGTCGTCGGTTCGTTACATACACCGACTCCTCTAGTTCGGTTATCTATACGGTAGTGTACCGGTACCACCTTCGGTTACCGTCGGTAGTTGTTACATAAGCATTTTACATAACTAAACCTAACAGGTGGCGCTGCTAGTACGGTCACGTGGCTATGCAGCGCTGTATATAAGACGGCTACTTCTCCATTGGAAGTCAGTCAGGTTTGGGACTGTCGTGACATGACCACCCTGTGCTCACGGGCTTAACTCTATGCTATAGGGTTGCCCCACTGTATTATATATCTGTTCTGATCTTGTATATCCGCTGGTTATACTTGTACTATAATACACAAGAGTTACCTTTACAATAAAGTCGCCGTATATTAAAGTCTAATTTACCTTGTCTGGTTTTTGTACTCAAGTGTTACATACGTAGTAAGAGACCAACTACACCACTAAGCCCCCAAATGGCCCATGTCAATCAGAGTCAGGGGTCGTGGGCTATAAATATAGAGCTCTGTGTACAACACATCATGTCAAACAAACGACACTTAGAGGTGTTTATTACACGACCCCACACCACACTCATCTGTGTTTAACTACCACGGGGTGTGCATGAGTCTATTTATAGCCCTCCAATAAAGGAGCCTTATCACCAGTCACATGTATGGCATTCTGTTCTGATCTTCTACGTTGACAGAGTGGGCATGTACTCCAGGAGTAGACACTAGAAATTATTATTCTTTTAAAGATTTAGCTTTCATATTTCAGCCATGGACGACCCGGGCCTGTACCTTCATAAATCTGCGTGGCCAAAATAAATTATTTACTTTTTCTTGAAGAAAATATCATAGGTATGACTGTTTAAATCATATCAATACCGTTACCAGAATGACTGGTAATTCTCGAGAAAACTGCGGGCCATTGGCTCCCAGGCCAGCGGGCGTTAGTGTCTACCCCTACACGTCTCAGTATTGGGGGAAAGGACAGTTCGACAGATTGCCGGTTCGACAGGACGATTCGACAGAACATTTGAGACTATTGGACAGAATTGTGGGACTGTTCGACAGATTTCTAATTTTGGGAGGATGATTCGACAGATTTCGGTTTTCCACCCATTTACCCAACTAGAGTATAGCCTATAGGTGTGGTCTGGAAAAAAGAAAATAAGGTAAAGAAAAATTGGAGGGGGTGGGGGGAGAGCCCCCGATGTAGACCTATCCAATAGTTTAGGTCTTCTCTTAATATTGTAGGGATTCCGGGGACTTTCTGATCGTTATAGGCCTACATTATTTACCATTTAGGTGTACCGGTAGTTTAGTGTTCTCTCATAATATTTGGTATTCTCCAAGACAATTAGGCTCTTAGCATACCCCGTCTAATAGAATAAATTCAGGTTTCAAAAAATATATCAAACTGGGACCAGGTGCGAGCATGTTCAGAAATTTGGAGGAGCAGCAAAATTGTAAAAAAGAAACTCCCAGGAAATTCCAAATTTTGAGGCTATAAATTTCTAAGTCTTGTCTCATCTAAACTATAATAGTTTTATTTACCCCCGGTTTTAGGCTTCGCAGAGCTGAAATAATTGCGGAAATATTCCCACTAGAGCCATAGTTAAGACCCAATCAACAATCTGTCGAAATGTCTTGCTGGAAAAAGAAATGTCATATGGCCCTGTCCAACGGTCCCGAAAATTCTGAAATTCCGTCGAACCGCCAATCTATCAAACAGTCTGCCAGCCCAGTATTGTGAATACAACCCACACAAATACTCCGTTAAGCCATCTGGTATAATAAAAGATGAGAAACAAAGAAATAATTCTTTTCATATTTTTATTTCCACTACTACCGTTTGTCTTATGCCATAGCCTAAGTTGTACCAAGAACACAACAGTTTTACTCACATCCAATCTTTCACTCATTCTCAGATCGTGTATACCTTTTATTACTTTTTCCAAACCAAAGATCAACACATCTCGATATCCAATGTTTGTAAATGTATATTCAATTTAAAGTGAATGCCACTAACAATGACACCTTTGGTCATGTGATCGATTTAAGGAAATTAATAAGTTTTAATAAGCAGTTTTCCAGTATAAATACAATATCTGTTCATTCATTCAGAATATGGATGTTAAACGGGACAAGAACTGTTGACAAATACAACACATGTTTCACACTTAAGGGGTACAGTCAACACATTCTTCTCACAAGATGTCGGTATATGATTATCTAATTCCATGATTCTAATCTCTTTGGTGATTGACCAATTCTTCTTTTTCCCTCATGACTTTACCAGAAACCCGCACCAAATGAATTAGATACAGAGTAAGTCCTTTGTATAATACACGCCTCGCGAGGTTGCCGTATTTCCAGTTGGCCGACAATTTAGCTTCACGATTGCCGAACCCTGGCGTTGATACGCCTGTCTAAACGTTAGACGGTGGGAACTTTGTTCTTTGCCCGACACAGATTGACATACTTGGCTGTAACATGAGCTACTTGGTTCTTCTACAACTTATAACGTTAAACACTATGTACAAATACAATATACCCCCGAACACACCCACCCCGACCAAAGACGGAAAGCCGCACAATCAACATTTACTGCGACAGTAATCTGTTTGTGACTTTTTGTGACAATAGCGTTGGTATTTTACTGATACAATCAGATCCAAGAATTTAAGATTTATCAGAATTCTTGACAAAATGGCAGAAATCTCTATAAGTCAGATAGAAGATGGGGTTGTACACTGAGTTGGGGTGTCTTTGTGTATATCTTGACGACATAAATAGACACAATCTGTAATAACTGAACACATTATGAGTAGACCACAGAGTCCCGCCTCATGTGGCAAGGGGAAATAATCCAGGCGGCACAACTGAGTTGTATTTATATCGTTATATTTTGATCTGTTGGGGAATTTGAAGTGACTTAAATATCTTCACATTGGTGAGACAGCAAATAGACAGTGCTTTATAAATATCTGCAACAGCTTTGACACTCTCAAGAGTCAGCGATGAAATTTATTCCAGTTCTTGAAAAAGCGACCAGATTTTGGGCCCTAACTGGACTTTCTCGTCCTACTTGTAGGTATCAGCGGTTTGTCCCGTATGGGGAGTTGTTGTCATGACGACAGTCACAGGTTGATGAGGTGAACTCTTTAAGGACGGCATGTCACTAAAAGATGACATTGGTCTTCATGATGCAACAGTGCAATTCCAGCGAGTTACTCGCCGGAGCAGATAAAACACGCCGACCATTTGGGATTGTCTCAGTCCCGTAGGGTCAGCATGGTGCCTGAATGCAGCATTGGCGAGTTACTCGCCAGGGCATTCATGCATCATGACGACTAAGGGCATGATGCATGAAGGCATCATGCCGTCCTTAAAGGGTTAGCGTGAAGTGAGTAGTCCTCCCAGGTGTAATGATGATGATGATTCCGGGTGATTTCTTCGTCTGTGCTTGTTAATGTCCCCCCTGTGACGTCCTCACGGTTTGGGTGAGGGCACCGCCGGGGACGACGTGGAGAGAGATTCGTTACCATCGGCGATACCACCTGCCAAGTAGAGGTCAGTGTTAACAATTGTATTTATCAGAAACATTTTTTAATTTTAAGATTTTCCTAAAAAATAATATTTGAATTTATTTATATATTTTTTAATCTATATTAAAAAAAGATTATTGTTAGAAATATTCCCCCCACCTCCTATCTCATTGAACAAGTACATAAGTTAAGATATAGGTTTAACTTCTAGTACATCTCTTTTAAACAACATGATAATTACCTCTGTCATGAAACCGAGCTATTAAAACTTATATTAATTTGACCAAACATTGGAAGATTCGATTAGAAAGACGCATATTTAAAAATGAAATTAATATCAACGGCAATTTTGAAAACAACGTAACTATTCAATATAAACATAGAAAACAACATTTAACTTTTCAAGATAACAAAACTTGAACTGTTTAACTGTTGAACAGTAAGTGGACTATGTAGGACCATTACCCTTTTAACAGTGACCTCCAGAGCCCTGGTTAACACACAGATATAGGTAATGAGTATTGGTTCTTATTTTACTAGTGAAATCTTAAGATTCTAAACAAAGACAACTTGTGTTGGATGCTTCCACTGGGCAGTCCCAATAATCCATGCATCTGACAGGGATGCGACTCAGTGCAGCGCAAAACAAAGCCGATTTTGATTGGTTTTTTTGTGTCAATATTTTGCAAAACAATAGAATACAGAAATTCCAGAGCAAAAGCCGAAAATGCTACAACAGCAGGGAAAGTGGCATCTCTGATCTCTGAGCTGTGAGGAAGGACCACTTGTCATGAAGCGACTTCACTTGAGATGTCGGTGTCGATTTTCCAAAGAGCCGGGGTCAATTTTTACCCATGTAGAGGCACTAGAATGGGGGAGTCACAGTACACGGGACTAGCGCATTATGCTATGGGGGCCGCCATCTTGGCTCAGAGCAATGCATTGTGGTGAGACTCCAGAGCAGTGCATCATGGGTGAATTTCTTATCAGCACCTTTGTTCTAGGTGTGAGGGGAGGGGATTAACCTGATAAGTAAATAGGGTGTTAGCCCCAGACTACCTGAGGTACCAGGATGCGCTAGTCCGGTATACTCAGACAGAAGTACGGGGCGGGGTTGTAGACAGCTAGGACGAGTCAGCACAGGCTTTAACTGGTCAGCTTGGTTATACTAGGAGTAGTAAACTGTATATAGCACAAGCTATGATAGAGCTAGACACCCATCATCCTTATACTGTAGATGGCCCTACTGTACCATGGGTTTGGACATAGACAGTAGCGCCGTCTATTAAGGAATATACAAACTGCTTAGTCAACCACTATCTTTATACTTCAGATGGAGCCACATTTCTATGGCTAAATACATGGTATAGTAGGGCCATCTAGGCCTAGAGTTCAAAGATGATGTACGTCTAGCTGTGTCATACCTTATCCTATATACAGTCATCTACTCCCAGTCTAACCAAGCTGCTCAGTTTAAGCCTGTGAGAGAGAGGGTAGTTGGGGCAGTACCTGTGCTGGGGACAGAGGTGGGAGTAGTGTTGCCGCTGACGGTGGTGACAGTGGTGGTGGCGGGGCCGGCTGCGATGACTGCGGCCAGGTTAGGGTTAGCGGCCACGGTGTTAGCAGCAGCCGAGGTGGTACCTACCAGGGCAAAGGGCTTAACTACAGACACACAGACAGACAGGCGCACAGTAAGGGAGATATCTCTGTTACACTAGATATAGGGCGGCTAAGTCTCGTTACGTGATCGGCAACTTCCGGGCCCTTACGGGCTTCCCCTATTATCGCCCGCAGGCCTGAAGGATGGGCGAAAATTTTTGTCCCCCTATATCTCCACTAATACGGGGAGTTGGGCTATAAAATTCCAGATCTGGGGCCTATTTAGGCCAACTTAGATGTGGGTATTTTTAGTTAGATATGGGGAAAAATTTACGACAACATTTTATCGCGAGACTTAGGCTCCCTATTGTTCCTCCCCATTTTATATCCTGATTCTGATTGAAATATTACGAATTTTAGGCCAGACAAAAACAAAATTTGGTCAATAGATTTCGCGCAACTTATCTTTGGAAATAAAACAAATTTCTTTTGAAAAACAAAACAAAAAGTTCAATGGATTTTGCCGCCTTATTTCTTCCAAAATTAAATTCTTTTTCTTTTGAATTTTTCTTCTATTAATTCCCTTAGATCAACCAATACATTTTAATGTTAGGGGTCCACTAAGAACTTTTGTTGCAGGCTATGTACAAGACAGTTAAAAAAATTGTCGCTCGCTCCACATTTTCACCTACAAAATCCATTGAAATTTTTTTTCGCTCGCACGCACCATTTTTGGAAAATTGAAATCCACTAACCAACTTTTTTTTTTGGTGTGGGCTTATATTCTTTTCCCCCCAGTAAATCCTTAATTTATTTATCTGTTCTATTTTGAAAGAATGGTGCCAAACTGAGCTATATTTTTAATCTTTTATTCTCCTTTATTTTTCACTTACTGTGCGCCGTGTCAGAAATGAAAGGGTGAATATATAACACACGTGTAGGTAAACAGTAGGTAAGGGGACATAAACAGAGCAGGCTTAAACAAGACACACAACTTCACAAATCTCACACGAGTCAATTGATAAAGGCGGGTCACGATACATAATACGGTATCGATCAAAGTGGTAAATGACGTTAATTATCTTTTAAAAGTTATGTTTTCTAGATACCGAAATTTCCCTTTAGGAGTTTAGAAGACAGTGAATTTCTCGGTACTTTCATGGGACGCTTATAATTGTGATGAGAGTTGAGAAGTTGCACATTAGTGAGTAGTCTGAGTTCTTAACATACAAGAATAGGTAAAGGTAGTGACTCAAGTCCTTAAACACACACTATAATAGATGGTAGTCAATGTGAACACGGTGTAGGAGTTATATGAAGGTATCAGGATCAACCCTTTAAGGACCGCATGACGCTAACACATCTGTCGTCATGATGCACTAATGCCGCCCCGGCAGTTACCGGTGCTGTATTGGTGCATCATGCGTGGACGTATCAGTCCCGTAGGGTCGGCATGATGCTTGAATACAGCCCCGTTGAGTTCTTTACCAGGGCTGCATTTATGCATCATGACGACCAAGGGCATGATACATTAAAGCATTAGGCCGTCCTTAAAGGGTTAACATGCAGCGTCCACAGGCGACTTACAAGTAGGTAAGGACAGAATAGTACAGGGACAGCTTCAACTATAAAGGGTGTGAAGTACTTAGTTTAAGATTTAGGATTCAGGGTTTCAAACAAAGGATTGGTTTTATTCAGCACACCACACACACAGGGACTGCATAGTGCTTTTATATGTGACCTATGTCGTAATGATGCATGAATGCAGCCCTAGCAAGTAACTCGTCAAGGCTACATTGAGACTACCAAGAGATCGGCATGATGCTTGAATGCAGCACAACTCGTAGAAACCTACCTAGTCTACATACTTTTAGCGAAGGCCCCTTATGTCATTAAAATCAAATTCTTTTTTTGACTTAAAAAAAAAAAGAGTAGTAATATGGCTATGTATCTTTAGGGCTGTTGTTTTTGTAGTTACATTAGATCTGGGAGGATGTTATATTGGTTCTAATCTTTTTTATATTTATTGTCCTGATCATAAGGGACCCTCATGGCTGATGTATGTAGACTGGGATGGTGTAAGCTCAGCGACTCTTAAAGGGTTTAAGCCTCTAAGGACGCCATAATGCCTTAATGCATTATGCCCTTGGTCGTCATGATGCATCATGAATGCAGCATTGGCGAGTAACTCGCCAGCGGGGGGACGGGAGGGGGTATACTACACAAGGTGTCACTACTTACTGGCCTCCTGCACGGCTGGTGTGGGGGTGGGTGTGTGTGTGTGTGGGGGGGGGGGGGGGTGTACAGTACAGGTGACTACACTAGTTACTTACTGGCCTCCTGCACGGCTGGTGTGGGGGGGGGGGGGGGTGTGGGTGTGGGGGGGGGGGTGTACAGTACAGATTACTACACTAGTTACTTACTGGCCTCCTGCACGGCTGGTGTGGGGGGGGGGGTGTGTGTGTGGGTGTGGGGGGGGGGGGGGTGTACAGTACAGATTACTACACTAGTTACTTACTGGCCTCCTGCACGGCTGGTGTGGGTGTGTGTGTGTGTGTGTGTGTGTGGGGGGGGGTGTGTGTTACTTACTGGCCTCCTGCACGGCTGGTGTGGGTGTGTGTGTGTGTGTGGGGGGGGGGGGGGGGGTGTGTATGTGTGTGTGTTACTTACTGGCCTCCTGCACGGCTGGTGTGGGGGTGTGGGGGGGGGGTATACTAGACAAGGTGTCACTACTTACTGGCCTCCTGCACGGCTGGTGTAGGTGTAGGTGTGTGTGTGTGGGGGGGGGGGGGGTGTACAGTATAGAGTGACTACACTAGTTACTTACTGGCCTCCTGCACGGCTGGTGTGGGTGTGTGTGTGTGTGTGGGGGGGGGGGGGGTGTACAGTACAGGTGACTACACTAGTTACTTACTGGCCTCCTGCACGGCTGGTGTGTGTGTGTGTGTGTGGGGGGGGGGTGTGTGTATGTGTGTGTGAGTGTGTGTGTTACTTACTGGCCTCCTGCACGGCTGGTGTGTGTGTGTGGGGGGGGGGGGGTATACTACACAAGGTGTCACTACTTACTGGCCTCCTGCACGGCTGGGGTGGGGGTGGCACCCATGGAGGGGGCGGTGGTAGATGCCTGGGGCTGTAGCTGGGGTGGCTGCTGACCGGCCGGACCCGGGGGGAGGGAGGTGGGCACCACCCCGCCCTGCGATGACGTCGACACCTGTTGTTGCCGCTCTGCGTTGAGTTGTTGAGCGGCCGCCTGCCGGGCGCGGTACTCGGCCGCTCGGAGCTGCTCCATGTGGAACTGTTGTCTCTCCTGTAGCAGCTGTTGTCTCTGGTACTCCAGCTGTAAGGGCAGGTTAGACTTAGTATACACAGTATGTAGGGGGTTAGACATGTATGTAGGGTACATGGGGGGGGGGGGGGGGGTGGTGTAGGTGTGTGGGTTATGGTACATGTGGAACTGTTGTCTCTCCTGCAGCAGCTGTTGTCTCTGGTACTCCAGCTGTAAGGGCAGGTTACACTCATTATACAGTATGTAGGGGGTTAGACATGTATGTAGGGTACATGGGGGGGGGGGGGGGTGTATGGGTTATGCTCCATGTGGAACTGTTGTCTCTCCTGAAGCAGCTGCTGTCTCTGGTACTCCAGCTGTAAGGGGGGTAAGACTCATTATATAGTGTTACAGTGACAGACTCAGTATGTAGGGTACGGGGGGGGGGGGTGTAGCTGTAAGGGGAGGTAAGACTCAGTATACACAGTGTTACAGTTACAGACTCAGTATGGAGGGTACATGGGGGGGGGGGTGTGTGTGTGTGTGAGTCTCTGGTACTCCAGCTGTAACATGGACAAGGGCAGGTTAAGAATGAGCATACAAAATGTATTTTGCCATTTTGTCTAAGCCAAACTTTATTATTCAGGGGAATTCAGGGAGAAATGTCTATACTTCATTGAAAATAAAGTCAAAGCTAGGTATGATAAATCCAAAACATCACGCCAGTTGCATACTCGTATAAGGCCACTTGTGGGCCCCACTGACCCACCGTTGAATAAAATGACTCGTATGCAACTGCCGTGTCGTTTTGGGTTAGTATACTCAGTGTGTAGGGGGTTAGACATGTATGTATGGTACAGGGGGTGGGTGTAGGAGCTGCTCCGGCGCTGTAGGTGTAGGAGGCACATGGCATATCAATGCCTCTACATGGGTAAAAATCGACACGGGCGACACGAAGACACGGCCCTTTTAGGCCCTTTTAAAAATCGACGGACACAGGAAAATCGGGGATAAAAATCGACCCACAGGGTATTTTCTCTATGTTCTTATATAGCTAAAAATCGACACAATGCCACTGCCCTACTGCTAAAATTCGACCCAGCGACACGGTCAAAATTGTGGGTACCCATGTAGAGGCACATATCAAACATGGTATAAAACCTCAAGTATGGCCGTCGCGGGTACACAAGTCAGATTGCCAGTGCAGCTTATATAGGATATATTACAGTGCTAAATTAGCAAATTTCAGACCCTCCCTGAGGCGTGTTTATACACAAAATGTTAGGGTAGAATGAGTTTGCTCAAAAATATTTTTCGAGCTGACTTTAACTGAGTTTTTTTTCTCAAAAACAGACAAAATATTTTTCAACTCACCGCCTCTCGTTCTCGGTCCATGATGGCCTCGAGCTCCTCAAAGTGCCGCAGCTTGATCTCCAACTTCTTCATCTGCGTCTCTACTAGCAGCGCAACAAGCGACTTGATCTTGCGCTCCTCAACTGCTGCCAAATGCTGCAACAACAACAACAACAAGGGTTAGCAACAACAACAACAATAATAGGGTTAGCAACAACACCTTTTTAAGCTGTTTTTTTTAAAGCTGTTTTTTTAAAGCTGTTTTTTTTAAAGCTGGCTTTTTTTGCTAGAAAGACATTTTTTTGGCATCTTTAAGGGAAGTATTTGAGAACATAAACTGTAACGCATCAATGCAACGCCTGCAATGTTACGCGGCTCACAGATGGCAGTAGTTCTTTTTTAAATTTTAAATCAAATTTTTTTTTCACGACAGGAGAAGTCAAGACCATATTGGTCTTCTTTAAAATAGATGGAAGCTGTCATTTACCAGGATATTAAATACCTAAAATAAAGATGTGGAGTAGGAGTACAGATAGTGAGTGGGAGTACAGATGCAGATAGCTTACCTTGGTAGGAGTACAGATAGTATGTAGGAGTACAGATAGTGAGTGGGAGTAGAGATAGCGAGTAGTACAGATAGTGAGTGGGAGTACAGATAGTGAGTGGGAGTAGAGATAGTGAGTGGGAGTACAGATAGTGAGTGGGAGTACAGATAGTGAGTGGGAGTACAGATAGTGAGTGGGAGTACAGATAGTGAGTGGGAGTACAGATAGTGAGTGGGAGTACAGATAGTGAGTGGGAGTACAGATAGTGTGTAGGAGTACAGATAGCGAGTGGGAGTACAGATAGTGTGTAGGAGTACAGATAGCGAGTGGGAGTACAGATAGTGTGTAGTACAGATAGTGGGTGGGAGTACAGATAGTGTGTAGTACAGATAGTGAGTGGGAGTACAGATAGTGTGTAGTACAGATAGTGGGTGGGAGTACAGATACAGAAAGCTTACCTTGGTAGGAGTACAGATAGTGAGTGGGAGTACAGATAGTGAGTGGGAGTACAGATAGTGAGTGGGAGTACAGATAGTGAGTGGGAGTACAGATACAGAAAGCTTACCTTGGTAGGAGTACAGATAGTGAGTGGGAGTACAGGTACAGAAAGCTTACCTTGGTAGGAGTACAGATAGTGAGTGGGAGTACAGGTACAGAAAGCTTACCTTGGTAGGAGTACAGATAGTGAGTGGGAGTACAGGTACAGAAAGCTTACCTTGGTAGGAGTACAGATAGTGAGTGGGAGTACAGAAAGCTTACCTTGGTAGGAGTACAGATAATGTGTAGGAGTACAGATACAGAAAGCTTACCTTGGCCTTAAAGCAGCTGCTGATAGGGCGGCAGCAGCTGCCGTAGGAGTACAGACAGTGAGTGGTAGTACAGATGGTGAGTGGTTACCCTGTAGTAGTACAGATAGTATGTAGGAGTACAGAAAGCTTACCTTGGCCTTAACAGCAGCTGCTGATAGGGCGGCAGCAGCTGCCGTAGCGATGTGAGCCTCCTCCCGCACCTTTTCCTTGGGGTCCGTCTTGGGCTCGCTCTCTGCCTCCTTCTCCTTCTCCTCCTCCTTCTTCTCCTCCTCTCCCTCCTTCACCTCCTGAACATACAACAACAGGAGTTTGAATCAGTCTTTGTGAAAATATATAGTGGTTTAAAACTATAGCTACTATAGAGTAACACTAATGTTAACTAAAGGAGTGGGCTATGTTGTTAGAGAGCTATTGTAATTTTGACCCAAAATATGGATTCTACACCCTAGATAACCCTAAAATCCATGTATCACACAAGGAAATCAGACAATCTTGACTTTTTGGTGGCCATCTTGGCAGCCTTCTTGGAATTTTCCTAATTGTAATTTTGATCCAAAATATGGATTCTACACGCTAGATAACCATGAAATCCATGTATCGCACAAGGAAATCAGAGAATCTTAAGTTTTTGGCGGCCATCTTGGAATTTTCCAAATTGTAATTTTGACCCAAAATATGGATTCTACACCCTAGATAACCCTAAAATCCATGTATCGCACAAGGAAATCAGACAATCTTGACTTTTTGGCAGCCATGTTGGCAGCCATCTTGGAATTTTCCAAATAGTAATTTTGACCCAAAATATGGATTCTACACCCTAGATAACCCTAAAATCCATGTATCACACAAGGAAATCAGACAATCATGAGTTTTTGGTGGCCAGCTTGGCAGCCATCTTGGAATTTTCCAAATTGTATTTTTGATCCAAAATATGGATTCTACACCTCAGATAACCATGAAATCCATGTATCACACAAGGAAATCAAACAATCTTGACTTTTTGGCGGCCATCTTGGAATTTTCCAAATTGTAATTTTGACCCAAAACATGGATTCTACACCCTAGATAACCCTAAAATCCATGTATCGCACAAGGAAATCAGACAATCTTGACTTTTTGGCAGCCATGTTGGCAGCCATCTTGGAATTTTCCAAATTGTATTTTTGATCCAAAATATGGATTCTACACCTCAGATAACCATGAAATCCATGTATCACACAAGGAAATCAAACAATCCTGACTTTTTGGCGGCCATCTTGGAATTTTCCAAATTGTAATTTTGACCCAAAACATGGATTCTACACCCTAGATAACCATGAAATCCATGTATCACACAAGGAAATCAGACAACCTTGACTTTTTGGCGGCCATCTTGGCAGCCATCTTGGAATTTTCCAAATTGTGATTTTGACCCAAAATATGGATTCTACACCCTAGATAACCCTAAAATCCATGTATCACACAAGGAAATCAGACAATCTTGAGTTTTTGGTGGCCATCTTGGCAGCCATCTTGGAATTTTCCTAATTGTAATTTTGATCCAAAACAAGGAAGGGCTTGAGGGCTAAAATGTAGTGTTCTTAGTCGAATGTCGCCGGACATAAATAATCTCGTCGAGAGTGGATCCTCTTTTTTCGACTTTTTTCGGACTTTTATTATCCCCTCAAGCTAAAAGTAGGCCTAACAAGAATTGCGGTTGTTGCCGCGTAAAAAAATGCCTCAGGCATTTTTATACGCGGCAACAACCGCAATTCTTGCATTCGAAGAAACATAATGTCTACATGGTTGGTATGTTTGAAGGGAACCCATTCAAGACACCAAAAAAGCAGGGCCGGGAAGGGGTTATCAGGGGGGAGGATGATATTACTTCAAATATGGCATTTCCTTGAATTCCTTGGGTCCATGTTAGGGGGTAAGGAAATGTGTGTTGCTAGGCAGATAAACAATAACAATAGATGTTGCTAGGCAACCAGCTGGATTAGCAACAAACTAAAAGAACCATTGAATTCCTTGGGTCCATATTAGAGGGTTAGGTTTGATTATAATCAACTTAGGACCATGGAAACGTGTGTTGCTAGGCAGATAAACAATAAGAAAAGCCGTTGCTAGGCAACCAGCTGTACTAGCAACAAACCAATAGATCCATTGAATTCCTTGGGTCCATATTAGGGGGGTAGGTATGGTTATAATCGACCTTAGGACCATAGAAATGTGTGTTGCTAGGCAGATAAACAATTAGAAAAGCCGTTGCTAGGCAACCAGCTGTATTAGCAACAAACCAATAGAACCATTGGATTCCTTGGGTCCATATTAGGGGGGGGGGTAGGTATGATTATAATCAACCTCAGGACCATGGAAATGTGTGTTGCTAGGCAGATAAACAATTAGAATAACGGTTGCTAGGCAATCAGCTGTATTAGCAACAAACCAATAGAACCATTGAATTCCTTGGGGTCATATTAGGGGGGGTAGGTATGATTATAATCAACCTCAGGACCATGGAAATGTGTGTTGCTAGGCAGATAAACAATTAGAATAGACGTTGCTAGGCAACTAGCTGTATTAGCAACAAACCAATAGAACCATTGAATTTCTTGGGTCCATATTAGGGGGGGTAGGTGTGATTATAATCAACTTCAGGACCATGGAAATGTGTGTTGCTAGGCAGATAAACAATTAGAATAGCCGTTGCTAGGCAACCAGCTGTATTAGAAACAAACCAATGGAACCATTGAGTTCCTTGGGTCCATATTAGGGGGTGTAGATATAAATATAATCAACCTCAGGACCATGGAAATGTGTGTTGCTAGGCAGATAAACAATTAGAATAGCCGTTGCTAGGCAACCAGCTGTAGTAGCAACAAACCGGTAGAACCATTGAATTTCTTGGGTCCATATTAGGGGGGGTAGGTGTGATTATAATCAACCTCGAGACCATGGAAATGTGTGTTGCTAGGCAGATAAACAATTAGAATAGCCGTTGCTAGGCAACCAGCTGTATTAGCAACAAACCGAAAGAACCATTGAATTCCTTGGGTCCATATTAGGGGGGGTAGGTATGATTATAATCAACCTCGGGAACTATCAAAGGTTGATTTATATTATTGTTATCACAAAGCATAAATTTGTGTTGTGACACCTTAATCTAAGATGGCGGCACAATCCAAGATGGCGGCACCCGTTCTGACTTCTGGCAAAGTGCAAGCATCATATACCTTGTTCTGGTGGTGCCTGGCGGCACCACCAGGTGGCTACGCCACCGCTTCGGCATAAAAAAAGTAGGCCTAGTCCCAATAGGAATTGAATTTATGTAGGAAGATTTTATTATCCCCTCAAGCTAAAAGTAGGCCTAGTCCCAATAGGAATTGAATTTATGTAGGAAGATTTTATTATCCCCTCAAGCTAAAAGTAGGCCTAGTCCCAATAGGAATTGAATTTATGTAGGAAGATTTTATTATCCCCTCAAGCTAAAAGTAGGCCTAGTCCCAATAGGAATTGAATTTATATAGGAAGATTTTATTATCCCCTCAAGCTAAAAGTAGGCCTAGTCCCAATAGGAATTGAATTTATGTAGGAAGATTTTATTATCCCCTCAAGCTAAAATGTAGGCCTAGTCCCAATAGGAATTGAATTTATGTAGGAAGATTTTATTATCCCCTCAAGCTAAAAGTAGGCCTAGTCCCAATAGGAATTGAATTTATGTAGGAAGATTTTATTATCCCCTCAAGCTAAAAGTAGGCCTAGTCCCAATAGGAATTGAATTTATGTAGGAAGATTTTATTATCCCCTCAAGCTAAAAGTAGGCCTAGTCCCAATAGGAATTGAATTTATGTAGGAAGATTTTATTATCCCCTCAAGCTAAAAGTAGGCCTAGTCCCAATAGGAATTGAATTTATATAGGAAGATTTTATTATCCCCTCAAGCTAAAAGTAGGCCTAGTCCCAATAGGAATTGAATTTATGTAGGAAGATTTTATTATCCCCTCAAGCTAAAATGTAGGCCTAGTCCCAATAGGAATTGAATTTATGTAGGAAGATTTTATTATCCCCTCAAGCTAAAAGTAGGCCTAGTCCCAATAGGAATTGAATTTATGTAGGAAGATTTTATTATCCCCTCAAGCTAAAAGTAGGCCTAGTCCCAATAGGAATTGAATTTATGTAGGAAGATTTTATTATCCCCTCAAGCTAAAAGTAGGCCTAGTCCCAATAGGAATTGAATTTATGTAGGAAGATTTTATTATCCCCTCAAGCTAAAATGTAGGCCTAGTCCCAATAGGAATTGAATTTATGTAGGAAGATTTTATTATCCCCTCAAGCTAAAAGTAGGCCTAGTCCCAATAGGAATTGAATTTATGTAGGAAGATTTTATTATCCCCTCAAGCTAAAAGTAGGCCTAGTCCCAATAGGAATTGAATTTATGTAGGAAGATTTTATTATCCCCTCAAGCTAAAAGTAGGCCTAGTCCCAATAGGAATTGAATTTATATAGGAAGATTTTATTATCCCCTCAAGCTAAAAGTAGGCCTAGTCCCAATAGGAATTGAATTTATGTAGGAAGATTTTATTATCCCCTCAAGCTAAAATGTAGGCCTAGTCCCAATAGGAATTGAATTTATGTAGGAAGATTTTATTATCCCCTCAAGTTAAAAGTAGGCCTAGTCCCAATAGGAATTGAATTTATGTAGGAAGATTTTATTATCCCCTCAAGCTAAAAGTAGGCCTAGTCCCAATAGGAATTGAATTTATGTAGGAAGATTTTATTATCCCCTCAAGCTAAAAGTAGGCCTAGTCCCAATAGGAATTGAATTTATGTAGGAAGATTTTATTATCCCCTCAAGCTAAAAGTAGGCCTAGTCCCAATAGGAATTGAATTTATATAGGAAGATTTTATTATCCCCTCAAGCTAAAAGTAGGCCTAGTCCCAATAGGAATTGAATTTATGTAGGAAGATTTTATTATCCCCTCAAGCTAAAAGTAGGCCTAGTCCCAATAGGAATTGAATTTATGTAGGAAGATTTTATTATCCCCTCAAGCTAAAAGTAGGCCTAGTCCCAATAGGAATTGAATTCATGTAGGAAGATTTTATTATCCCCTTAAGCTAAAAGTAGGCCTAGTCCCAATAGGAATTGAATTTATGTAGGAAGATTTTATTATCCCCTCAAGCTAAAAGTAGGCCTAGTCCCAATAGGAATTGAATTTATGTAGGAAGATTTTATTATCCCCTCAAGCTAAAATGTAGGCCTAGTCCCAATAGGAATTGAATTTATGTAGGAAGATTTTATTATCCCCTCAAGCTAAAAGTAGGCCTAGTCCCAATAGGAATTGAATTCATGTAGGAAGATTTTATTATCCCCTCAAGCTAAAAGTAGGCCTAGTCCCAATAGGAATTGAATTTATGTAGGAAGATTTTATTATCCCCTCAAGCTAAAAGTAGGCCTAGTCCCAATAGGAATTGAATTTATGTAGGAAGATTTTATTATCCCCTCAAGCTAAAATGTAGGCCTAGTCCCAATAGGAATTGAATTTATGTAGGAAGATTTTATTATCCCCTCAAGCTAAAAGTAGGCCTAGTCCCAATAGGAATTGAATTTATGTAGGAAGATTTTATTATCCCCTCAAGCTAAAAGTAGGCCTAGTCCCAATAGGAATTGAATTTATGTAGGAAGATTTTATTATCCCCTCAAGCTAAAAGTAGGCCTAGTCCCAATAGGAATTGAATTTATGTAGGAAGATTTTATTATCCCCTCAAGCTAAAAGTAGGCCTAGTCCCAATAGGAATTGAATTTATGTAGGAAGATTTTATTATCCCCTCAAGCTAAAAGTAGGCCTAGTCCCAATAGGAATTGAATTTATGTAGGAAGATTTTATTATCCCCTCAAGCTAAAAGTAGGCCTAGTCCCAATAGGAATTGAATTTATGTAGGAAGATTTTATTATCCCCTCAAGCTAAAATGTAGGCCTAGTCCCAATAGGAATTGAATTTATGTAGGAAGATTTTATTATCCCCTCAAGCTAAAAGTAGGCCTAGTCCCAATAGGAATTGAATTTATGTAGGAAGATTTTATTATCCCCTCAAGCTAAAAGTAGGCCTAGTCCCAATAGGAATTGAATTTATGTAGGAAGATTTTATTATCCCCTCAAGCTAAAAGTAGGCCTAGTCCCAATAGGAATTGAATTTATGTAGGAAGATTTTATTATCCCCTCAAGCTATAGTTAGTAGGCCTACATTGAGAGAATTGATTATAGTCCCGGTGCCCCCCCCCCTCTTTGTTTTCAATAGCCTAGCCTAGGTCAAATTGATACATTTTAGTAGCGGCAGCAAATTGATACATTTTAGTAGCGGCAGCGAATTGATACATTTTAGTAGCGGGCAGCGAATTGATACATTTTAGTAGCGGCTGCAAATTGATACATCTTAGTAGCGGCTGCAAATTGATACATCTTAGTAGCGGCTGAAAATTGATACATCTTAGTAGCGGCCAAATTGATACATCTTAGTAGCGGGCGCAATATCATGTGACCTCAGTCCTGACTTCTGATTGGTCAAAAAATGGCGGCGGCTGCAGCGTGATTTCTGAGTGTCCAATCAGCACACAGCTTAGAGGTCACGTGATCAGTAGAAATCCAACATGGCGAGCGCCAACTCGCATCGATTCGAATCGATAAAATTGCTCAAATTGGTCCAAATAGCCACCATTCCACCCCCCCACCACATGTTTTCGGCCTAGAATTCGAAAATAAAGAGAATGGCGCTGGTCGCAACCCTGAAAACAAAGTAGATCCGGAGATATCGACTCGTCGGCACGCAGAAAATTGTCGAAATCCAACATGGCGAGCGCCAACTCGCATCGATTCGAATCGATAAAATTGCTCAAATTGGTCCAAATAGCCACCATTCCACCCTCCCCCCCCCCCCCCACCACATGTTTTCGGCCTAGAATTCGAAAATAAAGAGAATGGCGCTGGTCGCAACCCTGAAAACAAAGTAGATCCGGAGATATCGACTCGTCGGCACGCAGAAAATTGTCGAAATCCAACATGGCGGGCGTCAACTCGCATCGATATTTGACAATTTTCGGCGCGCCGACGAGTCGATATCTTGTGTTCTAAGCCGTTTTGAAGGCTGTAACCTGTCCCATTCTCTTTATTCTCGAATTCTAGGCCGAAAACATGTGGTGGGGGGTGGAATGGTGTCTATTTGGACCAATTTGAGCAATTTTATCGATTCGAATCGATGCGAGTTGGCGCTCGCCATGTTGGATTTCGACAATTTTCTGCGTGCCGACGAGTTGGACTAGTGAAAAAACGCCAACTTCACATCAATATATTGTTTTGATGCTAAGTATTTTCATTAAACTAACAACAGGAGTTATCACCATTTTTAGTAGGGAATACAACAGAGCAATATTTGAAATGGTACAATACTGAAATCATGTAGAAAATTACATTCTCCCAACATTCACTTTTTTTTGGCAGAATCTGAGTTTTTTTTTCAGTTTTTTAAAGAAATCTCTTATTTTAGGTGATTTAACTTCTTTTTTTCCCATTTCTTTTTACAGATATAGATACCTGAGGTGTTTTGCAAAAGAATGATATAGCTCAAATAGTCCACAGGATATTTCATCAAGTTGTAACAGATCAGGCAAAACATGTCTGCACAAAAAAACAGGGTGACTATATAAGAGTGGGCTTGACCTAGTTTCATAGCGTTACAGCGAACATAGCCCACTCCAAATATGTGAGGAATGCTGTAATATCTAGTGGATAGATTTGGTTGGTGCTAGATTTTATTGTAAGGCATGAGGCTTGTATGAAGATTAAATACCAGATTTAATTTGATACCATGTTTTTTTGTAGGGTATAGCTATCAGGATTTTTAGAAGTATATACAGTACTGCTGTAAAACCTCGCGTATAAGCCCCACCCCAAGTTAAGGCTGATCCTAAAAGCCGTACTGGCGCACTGAATGTGCCAATTTTAGTACTGTACTATAGTGGCAAAAACTCGCGTATAAGCCGCGCCCTGACCATGGGCCGATTCTATAAGCTGCACTGCCAATCTGATTCACGTAATAGCCGCGGCTAGTTTTATGGTGGTCTCCATAATAAGACCCCTATGCAAACCTGCTTTTATTCTTGGCAGGTTTGGCTTTTACACGAGACTTAAAGATACTCAGTGTGGGTTTCAATATTTCAAAATCAAGATCCGATACCAGTTTATACTAGGTTCCAGGGGTGCATTCATGCGTCAGGACGACGGAAAATTGGCGTAAGCATATAGGTGTGTAGCTGGTTGCATTATAAACCAATCAGATAACACCCTGCATTCACTGCAGAATTCTTAGGGGGCATTATGTAACAGCTTGTACCCATTGTGATTGCTGTATCAGTGCTTGTCTCGCCGGTACAAGGTTAAGTTATAGAGCCGCCCACAGGACGTCCAGCCTGACCCCTATAGAAGTACCGTAAATTCCCGCGTACTACCCGCGGGTTGTACGCGAACCAAACTCTGCTTTCATTTGATACCAGACATGCCTATATAGGGTGCGGGTAATACAAGGGTTTTTATCACTATAGAACAGTACTAAAATTGACATTTTCAGATCAAAAATCGGGTTATAGGATTCTCCTGAGTTGGGGGTGCGGGTAATACGCGAGATGCGGGTAATACGCGGGAATTTACGGTAGTATGCAGCAGGATTTAATAATGATCGCTTCTACTTACGGCTTCCTTCTTGTCCTTCTCCTTCTCCTCGTCTTCCTTCTCTTTCTCTTCCTCCTTCTTCTCTCCCTCCTCTGTCTTGATTTCCTTCTCCTTCTCCTTAGATTTGTCCTCATCTACTTGCATGGGTTCAGCCTAGAGAGGTAAAGTCAACATTATAACACTTACACTTACCTAACATTAAAAACAGGCCCCGCGCAGGTATTATAGAGAAAAGTCGGACTTTCCTATTGAGTAAATTCTACGTGAGTTATAATACACTTTCATTTGATACAAAACATGCCTACATAGGGTGTGGCTTATACTTTTTAAAGTCATCTATAGTACTAGATTAGCAATTTTCAGAGTCCAAGTGCGGCTTATAGAATCTGCCAGGATTTTATAATATATGCAAGAATACACAGATATCGGTACATACCTCCTCTTTCTTCTCTTCACTGGCCTCTCCCTCTGGTTCCTTCTTCTCCTTATCTTTCTTCTCCTCTGTCTCCTTGGATTCTTCTGTCGTCTCTGCCTTTGCTTCCTTGTCCTCACCTAGACAAATACAAATACCTTAGTCAGCTAGGATTATATTTTTAAATGACCCATTTCTGAAAACTGTATTATTGTGATGGGTCATCTCTCATTGACAGAACACCAGTTACAGTATGAAGCCTATCAATCCCCTATACCGTTCTCTTAATACTAAAACTTGCAATTGGATGACCAGTAGCCTGAAGCTGGCTCCTATTTCCTTGAAGTTGTCTTTACCCTTTTATAACGGTAAACCATTTACAAATGCATGGTGCCCTAAAGCTTCAGTTCTATTTGTTGTCATGATGCACTAATGCATTTGGTGCATCATGTATCAAACTGGTAGGATCAGCATGATGCATGAATGCAGCAGGGCCAAGCTACTCCCCGGGGCTGCATTCATGCATCATATGGACAAAGGGTTATAGAGGTACAATGCAGCCCTTAGAGGTTTTACACTTCCCAAAATGATACTGTAAACGTAGATATTTTTGCACATACATGTGTATATATTTTCGTGAATTTGCTAAAAAGTACTATTTCATGTGTATTTGAATTTGCGTATTTTGGAATATGGTAGTTATATGACTGTATTGGATAAATATTTACTCTGTACACAATTTCACAAATTTTCATTTCTGCGAAATAACACGTTTCCAGTAGCCTCACCTTCCTCCTTCTCAGGTGCGGTGCCGGCGATGCCGCTCTTGTCGAGCCCGAAGCTGGCGTCCACTTTCTTGCCTTCCTTCATGGCGTCCTCTACAGACTTGACGTGAGCGTCAATCAGCGCCGGGGGAACCTCGTCCTTCATCTTAGCAAACTCCTCTGTAATATAAGGATAATACGTGTTACTATGGGAACTGGGGGAACTCCTCTGTAATATAAGGGTAACACATGTTACTATGGGAACTGGGGAAATCCTCTGTAATATAAGGGTAATACGTGTTACTATGGGAACTGGGGGAACTCCTCTGTAATATGAGGGTGATACATGTTACTATGGGAACTGGGGGAACTCCTCTGTAATATGAGGGTAATACATGTTACTATGGGAACTGGGGGAACTCCTCTGTAATATGAGGGTAATACATGTTACTATGGGAACTGGGGGAACTCCTCTGTAATATAAGGGTAATACATGTTACTATGGAAACTGGGGGAACTCCTCTGTAATATAAGGGTAATACATGTTACTATGGAAACTGGGGGAACTCCTCTGTAATATAAGGGTAATACATGTTACTATGGAAACTGGGGGAACTCCTCTGTAATATAAGGGTAATACATGTTACTATGGAAACTGGACACAGGTTACTATGGGAACGGGAGTAACTCCCCTGTAGGGGTAGAGACACGTTATTATGGGAACAGGAGTAACTCCTTTGTAATAAGGGTTAATACATGTTACTACAGGAACTGGACAGGAGTGGCAATATTACCATGGTAACCTAGGTTACTCATCAGAATACAATGTAATTCCCTCTGACTATCAACATTCTATAGATGTGAAATGTATCTCATAATTTTCTTGTTACTGAATCTACATTTTTCAACGGGTTAGGCTGGGGTATAAACCTATTTAATTATATCACCTGTTTATAAACAGGCCATGAGACATGTACCCACAAGGGCAGCCTAAAAGTGCTGACTCATCATTAAGGTAGGGTACTCACCGAGGGCTGACTTGGCGGCGGTGCTGGCCACACGGGGGTCCACTACGGAGGCCAGGAAGGCCACGGTGGACATGATGGGGTTTCCTGTCTGTGAGAACGGGATGGGCTGGTACGCCAACGGGCCTGCACAAGGAACAAGGACAGATCATGACGCTTAATGTTTAGTTAAAGGCACACTGTTTTATTTGCTGTTCCATCTCTGCATCATTTACATCAGGATAAAGTCATGTCCAGTTTGTATAAGCAGTATATCTAATAGTATCTCATTATCTTTGAATATATAAAGCATTTTTTAAACTAGTTCCACTATCACTTGAATACAAGTAAAATGTTTTGAACAAAAATTCTATCAATATCTGTGCTGTAAACGTAAACTACCTCCCTGAAGAAGTGGACTAAACGTTAACTTGTCTGGTTTTGTGTGGCTAGCAATACTTTATCAATTATATAACTATTCTGGATGAATATTCGCGCTGTACATATTTTCGTAGATTATAATTTCTGGCGAAATTCTAAGAAATATGTACAATGTGAAATAAAGTATGTTAACAATATCAACCCTTTATGGACGGGTTGATGCCTTAATACATCATACCCTTGGTCGTCATGATGCACGAATGCAACCATGGCGAGTAACTCCCCAGTGCTGCATTCAAGCATCATGCCGACCATATGGGGTTCCTGTAGGGTCGGCATGATGCACCAATGATGAAAAATGTCGTATTTTAGCGACATGTATCCTTAAAGGGTTAACATAGATTGCTGGTATGTTAGCCGTATGAATACTGAAACGTGGATAGGTCGTGTTACCTAGGTGGTTGCCGATGTCCTCCTCCAGGTAAGGGTCCTCTATAGGGAGCCGCAGGAAGTGGAGGATGCACTCATCCTGGGTGCGGCTACCCACGTGCTCACACACCTACACACACACAACATCAATAATAAATTATTTAAATGTACTTTTTTTTACGACATTGCATCTGTCGTAAATGTACGCGAATCAAACTCTTCATTAATTTGATACCAAACATGCTGCTATAGGGTGTGGGTTATACAAGGGCATTAATATTACCATAGAACAGTACTAGATTAGAATTCATCCCTGATATGCTGGTACGAGGTCTGAGAATTTCTATTTTCGGCTTATATCGGGACTTTACGGTAGTTGTCTGACCCAGGGATCCTACTCGCTGGTTGACAAATTTATTGAATTTTTGGTCAAATTTCGGTAGGAAAATAACATAATTCAATGGAAAACCCCGAGCCAAAATGTAGGACTTTCTGCAAAATGTAGGTTGGTTGGTTGGTTGTTGGGTTGCTTTACGCCCTAATTAACAGCTATGGTCATTTCAAGGGCGGTGGTGGTGATTGAATCTATGAGGTGACTGAAGATAGAAAGCATGTCCCTACACTTTTACCGAGACAATGGTTCTTTTACATCCCACACTATATAGGCACAGTGTGAGATGGAAGGCCTTTGATATGCTGTAAGTCTACCACAGCAGGGGGAAGGTCGCAGCTCAATCAGCAGGGTGCTGCTGAGTCTCGAACCCATGTTCTTGTGAGCGCCAGACGAACGCTCTACCTCTGAGCTAGCTCCCCACCCCCCTGCAAAATGTAGGAAAAGTAGTATCTCTGCTCATCCTATAACCAAACCTAGGTCTGAGAATTTCTAATTTTGGCTTATATGCATGAATTTACGGCAGTACCTTGTTCCAGTCGTCCTTGTACATCTCGAGTCCCTCCAACAGCAGGAGAGTCTCCTGGTCCGTCCAGTCCCGTGACAGGGTGGCCGCCCCCTTGTCGTTCACGCCTCCCTTCTTGTTGTAGATGTCAGACCGCAGCCCAAACTGGGGTCGCTCCTTAGGGTCCACCTCCAGACCGTTCTGGTCCTTCTTCTCAAAGTCGACCAGCGCCTTGGCCGCTGACGGCTGTAACACAGACGTTTACATTTTTTTTCAATTAAAAAAGATATTTTAGATTTAAGAAAATATTTTTATTAAATTTAATTGCTTTAGATTAAAAATGCTATCATTATTTCTTTTGAAATTCTAATTCAATTTTTTCTTTAAAATTTTCATTACCTTTCTAGGGGATTGTTATTCAGTCACCTTAAAGGCCCAGTGCCCCTATATATAGAGCTGAGTACCTGTCCCGACTGCACTCTGACTGTTACTGGACGTGCAGTAAGATCTGCGGGTTTAATTAACTTAAATCAACGTTGTAGACACGTACCTGGTTGGTCCTGGGGGGGTTGACGGGCTGCAGGCCTGACGGGGTGTCAGACAGCACATGGAAGTGGGAGGTGGACGGAGGTCCCATCGGGGTCGGGCGGTTCTCTGCATCCACCTGGTAGTTAATGAGGCCCCACTGCTCCAGGAAGGCATGCACCCTGAACACAACCACACACACTGTCAGACATGGTTACCTCATAATGACAGAAGTTCTAATGGTTGCTATGGTTACCTCATGATGACAGAAGTTAAAATGGTTGCTATGGTTACCTCATGATGACAGAAGTTATAATGGTTGCTATGGTTACCTCATGATGACAGAAGTTATAATGGTTGCTATGGTTACCTCATGATGACAGAAGTTATAATGGTTGCTATGGTTACCTCATGATGACAGAAGTTATAATGGTTGCTATGGTTACCTCATGATGACAGAAGTTATAATGGTTGCTATGGTTCCCTCATAACGGCACAGACTACAGTAACAGTTGCTATGGTTACCTCATGATGGCACAGACTACAGTAACAGTTGCTATGGTTACCTCATGATGGCACAGACTACACTATGGTTGCTATGGTTCCCTCATAATGGCACAGACTACAGTAACAGTTGCTATGGTTACCTCATGATGGCACAGACTACAGTAACAGTTGCTATGGTTACCTCATGATGGCACAGACTACACTATGGTTGCTATGGTTCCCTCATAACGGCACAGACTACAGTAACAGTTGCTATGGTTACCTCATGATGGCACAGACTACAGTAATGGTTGCTATGGTTACCTCATGATGGCACAGACTACACTATGGTTACCTCATGATGGCACAGACTACACTAAGGTTGCTATGGTTACCTCATGATGGCACAGACTACATTATGGTTGCTATGGTTACCTCATGATGGCACAGACTACAGTAATGGTTGCTATGGTTACCTCATGATGGCACAGACTACACTATGGTTACCTCATGATGGCACAGACTACACTAAGGTTGCTATGGTTACCTCATGATGGCACAGACTACAGTAACAGTTACTATGGTTACCTCATGATGGCACAGACTACACTATGGTTGCTATGGTTACCTCATGATGGCACAGACGTCCCCGGCCAGGTTGCGTCTGCAGGCGGTGCTGGTGAGGTACTCCTGGGGGTTGAGTCTGTACGTGTCCAGCATGAAGTTACGGTACGCCATGAAGCTGGGGGAACAAGGGGAAGACGTGAGACCAGCTTGAAGCAATATAGCATTTATCAAGTACAATGTATATGATGTAGGCATGTGTTACTTTATAACAGCAGAGTATAGGTGAGTAGCCTCACAGAAGGTGTATCACACACAGCGGTGTATGGTAACGGTACCCTGCATCCTGTTTACTTGGGTCCTGACATGTCATCTCCCACCTTCTAATTAACTCATGTTGAGACTTTTACAGGGTAAGTGTTAAAACCAATAATCACCAATTTGTTGTACACTTCTTATGTTCAAAGATGCACCACAACAGTCTAAATTCTTGATAGAGCTAAATATGTGAATCCTGCTTACATTTCTGGAGTTTTGGACCTGTTCTTGGCGTTGAAGAACTCTGGGAGTCCCCGTCGCTCTACGGCGTGGATGCTGTTATAGTCGAACCAGGAGGCGTAGCTGGGTATGATGATGTGGTGGGTCTGTTCTGTCACCGTGTCGTCATCTGTGATGTCCTTCTGACTGCCCGCTCCCAGGCCTCCCTCACTCCGCGACTTGTCATCGTCATTCTGTGGGGCAGATGGTTTATATTTTACTCATTCATTTGTTCATGTGTGATAGTAACATCTAGCTATTCATGGAGCAATTTCTTATGTTACATGTGAAAATAAATAATTGTAAACTTCATGGTTGCTCATGTCATTATCACTCTGTGAATGTAATATTTATTGGTCATGTGGTTTAAAGCTTTTTCTTTTCTTTCAAGGTACTGTAAACAGATATATTTTCGTGATTAGACATTTTCGCGATTAGACATTTTCACGACTTGGCCGAAAAAATACAATTCCTCAGGTATTTAAAACCGCGGATTCCCAAATTTTGGCACTTTAATTTGATAGTGCATCAATATTCACGAGGGACATAAATTTGCAGATTTTAATTTCGGCGGAATTTGCGAAAATATATACAAGTACAGCACAGAATATTTCCAAGGACAAGAATGAATTTTGTGGTCAATCAATGATTCAAAACCTTCAATTAGAATAAAAAAAGATAGTAAATACTCACAATGCCGTCTTCCTCTACGTCCATGAGCGTGGCGCCCTTGGAGGGCTGGTGGTCCTTATCCAGGTTTCGGGACCCGGTCACTGCAGGAAACACACGGGGTACAAGGTGAGGTACAGGGTACAGCTGGGGCACACCCTGCGGGGGGAGGGGCACCCCCCGCGGGGGGAGGGGCACCCGGGGGGACACAAAGGGACGGGGCGACATGGAGGGGCGCTGTGCTGCTCTAGAGCCACGCTGTGCTGCACCAGACGTGAGTTGTGCTGCACCAGACGTGTGCTGTGCTGCAGGTAAGGGCACCGACATGTAGCGTGCTGCCGCCCCGCGCTGGGGGAGGGACGCCTGGTGTGCAACCCCCATGTGGTGTGGGACAGGTTGAGGTACAGGCCACGACATGGACCCCCGCTGTCCCGACCTCCACCGCAGCGGCCGCAGCTTACCCCCTCTACCCTCCATACCAGACACTAGGGGAGGCCGAGAGAACAGAGCCGGCTTGGCACAGAAGCTAGTCTGGACACTGAAACTAGAGCAGGCTGGGAGCTAGTCTCAACACTAACACTATGGAGAGGCACAAAGCTGGCTTGGACTTAGAACAGGAGACCTCTGGCTGCACGACACAGGCTGAGAGCACAGAACTGGCGCGGAACAGGAGCCCTCTGACCACTATAGAGTAGGCCTAGCACACTGGCCACTAGCAACAGGAGCCAGAGTCTGAACACAAGACTCCCACTGCCTACAGGACACGGGCAGTTTACTTCTTCAGTAATCAAAAGGCTCTAATTTCTCAGCCTGCGATTGGTTTCACTATGAAGCACTTTCTTTTCGTGTGTTTGAGAGCACCGAGCGGATTCTGAAATGTCTGAACCCGCTATTAGGGTAAAGAGCTGAGCTTGACTGCTACTCAACAAGACAATGGTGTAGTGCCTTTAGTGTACAGTCTGTGCCCTGCTGTGTTACAGAAACCTCCCTGAGTCAGTCTGTACAGCTCTGTAGTAACCAGCCCACACACACCAGGTCTCGTCCTCCTCACGACACCACTCGCCTGTACACCGCTCATCTACTCCCACTCATCTAACTAATGTCCTCTCAATCTAACTCAATTATCCTTATTCTCGGTATCAGGTGTCGGTATAACCGTCAGATTGTCTTACTGGTCAGCACGTGTCTCGTTAGGTTAGGTAACAGGCGGCTGTTACCATGATGTGCACTGATTACACACGGGGTGCGTGTCGCCTTAAAGACTCCAGGAGCAACAAGTGCTGGATGACAATACTCCCGTGCCAGGCTGCGGCTCTGTTTATGACTACAAGTAAAACACTCCTGATGTAGGCCCCGGTCCCCCCCCCCGTCCCCCCCCCCCCCACCTCACAACTCAGGCCGAGAAAAAACAAGTTGTGTTCAGGTAGCATGGCCGGAAATAGGGTTGGTAGTTATTTTTAAGACCTTTATATTTTTTCTTTTTTTGGGGGGGTCTTTGTGCCTCCACTCCGACCAACAGCCAGTTTTACATCTATAGCTACAGCAAAACAGGAAGGACCCACAACGCCTTTATATTATTTTTAGCATTTCATAAGTTTTAGTTCATTGGTCAACAGGCACATCACCCTATATATAAATGGTGGTTAGTTTAAAACAAAGCTGACAGCCAGTCTTAATGATTGTTTTCGGCCTAAGTGTGATGCTGGCTGCTTATGCCCCCCCCCCCCCCCCCCCCCCCGCAGGCCATACCACGGCCTTGGTTACCACTACCTGTCCGGTTACCTGCTGGTTACCATGGTTACCATAACAAAGTGACAGGTGCCTACAGCAGGTTGGGGGGGGGGGGGGGGGTTGTGTGTGTGGGGGGGGGGGGGGGGGGGTTAGTTAGCAGTGGTTATTGTTATACAGCAGTAATCACTGAGTGGTACCATAGAACCTGGCGTATACTATAGGCCGCGGCTGGTACGCCAGTCAGATTGACAGTGCAGCTTATTACAGGATCAGGACAAAGTCAAGGTGCAGCTTACACGTGAGTTTTTATGAGTATACTACCGTACTAAATTAACGATTTTCAGACCCCCTGAGAGGCTTATAAGATTTGTTAAAGTTGGCAGTGCGGCTAATATACCAGTATGGCTTGTACGCAAAGTTTTACGGTAATACTGCGGGAGTCTCTGATACACAGGGATACGGCATGGCTGCCAACACACAAACAAGGTAGGTCTGTCGGAGAGTGGAGGCGACCCCCATCCCGTGCTGTGAAGCATGATACACAAACTGAGGCACCTCTGTGAGTGTACCATGATCTGGGAGTGTATCAGGATCTGGGAGTGTATCAGGATCTGGGAGTGTATCAGGATCTGGGAGTGTATCAGGATCTGGTAGTGTACCAGGATCTGGGGGTGTATGAGGATCTGGGAGTGTATGAGGATCTGGGAGTGTATCAGGATCTGGGAGTGTATCAGGATCTGGGAGTGTATGAGGATCTGGGAGTGTATGAGGATCTGGGGGTGTATCAGGATCTGGGAGTGTATCAGGATCTGAGAGTGTATCAGGATCTGAGAGTGTATCAGGATCTGGGGGTGTATCAGGATCTGGGAGTGTATCATGATGCATAAATGCAGCACTGATATTCACCATGGCTGCATTCATGCATCATGCCTACAAAGGGGTAGAGTGAATTTAAGAACTAGTGCACCATGGTGACAAAGTTGCCGGGGGTAGGGGGGATCTTCAATTTGGCAGGGCAGTTACTTGTACTACCGTAAAACCTTGCGTACAAGCCTAACTCGCGTATAAGCCGCACCCCGAGTTTGGGGCGATCATATAAGCCGCACAAGGGGTGTGAATATGGCGACTTTAGTGCTGTTCCATAGTAGCAAAAACTCTCGTATAAGCCGCACCCCGACTCTGGGCCGATTCTATAAGCAGCACCAGTGATCTGACTCCCGAACTAGCCGCGCCTTATACGCGAGGTTTTATGGTACGATGAGCTACGGGGCTCTTCCCTTTGGCGGAACTGTTAATCCTAACGCTGATACAAGACAGGCACTTGTTCAATACCCTGTTGTAGTTCTGAAGACAATGTTGGAGGCACCTTATACCTGGCATTAATCTCGCTGGTACTGTATGTCAATATGAGTTAGGTTTGAGGCTAATTCAAGATGTACAGTCTTTGGGTATTTGACTTAGAATATTGACTTCTAATGGGTTTGATACGTACAGTTTTTGGGTATGTTGACTTCCTGGATGTTGGGTTCTGGGACGGGGTCGTCCATGTCCTTGGTCAGATCCTCCTCCTCGTCCTTCACGGCCGACTTACGTCCTTTAGCCTGACTCACCGCCGGGCTCCGGGCGCTGAAACACAGACATACTCTATGTATATCTATCTACTGTCAAAGTACTTAAATTCACGGGTGTAAATTTTCGCTGAGGTGGCAAAAAAGACTAATTCGCGGGTATCTATTCCATACTGTAGCATACAAGAATTTCGCGGATTTTTCATTTCCGTGAATATAGCGAAAATATATACCCAGCGAAATAAAGAACGACCACAGTATATAAGGTAAGGGTGGTTCATGCCGCTTTAACCCTTTAAGGGCCGCGCATTATTCCCTATGTCAGCATGATGTAGGAGTTACCAGCCTGGGCTGTTATCGTGCATCATGTTCACCCTCCAAGGTTCTGCCACACATTGGTTGGTAGGAAACCTTAAAGACTTTGGTCAATTTTCTGTAGGAAATTAACATAATTTGAAATACAAAAATTTCAGCCAAAAATAGTAAATACTGCGAAAGTAGGAAAAGTGGCATCTCTGATGGTTGGTACATTCCCCAGCATGATGCAGGAATGCAGTCCTCACGGGCTGCGTCCATGTATCATACTGACGGCAAACATATCACGTATAATCACGATGCGGCCATTAAAGGGTTATAGGCAATTAAGACGGCTATAGGATGTTGGTGTGTGGTGGATATTGACTTCTGCCACTAGTAAGACGCTGGTGAACATTGTATGCAGAAGGTTTCTATACGCTGATGTTATGACAGATCATAGAAGATTTTACCGCCTCATTTCTATATGCGAATCGACATATTTTATTGCAAACTGTTTGGTTATGACCTGGAGAAATGGCAAAATTATTCTTATATGCTATTGCTGATCTATATACATGACAAACTTAAAGGGGAACAGGTTTGGGAACTCTTACTCTATGCGAAATAAATCATTTACAAATAAATTACTTACAAAAGTTACTTAAATCAACAATTGAATGTAACAGTAGTATATCTAGCGTAATTTATACCATGCAGAACTTTAACATAGTGATTTACATTATGTCAATGATTATTTAGAGATCCTAAATATTATTTGGGGCGGTGAATTGGGTTAAAAATCAACTACGGCGTGCATTCCCCACATCGCATAATTAACTACTCTCAAAGCAAGCGGTGAATTTGACTGGTTATTTTTACATGCTGTCATGGTTACTGACCCAAAACCGCTTAGTACGCTAGCTCTGATTGGTCGGTGAATGCGTTTATAAATACAGCTGTTGGCTGGTAGGACTAGTGAGTGAACTGCAAACTCCCCCCAACTCATTATTCCGACTACAGATTTAGAACTACACAATCATCCACACGGCAGCCGAGGAACAATTCTCACTCCCAAACCAGGGACAAACAATGAATCTCAGAGCCTGTTTAGTCACCCAAAGCGTGAGAGCTAATGATGCATGTCTGTGCGCTGCGGTTACATTGTGTTAAACATGCGGTCCTCCTCCACACTACAAACACTACACAAGTCACCAGGGGTTACTATGGTAACCGGGGGTTACTATGGTAACTGGGGGTTACTATGGTAACCAGGGTTACTATGGTAACCGGGGTTCCTATGGTAACCAGGGTTACTATGGTAACTGGGGTTACTATGGTAACTGGGGGTTACTATGGTAACCGGGGTTACTATGGTAACCGGGGTTACTATGGTAACCGGGGGTTACTATGGTAACCAGGGTTACTATGGTAACCGGGGTTACTATGGTAACTGGGGGTTACTATGGTAACCAGGGTTACTATGGTAACCAGGGTTACTATGGTAACCGAGGGTTACTATGGTAACCGAGGGTTACTATGGTAACCGGGGTTACTATGGTAACCAGGGTTACTATGGTAACCGGGGGTTACTATGGTAACCGGGGGTTGACAATTGTTACTGGGGGATACCATGGTAACCAGAGGTTCCACGGTAACCGGGGGTTTCTATGCAGGAGCAAACTGCACCAATTCTCCACCTCAGCCCTTCTTAGATTCTTCTTTTCTACTTTTATCTCTACTGCCAGGTGGCTTGTGCTGCTGGTTAGGATTTACTTGTGGTTTGGTTAATTAATAGAGGATTACTGCTGCTGCTGTTGGTGCGGTAAGTCATGAACCGGGGGTGGATTTCAGTCTAGGTTTTTCTAGGATCGCAGTGTTTGTGAAAACTTTAATTTCAACAGGGGCCAATTTGGCACAAGTTGTCAAATATCGATTGCTTTAGAGATATCAACTGCACTCTTCAAGGCGCTATACCATCAGATATTTCAAAAATAATTTTGAAATTTTTTAAGCCACCAATTTGACGTTGAACCTAGAGATTAAATTTATAAGTCAGGCTTACAATGCTATAAAAATATTATATTGATATAATATAATATAAAGTTATATTATTCTCTTGAAATGTCTGGGCAAGCATTGGCTTGATATGCTTGCCAACACCTCTCAAATCATTGGCCAAATTGACTACTGTTTAGCTCATCGGTTAACCCCTTAGCTGTTTTGATGCTGGATGCCATTTGGACATCATGATGCATGAATGCAGCTCTGGCCAGTAACCATGCCAACCGTAAGCCGTTGATACACCAATGCAGTGCTTGCAATGTGTTAGCGCATCACAACGACCAATGTTGCATTTCAGCAACATGCTGCCCTTAAAGGGTTAACCAATCTCCACCGGCGGCCATGTTTTCACAAACACTATTTTACGTGGACCACGCTAAGTGCCTTAACTAGACTCACATGTCGTCTACCGCGTCCTTCGGGGTCCGAGTGGATCTCCGACTGGGCACAATACTACAAACAGCACACACAGTCAACACGCCGTCTCACCCCGCCACAGATACCTCAGCGACTAAGGCCCCGGGAACAAGGTCTTTGAATCCAAGACTCTAGGAACAGGGCCCTAGGAATAGGGCCCTTTGAAACCAGGGCCCTAGGAACCGGGGTTTCAGAAACCAGGGCCTTAGGAACAAGGGTCTTGGAAACTAGGACCCTAGGAACAGGAGCCCTCCAAACCATATTTCAAGGATTCTGATTCAGGGGGCTCCTGTTCTATGGTCCCTGGCTCAGCGGGTATCCTGGTTCAGGGGGCTCTTGTTCCTAGGGCCCTAGATCAGGGGGCTCCTATTCCAAGGTCCCTGGTCAGAAGGCTCCTATTCCAAGGACACTGGTTCAGTAGGCTCCTGTTCCCAGGACCCTGGTTCAGAAGGCTCCTGTTCCAAGGACCCTGGTTCAGGAGGCTCCTGTTCTAAGGTTCTTGGTTCAGAAGGCTCCTGTTCCTAGGACCCTGGTTCAGAAGGCTCCTGTTCCAAGGACCCTGGTTCAGGAGGCTCCTGTTCCAAGGACCCTGGTTCAGGAGGCTCCTGTTTTAAGGACCCTGGTTCAGAAGGCTCCTGTTCCAAGGACCCTGGTTCAGAAGGCTCCTGTTCCTAGGACCCTTGTTCAGGAGGCTCCTGTTCCAAGGACCCTGGTTCAGAAGGCTCCTGTTCATAGGGCCCTGGTTCAGAGGCTCCTGTTCCAAGGACCCTGGTTCAGAGGCTCCTGTTCCAAAGGCCCTGGTTTGGAGGGCCCAACACTCCCAAGGCCCAAGTCTAATATCTCACGACACAACAACGTACAGAAGCCATGCCCACCAATCAGAATCAAGTCAAAAGGAATTTAATTTTAAGGCGTACAAAACTAAACAGCCAACTCCGCCTGAAGTAATGACTGCCTCTTTCCCTGTATCAGCCCTTGTACCATGCACAAGGAAATCACACCTTTCCGTAACCTTGAGGAGAGAAACCGCTCCCACCCCGCGACATGAGGATTATTCACCTGCCGTCACTCCCATGTTTTATTTAAAGCTTACAGAAGATGCAGTATCTACTGGTTTACCACCAAATGCTTAATTGTACCAAGCTAAGCTGTACGGGGGTAAGCTACCCGGGATGGAGCCTTAACCCTTTAAGGACGGCATGATGCCTCAAGGCTGCAGGTTCCTTTGTCATCACGATGCACCAACGCAGCGCCGGCGAGGTACGACTAACCAGCTCGCACTGCATTAGTGTATCATGCCAACCATTCAGGAGTGCATCAACCCCATAGGGCCGGCTAGATGCGTGAATGCAGCACTGGCGAGTTACTCACCAGGGCTGCATTCACGCATCATGACGACACAGGGTATAACACATTAAAGCACCGTGCTGGCCTTAAAGGGTTACGGTAGAGGCGACTTCAGGCAGAGTGGAGGGCGACTTTAGAGCAGACACCGAAAACTAATTACGGAAAAGCGTCTCATCATATAGGCACTAAGCTCAAGACATAATATGGTAATAAATGTGACATCATGTGATATACGCAGTCATTGACATTGTAACGTCATCAAAATATGTACCGTAAAACCCCTCCTTTAAGACGACCCCGCCTTTAAGACGACCCCCCTGTATATGAAAAAACTTGACAATGGTTTCCTCTTTAATCCTACATAAGAAAACCCCGCCTTTAAGACGACCCCCTAGTTGGTAAAAATAAATCCCAAAATCAGGCCGTCTTAAAGGCGGGGTTTTACGGTAGTCATAAAGTGTGACGTCATCAAAGTATGGAGTCATAAAGTGTGACGTCATCAAAATATGGAGTCATAAAGTGCGACGTCATCAAAATATGGAGTCATAAAGTGTGACGTCATCAAAAAATGGAGTCATAAAGTATGACATTATAATTATGACGTCATCAAAATAAGACGTTGTTTACATTATGAACATGTGACGTCAGGATGTAGTATATGACATCAGCGACTCACCTCTTGCGCTTCTTGCCGGTGGAGGGAGGGGGTGACGGGGAGCGCTTCCTCTTGTCCTTCTTCTTACGGCGGTCGGGGTCGGGGCTCTGGCTGATCTACACGGGGGGAAACAGGAGGACATGTGTGACACATCACGGTGAAGGGAAGGAGGCAGTAAACCCATCAATGAGTCAGCATTTATGGTAACAGTGAGCTCTCATTGTGCACCATGGTATGGATGAAAATGACTTCTGTGACAGTCATCAACTCCTTTGTCAAGTAGGTTTAGTCTTTATTTAGGACTCGTATGGAGCAGATTGGTAGAGAACTATTTCAAAATTGAAAACCTAGTATTTTCTAACCGACTACAAGACCATTTGCTAGGTGAGATGACTCTACAAATGAGAATATGCAAAATGGGAGAAACAGTAAAAATTCAATAACAGATATCACGTTGAATAAAACACAATGAAATGAATGCCAACTAGCACAGCAAACCGCTAACACATACGGCAAGCACAACAAGCACGCGCATGGACCATATGGGGCTACTGTAAACGTATTATATTTCGCGCTGTACTTATTTTTTCGGATTTCGCAGATTTTAAAATCCGCGAAAATTTGTCCAGAGCGAAAATTGATCCAATATAGCTCTGTAACTATCATCTTTGAAAAATCCGAGAATTTAAATCCCAGCGAAATTGCATTTATTAGCAAATCCGCGAAAATTTATACCAGCGAAAATATCTACGTTTACAGTAACAGTTACCTGTGGTACACACGGGGGGCGGGGGGAGGGGGGCCCGGTGGGTGTACCCGGGTCAGAGTCAGACGCAGCATCCACACACTCTACTGCAGCTACCACATGCACCTACAACATGGCGCTACAATCACTAAACTACTTCCTTTTTTTTTAATTATAAAATTGTTTAATGTTTATTTTTGAACCACCTAGCTACACATCACATTAGAATTTAATCATCTTCTTGAATGTTTATTAAAATTCACGATAACAGAGAATCTTGGAGGAATTCGTGTTTTGATGGTTTTAATAGTCATCTTTTTAAGGGACTACAGTTCCCCAACTTCATTTCTTGTTTTTTCGTTATCTAATTTTGTTATTTTTGAATGTTTATTCAAATTCACGATGACAAAGAATCTTGGCAGTAATTTCTTTCGATATTATTGATAACCATCTTTAATTGATGATTATTCCTTTTATTTTAACATTGTCATATGTGACAATATGTCACATTGGTAAGGGTGGTTTGTCTAGAATAGCATGCACCCTTGCTTTTCCAAAGCCATGCTCTACGTGGATTACTTTCACGGCCATAACCTGGTATGAAGGGCGACAGTTGAAACGGTTTCGAGGAACACTGATGGGAAATTCAAGGGATCAATAGTGGGAGATTCAGGGACAAACCGCTAGCCATTTAAGGATTGTTACCATGACAACGATCGGACTACATGCGGGCTTGTTCCCGATGTAAAGTTGGATGGAGTTGGACATTTTAGTAGAAAGAGGTGAAATGTGTATGGACAGAGGAAAAGGTGACACGCAAACGCCGGCCGGCCAAAATACAAACTACCAGGGTCTGCCTCGCTCTACGGGGTTGTGTTGTGTGTGTGAGGGGATGAGGTTTCAGACACAAGACCATACATGCAAACTCATGGCAAAAATAAATCAAATAAATTTTAAAGTAAAATCTTAATTAATTTTAAGTCTGATCAGACCTGTCTTCTAGTATCAAAACTAGTTTATTTTGCCAAAAAGTCTCATTTACTTTCAGCTCCCTAAAGTACATAGGAGCCTTTGCAATGCTCTGGGAAATGAATATTCTGCAATATTTCATCCTTGTTACTGTGAAGAGATTTTGTGGAATAGTGAAGTGAAAATACAAAGACAAGTTTCCATGTGTGGCCGCGGCTGGTGATATGATGAGCTTGTAGAGGGGTCAGTGGGGGAATGTGCCAAAATGATTCTCGGGGAGGGTATCTTGGGTTGTTTACGCGCTAATAAGATGCCAGGAGAGGGTATCTTGTGCTGTGTTTTTTGTCAGTGGATTTCGCTCACTTCACTTTTCCATGACAAAAATCCATCGATTTAAAAAAAAAGTGTTTTTTTTTTATTGCTCGCTCACACCATTTTTTCAAAACTTGAAAAGTAAAATCCATTGACCAACTTCTCTTTTTCGGTGTGGCCTATGTATATATATTGAGCTGTGTTCTATAGGGGAACGTGCTAATATGATGCAGGGGTATCTTGGGTTGTGTACGTGCCAATACCATTCTCAGGGAGGGTATCTCAGGTGGTATCTGAGGGGTGGGTTTCAGAGTGCAGTGTGTGTATTCATGTATTACCGTGTCGTTGTCGTTGTCTGAGTTATCGCTGAGTTCGGCCTGAGTCGTGTCTTTGCGGCGTTTACACGAGCGCCGGTTGTGACCCGGCAGCCCACACTCCTGGCACGTCATGTTGCGTGACTTGGAGCCACCCTGACCTCCGCCAGGTTTCTTGGTGAGAGACGGAGAATAATAACTAAGGCTGCTCTGAGGGAGACCACAGAGGAGGAGGAGGGGGGGGGTGACAGTGTGAGGGGGAGGGAGGAAGGCTGAGTGGCGAGAAGTGTCAAGACTCGAGAGTGTCGAGGGTGCTTTGAAGTTCAAGTGGCCACTTCATTCTGATAACTTCTGATAATTTTAATATTTTGGGCGGAGGGAGCGAAAAAAAGAAAGAAAGTTGCCGTATAGGGGAAGCTAAGCCACAACATTTTCCAAGGGCCAGAGGGAAAATAATTAAAAAGAGCATGGAAAACCCCTCTTTTGGGCAATCAAATGAAGGTATATTGAGCAATTTTTATGTTTGGTTTTGCTGGTCAGCATTTTTTTTAGTATTCTATATCTTTTTTTTTGGTCAAATTCTTTGAAAAATCCCAGAGGACATAGACCAAAAAATTATCGATAATCCAAGTTATCAGAATCAAACGGCCTAGCTAAGGCTGCCATTAGGAAGCCTACAGATGGGTGTGTGGGGGTGACAGTGGAGAGGGGAGGAAGGAAAGTGAGAGCTACATAGTGGGCAGAGGTGTCGAGACGGGAGAGGTGTCGAGAGTGTAGTGAGGTTGAAGTGAAGAACGGTCGCAGTGACATTTGAAATTCGGCAGTAAGAACATTCTGCCTGTGGCACAGACTCCAGTTAAGAGCTGCTGCCTTAGACACTGTTCCAATAGAGCACGATTTCAGGGGGTGACAGAAACAGACCACACAGAATCTCGCGGTCTAGAGTGAGGGGAGAGGTGATGACAAAGGACGAACTACTTTGTTTGCTCTAAAAATCAAAGGATGCCGATCGAAATATTTATCATTGATATAAAATGCGTTTCAATGATTTAAAGTTTAGATGAGATTCATCCATGTTTCTTATTCTTTTTGGTTACTATATTCTTTATTATTTTTGATCTGTTGCAACTTTTCAGTTTATATTAAAATTTCGGTTTCAAGTGTTTTATCCTCAGGATTTTTAAACCGCAGACTCGTAATTATAAATTTCATGAAAATCTTGTAAATGGCAAGACGATTTATTGTTGTACCGATAATATCTGGCTTGTTTGACTAGCACTTAGCGGTAGGAAGGCATTGTTTGTAAGCAGGGTGAAGACGTAGACGGTGAAAAGCGGGGTGTAGCGTACAGGGGTGACATGGCTGAGCCTCACCAAATCCATCCAATGAAATATCTATGACCGGTCAACGTCTCTGACCTGTTGACATCTATGACCGGGGTAGGTCGCATCAGTATACCCCCCCCCCCCCCCCACACACACATTGTACAACATGTTTTACGCCAACTTTCATGCATTTGAACAAAAATATTAAAAGTTGTGTTCAGGACAATTTTTTTTTAGAAGTATGAGACGAAATTCCCCCCTTTTTCGCATATCAGTAAAAAAAAAAGTCAGTTAAAACGTATTTTTTTGTATAAAAAACATCAAAAATGCCTCCCAAAAAAAGAGAAAAAAAGTTTGGGCATGGCCGAAAATATGGTCACGATACCTGAACGCGACAATTTTTTTTGGCTTCTCTATTCTTGTTTATCCAACAGCACCATATAAGCTGTTTTCATATAAAACAGTCTTATGCGTCAATCAGTCATAGATGTTCACCGGTCATAGACATTTCAATTGGATCTATTTGGTGATACTGCGCCATATAGAGGGGTGGTTCAAGTGTCTTAGGGAATAAAACTTCATTCATTTTTATTATCTTTTTTTTTTTTGTGCAGGATGGATTAAAGATGAATGTATAGCTATTACATGTAATACTTGCTTTCTAAAATCTTATGGGGAGGGGATTGATGATTTTATGTGATTTATAAACTACTGTATTATGTGTATAACTTTTATAGATCTGAGTCAATAATTTAGACATTCTCTACGTTCTAATAGACAATACATAATAACACAACTAAAAGCATTACAATATATCTGCTGAAAATTATATAAATATTGAAAAATAAAAACAAAAATGAAACTGTCAAAAAACAAATGAAATAAAAATAGCATGTCTATAAAGTGACCGTACATCAAAATTTAAAATAAGCATTACCGAAGCATAGACCAAAGCGATACAACAGTTACGCCATTTTGCACAAAGCACAAAGCCTTGACTCCAAGTTAGATCGCCTTAAGCTTCTGACAAGGCTGTCATCTTGTAGCTACAGTGAAATCATAATGGTGGAAACTGACTCGTATGAAATGGTGAGAAACCTCTATAATGTTATCGTGACAAAGACTTGACTTACATCATCCAACGTCAACTTGAGGCGAGAAGACTTCTTCTTTTTGTTGGTTGTAGCATCGATCTGACGGTAACAAAGACAAGGGTGTTCCTCGTTAGAAAAGAATGAGCAATGTATCGTAAAGTCTCGCGTAGAAGCTGCGGCTTGTAGAACGTCCGACTCAGCTTCCTTTTGATATCAAACATGCCTATATAGGGTGAGGGTTATACGCAAGTCAGGCTTATACGCAAGGTTCTATGGTAATACTAAATTAACGTCTGGCATAAGTAGTTTACTGATTTTCAAATTTTGGAGGGTATTTCTTTTAAATTCATTAAGGAAAACAAAAGCATTTGTATCCCTTTTTAAGGGCAGCATATTGCTAGAATGTAACCAGTGTTGCCGAAAACTTTTTCTCAACGCAGGCCAAGGTGGCCTGCGTCTTGGCATCTTACGCAGGCCATTTCGTTTTCACGCAGGCCATGTGAATTTGATATTTTAAGCTACCTTCATAAACTTTATTATAGCTTGTACTAAACTATGCAAAACTTAAAAGAAACTGAAAAAACTATTCAATTTTACAAACATGGCTCTATCTTCGCTTCTAATTGGCCGATCTGAAAAATTCTTTCACCATTAGGAAGCTGAGATCATGGCAGGCCATTGTGGCCTGCGTCCTAAGGCCCTACGCCGGCCGTTAAGATTCTACGCCGGCAAAGCCGGCGTGCCGGCATTATTTTGGCAACACTGTGTAACCATGGCGAATAACTCGCCAGTGCAGCATTCATGCATCATGCTGAACCTACAGCGTGATACACTCCCAAAGTACCGACATAATGCATCCAAACCATCACTTGCGAGTTACAGGCGGTCACTGCACCGGTGCATCATGACCACAAATGAACAGGACCCTACACTAACCCTTTAAGGATGGCATATCGCTAAATTTTACGTTGGTTGTCATGATGCTGACTCTTTGGGAATGCCTCAACCTCCTAAGATAGGTCGTGTTGTACCTTCTCAAATAAAAAATAAATAAATTCATGCTTGAATGCAGCACTGGAGAGTTCCTCGCCAGGGCTGCATTCAGGCATCATGACGACCAAGGGCATGATGCATTATGCCGTCCTTAAAGGGTTAAGAGGTATCATGGCGTCATCAAAATGCCCCTACCTCGTCGTCCTCACTCAGGTAGTCCTCCTCGTTCATCCACTCGTTAAAGTCATCCAGGTCCAGCAACCAGCGGGCGTTTACCTACAAGGTCACAGCAAGGTCAGTATAAGGTCATATCAAGGTCAATAAACCAGCAACCAGCAGGCGTTTACCCACAAGGTCACAGCAAGGTCATATCAAGGTCAATAAACCAGCAACCAGCAGGCGTTCACCTTCAAGATCATTACAAGGTCAGAAGGTCACCGCAAGGTCAGTTTATGGTCATGACAAGGTCAATACACCAGCAACCAGCCCGCATTAACCTACAAGGTCACAGCAAGGTCAGTACAAGGTCATATCAAGGTCAATAAACCAGCAAACAGCGGGCGTTCACCCACAAGATCACATCAAGGTCATAACAAGGCCATAAGTTAACAAGGTAGCTACAAGGTCACATCAAGGTGATTACAATTACACAAAATTGCGTTTTATTCTCAATCTATAGTCTCCAGTTTTTCGTATCTACACTTGAGGAACCTACCTCATTGTACTCATTGATTTTCATAATAGCGACAAGGGAATTCTAGTTTCATTTATAAGATACAGAAGGCGTCTTTACCTCCCAGGCGCCCTCGGGTTCCTTGGGTGTCTCTGGGTCGTGCTCTATGGAGGCGTCCATACTCCAGCTGTCGTAGCTGTCAGGGAAGTACCACCAGTGTATCAGGGTGTAGCGGTCCCGCTTCAGTACCGGCCGCAGGTACTCCTCTGTAACACACACATACAGGTTATAGTTAGTACCATGAGTGTATCAGGGAGTACCATGAGTGTATCAGGGAGTACCATGAGTGTATCAGGGAGTACCATGAGTGTATCATGAGTGTATCACGGAGTACCATGAGTGTATCAGGGTGTACCATGAGTGTATCAGGGTGTACCATGAGTGTATCAGGCAGTACCATGAGTGTATCAGGGAGTACCATGAGTGTACCATGAGTGTATCAGGGAGTACCATGAGTGTACCATGAGTGTATCAGGCAGTACCATGAGTGTATCAGGGAGTACCATGAGTGTATCAGGGAGTACCATGAGTGTACCATGAGTGTATCGGGGAGTACCATGAGTGTATCAGGGAGTACCATGAGTGTATCAGGGAGTACCATGAGTGTATCAGGGTGTACCATGAGTGTATCAGTGTGTACCATGAGTGTATCAGGGTGTACCATGAGTGTATCAGGGTGTACCATGAGTGTATCAGGCAGTACCATGAGTGTATCAGGGAGTACCATGAGTGTATCAGGGTGTACCATGAGTGTATCAGGCAGTACCATGAGTGTATCAGGGTGTACCATGAGTGTATCAGGCAGTACCATGAGTGTATCAGGGAGTACCATGAGTGTATCCGGGTGTACCATGAGTGTATCAGGGTGTACCATGAGTGTACCATGAGTGTATCAGGCAGTACCACCAGTGTATCAGGGTGTAGCGGTCCCGCTTCAGTACCGGGCTCAGATACTCCTCTGTAACAACATGTCTAACATGAATGCCTGTGTTAATCACATACTGTATCCGCCTTTTTGCGCAGGTACTCAAATTAGTGCATCTCAAGGCCTAAAAAGAAAAAAAAAGTTGAGTTCCGGTAACATGGCCAAAAATAAACAGGGTCGGTAGGTCGGATTCTTCTTTTAAACAATTTTTTTTTTGGTCAAAAATGTCAATTTTAGTAGTAAGAACGCCAAAAATGTCATAAATTTCCTCAAAAAAAATTAGGGTCGGCCCCAAAAACGTAGGGTCGGTCGGGACACCGGAACACAACCTTTTTTTTTTTAGGCCTAAGAAGATGTGGTTTCCTTTCCCATATTCGGCAGTCAAGTGAATGAGAATTCCATGTCTGATGTCCAATCATGTATGTGGCCACTTAGCCTGATCGATAGTGTTTTAATGGATTACACCATTTGTCAGTATGAATGCACCTGGCGAATGAGTCACTACTGCTGCATTCGTGCATCCTGCCAGCCCTACAGGTTGGCAGGATGCACGAATGCAGCAGTGGCAAGGAACTCCCCATTGCTGCATTCAAGCATCATGCTGACGCTATGGGGTTTAGACATTCCCGAGGAGTGATCAATGCAGCACCAGTGAGTTACTTGCCAGTCCTGCATCATAAAAACAACTAGCGACAGGCTACCCTTAACATGTTAACCGTAAGTATCAACCTACCCTCGTCAGCGTTCTCCGGCAGAGCCCCCACTAGATGTGCAGCATTATGTGTTATGTATAAGTGGTAACCTACCCTCGTCAGCGTTCTCCGGCAGAGCCCCCACTAGATGCGTAGCGTCGTCAGCGCTGTCCACCAGCTGACCTTGGTGGCGCTTGACGATGTCCTTGAGCTTGCCGGCCAGCCCCTTCTCCACGTCCTGGGTGATGTAGATCTGGGGCATCACCAGACACTTGTTGGCCACCAGCGTCTTCTCAATGTTCATGAACATCTCCACGTTACGGTCCATGCGGGAGGGGCTTTGGAAGTCAAACCGCCGCCTGTAATAGTTATATCAGTTATATCAATGTTACGTACAAGTCAAACTGCCGCCTGAAACAATTATATCATTTATATTAATGTTTAAACCTGAAACAGTGATATTGATGTTATGTATAAGTCAAAGTGGGTCATGAAAAACATATATTATCTTATATATTATAGTTCGCGAGTTTTAAGCAAAAAAAAAGAGGGGAAAAAAGCCTCTCTCGTCATATTCCAAGTTTTTTTTTTGTGGGGGTTTGGAAGTCAATTCGCCTCCTAGTACAGTAAACGGTAACACAGACAGTCTTTACTCAAGAGAATGAAATACATGCCAGTTAAAAACCCCTTTAATCCGGGCCAGACAAACTACATTTCCGTCACCATGAAACATTATGTCACCATGAAACAGATGGTTAGCAATTGGCCTTTCTCAGAAAGTCCCTGTATGCCATAGCTTGTATTCAAGTCATAACCAGCTGCCTATATAGGGTGCAGCTTATCATGAAGGGTTTTGTAGTATACTACCGTATAATACGCAAGTCCGAATTCGGCTTTTAGGATTATCCAGAGGATTTAGCTTCTACACAAAACTCTACGGTACTTCATAACATGTGTGCAATATGAACTCTACTCACCATCCCTGGTCACTCTTGAATTTGAAAACCGCCGCAAGAATGTGACAGAGGGCACCGCCAGGTTTGAATTCCAAGAAACAGCGCATCTACAAGTAAACAAAGGTGTCCACTAAACTCAACACACAGACATCAAATACAGGTCAATGTAATACAAACAGCGCATCTACAAGTAAACAAAGGTGTCCACTAAACTCAACACACAGACATCAAACACAGGTCAATGTAATACAAACAGCGCATCTACAAGTAAACAACGGTGTCCACTAAACTCAACACACAGACATCAAATACAGGTCAATGTAATACAAACAGCGCATCTACAAGTAAACAAAGGTGTCCACTAAACGCAACACACAGACATCAAATACAGGTCAATGTAATACAAACAGCGCATCTACAAGTAAACAAAGGTGTCCACTAAACACAACACACAGACATCAAATACAGGTCAATGTAGTTCTTTAGAAGTCAATTTTATATTAAACATGTTCAGGCATAAATAATCTACTATGAGTGGAGTAAGTACCTTAAAGTAGGTACATGTATTAACATTAAGGGCAGCTTACTTCTTTAATGCACTATGCCCTTGGTCGTTATAATGCATGAATGCAGCGCTGGCGCATAACTCACCCAAAGTAATTTTGGAAGCTTTCTTGCACTAACAGTTTTCATTCTGATTGTAATAAGGCCAGACCAAAAAATAAAGTTGGTCAATGGATTTCGCGCATCTTATTTTCGGAAATGGAATTTTTTTTTTAATTAAAAAATTGTCAATGGATTTCGCTCGCCTCATTTTTTGCAAAATTGAGATTTCCCCCCCCCCCCAAATTTTCTTCCAGTAATTCCCCCAGATCAACTAATGAATTTTTATGACAGGGGTCCACTAGGAACTTTTGTTGACAAAGAAAATTCTTAAAAAAAAAGAAAAAGAAATTCGCTCACTCGTACCATTTTTTAAAAGTGAAATCCATTGACCAACTTTTTTTTTTTGATGTGGCCTAAGGTGGCTAAATTCAACATTTATTTACGAGGTGGTTCATGTTATGATATTTGAGTATATATCCTGGTATATTAAATGTCTGTGTGACTTACAGGGAGCTTGGTGAGGGCTGGGGCACTTACAGGTAACTTGGTGAGGGCTGGTTTGCTGACGCTCTTCCCGAAGGCATCCTCCTGGAACTGCAGCAGTTGGATCACCAGGGTGGCCAGGCTCTTGTTGGTCGGGGGGTCGGCTTGTACATACTGAAATAAACATGATGAAGCAATTAATCAATGGCTGTCCAACATGTCTAGCATGATACTGTGATGATTACCACAGTGTTGCCGAAATGATGCCGGCACGCCGGCATTTGCCTGCGTAGAATCTTACTGACCGGTGTAGGGCCTTAGCCTTAGCCTTAGGGCCATATTATATAGAAGCGAAGATAAGGTCATATCTGTAACATAGTTTTATATCTTAAAATATTTTTTGCATGCCATGGTATAAAACCAGTTGTTATGAAGTTTATGGAGGTACCTTGAAATATCAAAATTCACATGGCCTGCATGAGAAGGCATCATCTTATCTTATCCTTTTTTTTTAATATGAACATTTTGGGAACCATCCCCGCCCCCTGGCCCTGCATTTCAAAGTAAAATGACACTGATCCCCCTCCTCGATTATCAAAATATATGAACACCCCCTTCATAAGCAAGCAAGTTCATAATATATGTTTTTACAAATGAGCAGTAGAGCACCCCCTTAGGCTTAGTAGGCCTTACCATTAGCTTACCTGGCATTTTCTTTCAATCATTTGTTCATTGATTCAAGTCAAGTGTATTGGACCGAATGATTGGTTGCAGCAACTGAGGAATGGATACATGACTGATTGGCTTAAACTCAGTCAATATAAAATAGATAAGATATGCCGGGGGAGGGGGGAGGGGGGGCTTAGCAATGATTTGTTTTGTGGTCAGCCGTCCGTGACTGAGTGAGTGAGACTGGGTCGGGACTGGCGTACCTCGCGGCTTGTGTTGACTGTTGTGTGTATTGAAGGGGGGGGGGGGGGTAACATCAGTCCTTCATTAACTGCATAAACAACCATTCTACCGGTATAACAAACAGTTTTCCTACTCTATATTTACTACTGTACAAGTGTAGCAGATATAGTGTTCATAATGTGGTGTCAAATAAAAATTACCGGGTTTAAAAATCACCGCGTCTGCGGCAAAAACAAAGAACGCCGACCCCCGGTCGCGCGAAGACCCCCTCCCTACATTTCTGTTGTTTCTACTGCAAGTACCCCACGCAGACGCAAAATTAATACACCATTCGACTCTTACCTTTTTGCAGTTTTTCTGGAGCCATGTTCTGACCGGATCAAACTGCGATACAGTCTCTGAGGACTCAAAGAATTTTACATTTGGGCCACCGTCTTTCTTCTTCTGAAGCGCCATGGCTGAAATTAATGAGGTCACGTCGGCCCGCAGTGAATATTATGAGTTTAAATTAATTATTATCTAAGCATATATACTCTGATTATTAAGAGTACATATTTATGAAATACAAGTATGTTAGTGTCATCCTAATTTATATATTTCTGATAGTTATCTTCATTTTAAGTTGAAAGGAAAATATTTAATTTCAGCCAATCAGATCGGAGACCGCTTACTGCGGAGCAGCCTTGGCTCCACGTCGGAAGAAACAACACGAACTACACGATGGACGCTCCTATGCCAGTGAGTTTTCCTCTTATTTGGAACATTTACCACATATATAAACATTATAAGCTTGTTTAAATATGAAGGATATATCGCTGTTGCTGCTGAGATAAGCTGGTGTGAAACGATGGCGTGTAGAGTCAGTATCTGACCAACGAATGTCAGTGTGGTACTGGCACTGCCACTGGTAGTATTTTGTTGTCAGAATGTCACTCCCTCAAAATTTTAGGGACTCAAAAGTCAAGGGAGTGACAACAAAATTCTCAATCCCTGGGGTTGGGACTCAGTCAGAGTCACTATATAGATATAAACTTAATGTGCATCTGGGGAAAAATACAGATAAAGCTTTTTACTTGATAATTAATTTCTATGAGAATGCATTTATAAATTTTAATTAGACTCTACTACTAGTAGACCGCCAGCTCCCTCTAACTGAGTCTCAGTCTCACACACAGTGACAGTGACAGTGTGACAGACAGAACCAGACTTGTGAATGTAAAAGTCTGTCCAATACCTAAAGTAGTTCATTTATTAATTAGTAAACTACACTCTAGTACAGGGTGGGGGTCTAGTGAGATTTCAGGCGGAGGTGCGAAAATTATTTTAATACGGCCCACCTCGAGAGCGCATTGGTAAGGCCGAAAACGCCGCCATGTTGATGTAGGTGCGCTGCAGTCACACCGGAAGCAGAGGCACCACCATCTTTAGGTGGGGCATTTTGACACTGACAGCACTTTGACTCAATATTAAAGTAAAGGATTAGTGGAGCATTTCACTTTAATATGTTAGCCCAGTGCAGAGGTGCCACTTTGTGGTGAAGGCAAGCTCTGAGGTATCACTTTTTGTTTGTTGGTGTAACTTACTGTAAGTGTGAAGACACATGCAACATGCCCCTCCTTTAAATGGCGGCCATTGTAGCCGGATGCGTTTTTTACAGAAACGCATTTTCGGCCACACGAACATTTTGTTCCCCTCCTCCCCCCTTTGAACTATACGGTACGATAGTAGCGCGATGGCTTTTTTTTATTTTTTTTCTAAAAAAGGGGCATGGTTTCTTATGCCTTCTCCCTCAAGAGGGGTCAGAATTTTTTACCCCCTCCCCCTCAGAAGGGGTCGGAATCTTTATGCCTCCCCCTGTTACCTGTAACTGTGTAAGTAATTACTAATAAGGGAGTGATCATTTTTTAACAACAGGGGGGGGGGGGGGGTTGGTTTTCCGCACGGGGCGGGCAACATTTTTTGCACCCTCCAGTCGAGGGGTCAACATTTTTTACCCCCCCCCCCCCCCCCCTTAGGGCCGAAATTCGGCTCGCGCGCGGGCCCTTTGAAGCATGCAGGCTAATTACTGCAAGGCAGACTACCACTATTTGTGGATGACTCCTTGCAAACTTGAGATGTCCCGTGAGGTACTTAATGTACGTCTGGACGTTAAACAAATCAATCAATCAATCAATTGGCTCAAAACAGGTTAAATTATTTTGCCCCCGAGGGGTCCAATTTTTCTCTCCCTCCCCCCCCGGTGAAGGGGTCCAAATTTTTTTGCCCCCCCCCCCCCCAAATCCACCACCCCCTGATGTTAAAAAATGATCACTCACTAAATGACCGCTCCCTAATACACTGGTACATTCACTCAGATTGCAGACTATAGAGTATTTAACATGTTGCAGGAACCCTCCCTCTACACAGTGAAGGCCATCCTCATCCTGGACAATGACGGAAACCGCCTCGTCGCCAAGGTAACCACACATTTTGTATAACCTAAACTGAGAATTAGGATAAAACAGCTAGACTTACACGGAATGTAAAGTTTACATACTTTTCTCTACTCAATTTCTTGGGGGGATGAAGTATTCCAAGGCTTGGTCATTAATCTGACAAGTTCATGAAGTTGTTGGTATTTGAGTCAGTCGTCCCCTATCAATACAGGTTCAAAATTCTCAAAAACTATGACCGACTGACGTTTAGGTCGGATCACGTCTACCAAAAGCCGGGGAACAAAAGACACCCCTTGTCACATCTGTGGCGGCATATCCTGCTAAAACTGGAAGAAATCATAACCGCTTTAAATGTAGACTGAGTAAAAAAAAAAGGGAGTGATTCTAGCTACCCCGTCATAGACGTGAGCCTCTCATAGATGTCGGCCGGTCATAAGGTTTTGAACAAGCAGGGGTAGACACTAACTTTATCAGCTGTGGGCCACCCGGGCCCGTAGCTCCAAAAATCTATGGGCCCGGATTCTCAGCTGTGGGCCAGAGACCACATTTTACTTTTTTTTCATTTATCTATGTTAAAGTGAGACCAAATTGACTCAATTTCTCACATTTTCTCTTTCCAACGAGATATTTCATGACTATACTCGTCAAATAAATTCCTTCCAAATATTTTGCAAAATATCCTATGGGCCACCCGGGCCCATGGGAAGGTTATTCTGAAAAAAACTGCGGGCCCGGACTCAAAATTATGGGCCATTGGCTCCCAGGCCAGCGTTAGTGTCTACCCCTGACAAGTATCGATTTAGTGAGACTGCGTCATTTTCTGTTGTTGCTATATGAACGTTTTAACCTTGTTGTTTTCAGTACTACGACGACACGTACCCTACAGTAAAGGACCAGAGGGCGTTTGAGAAGAACCTCTTCAACAAGACACACCGAGCCAACGGTATGTGCAATGGGGAGTTGTCTCGTTTAAAAAAAGTAGGAATATTTCTATTATCAATGGAAATATTCCTTCAAAATATATCTATGCCATTGATATATTTTACATATCAATAACTGTATGAGTGTAACACAGGCCCTGGTCCTAAAATTGTACAATGTAAATTCTAAAAATCAAATCAATGTGATTAATTTGCATGTGCATTGGGTGGGTATTGTGTTTGGCAAAAGTATTGGGACATCAGTGCTTATCGCTGAACTCGTGTTATTACTGGACATCGATTCTCTGTCTCTTTGTAGCTCTATAGTGATCGATGCCCAGTTTTATACTTCAGACCAGTGGCTCATTTTGGCTGTTTTTCGCCTCACAGATTGCTCCTAGCGCAAAATCCTGACTAGGTGTCAATATATTCTCTATGCCAATGTGTAATATGAGGGTAGAAAACAGTGGAACCTCAGTTAGAAAAAATCCTACTGAACAGTTTTTGAGAAAATTAGGGTTTTGTTGCCTACTTAACCCGTGAACGTCAGCATTTCTCAATTTTCAGGTATTTAGAATTAGAATTTGACATTTTTTTATTCGCAGTAGGATTCCTGAATACCGAGCCATTCTAGAAAAGCTATTCTTTGGAAAAAATACTTAGTATTTCTTGATGATTTTCGTTGCACAAATTTAGGTTGTAATATAAAAACTGCATTGTCATCCAATCAAAGTGTTTATGCACAGTTGATGGTCACCCCCTCCCACCCTCTTCACTGTGCATTGAAGGAGAACAGGCAGGGGAGGTACACGTGTCTGTATATAGCTGTTGACCTGGGTGCTGGGTGCATTTTTAATTTATGGGGTGCCAACTGTTCATGAAAGAAAATTCAAATAGATTTTTTTTTTTTTAGTATCAGATTAATGCAACTACAAGTCGTGATAGCACTTAAAGCATTCTATTTGCATTAATATGAATGGTGGCCACCTTATGGGGTGCCAAATATTCATGAAAGAAAAATTGATAAGAATTTGTTTTTTATTAGCATTAAATTGATGCAACTACAATTCGAGATTGCATTTCAAGCATCGGGGCATTCAATGAATGGTAGTCATCTTAAATATATGGGGTGCCAACTGTTCATAAATAAAAAAAAGAGTAGAATTAGTTTTTTTTATTAGTATCAGATTAATGCAACTACAATTTGTGATTGCACTTAAAGCATTGTTGCATGCAATGACTGGTAGTCACCTTGAATGTATGGGGTGCCAACTGTTCATGAAAGAAAAAAAAGAAAGTTTTTTTTTTAAGAATCAAATTAATGCAACAGCAACTCAAGATTGCATTTAAGCATTATGGCATTCAATGATTGGTGGCCATCTTGAACCTATGGGGTGCCAACTCTTCATGAAAAAAACAACTAAATTGGATGTTTTTAACAGTTTAAAATTAATGCAACTACATTTCAAGATTGCATTTAAAGCATTGTGGCATTCAATGAATGGTGGCCATCCTAAACCTATGGGGTGCCAACTGTGTTTGAAAAAGGTATCAAATAGAAATGTTCTTATATAGATATCAAATTAATTCAACTACAATTCTTCATTGCACTGAAAGCATTGTGGCATTTAGTAAATGGTAGCCATCTTGAATGGGTTGAATGAAGGAAAAATCAAATAGGATTTGTTTTTTTGATAGTATCAAATTAATGCAACTACAAGTCAAGATTGCATTTCAAGCATCGGGACATTCAATAAGTGATAGCCATCTTGAATCTATGGGATGCCAACTGTTCATGAAAGAAAAATAGAATAGATTTTTTTTATTAGTATCAAACTACTGCAACTGCAATTCGAGATTACATTGAAAGCATGGTGGCATTCAATCAATGGTTGCAATCTTGAATTTCGAAATGAACATACACACAGACATATAGGCATGAACATGGTGTTCTCCTTCATATAGATATTCATGGATTTCTACTTCTAATAAATATAGCTTTCTGTTACATGGATGTCGATGTCCAGTTTTAGATATATATCCATATAGTGCATTGGAGTGCTATAATGTTGGACTGCTGTATATTTTTTACTTGGACTATAGCTTTTAGTTGAATAGCTATTTTATTTTAACACTGGTATCAATAACAGTTTTCATATTTCCTAAATATAACAGAAGCAGCAAAGAAATAGCTCGTACAATGTCTCTTCAAAGATTTTCTATTTTCTATTAACCCGTTTATGAATACTGTAAAACGTCAGTGTCACATATAGGCCGCAGCTAGTACGCTAGTCAGATCACCGGTGCAGCTTATAGGATGAGCACATAGTTTGAATGTTGCTTATACTTGAGTTTTTGCTCCTATACAACAGTACAAAAAGGTCACCATAGATCACCAGTGTGATTTATAGGATCGGCCCAAAAGTAGGGGTGCGGCTTATACAAGAATCACGATTAAGCTTATACCCAAGCTTCTACAGTACTTTTTTTTTTATCATAAGAGCAACGCTCACTTTATTTCTGTAAAAGATATTTGAAGTACAATGTTCAATTAAGCGTCACAAGATATTTTTTTTTTACAGTACTTTTTCATTTTTTTAACAAATAGAAAGAAACTGCTTTGATAACACTATATGTCCCACAATACGGCTGCCCCTAACGTGCGCCCTTTGTACCTCTCTAACAGGAACCACGTCGTCACTAGACTGTAGGTAGTAGACGTGTAGACCCGGGGGTCTTATAGCGACATCATTAACTTTCCTCTTTTTGTTCCTCAATTTGTCTCCCCAAGTCCCAGGTACTCTCATGTCCTACCTCCATCTTGTAGAGAACGCTCCCGGAAATGTCACAAATATTAGGTCACACCAAAAAAATTGGTCAGATTTCTACAAAGGCCACACAAAAAAAAGTTGATCAATAGATTTTGAAAAATCGGTGCGAGTGAGCAAAATTTTTATTTATATTTTTTAAGAGATTTTTTTCTCAATGGATTTTGAAAGATAAAGCAAGCGATTTTTGTGTTATTTTTACCACGGCCTATTGATAATTCTTTTAAGTGAGCCTACAGTAACAAATAGTTTCCTTGATCTGAATATAAATCAAGAGAATAAAAAGTTTTACCTCATATTGTGATATTGATAGTGTAACAATATATGCTAACATGAGGAAGCGTTCTCTACCCTGCCACTGCGGTAGTCTACAGCGATTAGTCTATGTTTGGTGAAACACATCGGGAAGGACTTAACTTTGTTAAGGGTTATTTAGCTGTGTGGATGTTAGACGTAGATCGTTGTCTTAGAACGCCTTTCTCTGGCAGCGGAGTAGGGATTAATGGTTACACGATGCTGTGTAGAATAGTTGTCCCCGAGTCTGGTGTTCTACAATTAACGTGCTGGTTTTGGCGGTTATGGACTCGGTATAAATGGGTATCAAGCGATGATCACTTCAGATTTTTATGTTTTCGTTTGTACATGATACTTTTTGTACTCACATTTAAAAACTAAACGACAAAATGCCACTCGCATCTAATAATGAATTGTCAAACATCATACGAGTAAAACTGTATGTATGTTAAGACCAAACAATTACTCTGAAGATGATCAAAGCTGAACAGGCTTCCTTGGCAGTTTCCTTCTTATTTTAGAAAAGGTATAAGTTATTTATTGTTGGAGAATTGGTTTAGTTCTAGACAGACAAAATATTTTTGACAACCAGTCATTAGGTCAGCCAAAAAAAAGAAGTTGGTCAATGGATTTTGCATGCCTTATTTTCGGGAAAAAATAATTGCCAATGGATTTTGCCCGCTCCACTTTTCCATCGACAAAATCCATTGACCAAAGAAAATTCACTTGCTCGCACCATTTTGTTGCAAAGTGAAATCCATTGACCTTTTTTTTTTGACGTGGCCTTAATGAGAGGAATCAGAAGTGGGGAGATTCTCGGCGTCATGATTTTGCTTGATTATACAGGACGGGGTTTTGTTGCTTGATTTCAGCAGGATTTAGCCGGCAAAGTAGTGAGTGGCCAGTTTGATTTAACAGTTAAGGTAGTGTGTGGATAGTAACAGTAACTTCAGAGTGACATAAGGCGCGTGAGTTAACCTGTTGTAACCAAAAAAAGAACTGTCACTAAGAGCCTCGATTTCAGGACCGGAAACCACAGCGTAGTACTCTGTAAGTATGGGCGCACGGGAAAACTTCGAGAATTCTTCTCCCAGACATATCTCTTATGTAAAACATCATGTGGTACACTAAGAGACATTTCTATTCACAAAATGATGTGGGTGGATTTCGAGTAGAATTCGATCTCTGCTGATAAATAATAGCGTGACATCGCTTCCTGTCCTGGATCGAGGCTATTTGTTGGCCGAGTTTTTACGTTGCATTGGGTTAACTCACACACCCTACCTTTACCAAGACCCCCTCCTCTCTCTGCACACTCTACTACTGCAAGTTACTGGTTTACATTTACAAGTTTTACCTGACCATACTGTGGAGAATTTGCACAGTCAGCATTCTGTGGGCAAATTTCTACAGAATATCTATCTACTGGTTCTAAATTATTGTCACATCTATCCCATTGGATAAAATCATAAGTTATTCACTTGCAGCGGGATAAATAAAATTGAGAAAATATCGGAATTGATAACGCGTGAAAATTATTCCTTGGATTAAAAATATTAATATTATTTTTACCCCATAATAAAGTGTTTTTTGCTAGTTAAGTGACTGGTAAAGGGGCATGATGCTGGGCTAAGTAATGTAGAAAGTGATAGACAACCGTTATTTAAGTATATTAAGTTATAAAATAGCTTTACTAACCCCGCTCTCCGGTATAAATGACACTGATATATAAGACCACTATAGCAGGTTGTACACAGTAATTGACAGGCTGTATATAAGGCCACTCAAAAACAATAATCAGCTTTTCTTCATGGCGCATGGAAGAAAACACCAGCAAAACAGTTGCAATATTGTCAAAATCTCTGCTATCAATTAGGGTAGAAACGCAATTTAAATAGGGGTTTCAGCCTCATTTCCATGTACGGTGAGTAAATGACTTGGAAAGAAGAAAAAAGGCCCTCCCGCACCTTCAAAATAAAGTGAAACAAAATAAAATAAAAAAGCACCCTCCTGCACCATTTTTCTTAAAAAGTGTCAACAAAGCTGATAATTGACTTTAAGTGGCCTAAGGGAGTGATCATTTTTAACAACGGGGGGGGGGGGGGGTGGTGGGTTTGGGGGGGGAGGGGGCAAAAAGATTTGGACCCCTCTTGGGGGGGGGGGGGGTCAAAATTATTTAACCTGTTTTGAGCCAAAAAGCCCGCGCATTACTATGCTTCAAAGGGCCCGCGCGCGAGCCGATTTTCGGCCGTACGGGGGGGGGGGGGGGTAAAAATTTTGAAATGATCACTGTGTGTCTGTACTCCCCCTGTTTAACGCTGTCACTGTGGTTGTTGTTACAGCTGAGATCATCATGTTGGAGGGGTTGACCTGCGTCTACCGGAGTAACGTCGATCTCTTCTTCTACGTTATCGGAAGTCAGCAGGAAAATGAAGTAAATACACACAAAAACAAAGTCATTTAATCATTGTTCCCTTTCCTCATGTTGTATGTACATGTACGTTGAATTCTTACATGTGAAAACCTTTCAACCTTGAATCAAGTGGAGTGGGCGAATGGTTTATTTTTCTGAGGCAATTTTTTTCTACAAGCTCAAATGTCCTAGCTCCCGATCAGAGAAGGCGCCACCAACAACAACATAAAAAGAGAAAAATATGATTCAGGAAATATCAGGGTGCACAGTCCGTAGACACTTTAATAAAAAAACAGCATTTTCGAAGATATGGTGTGGGAAACCTGTTGACCCATTTCTGTTTCATGGTGTGGCCTAAGGGAGTGATCATTTTTTAACAACAGTGGGGGGGGGGGATGGAAGGTTTCCGCGCCGAGCGCGCTTAATTATTTTTACCCCCCCCCCCGGTCGAGGGGTCAACATCTTTTAACCCCCCCCCCCCCTTCCAGCCGAAAATCGGCTCGAGCGCAGGCCCTTTGAAGCATAGTAACGCGCTGGCTTTTTGGCTCAAAACAGGTTAAATTATTTTGGCCCCCCCCCCGGTCAAGGGGTCCAAATTTCCCCACCCTCCCTGTTGTTAAAAAATGATCACTCCCTAAGGGCCCCATACTGCATCCACTCCTGGTTCGATAGGCCCCACATGTGTAGTGGTGTAGGGGCCAGTGCACCCAGGCAGACAGACGATACTCCCGTCACACAGCCGTGTTACTGAGTGGTGACACGGCACTGGGAATATGACACGTAGTGAGGTTCTGATACTCCCGTCACACAGAGCCGTTACTCAGTGGTAACACGGCACTGACTGGGAATATTACACTAGGTTCTAATCTGATATAGAGTTTACATGGTGAATTAGTTAGTTGTGCTTTCCCTATAGGTCAGTCTGTAAGATTGTATCAAAATTCCACCATCAATTCCTGCTGTATTAATGGAATACAGGGTCATCGTAGAGAGGTTGAGGTGCTATGAATATGTGCAAATGTTATTAAGATATTACTTCCTTGTTTTAATTTAGATAACCACCTGAAGCAGAGAAAAATAAATGACTTTGAAATGAAATATTTGCAAAGGTTTTTTCCCAGGGGAAAACCCTTGTATATCCCACTCCCAGGTGGTTCTAAAATTCTTCTAAACATTTTGGTAATATCCGGTAATGCTTAATTCATTTTGTTTATTTTGTTTGTTTCATTCAATTAAAAGAATTGTATATCGATGTAAATTTCTTAAATCTTGAAGAACACATGACAATCTGATGTGAGTGAGACAATAATATGATGTGTTTTAAAAAACACTAAAAACAGTTTACACATAAGTTCAAAGCTGGTTGCCGGCTGTCGAAGAACATGTCGTACCAACAGAGATGTGCACATTAAGCAGTAGCGCTTCGATTCACATCACCTCTTCTAAAGATCTCATTTACCCTAAACCGATTCTACTGTGTAAAGTGAACTATAATACTGCTCTTGGACCAAAGACCTTGACAATAGTATTTTGGGCAAACTCAGACCAAACCATATTCTAACCTAGAGCCTGTGTACTTGTAGTTGATCCTGGTGAGTGTACTGAACTGTTACTACGACGCCGTGAGTCAGATGCTGAAGAAGAACGTAGAGAAGCGTGCGCTGCTCGACAACCTGGACGGGGTCTTCCTCGCCCTCGACGAAGTCTGCGATAACGGGTAAGTTTATACCACTGTACTTTTTATTTTTTTTATTTTTTTTAAAATGTAATCTTTTTTCAATGTCATTTTCACTGTACATTTAATCTTTTATTTTATCTTCATTTCTCTTTCAAATGTCATTTTCTTTGTTCACACTGAGGGTGGGACAGTAATTTGTAGATTTTATGGTGAGTGGCTGCTTGGAAAATTTATTTTATTTGTTTTTGTTTGTTTATGCTGAGATTGTGACTAGTGTAGTTTTCATGTCAACTCTTGTTTGGGAAAAGTTCTACCCATACAAAACATTCTCCATCCACATCATGACAATACTATTAAAATATTCTAAATATATCATCAATTACATATTTAATATGGGAATTTAATTTCTTCTCTCCCAGGATCATCATGGAGTCGGATGCATCAGCCATTGTAAACCGGGTGTCGTTCCGAGCAGATGACATCCCTCTGGGAGAGCAGACGGTGGCACAGGTACTTAACGACTTGTTAAATAAAGACCTGACCCCTGACGGCAAGGTCACCCCCAGGGACTTCTTACTCAAAATGTCTCAAGCCTTCAAATAATACAACATGTGGAGAATGTGTATTATGCTTTTAGTTTTAGTGCGTACCAGTAGTTGTGTTTTTGGTTTTGATCATAAATATTCAAATCTTTATACGGTCAGATATTGTCAATGTTTTTTTTAGGGGGGGGGGGATTCTTGCAACACTTCATGTTCAACTGCTAATTAGATACTTTTGTGAAAAGGTGGACAATTACATCAGTTTACAAGCCACGAAGGAGCTTTAACCAATCAGAGTGAAAACTTTAAAACAAGTTTTCTTTTACATTTGTAAATGTATTCAACTCTTTGTGATCAGCTACTTTATATTTTCACCAATTACGGTAACATTATAGTATGACACAACCCCAGTTTAGGAAAGGGAAATCCATGGTCCTGGAGTCAACCCTTACTTTACTGACTGAGCAGTAGTTTTTGTGTAAGAATATGAAGAAACTAAATAAGTTATATAAGTGAAGCTATATGAATGTAAAGCTACTAAATAGGTTGTTATAGAAATGTCAAGATATTAAACTGGTTGTTATGAGGGTGAAAGATATCAAATAGCTTGCTATGGGAGTTAATGTATTAAATAAGCTGCTATGAATGTAAGGTATTATATAGATTGCTTTAGCAGTGTCAGGTATTAAATAGGTTGTCAAAGTAGTGTATAAAGGTATTATCAAATAGACCTGTTGCGATAGTAGTGTAAAGTATTAGGCAGGTGTCTATAGTAGTGTACATGTATAAAGATATTAAATAGGTTGCTATAATTGTTAAATAGGTTGTTAAAACAGTAGTGTATACAGGTATTAAACAGGTTGTTGTTGTCCCTTACACACTGCACGGCCACACACACATATAACACAGGACTACCTGGGGGTAAGTCACGTGACTGTGGTAGAGGTTCCCCCAACTCACAAGTAGCATTTACCGTAAAGTCTCGCATATACGCCGCTCCTGTACGCGAATCAGAACCACCGTTATTTGATATCAAACATGCCTATATAGGGTGCGGCTTATACAAAGGATTTTGTAACTATACTGCACTAAGTACAGTACTAAAGTAGCAGAAATCAAACCTCAGATTCGGCTTATAAGATTCTCTCAAGTTAGGGTGCGGCTTATACAAGGGTGCGGCTTGTATGCGAGACTTTGCGGTACTGATTTTCACCCCATGTTAGGCTTGTTGGAATTGTCAAAGTTAGGGGTGCGGCTTGGAAGCGAGAGTTTGCGGTACTCCTCCTTGAAGCATTGGTTTTTGACAGCAATTTTTTCTGTTTATAATTCCCCGTTTTCAAAAATAATAACATTTATTTCAGACTCCAAAATGACAAAAAAATAAACTACCGTAAATTCCCGCGTACTACCCACGGGTTGTACGCGAACCAGACTCAGCTTTTATTTGATACCAAACGTGCCGGTTATACAAGGGTTTTTATTACTATATAACAGTACTAAAATAGACATTTTCAAACCCAGAAACAGGTTATAAGAGTTGGGGGTGCGGGTTATACGCGAGATGCGGGTAATACACTGGAATTTACGGTAGTCTTCCCCGTCCGCCATGCAACATTTACACAAGTGTTCAAAGTTCAGCCTTTATTTCAGACTGCAGTGTGTGTTACCCCTCCCTGTCCTATTCCCACAGTAACCAGCACTACCTGAGGTGTAGGAGGTTTAGTTGGTTGTGCAGTCTATACGGAAGGTTTTTCACCTTGCAGGACATTCGGTCCTGCAGATTTGTAATTCTGCAGGCCCGGCTAAATGATTGCAGGCCCAAATACCCAGAGGGAATGATTGTAATTAGAAATTTAAAGCTAGAATTTAGATAGAAAGTGATGGTGAATGGAGGTTACTGGTATATTCCAATCATTTGATAATTTCAATTTGTATGATTTTGCCTAACTTTCTACAAAATATGCAGGCTTTCTAGTTTGCTATCTAACCTTAATAATGGTCCTATTTACGAGCCGTAAAAACTGGCATGTAGACAAGGATCATAGCCGTCCATTCAGGCCGGTAGACATCGACTTTTTTCTGCTGGACCAGCAGGCTTTTAGCCGGCTATAGCCGGTGTCCGGCAGGTTTTCGTAAAGACTGTTGGGTTATGACTTTGAGTGTGCAGAGAATCCTCACCTACCGGTATACCGTATTGGACGTAATAAGCGCCCTGGGCTCTTTAAAATTTATTTTGAATGTGAAAATCAGCCATTTCAATAAGTGCCCCCTCCATGGCCGTCTTATACAGTCTACTGGCCCAGCTCAGCGGCTTCTACACACCCCTATGCCTTCACACTTGGCTTGGCATTAACACCTGCACAGGTGTGAAGTGCACCATGGCACACAAAGGTGTAAGATACTGTAACAAAATCGGACGGACACTTGAAAAAGATCTGGAGAAAAACATCTGAAAAACATTTGAAAAAAGGAGGGGGGGGGCGTTTATTTAGGGCGAAGGTGCTTATTATGTCGAATACGGTATTGGCGATATTGGCGATATTGGCGGTGACAGGTAGGCATATGGCCTAGTATTACATTGTGGAAAGCTCAACCTACGTGGTTAGTTCCAGCGACAGGTGGTTAGACCCGGGTGTCCCCACAGCAGCTTCCCCGGATGCTTTCCTTCCTCACTTCATAGACTCAATCACCATTACTGCCGCCAGTAAACCAACTACCGTAAAACCCCACCTTTTAAGCAACCCCTACTTTGAGAAAAAAAAATCCGTCCTGTACAATAAACCTTTTAACATGGTTTTAACTATAATCCAATGTATAAAAAACCCACCTTTAAGACGACCCCCAAATTTTGAAAGAAAATCCGTCTTGTAGGAAAAATAAATCCCAAATAAAATCCGTCTTAAAGCCGGGGTTTTACGGGTACCATTAAAACCTGTCTTTAAAATGATCCCCCACTTTTTTTTTTGGGGGGGGGGGGGTTCTTGTACGAAAACCGTTTTTTTTAATGTGTTAAACGACTCGCCACTTTTGATATATTGTTTTAGAACCTTGTAGTGGGGAAAGAAATCTATGTAAAATCTGGGTTTTACGATAGATGTTCTACTGACCAAATGCTGAAGGTGTCCTTTTTCTGTGGTACAATTTCTGTGTGATAATTACCCCTATGTCAGTCTGAATGTAATACATGCCCCCCTCAGAGGAGAACACAGTACCAACTGAATTTGAAAAATGAATATATATGTACAAATATTAAATGAATTAATCCACACCTCACAAAACAATACAAATAACAGACTCACTCTCACCGAATTGATGCAGTTCAATTTGTCACGGAGATCGAAGATCATCGGATGACGTACATCATCGGATGACGTACATCATCGGATGACGTACATCATCGGATGACGTACATCATCGGATGACGTACATCATTGGATGACGTACGTCATCGGATGACGTACTTCATCGGAAATATATAAAAAAATTTCCCATATATAATTTAGGGGTGATCTGAGATGACCGATCGTGTACGTCATCTGATCATGTACGTCAACCGATCATGTACATTATTTGAACTGCGTCGATTCAGTGAGACTGAGGCATCATCTCATACAGCCCTGCCTCTCTAAACATTGCATGTAAACGCTCTCATACATCGGCGGAAAAACCTCATTTGCATTTTTAATATTTTAAGCATCTGACCAGCAAGCTGCAGGTGAGTGGTGTTGCCATGGTTACCATTAACTAGGTCACCTAACTAGGTCACCTAACTAGGTCACCCTGCTGGGGGTGTGGAGACAAGTTTCATTTTGTTGTAAAGCCTTTCTTTGAATCATGGTGAGAGGAGACAACCAATGGTGTCGGTGAAATAAACGCTATTCCAAATTCAGAGGACCCCTACCCCGCTCTCTTAGATAACGCATGGTGGGACGAGGGTTCTTATTATTATATAACGGTTTTTGGGGTTCTACATTTAGTTTCAAAAAGAAGAGACTTTAAATATAAATGAAAACCTTTTATGAGCAATATTTATGTAGCCGATATATATTCATAATGCTCACATACCTTTCTGTTCACATTTTTATTAATTTAGAGTACATTTCAATATCTGGTAATAAAATAACACTTTATTTTGATAATCTCTTAGAAAGGTATAATAAAGAATATATCAATAAATTGAAATTTGATTTTTGAAATTCATGGATAATTGAAAATTTTGATATATATATTATTCAAGGAACACAGAATATCAAATTTTAATTGCATTCTTTAGCACTGGATTAACAATTCTGTTGTAACCTATCATTGATCCAGGATCTGTGTCTCTGTTCCTCCCTAGTCCATCCTTCCGTAGCTCGTGGTAAGGCTTGTGTTGGTGACAGGGGCTGACCACCAGCTATAGGGCACTAGCCACACTCCCCATGTGGGCAGCCATCTTGTCCCCCGGGGGACATTGCTGGTACCTGCAGTTGTGAATTAATCAACACTTAATGATAAACCTAACGAGCCCCGAGTGTCAGGTTCTACCTTTACGGGTCGCTGAGTGCTTTATGTTAATATGCCCTTTGTCCTAATGAATTCAGGGTTCCCACCCGTCAGTTAAAAATTTCAAAATGCTACTAGGTTTACTTTTTGACTTCTAAATTTTCTAAATTTTCAAGGAGTGGTTATAAAAGTGAAAATTATGTGTCAGACGAGAGAAATATTTGTCAGTCAGAAAGCAGGTAAAGGTGAGCCTGAAACATAGTGGGAACCCTGATGATGCATGAATGCATCATGACGATAAAGAGTGTATCATGATAAAGCCTTGTGCGGCCCGTGAAGCGTCACCCGTTGACGGGCGGGGATGACTCCACCTCTACATTGAACACCATTGGTAGCTGGGCATCACCTCGTGTACACCACTCCAGGCACACTCTAGTCGGACGCATTGTTTAGATGAATAATTTTTCAAAATCTAAAAATTTAAAATTAATTTTAGGAAACTTTCAGTGTGTTTGATAGAAAGAAAGAATTCTTAATGAGGTGAAAGTCAAATCTATAGTGAAGCCTTTATAGAAGTAGCTCGATTCAATCTTGGAAAGTAAACAACTATTCAAGTGGTTTATTTGTGCTTGCATTCCTGGAAAGCTTTAAAAATACATATTCTGAAACTAACTTGACCGAAAATGAAACTGAAACAGTTTAGTGTTGCCTGAGAGTCAAACTACATGGTGGTGTCACCGAGCTTCGAGCCATGATTTTAAACGCGACATCTTTGTTTTTTCCCCCAGCATTTCTCCTAAAAGCAACTGCATTCAGCTTAAATTTCACTCTGTGCCACAAAAAGGACTATTTTAGCAACAGAAAGTTCACATTCAGTATACTCATCACTTCTTTTGGTTTTTACAAATTTTCACAATTTAAATTCAATCTCACTACACAAGAAAAGGAGATCTTTATAAATCACATACAATGTGTAAATAGACATTGTATAGAAGACTACATTGTCCACACTGGGTCGGGGACAGGTGACTGTAAATAAAACACCCTCATCTGCATGCTTGACTTTACGCTATGTTCTGCCGTACTCTGTCTCAGGGCGCTCTGAACGCGCTGACATTTACTGACATCTTAACACTAAAGTAGACCAGAATTACCATGACAAGTGAGTCACTATGTGGGCCCCCAGGTCTGGGCCCTACCCAGAGGTGTCTCTGGGCCCCCAGGTCTAAGGTCTAGAGGGCCCTATCTAGGGCAGCCTGTGGGCCCACAGGTTCCCTGTCTGGAGGGCCCCATCCAGGGGTGCCTGTGGCTCACCAGGCCTAAGGTCTCAAGGTTTGGAGGGCCCCATCCAGGGCTACCTATGGGCCCTCGAGTCTGGAGGGTCCCATCCAGGGCTGCCACCATTATGAGAGCTGACAGCTTTATATACCTGTGTTCACGATACCCCGAGAGCCGCCTCATGTTGACATAACTTGAACTAACAACTCGACACTCCGTGCACTGCCTCACTCGGTCTGCTGCAGCCCTGCCACGTGTAGGTCATGCAGATACTGGTACTGTAAATGTACATATTTTCGCGCTGTACATATTTTGGCGGATTTTAAAATCCGCGAAAATATGTACAGAGCGAAAATTTATCCAGTGTAGTCATACTACTACCATATTGCAAAATGCGTGAATTTTAAAATGCGCGAACTTGTACTTTCAAGCAAATCCACGAAAATTTATACCAGCGAAAATATCTACGTTTACAGTAGTCATAGTCGTAGTATATATTTTCGCGGTGAATTTACTGTATGCTATAGTATGGAATAAATGGCTGTGAATTCATATTTTTGCCACTTCTGTGAAAGTATATACCCGTGAACATAAATACGGTCCCAGTAGCTGCTACCCTGTGGAGTTAGCTTGGTTTACATAAAGTCTTTTGGCCACCAAAGGCTTAATGTTTATTGGTCGTCATGATCGACAAACGCAGGCCCTGCGAGTTACTCGCCAGTGCTGCATTGGTGCATCATGCCGACCCTACGGGAGTGTATCAACTCCATAAGGTTGGCATGATGCACGAATGATCCAGAATGGAGTTAGGGAGTTGCTCCCCAGGACTTCATTCATGCATCATGACTTATAAGGGCACAGTGCATTAACAGCAGCAGTCTTGCTATGAAGGTGAATTTGTGTTTAGAATATCAGGCTCTCTGTTGTCAAAGTGGCAGGAGTTTGATTCATAATAGTTTTTGATTCGACAAACTAAACACAAATATTAGCTTCATTTATAAACACGGCTACATTAATATGTGTGTTGGCTGTCCATAAATACAAACTAAAAATAGCAATAGATTGTATAAATTGGATATAAAATGAAAGGTTTCAAAAAGTAGACAAAGCACTACGATCGAGAATAGGACAGACATATCCATCAATATTTCTAGTATATTTCTGGAGATATTTGTCAATAAAGTTGGCCTTTGGTGATTGTGGTCTAGTCCTAAGTCTTGTGTTTAGTATAATACAGTCAGATGGTGAATATAATTAAGAAGTAAAACTGCTGCATATATGTGTTACTTATGTGTCCCTTTTGTGTGATTGCAGGTGTTACAATCAGCCAAAGAACAGATCAAGTGGTCGTTACTCAAGTGATGACGTCATGCCTATTTATAGCTGCAATCAAGGAGTATATAGTGTACAGAAACCGATTCATGTTTAGCGCGTTAGTTACTGGATATCGAAAAGATGGAGACACCTGTTTTACGCTAAGTTGAATCGTAATGAGGCCGGGTAGACTGGGGAGCGGGTTTAGTTTGTTTAATACGGGGAATGCGGTATGTTGTCACCGGGTAAATATGTTAACACATTGGCCGAGACGAATGTCGGGAAAATCTGTGTAAAAATCATGTTATAATAGTGACTACATGTATCTGTAAGGTTGGTGTTTCATGGAAGACGCTGTAGTGTGTCATCATGGTATGCATGTGTAATATATTATTACTGGACTTTGTCAATAACCATTCCACACAACAAAAATATTGCTGATCAATAGTTTTGATTAAATAGATTTTAATGAATTTAAATCCTGAAGTGTTTATTTCTTCTGTCTGAATTATGTGCAGTGTATTGCATGTAAATCGACACCTTTCCTACAGTAATATATCGATATATCTACACCAATTCTTTTGTGGAAATAATTTTTCGTGTTCGGTATTTTATTCTACAATATTTTGTACAAACACGCGAGTAGTAAATCTTCTGCAGTCTCTCCAACTTAATATAATATTCAGAAATAATTAACTTGTTTCAAGAACTGTTTTCAAGAATTGAAGATGAATAAAAATGACTGCCACTAAGACTTCGTTCTGTGTACTTGTAACCATAGCCCGGGAATGTTGGAACAAAGCTGGGGAGGGAGCGGGGAGAGGACGATGTGATATTGCAGCATTAATACCTATTAACAAGTGATAAGAAAAGTAACTAACTAATAAATAGCAACGGGTAATAATGTTTATAATGGGACAACCCATTTAATGCTACCAGTATATAGGGGGCAGTTTTCTCAATAGGGCAGTGTTGCCACTGGTCCTTCATGAAAAAGTATCAGTGCTATAGAAATAAAGTATAAATCCAGCTCAAATAAAGTATAGATAAAGTATAATTGGAGTGGGCTATGTTCTCTGTAACACTGTGAAACTAGGTCAAGCCCACTCTTATATAGTCACCCTCTTTTTTTGTGCAGACGTCTTTTCGCTGATCTATTACACCTTGATGAAATATCCTGTCAACTATTTGAGCTATATCATTCTTTTGCAAATCACCTCAGGTATCTGTATCTGTCAAAAAAAAATGGGGAAAAAAGAAGTTATATCACTGCCAAAAAAAGTGAACATTTGGAGAACCTATTTTTCGACATGATTTCAGTACTGTACCATTTCAATTATTGTTCTGTTGTATTCCCTACTAAAAATGGTGATAACTCCTGTTCTTACTTTCATGAAAATATTTTGCATTAAAACAATATTTTGATGTAAAGTTGGGGCATTGTACTACTTTAGGTATCCACGCACGCACGTGGCTGCGCCCTGCACACTCTACAAGATGGCCCTAGACCCCTAAAATCGATATGGCGACATGGCCATTTCTTAAAATCGATATGGCGACATGGCTATTTCTTAAAATCGACATGGGACATGGCCAGTCAAGTGACATGTGACATGGGTCATTTCTTAACTCCGACATTCGACATATGGCTTAGTGACATGAAAAATAAATTGCAGATAACAGCTGCCGGTAGTTAGAGGAATTTTGGTCAAAAGTGTTCATGTATGAGGGATTTTGGTGAAAGGTGAGCCTTGGCTTGAGGGATTTCGCTCAAAAACCACCCTTGCCAGCAACTCTCCTGTATATACAAAAAGGATAAAATATACTAGGTGCCCCCCCCCCCCCGGGGGCATTCCCGACCCTCTTATTGGCCTACTGTTGTACCACATCATCAGCAAATGGATACCATGTATACTCTTTAAAGAGGCCGGGACACCTTCCTCACTACTCACAAATACCTATTAGCTCATATAGCCGTGAAAAACATAATACACTTTAAATTGCAAACAGCTACACACAGTAGGAGCTGTGGCAAAACAAAGCTGGCCACCAGCAAGGCCGGGCCGCACAGGTGCGAAAATGGCTATTTGGGGAAGAAGGGTGAAGTATCGTAAACGGCGGGAGGGGTGCTAAGCATTGTGGGATATGGGTCAAGCTGTTAGGCCTACTACAAGGCAGATATATAGCATTATTAATTCCGTTGGTCAATATATTAGTGAAAAAAAGTTTATTCATTCGCTAGCAATACCCGACACATAGGACAATATATTCCCTGAGTAAGAACACAGTGACATGAATATTGCGGCCATGAGAGAATATGTTCAGGCATGGTGAGTGAATACACATCCAGTATGCACAATGCGTATTTTGCTCAGGGGGTAAAAGAATACACATGTAGCCTATTGTATGTTGTTAGCAGAGGTGTCGAAATAAAGGGGATTACATAGCTTTTAACCATGAGAGTATATGAATACACCCCCCTCCCCCATGTTTGAAAAAAAGTGTGCTTTTATTCTATGAAAATATTGAGGAACCAAGAAATTAGAAGATATCCCTGGCGGGACTCAGGGACATATGGCATTATCATATGCCATCATGCTGGACATGAGCACCGTACATTAGGCTCCCTACATACGGATAATGACTTTCAAAAAACGTACATCCTGTAAATCAGCCTCGAGGTGAAATACCTTAGATCTGGATAATTGTAAACATGTTTGTTAAGATGTCTTCTCATTCAAGCAGAAAGATACTAAGTAATATGCACATGTAGGTGAAAACATTAATATGTAATTCTGATGTAAGGCCAATCATAAGCCTAATATGGCTGACAGTAGCGGAATTGATTTCAGTTTTATATTAGAACAATATTAATAATCAAAATTACAACACTGTAATGGAGTTAGTGAACTACTGGTAGTAGAGAGAGTGGAGTAATGGCTATTTCCATTGTCCGATTTTTGAGTTATAAGTAAATGATGTAGAGAAAGTTACGAGAATTTTGAAGTTTGATATTATTTTATTTGGCAGACCTAACATTTGGGCTAAATAAAACTACCAGTATAGTGAATAAGACAAGGGGGTCTTCACAGGTCAAACTCAAGCCGTCGAGTCATACCGCCCCCCCCCCCCCCTCCCAGCCGAGATTTGCTTCTTGGTTAAAGTTTGGAAGCGAGGGGGGGCATAGCTTTCCCACCTGTTCTCCTTACTTCCTCCAACCACCCTAACAGCCGATGACGTAGCAACATGGCGAGGTGTTGGTGGAGACTTGCTGTGGCTATGAGCCCCACCTGCAGTGGTCAGCTTGGACGTGCATTGCGCGTGTTAGGTTGGTGTATTCAATACAGACAAATACAGTGACCTCTGAGTCTGGTCTATACAATTGTTGACAAATATATATAGCCGAAATATCATGTCACGGCCTCTTTAAGTGGTCGATTTAGCCCAAACCTATCCATTTTTGCCCTAGTTTTTCATTTCAGATTATATTACAGGCCTTGACATTTTTATTTTTTTTGGGGTGGTGGGCCAAACATATTAGAGTTTCACCCTAACTGGCCAGAAAATGGAGATACATTGGCGGATCCAGGAATTTCGGAAGGGGGGGGGGGCTGTAATACCTACAGCATTGGGGGTGTTATAATTAAAATGTACAGAAAAATAGGGGGCGTGTGATTCATTTCACTTTGGCAGACCGAGGCATGCAATCTCCCAGCAGATTCTTCCATGCACAAAGTCACCACATGTTATAGTTCTATAGCGACATAGCCCACTCCTTTAGTTAACGTCATTAGTGTTACTCCTAATAGCTGTAGTTTTAAACCACTATATATTTATGGTCCGTGAAAACTTTTATTAACTATAAAATCTTAGTGGTGCACTAATATTTTTCACAATTTTTAAAAATTCAGGAGCATGGGAGGGGATGGGATGTAGACTGATATTTTGCGCGCCAGCGCGGAAAATAATTGCTTCCCTCGAAAGATAAAAATAATGTGCATGCTTGTTCTGGCGTCTAGACTTATTTGCCAAAAAAAACTCTTTTGGCCCATGTTCTTGAAAATTGAGTATTTTAAAGTATAAAATGCTTTAGTTTAGGGCAAATTTAAAAAGTATCTAAAAAGTATTTCATCTAAATAAAGTAAAGATCTGATTTTGAAAATTGCTGAAATTAAGTATTTACTGCTTTTAAATTATCAGGTGCCAACACTGATAGGGCCAAATAAATATTACCCCAACACAGATAAGTAAAGATTTAGCCTTGTCTCAAAATACCAATATACGTCACAAAGATTACAAACCACCGTGGCCCCTTTCCAACTATCTAGGACAGATTAGTGCGTTGATGCTTTTGTCATTGGTAGAGTTCTAGCTGGTAAATCACCAGTGGGGCATATGTTGATTCTACAGTGTTGATACGCTCCTCAATGCAGCGTCAAGTGACTGACTCCCTTGACCGACATGAACCTATGAATCTAACCTACCGTAAATTCCAGCGTACTAACCGCATCTCCCGTATAACCCGCACCCCCAATTCAGAGAAATCATAATTATAACCTGTTTTGGGATCTGAAAAAATATGTTTTAGTGCCGTTCTATAGTGATAAAAACCCTCGTACAACCTGCACCCCATATGTTTGGTATCAAATAAAAGCTGAGTTTGGTCCGCGTACAACCCACGGTAATGCGCGGGCATTTACCGTCATTCTGTCCTAAGTTAGGGAGTGTTCATTTTTTAACAACAGGGGGGGGGGGGGGGGGGAGGGCGGTGAGATTCTGCGGGGAGCGTGCAAAATTTTTTCACCCCCCCCCCCCCGAGGGGTCGCAATTTTTTACCCCCCCCCCTGGCAGGCCGAAAATCTCCCGCGTTCGCGCCCCTTTGTAGCATAGTAACGCGCAGGCTTCTTCCCTCAAAACAGGTTGAATTTTTTTTACCCCCCCCCCAAGAGGGGTCCACATTTTTTACCCCCCCCCCCCCCAGTCAAGGGGTCCACATTTTTTACCCCCCCCCCAGTCAAGGGGTCCACATTTTTTACCCCCCCCCCCCAAATCCACCACCCCCCCTCCCCTGTTGTTAAAAAATGAGCACTCCCTTAAAGGGTCAAATTACCACCACCCTCACCAGACTAATGCAGGTCACAAACTGGTCGTACATGAAGTCCTCTGATTTCAATCATGGCCTTTTCAACTCCTGTCCTTAGGGCTTTTTTTTCTCCTCAAAGTAGGGTATCATCTTAAACCACAGACATAATGTATCTCGACTTCGTCGCTTAAATCCACAAGTTCATTGTGGTACAATTTAATCTGCAGTATAATATATTGTAGTTTCAATATTCTCACACTAACTCTTACTCAAATAAGTGTAGAAAATAACAGAACCATCAAAGACACTTTTTCCACCATTTTATTACATACTATTTACACGACGGTCTGTAGGGAAGCATCCCCCAGTCATCACATGATTTATCTGGAACTTGATGAATGTATTTCAGTCTTTGTATCAATAGACAATTCTAAGATGCGTCATCTCGACATCTGCAATAATGTATCAGACATCCACTGATCTGCTGCGGGATGGCTCTGGGCTGGGGTGGTTGAATATTGCCGGCTGCATCCCATGTGAAGCTTCCTCCTCATGATAAAGATTCCATAATTACAAAGTTCTGTGGGGGTAGGGAGGGCATCATTTCTTCTCGGGCGGCATTTCTTCAAAGTCGAGGAACTTTTCTTGTCGTACGGCGAACATGGAGTAGAAGTCTGAGGTCACGCGTTAAGGAACTTTGTCTCCACAAGAGGAGATTCACATCCATGGGCTTTCAGATTCCTAACAATTCTTTCAATATTATGTGCATGTATATTAGTAGTATTAAATGACTTTGGTCAAACAAAGAAAATGTGGCCCCCATTTTTTAACAACAGGATGGGCGTGGAAAATGTCAGGACCCAGTTCCCCCTGAATGGCAGCTTTTCCCCCCTTTCCCCCCCCCCCCCCCTCTCGTCCCCCCCCCCCGCCTCCAAATATTTGCTCCAAGGGCCCATGATCCAAGTTATCAAAACCCTCCCCCCCCCCAAGGGTTCCAAGTCGACACATGCGTGCAGGCCCTTTATTAAAAGCACAGTAACGCACAGATTTTCTTCCCTGAAAACAGGTGAAAATGTTAGCCCACCCAAGTTAAGACGAATCAAAATTCCGCCCGCCCCATTCAAGGGTTCGAAATGCCCCCCCCCCCCCCTCCCCCCGAGTTCAACTTCAGCCCCCCCCCCCCCCCCCGTTTAAAAAAAGTGATTGCTCCCTAAGTTATGTTGTTTATGAGAAATGCCCCTCCCCCCCCCCCCCACCGATCCACTAGCTTCACCCCCTGATGTTGATGAATGAGCCTTCCCTATTTCACTTTTTTATTTATTTAAGGCTACCGGTACTACGGTAGCCCGATATTAAAACAGCCTAATCTATTTATGGCCCTAGAGCCCTAAATTCGGTATGCCATTTCTTAAATTCGATATGGCGACATGGCCATGACATGGGACATGGACATCTAAGTGACATGGGACATGGGGCATTTCTTAACTCTGACATGTGACACGGGCCTTAGTGACATGAGAAAAATTATTGCAGAGTGCACCAGATTCCACAATTCCATGTGTAAACATTCAAAAATTTCTTGGATGGTGCCCCCAAACCCACATGTGCTCTCAGCTAGCGTCTGAACCCCCCCCCCCCCCCAACTTTCATGTTGGAGGAGCAAAACTATGTTTTTGCCCCCAATATCTTAAAGAATTATTTGAAAATTTAGGATGAGTCATACTGTAACATGATAGGACCAACCATTATCATTTAATAGAGCATTCAATGGTGTTTTTTTTTTCTAATTCATCTAAATGTAGCATCCAATGGTAGAGAGTTGATATATAAAATGGGCCATAATATATTGCGTGTCAAAATGCATGAAAATGCACCATTTTAAGTCTAGATTTCTTTGGGGGCATGACCACACAATCACTAACTTGTGGTTAGGCCACTCAAAAGAAAAAAGTGGTTTCTCATCACTAAGGTCTGAGAAATCTGACGAGGGAGGCTTTTTTTTTTGCTTTTTTTTTTTACTTGCCCTCCAAAATGTATAGGATAATTTACGGGTTCCTTTGGCCAAAATTCACATTTAATTGGTCAAGAATTAATTGATCTTTGAAAGTTGGGAAAATGTAAATTATTTCTATACCACTGCATTTTGATGAGGTTTTTCATCAAAATTTGGCAAAAAAAAAAAAAAGTTTTCCCCAAAACCTGATTTTTATGATGCGCGCGGTGATGAGAAACCATTTTATTTTTTTGAGTGGCCTTATTAGGAGGAACGTAGATAATTATTACATAGGCCTATCAAAAATTGTCGCCATCCCCCCAACTTTATAACCCCTGGCCCGGGCTATAAAATCACACCAGAATGCACCATTTCGGTTCTATAGATTTCAAAATATTCTCCCGTAGCGACACTAGCGACATGCCATGGGTTTTTCCTTATAATAATAAGGCTTATTGACATGTGACATGGGCATTTCTTAAAATCGACATGCTTGAAGGGCCCCCTATTTGGAAGACTATTTGTGATTTATAGGATAGTAACTGTATTTACATGTAGTGATCAACACCTGTCGCCATAGACTGATAAGGCTTATACTTGTTTAGATTTATAGTCAATCAATATTACTATTACAGATCTAGAAATCTAGTTTCATAAACGTGTTGCCAGGTCAAGGTGAGGAGGCTATTTTCCTCTATTATCGCTCAAGGATACAGATGCCCAGAACTGACGCGCCGATAGCCAGGCCGGTGTACTTGTTTCGTGACCGGACTTTCTTCAAGTCCTTTGCTCTGTCCAAGTTCAGAGACTCCAGTTTCTTTACAAAGTGTTTGTCTGACTCGGAGAGGTTGACAAACTCCTTACCCATGTCCACTTTCGGCATTTCTGACCCGGCCATTTTGTCTTGTTGTTTTGGCAAGGTCAAGGCCGGCCGGTCACGTGAGTAAACATGGCCGCGTGGGGCAGAAAATGGTCCGCGAACACATCGATTATTTAGGATTATCGGCTCACACGGGCAACTTAGCTTAAATAAGATCATGGGATACTATTAACTACATTGAGGCATTCCCTAGGGATGTAGAGAGGCAACGACTTGGAAGTATGGATGGCAGACAGAGCTGGAATAGACCGTCAACAAGTCAGAACGGCCCCGCCCCCGTCCGAATGAATGAGGTGTGGTCCGCGGCCGGCTGTCACTGTACTGTAGTGTGTAGTGTGTAGTCTAGTCAGGTCATGAGTCATGGCTCCACTGTCTGTGACACTGCCACTCACACTTCATAATTTCATTGACTGATTGAGAACGAACTTCCTACGTGGCTTCATAGGTGATCATCCAAAGGTAGGCCAGCAACGATTGTTTTTTGTAGCTACATATTGAGTACATGTGATGGAATTGATTGATAACTTGACTCCCGGATTGGCCCCAGTTGTTCTAAATAAAAGTAAATGGGCCTACTAATATAGTATATACTTAATACAATTGACGGGGGGGGGGGGGGGGTGCGGACCCTTCTAGCTGGGGTAAAACAAGAAAAAGGAGAAGGGGAAGAGGCGATGCAAACAAATTCATTGTTCCTCTCCCCTCCTGTTGTTAAATTATCACCACCGCACTGTGGCGTACAAGCAGTACTCCCCTTTTTTTGAGAATCCATTCTCGTGGTAGTTTCTGTGGGCAGAGGAGGTTAAGCAAATGACCCTGGCCCCTATGATCTGGAACCCTCCTGATGTTATAAAATAAAGTAGACCGGTATACGTAGCTCTACTAAGTGAGTTAAAGGGGCCGATCTCTGAGACAGGAGGAGAGTGGATCATGTAGTTCCTAACTGTGCCACTGGCAGTCTCTCAGATGGATTTGCATATTTGTAGTTTACAAACCCTACTGACTGCACCCAGCACAGGGCACTGCGTTTGTTTGATCCCCAATCAGCCATAAAAAGCACAACAGGACAACTCTATTACCTTGAACCAGTTGACTTGGCCTGGTCAGGTGAAATTGGTAGGGGGACCATGAATCAGGCTTGGCTTGGTATGAAACATTTTATAAAACCAGGATAAAGCTATGATAACCTCCTTAAATTAATCATTGAAGTAGGCTTCTAGGGATACACAATGCAGAAAGGAATCCTTGTGTATTTAAGTGTTTATTTTTAACTGAATCCCTGGGCTGTGGTCTATTCAAGGGGTAGTATATCGTTTTCTGTGGACACACTTGTAAGTGGTAGTCTAGACAGTCAGTATACTGGTGGGTATCAATAGTATTGTATACTACCACAGGCATAGTCTAACTGCTGGTCACCCCAATGCAACTTATGTAGAGCAGTGAATTGCTGGAAGGGAACAACCAGCATGCTATTTCTTGGTTGCCTGAGCCATTATTTTTGGGGTACTTTGCTAGGGAAAACGATCCTACAGAGCTAGGACATGCCTGGATCTCAGGGATTGTGCTTGGGCGATTCTAAATTTAACTAAGGTGTTATATAAACTCAACAACCCTGGCAAAGGGTTTTACGATTTGGTCTGAGAAGTCTTAGCCTTTAAAGTGTAAGGATGAGGGCTGAACAATGTAGGACCTACCCGCTGCAACCCGGCCCATCTATGAAAGCCCAATCCCTAATAAAGTCACATTCTCACCAAGCGTCTACCAGTCAGATTTTAGCATTGTTCTAGTCTAGTATGTGATGAAGCGTGAGTGGTGAGAATGTAGTTTAATTCTTGTTGATTCACAATTTAATATCCGACACTCCATATATATATTTATACTGTAAATTCTCACCTATGAGCCTAGCTCTGTATAAGCCGCAACCCTCTTACCAGCCAGACAGGGGATCTGATTTAGGCAACTCTAGTGCTGTAGTGCACATATAAAAACTAGCGTATAAGCCACACTCCGACCCTGGGCTGATTGTATACTACTTATTTAACAGCATCAGGACGCAGTAAAAAATCGCGCACCAACCCTGACATACGGGTCTTCCACTGGGCAACTTCCCATACCTTAACCATTGCTCTAGTTGGAATTCAACTAATATCTACTTTTATGGCCTTAACTTGCTGGGAATCACATTCCCGATCATGTACATATGTTTGGTTAGTTGATAGGATAATTATTAAAGCTTCCAGACCCAAAATACAGAGACGCCCCATTGGCTTAGCACTGCCGCTGCCCGTGGACAATGGTCGATAAATGATGTAATATATGAGGCCCCGTCTGGTGAGGGGAGCGAGCATCGCTAGTAGTTCCGTAGCACTGCCCATCTGACTCGCATACAATATTAAACCGCAGCTTCTATGTGAGAATTCATGGTATGTTTGTTCATTTAATTTTAATTGCAGTAACTGATCAATTAAAAGAGAAAAATTGTGCATTGGTAGAATTTATAAAAAAAACACCTCTATTTAAATTGTTTATCTTATCTTTAACTAAAACCCTTGCAGGAGGGGAGGATGTGGAGATGGGGCAGAGTCACACCAAGCGCTGGGTCAGCATGAAGCCGGCACCGAGGACCCGGCTTGTGTCAGAGCGGGGCGGGGCGTGGGGGCGGGCGGGGGGCGGGGAGAAGGTCATGTCCTGCAGCTTTGAGCGCTGGTTGAGTTACAGCAGCACCCAGGACTGCCGCTTTCAGGACCTCGCCGACTACACAACCCGCCGGGAAGACTTCCGCGCCAACGGCTTCCTGCTCAGACCCGATGTCACTGACGGAAGGTAGGCTATAATATCATGTTACCATATTCAATGTAATAAGCGCCCTCCTCCTAAACTGAAGGTAGGCTAATACCACAGGTATTTATATTATATAGATTATCAAGATGACGCAAGTGAGGTTGTACAAAGTTAAAAAAACACGTTTCCATATCCTAGATGGATTAATGTGACCAGACATATGCATATATGCATGATGAAAAAGGTTTTTTAAAGAAAGAGTTAAAAAAAAACACTTTCGATATTCAGATACATCAAAGCGACGCTAGAGGGCAGCACGCGGCTGACCCTGGAGGAGAGGCGGGCGGGCAGCAAGCTGTGTGTGGAGATAGAACCCTGCTTCACCAGCGGTATCCTGCAGCACAAGGCGCTCCTCGACCAACGCCACCTCGTCTCCAACTTTATACAGCAACACTTCAACAAGGACGGGGTGGCCGTGGTCGGCTGCCGCGGGAACCTCGCTGTGGTACAGGTGAATAGTGGGAAAAATTAAAAGACAAAACAAGTATTCAGGTTAAATTTCTTTATCCAAATAAATTGCTTTCTTATTGATCATCCATATTGCTTTCCTATTGACCAGCCTTTGCCAAATGAAACATGAACTAATAATTAGACAAGTGTTCAATATGAAGGTACTTTGTTACCTACAGATCCTGGACCGCACGTCCTGCTTGGTGCCCGAGTTCTACTTCATAGACTTGGCGCGGAGCATCTCGCTGGGTAAGTTTGCGTCCAGCTACTCGGAGCCGCTGTGGTACGAGTGTTACATCTCTCCTGACAAGAGCCGCATCGTGCTGCGTCCTGACCTCAACGCACAGGTGTGGCGGCCGGGCGATGTCTGCACCACCCACAGGTGTGTACTGCTGGTTCTACGCTGATGTTACGCTGATGTCACACTGATGTTACACTGATGTTACACTGATGTTACACTGATGTTACACTGATGTTATACTGATGTTACGCTGATGTTACGCTGATGTTACGCTGATGTTACGCTGATGTCACGCTGATGTCACACTGATGTCACGCTGATGTTACACTGATGTTACACTGATGTTACACTGATGTTATACTGATGTTACACTGATGTTACACTGATGTTACGCTGATGTTACGCTGATGTTACGCTGATGTTACGCTGATGTTACGCTGATGTTACACTGATGTTACACTGATGTTACACTGATGTTACACTGATGTTACACTGATGTTACGCTGATGTTACGCTGATGTTACGCTGATGTTACGCTGATGTTACGCTGATGTTACGCTGATGTTACGCTGATATCATATTGATATTATACTGATGTTATACTGATACTATGTTATATAGACTACTGACATTATACTGATCATACTCACATTATGCTGATACTATGCTAACACCATATTGATCTTATACTGATCCCCTCTGCAGAAGTTATATGTTTACTGTATTATACTGATGTACTAATGTTATACTGATATATATTGTGTTGAAGTTATGCTGATTTTACTCTGGTGATACATTGATACTAAACTGATACTACACTGATACACTGATCCTATACTGATGCTATACTGATGCTATACTGATCCTATACTGATACTATACTGATGCTATACTGATACTATACTCCTATTGGACACCCACACAGCGTCAACAAGATGCAGGTCCTGGTGATGAGGAAGTTCCCAGACAGCGGGGGCCACATCCTGGCCTTTGACAACCGGCACGGACACCGCTTCATGTTCCGCGCCAAGGACAAGGACATAGAGCTGTTTGACTTCCAGGTAGGGGTGTCATTGCTATTGACCTTCATACCTCATCATTTATTTATTATTTTGGTCTCAATTTACGCTACATAGGTCATTTGATTAATGAGCATAGGATTTTGTTTATATTGTAATCATATCTCTATTGGTATGACTGAGAAAATATCTACATTCACATTATGCTCACATTATGCTGATATCATACTGATGTTACGCTGATGTCGCTCTGATATTCTGCTGATGCTATACTGATTTTATACTGATGCTATAATGATGTCATACTGATGTCATACTGATGTCATACTGATGTCATACTAAGACTTGTTCTACTTGCAGGACATGGTGGTTGTTCAGAGTGCCTGTGCCCTGGCCCTGCCTGCTAACGTCCGTCAGCTCAAGTCGAGCCCTAGTGGTGCCTACCTGGCGGTGCGCTGTGCCTACCCGTCCTACAGCGTAGAGTTCATGACCAACACGGTGGTGCTGCTGCAGGCACGCACCCTGTGTGTGCTGTTCTGTGTGGATGTGAGGGGCCCGTACTGGCCCGTCTCTGAGGTGGTCAACCAGCAGGTGTTCCCGCACTTCTCTGGCTGTGAGACGGGAGTGGCCGTCATGCGGCACAAGACGTCCAGCCGTAAGGTGGCCGTGTACAAGCTGCCTGTGTTCTGTACCTCGCTGCAGCACTGTGCCAGGAGGACCATACGCTGCCACCTCAGCTACAGTGACATCTCCAAGTTACCGCTGCCGGCTAAACTCACCCAGTACCTGCGCTATGAGCACTAGCTGACTGGGACATCACGTTATAATGTGCAGTATAGGACATACTGTAAACAAAGATATTTTTGCGCCGTACATATTTATCCAATAGAGTTGTACAACTACCATATTTCAAAGTCCGCGAATCTAAATCCTAGAGGAAAGGCCCTTTTTAGCAAATCCCCGATAGTTTATATCCGCAAAAATATGTACATTTACCTAAAGAACTTGTGATATGCGGACAATTACTCAACGTGTGCAATACTAGGATCTCAGCAATGGAGGAGATGGATCTCAGAAACTTTTATTGAACTCAGCCTGTGACAAGGTGTAATAATCCTTCTATGTTGTTATGTCAGACATGGGGGTTGCCATGCTCACTCATCTAATGCATGGAGGATGATCATCTCAGATGTACACATTACTCATATTGGGCAAATACTTTGGGAGTCCATGACATGATCTTGTTACAGATAACACACCTGAACTGTCTATTCAAGTCAAGGTCATTCCTGCCATGCTACATGCAGGGTTTCCATGTAAGATTGTTGAGAGAGTATTAGTTTCCCACTGAACCGCCAAACTCAGATACTGATGTTGTCACTGCATGTAATCAACTGTAACTTACATTCATGAGATATCTGTGTGATGGTGGCATATCATGACATGTTTAGTATTATGTTACCAGGTTATGAAATAATTATTAGCTGTTACATATCATGAATACCATGAGGCAGAACCTGCTATGTTGGTGGTTTAAATACTGCTCTATTTACATGACATTTATAGTGAGTATAGTTTTGTATCAACTTATTTATTTATTCATATATTTATTGGTAATATATTTTGTTACTATTCAGTATTGACTGTTATCCCAGTTCTTTTTGAAATAGTTTATATTTCAGCCTGAGCTGCAATTGCAATCATTTTATCAATTTGGTTATTATCCCAAGATAATCAATATGCAAACCATCCCATCCATACAATGATATTCCTTCTCCCGGCTCAAATGACATGTTAGACATTGATATGTGGTCTGGTTCGGAGTAACTTTCCTTACCCTTAAGCTATAAGTATTATCTTTATTTTTTACGTGTATTATGTGTGCGTTATATTTATCATCAACTGATTATGTTCATTACAGACCTCTTATCTTTGTGATGAATAAATATGAGTGAAGGTGTGACCTGAAATAATTTGATTAGAGTGTCACTTGAGTCCATGCACTCTATGAAATATCGAATATATATGAATTACTCTGAATCAGAATGGAATAAATATCACCTGAAATACACTGTTGTCGTTGTTCAACTTTTGTTCATGATTACTGTTGACATTTTCAATGAGATGTACATGCCTACCCCTAGCACAAACAAACTGAAAGTTGGGTGAAAGCTAGCTTCAAGTCTGAGTTTCTCTCAGTACGACGTAATACAAATTGAGATTAAACTTTAGAAGCTACACAATGGCTACAGACAGCAGAGCTCTCACGATAGTGTGTGAACACGCGTTCCGTCAGTCATCTTAAAAGTATAGTCTACACTACCAGCACCAACACCAACATCTGTACACTGCCACCGTGAGATGTCACCAGTTTAGTCACTTTAGAACATTGTTAGGGGAGCTGGCTTTGTAGAGTGTGTTTGCCATGCATGTCGTCTGCTTGTTGTTTGAAAAGGCAGGCCCGCACTGACTGGTGTTGTCCAAACATCGTTGGTTCAAGTTAAACAGTGGGTATGTAAACAAGGCATCAGATTAATCCTCAGAGTGTGTAGTGATTGTTTCTAGTGGTATTTAATGTGAGATTCGATGTAAGACTGAGCTTCCGGGGCGAAATTGAATCAATGACCAATTTATTCACTTCTTTATCATGGGCGGTCGGGGGCTACGGACTCATGCCGCACATTTACTAAGGGGCTTGGGTAGAATTGAGTGACAGAAGCAGACTCAGTGTCTCTCTGGCTACGCTTGGACGGTCGAATTTCTCAGATCGGAGCGTTATTAAGGGAGCTGGCCTGGTAGAGGGTGTTTGCCATGCATGTCGTCTGCTAGGTGTTCTATACCTTGGCAGTCAGACTGAAGGGCCAGGCCTCTCCTGGTTGGCTGATAATGTGCTGATATTTGTCGGGTGCATCTGGGCCACAGGGGCCTTGCCAAGGGGGTGGGGAGGGGAGGGGATATTGAATTAGGGCCGTGTGAATTTTGGCCAGAGGTTTGGCAGGTCGGTTGGATTTTTTCAAAATGATTTCACCAGTTTATTCACTTCTTCATTTTAGACGCTCGGCGGCTACGGACTCTCGCCGCGCATTTACTAAGGGGCTGGGGTAAAATTGAGTGACACAGGGCGATTGAGTGTCTCTCTGGCTACGCGTGGACGGTCGAATTTCTCAGATCGGAGCGTTATTAAGCAATCTAGTAATTTCGACGCTCGGCGGCTACCGGGTGCCGTAACGCATTTACCATAGGGCTAGGGTGAAACAGAGTCACACAGCTGGTTTCAGTGCATCTGGGGCTCCGCCTGGGCGGTTGAATTTCTCCGATCGGACAATTATTAGGCGAGCTACTCATTTAGATGCTCTGCCGCTACCGGCTCTCGTAGCGTATTTACCATGAGCTTGGGGTGGAATTGAGTCACGCACGACGATCCAGTGTCTCTGGGGCTACGCGTGAGTGATCGAATTTCTCAGATCGGACCGTTATTAAGGGAGTTACTCCTGTAGCCTATATGAGTAACTCGGAATTTTCTTTTCTTGGATTCCGGGATAAGCACTACCACCAGCGAGCTTACTGCTATGGGTGCCGGGTGGCAACACTGGCACTCAAACTCACTCGTTGCCTCTCACCTGCATGCTAAAAATAACTTCAGATACATCTTAGTGACACGTCAGGGCTACATTGGGCTATATAGATAGATATATATAACACATGCCCCTTTCTTGCTGCATTGGTCTATAGGTACATCAAGGTGAGGGGTCAGGGACGCACATGGCTGACCCTGTGGGAGACGCTTATTCCTTCAAAAGTCACCATTATCTTTAAATGGATAAACTGTTATCTGAAAGCCTTTCAGGCCCCTTGCTGGAGGGGAGGATGTGGAGATGGGGCAGAGTCACACCAAGCGCTGGGTCAGCATGAAGCCGGCACCGAGGACCCGGCTTGTGTCAGAGCGGGGCGGGGCGTGGGGGCGGGCGGGGGGCGGGGAGAAGGTCATGTCCTGCAGCTTTGAGCGCTGGTTGAGTTACAGCAGCACCCAGGACTGCCGCTTTCAGGACCTCGCCGACTACGCAACCCGCCGCGAAGACTTCCGCGCCAACGGCTTCCTGCTCAGACCCGATGTCACTGACGGAAGGTAGGCTATAATATCATGTTACCATATTCAATGTAATAAGCGCCCTCCGCCTAAACGGAAGGTAGGCTAATATCACATGTATCGGTATTATTATATAGATCATCAAGATAGGGTTATATAATCCCTTTGCCTCTTTAAAATCTGTCTGCTTTTGATATTTCATCTCGAGTCTTATAAGAAGGATGCGACTTGAATAGAATACTTACAGTTTCATTTGTGGCACTGGGCACTAGATACAGCAAAGTGACCAGACATATGCATATGCTTAATGAAAAAGGTTTTTTAAAGAAAGAGTTAAAAAAAGTACCTTTTGATATTCAGATACATCAAAGCGACGCTAGAGGGCAGCACGCGGCTGACCCTGGAGGAGAGGCGGGCGGGCAGCAAGCTGTGTGTGGAGATAGAACCCTGCTTCACCAGCGGCACCCTGCAGCACAAGGCGCTCCTCCACCAACGCCACCTCGTCTCCAACTTTATACAGCAACACTTCAACAAGGACGGGGTGGCCGTGGTCGGCTGCCGCGGGAACCTCGCTGTGGTACAGGTGAATAGTGGGAAAAATTAAAAGACAAAACAAGTATTCAGGTTAAATTTCTTTATCCAAATAAATTGCTTTCTTATTGATCATCCATATTGCTTTCCTATTGACCAGCCTTTGCCAAATGAAACATGAACTAATAATTAGACAAGTGTTCAATATGAAGGTACTTTGTTACCTACAGATCCTGGACCGCACGTCCTGCTTGGTGCCCGAGTTCTACTTCATAGACTTGGCGCGGAGCATCTCGCTGGGTAAGTTTGCGTCCAGCTACTCGGAGCCGCTGTGGTACGAGTGTTACATCTCTCCTGACAAGAGCCGCATCGTGCTGCGTCCTGACCTCAACGCACAGGTGTGGCGGCCGGGCGATGTCTGCACCACCCACAGGTGTGTACTGCTGGTTCTACGCTGATGTTACGCTGATGTCACACTGATGTTACACTGATGTTACACTGATGTTACACTGATGTTACACTGATGTTATACTGATGTTACGCTGATGTTACGCTGATGTTACGCTGATGTTACGCTGATGTCACGCTGATGTCACACTGATGTCACGCTGATGTTACACTGATGTTACACTGATGTTACACTGATGTTATACTGATGTTACACTGATGTTACACTGATGTTACGCTGATGTTACGCTGATGTTACGCTGATGTTACGCTGATGTTACGCTGATGTTACGCTGATGTTACGCTGATGTTACGCTGATGTTACGCTGATGTTACGCTGATGTTACGCTGATGTTACGCTGATGTTACGCTGATGTTACGCTGATGTTACGCTGATGTTACGCTGATATCATATTGATATTATACTGATGTTATACTGATACTATGTTATATAGACTACTGACATTATACTGATCATACTCACATTATGCTGATACTATGCTAACACCATATTGATCTTATACTGATCCCCTCTGCAGAAGTTATATGTTTACTGTATTATACTGATGTACTAATGTTATACTGATATATATTGTGTTGAAGTTATGCTGATTTTACTCTGGTGATACATTGATACTAAACTGATACTACACTGATACACTGATCCTATACTGATGCTATACTGATGCTATACTGATCCTATACTGATACTATACTGATGCTATACTGATACTATACTCCTATTGGACACCCACACAGCGTCAACAAGATGCAGGTCCTGGTGATGAGGAAGTTCCCAGACAGCGGGGGCCACATCCTGGCCTTTGACAACCGGCACGGACACCGCTTCATGTTCCGCGCCAAGGACAAGGACATAGAGCTGTTTGACTTCCAGGTAGGGGTGTCATTGCTATTGACCTTCATACCTCATCATTTATTTATTATTTTGGTCTCAATTTACGCTACATAGGTCATTTGATTAATGAGCATAGGATTTTGTTTATATTGTAATCATATCTCTATTGGTATGACTGAGAAAATATCTACATTCACATTATGCTGATATCATACTGATGTTACGCTGATGTCGCTCTGATATTCTGCTGATGCTATACTGATTTTATACTGATGCTATAATGATGTCATACTGATGTCATACTGATGTCATACTGATGTCATACTAAGACTTGTTCTACTTGCAGGACATGGTGGTTGTTCAGAGTGCCTGTGCCCTGGCCCTGCCTGCTAACGTCCGTCAGCTCAAGTCGAGCCCTAGTGGTGCCTACCTGGCGGTGCGCTGTGCCTACCCGTCCTACAGCGTAGAGTTCATGACCAACACGGTGGTGCTGCTGCAGGCACGCACCCTGTGTGTGCTGTTCTGTGTGGATGTGAGGGGCCCGTACTGGCCCGTCTCTGAGGTGGTCAACCAGCAGGTGTTCCCGCACTTCTCTGGCTGTGAGACGGGAGTGGCCGTCATGCGGCACAAGACGTCCAGCCGTAAGGTGGCCGTGTACAAGCTGCCTGTGTTCTGTACCTCGCTGCAGCACTGTGCCAGGAGGACCATACGCTGCCACCTCAGCTACAGTGACATCTCCAAGTTACCGCTGCCGGCTAAACTCACCCAGTACCTGCGCTATGAGCACTAGCTGACTGGGACATCACGTTATAATGTGCAGTATAGGACATACTGTAAACAAAGATATTTTTGCGCCGTACATATTTATCCAATAGAGTTGTACAACTACCATATTTCAAAGTCCGCGAATCTAAATCCTAGAGGAAAGGCCCTTTTTAGCAAATCCCCGATAGTTTATATCCGCAAAAATATGTACATTTACCTAAAGAACTTGTGATATGCGGACAATTACTCAACGTGTGCAATACTAGGATCTCAGCAATGGAGGAGATGGATCTCAGAAACTTTTATTGAACTCAGCCTGTGACAAGGTGTAATAATCCTTCTATGTTGTTATGTCAGACATGGGGGTTGCCATGCTCACTCATCTAATGCATGGAGGATGATCATCTCAGATGTACACATTACTCATATTGGGCAAATACTTTGGGAGTCCATGACATGATCTTGTTACAGATAACACACCTGAACTGTCTATTCAAGTCAAGGTCATTCCTGCCATGCTACATGCAGGGTTTCCATGTAAGATTGTTGAGAGAGTATTAGTTTCCCACTGAACCGCCAAACTCAGATACTGATGTTGTCACTGCATGTAATCAACTGTAACTTACATTCATGAGATATCTGTGTGATGGTGGCATATCATGACATGTTTAGTATTATGTTACCAGGTTATGAAATAATTATTAGCTGTTACATATCATGAATACCATGAGGCAGAACCTGCTATGTTGGTGGTTTAAATACTGCTCTATTTACATGACATTTATAGTGAGTATAGTTTTGTATCAACTTATTTATTTATTCATATATTTATTGGTAATATATTTTGTTACTATTCAGTATTGACTGTTATCCCAGTTCTTTTTGAAATAGTTTATATTTCAGCCTGAGCTGCAATTGCAATCATTTTATCAATTTGGTTATTATCCCAAGATAATCAATATGCAAACCATCCCATCCATACAATGATATTCCTTCTCCCGGCTCAAATGACATGTTAGACATTGATATGTGGTCTGGTTCGGAGTAACTTTCCTTACCCTTAAGCTATAAGTATTATCTTTATTTTTTACGTGTATTATGTGTGCGTTATATTTATCATCAACTGATTATGTTCATTACAGACCTCTTATCTTTGTGATGAATAAATATGAGTGAAGGTGTGACCTGAAATAATTTGATTAGAGTGTCACTTGAGTCCATGCACTCTATGAAATATCGAATATATATGAATTACTCTGAATCAGAATGGAATAAATATCACCTGAAATACACTGTTGTCGTTGTTCAACTTTTGTTCATGATTACTGTTGACATTTTCAATGAGATGTACATGCCTACCCCTAGCACAAACAAACTGAAAGTTGGGTGAAAGCTAGCTTCAAGTCTGAGTTTCTCTCAGTACGACGTAATACAAATTGAGATTAAACTTTAGAAGCTACACAATGGCTACAGACAGCAGAGCTCTCACGATAGTGTGTGAACACGCGTTCCGTCAGTCATCTTAAAAGTATAGTCTACACTACCAGCACCAACACCAACATCTGTACACTGCCACCGTGAGATGTCACCAGTTTAGTCACTTTAGAACATTGTTAGGGGAGCTGGCTTTGTAGAGTGTGTTTGCCATGCATGTCGTCTGCTTGTTGTTTGAAAAGGCAGGCCCGCACTGACTGGTGTTGTCCAAACATCGTTGGTTCAAGTTAAACAGTGGGTATGTAAACAAGGCATCAGATTAATCCTCAGAGTGTGTAGTGATTGTTTCTAGTGGTATTTAATGTGAGATTCGATGTAAGACTGAGCTTCCGGGGCGAAATTGAATCAATGACCAATTTATTCACTTCTTTATCATGGGCGGTCGGGGGCTACGGACTCATGCCGCACATTTACTAAGGGGCTTGGGTAGAATTGAGTGACAGAAGCAGACTCAGTGTCTCTCTGGCTACGCTTGGACGGTCGAATTTCTCAGATCGGAGCGTTATTAAGGGAGCTGGCCTGGTAGAGGGTGTTTGCCATGCATGTCGTCTGCTAGGTGTTCTATACCTTGGCAGTCAGACTGAAGGGCCAGGCCTCTCCTGGTTGGCTGATAATGTGCTGATATTTGTCGGGTGCATCTGGGCCACAGGGGCCTTGCCAAGGGGGTGGGGAGGGGAGGGGATATTGAATTAGGGCCGTGTGAATTTTGGCCAGAGGTTTGGCAGGTCGGTTGGATTTTTTCAAAATGATTTCACCAGTTTATTCACTTCTTCATTTTAGACGCTCGGCGGCTACGGACTCTCGCCGCGCATTTACTAAGGGGCTGGGGTAAAATTGAGTGACACAGGGCGATTGAGTGTCTCTCTGGCTACGCGTGGACGGTCGAATTTCTCAGATCGGAGCGTTATTAAGCAATCTAGTAATTTCGACGCTCGGCGGCTACCGGGTGCCGTAACGCATTTACCATAGGGCTAGGGTGAAACAGAGTCACACAGCTGGTTTCAGTGCATCTGGGGCTCCGCCTGGGCGGTTGAATTTCTCCGATCGGACAATTATTAGGCGAGCTACTCATTTAGATGCTCTGCCGCTACCGGCTCTCGTAGCGTATTTACCATGAGCTTGGGGTGGAATTGAGTCACGCACGACGATCCAGTGTCTCTGGGGCTACGCGTGAGTGATCGAATTTCTCAGATCGGACCGTTATTAAGGGAGTTACTCCTGTAGCCTATATGAGTAACTCGGAATTTTCTTTTCTTGGATTCCGGGATAAGCACTACCACCAGCGAGCTTACTGCTATGGGTGCCGGGTGGCAACACTGGCACTCAAACTCACTCGTTGCCTCTCACCTGCATGCTAAAAATAACTTCAGATACATCTTAGTGACACGTCAGGGCTACATTGGGCTATATAGATAGATATATATAACACATGCCCCTTTCTTGCTGCATTGGTCTATAGGTACATCAAGGTGAGGGGTCAGGGACGCACATGGCTGACCCTGTGGGAGACGCTTATTCCTTCAAAAGTCACCATTATCTTTAAATGGATAAACTGTTATCTGAAAGCCTTTCAGGCCCCTTGCTGGAGGGGAGGATGTGGAGATGGGGCAGAGTCACACCAAGCGCTGGGTCAGCATGAAGCCGGCACCGAGGACCCGGCTTGTGTCAGAGCGGGGCGGGGCGTGGGGGCGGGCGGGGGGCGGGGAGAAGGTCATGTCCTGCAGCTTTGAGCGCTGGTTGAGTTACAGCAGCACCCAGGACTGCCGCTTTCAGGACCTCGCCGACTACGCAACCCGCCGCGAAGACTTCCGCGCCAACGGCTTCCTGCTCAGACCCGATGTCACTGACGGAAGGTAGGCTATAATATCATGTTACCATATTCAATGTAATAAGCGCCCTCCGCCTAAACGGAAGGTAGGCTAATATCACATGTATCGGTATTATTATATAGATCATCAAGATAGGGTTATATAATCCCTTTGCCTCTTTAAAATCTGTCTGCTTTTGATATTTCATCTCGAGTCTTATAAGAAGGATGCGACTTGAATAGAATACTTACAGTTTCATTTGTGGCACTGGGCACTAGATACAGCAAAGTGACCAGACATATGCATATGCTTAATGAAAAAGGTTTTTTAAAGAAAGAGTTAAAAAAAGTACCTTTTGATATTCAGATACATCAAAGCGACGCTAGAGGGCAGCACGCGGCTGACCCTGGAGGAGAGGCGGGCGGGCAGCAAGCTGTGTGTGGAGATAGAACCCTGCTTCACCAGCGGCACCCTGCAGCACAAGGCGCTCCTCCACCAACGCCACCTCGTCTCCAACTTTATACAGCAACACTTCAACAAGGACGGGGTGGCCGTGGTCGGCTGCCGCGGGAACCTCGCTGTGGTACAGGTGAATAGTGGGAAAAATTAAAAGACAAAACAAGTATTCAGGTTAAATTTCTTTATCCAAATAAATTGCTTTCTTATTGATCATCCATATTGCTTTCCTATTGACCAGCCTTTGCCAAATGAAACATGAACTAATAATTAGACAAGTGTTCAATATGAAGGTACTTTGTTACCTACAGATCCTGGACCGCACGTCCTGCTTGGTGCCCGAGTTCTACTTCATAGACTTGGCGCGGAGCATCTCGCTGGGTAAGTTTGCGTCCAGCTACTCGGAGCCGCTGTGGTACGAGTGTTACATCTCTCCTGACAAGAGCCGCATCGTGCTGCGTCCTGACCTCAACGCACAGGTGTGGCGGCCGGGCGATGTCTGCACCACCCACAGGTGTGTACTGCTGGTTCTACGCTGATGTTACGCTGATGTCACACTGATGTTACACTGATGTTACACTGATGTTACACTGATGTTACACTGATGTTATACTGATGTTACGCTGATGTTACGCTGATGTTACGCTGATGTTACGCTGATGTCACGCTGATGTCACACTGATGTCACGCTGATGTTACACTGATGTTACACTGATGTTACACTGATGTTATACTGATGTTACACTGATGTTACACTGATGTTACGCTGATGTTACGCTGATGTTACGCTGATGTTACGCTGATGTTACGCTGATGTTACGCTGATGTTACGCTGATGTTACGCTGATGTTACGCTGATGTTACGCTGATGTTACGCTGATGTTACGCTGATGTTACGCTGATGTTACGCTGATGTTACGCTGATGTTACGCTGATATCATATTGATATTATACTGATGTTATACTGATACTATGTTATATAGACTACTGACATTATACTGATCATACTCACATTATGCTGATACTATGCTAACACCATATTGATCTTATACTGATCCCCTCTGCAGAAGTTATATGTTTACTGTATTATACTGATGTACTAATGTTATACTGATATATATTGTGTTGAAGTTATGCTGATTTTACTCTGGTGATACATTGATACTAAACTGATACTACACTGATACACTGATCCTATACTGATGCTATACTGATGCTATACTGATCCTATACTGATACTATACTGATGCTATACTGATACTATACTCCTATTTGACACCCACACAGCGTCAACAAGATGCAGGTCCTGGTGATGAGGAAGTTCCCAGACAGCGGGGGCCACATCCTGGCCTTTGACAACCGGCACGGACACCGCTTCATGTTCCGCGCCAAGGACAAGGACATAGAGCTGTTTGACTTCCAGGTAGGGGTGTCATTGCTATTGACCTTCATACCTCATCATTTATTTATTATTTTGGTCTCAATTTACGCTACATAGGTCATTTGATTAATGAGCATAGGATTTTGTTTATATTGTAATCATATCTCTATTGGTATGACTGAGAAAATATCTACATTCACATTATGCTGATATCATACTGATGTTACGCTGATGTCGCTCTGATATTCTGCTGATGCTATACTGATTTTATACTGATGCTATAATGATGTCATACTGATGTCATACTGATGTCATACTGATGTCATACTAAGACTTGTTCTACTTGCAGGACATGGTGGTTGTTCAGAGTGCCTGTGCCCTGGCCCTGCCTGCTAACGTCCGTCAGCTCAAGTCGAGCCCTAGTGGTGCCTACCTGGCGGTGCGCTGTGCCTACCCGTCCTACAGCGTAGAGTTCATGACCAACACGGTGGTGCTGCTGCAGGCACGCACCCTGTGTGTGCTGTTCTGTGTGGATGTGAGGGGCCCGTACTGGCCCGTCTCTGAGGTGGTCAACCAGCAGGTGTTCCCGCACTTCTCTGGCTGTGAGACGGGAGTGGCCGTCATGCGGCACAAGACGTCCAGCCGTAAGGTGGCCGTGTACAAGCTGCCTGTGTTCTGTACCTCGCTGCAGCACTGTGCCAGGAGGACCATACGCTGCCACCTCAGCTACAGTGACATCTCCAAGTTACCGCTGCCGGCTAAACTCACCCAGTACCTGCGCTATGAGCACTAGCTGACTGGGACATCACGTTATAATGTGCAGTATAGGACATACTGTAAACAAAGATATTTTTGCGCCGTACATATTTATCCAATAGAGTTGTACAACTACCATATTTCAAAGTCCGCGAATCTAAATCCTAGAGGAAAGGCCCTTTTTAGCAAATCCCCGATAGTTTATATCCGCAAAAATATGTACATTTACCTAAAGAACTTGTGATATGCGGACAATTACTCAACGTGTGCAATACTAGGATCTCAGCAATGGAGGAGATGGATCTCAGAAACTTTTATTGAACTCAGCCTGTGACAAGGTGTAATAATCCTTCTATGTTGTTATGTCAGACATGGGGGTTGCCATGCTCACTCATCTAATGCATGGAGGATGATCATCTCAGATGTACACATTACTCATATTGGGCAAATACTTTGGGAGTCCATGACATGATCTTGTTACAGATAACACACCTGAACTGTCTATTCAAGTCAAGGTCATTCCTGCCATGCTACATGCAGGGTTTCCATGTAAGATTGTTGAGAGAGTATTAGTTTCCCACTGAACCGCCAAACTCAGATACTGATGTTGTCACTGCATGTAATCAACTGTAACTTACATTCATGAGATATCTGTGTGATGGTGGCATATCATGACATGTTTAGTATTATGTTACCAGGTTATGAAATAATTATTAGCTGTTACATATCATGAATACCATGAGGCAGAACCTGCTATGTTGGTGGTTTAAATACTGCTCTATTTACATGACATTTATAGTGAGTATAGTTTTGTATCAACTTATTTATTTATTCATATATTTATTGGTAATATATTTTGTTACTATTCAGTATTGACTGTTATCCCAGTTCTTTTTGAAATAGTTTATATTTCAGCCTGAGCTGCAATTGCAATCATTTTATCAATTTGGTTATTATCCCAAGATAATCAATATGCAAACCATCCCATCCATACAATGATATTCCTTCTCCCGGCTCAAATGACATGTTAGACATTGATATGTGGTCTGGTTCGGAGTAACTTTCCTTACCCTTAAGCTATAAGTATTATCTTTATTTTTTACGTGTATTATGTGTGCGTTATATTTATCATCAACTGATTATGTTCATTACAGACCTCTTATCTTTGTGATGAATAAATATGAGTGAAGGTGTGACCTGAAATAATTTGATTAGAGTGTCACTTGAGTCCATGCACTCTATGAAATATCGAATATATATGAATTACTCTGAATCAGAATGGAATAAATATCACCTGAAATACACTGTTGTCGTTGTTCAACTTTTGTTCATGATTACTGTTGACATTTTCAATGAGATGTACATGCCTACCCCTAGCACAAACAAACTGAAAGTTGGGTGAAAGCTAGCTTCAAGTCTGAGTTTCTCTCAGTACGACGTAATACAAATTGAGATTAAACTTTAGAAGCTACACAATGGCTACAGACAGCAGAGCTCTCACGATAGTGTGTGAACACGCGTTCCGTCAGTCATCTTAAAAGTATAGTCTACACTACCAGCACCAACACCAACATCTGTACACTGCCACCGTGAGATGTCACCAGTTTAGTCACTTTAGAACATTGTTAGGGGAGCTGGCTTTGTAGAGTGTGTTTGCCATGCATGTCGTCTGCTTGTTGTTTGAAAAGGCAGGCCCGCACTGACTGGTGTTGTCCAAACATCGTTGGTTCAAGTTAAACAGTGGGTATGTAAACAAGGCATCAGATTAATCCTCAGAGTGTGTAGTGATTGTTTCTAGTGGTATTTAATGTGAGATTCGATGTAAGACTGAGCTTCCGGGGCGAAATTGAATCAATGACCAATTTATTCACTTCTTTATCATGGGCGGTCGGGGGCTACGGACTCATGCCGCACATTTACTAAGGGGCTTGGGTAGAATTGAGTGACAGAAGCAGACTCAGTGTCTCTCTGGCTACGCTTGGACGGTCGAATTTCTCAGATCGGAGCGTTATTAAGGGAGCTGGCCTGGTAGAGGGTGTTTGCCATGCATGTCGTCTGCTAGGTGTTCTATACCTTGGCAGTCAGACTGAAGGGCCAGGCCTCTCCTGGTTGGCTGATAATGTGCTGATATTTGTCGGGTGCATCTGGGCCACAGGGGCCTTGCCAAGGGGGTGGGGAGGGGAGGGGATATTGAATTAGGGCCGTGTGAATTTTGGCCAGAGGTTTGGCAGGTCGGTTGGATTTTTTCAAAATGATTTCACCAGTTTATTCACTTCTTCATTTTAGACGCTCGGCGGCTACGGACTCTCGCCGCGCATTTACTAAGGGGCTGGGGTAAAATTGAGTGACACAGGGCGATTGAGTGTCTCTCTGGCTACGCGTGGACGGTCGAATTTCTCAGATCGGAGCGTTATTAAGCAATCTAGTAATTTCGACGCTCGGCGGCTACCGGGTGCCGTAACGCATTTACCATAGGGCTAGGGTGAAACAGAGTCACACAGCTGGTTTCAGTGCATCTGGGGCTCCGCCTGGGCGGTTGAATTTCTCCGATCGGACAATTATTAGGCGAGCTACTCATTTAGATGCTCTGCCGCTACCGGCTCTCGTAGCGTATTTACCATGAGCTTGGGGTGGAATTGAGTCACGCACGACGATCCAGTGTCTCTGGGGCTACGCGTGAGTGATCGAATTTCTCAGATCGGACCGTTATTAAGGGAGTTACTCCTGTAGCCTATATGAGTAACTCGGAATTTTCTTTTCTTGGATTCCGGGATAAGCACTACCACCAGCGAGCTTACTGCTATGGGTGCCGGGTGGCAACACTGGCACTCAAACTCACTCGTTGCCTCTCACCTGCATGCTAAAAATAACTTCAGATACATCTTAGTGACACGTCAGGGCTACATTGGGCTATATAGATAGATATATATAACACATGCCCCTTTCTTGCTGCATTGGTCTATAGGTACATCAAGGTGAGGGGTCAGGGACGCACATGGCTGACCCTGTGGGAGACGCTTATTCCTTCAAAAGTCACCATTATCTTTAAATGGATAAACTGTTATCTGAAAGCCTTTCAGGCCCCTTGCTGGAGGGGAGGATGTGGAGATGGGGCAGAGTCACACCAAGCGCTGGGTCAGCATGAAGCCGGCACCGAGGACCCGGCTTGTGTCAGAGCGGGGCGGGGCGTGGGGGCGGGCGGGGGGCGGGGAGAAGGTCATGTCCTGCAGCTTTGAGCGCTGGTTGAGTTACAGCAGCACCCAGGACTGCCGCTTTCAGGACCTCGCCGACTACGCAACCCGCCGCGAAGACTTCCGCGCCAACGGCTTCCTGCTCAGACCCGATGTCACTGACGGAAGGTAGGCTATAATATCATGTTACCATATTCAATGTAATAAGCGCCCTCCGCCTAAACGGAAGGTAGGCTAATATCACATGTATCGGTATTATTATATAGATCATCAAGATAGGGTTATATAATCCCTTTGCCTCTTTAAAATCTGTCTGCTTTTGATATTTCATCTCGAGTCTTATAAGAAGGATGCGACTTGAATAGAATACTTACAGTTTCATTTGTGGCACTGGGCACTAGATACAGCAAAGTGACCAGACATATGCATATGCTTAATGAAAAAGGTTTTTTAAAGAAAGAGTTAAAAAAAGTACCTTTTGATATTCAGATACATCAAAGCGACGCTAGAGGGCAGCACGCGGCTGACCCTGGAGGAGAGGCGGGCGGGCAGCAAGCTGTGTGTGGAGATAGAACCCTGCTTCACCAGCGGCACCCTGCAGCACAAGGCGCTCCTCCACCAACGCCACCTCGTCTCCAACTTTATACAGCAACACTTCAACAAGGACGGGGTGGCCGTGGTCGGCTGCCGCGGGAACCTCGCTGTGGTACAGGTGAATAGTGGGAAAAATTAAAAGACAAAACAAGTATTCAGGTTAAATTTCTTTATCCAAATAAATTGCTTTCTTATTGATCATCCATATTGCTTTCCTATTGACCAGCCTTTGCCAAATGAAACATGAACTAATAATTAGACAAGTGTTCAATATGAAGGTACTTTGTTACCTACAGATCCTGGACCGCACGTCCTGCTTGGTGCCCGAGTTCTACTTCATAGACTTGGCGCGGAGCATCTCGCTGGGTAAGTTTGCGTCCAGCTACTCGGAGCCGCTGTGGTACGAGTGTTACATCTCTCCTGACAAGAGCCGCATCGTGCTGCGTCCTGACCTCAACGCACAGGTGTGGCGGCCGGGCGATGTCTGCACCACCCACAGGTGTGTACTGCTGGTTCTACGCTGATGTTACGCTGATGTCACACTGATGTTACACTGATGTTACACTGATGTTACACTGATGTTACACTGATGTTATACTGATGTTACGCTGATGTTACGCTGATGTTACGCTGATGTTACGCTGATGTCACGCTGATGTCACACTGATGTCACGCTGATGTTACACTGATGTTACACTGATGTTACACTGATGTTATACTGATGTTACACTGATGTTACACTGATGTTACGCTGATGTTACGCTGATGTTACGCTGATGTTACGCTGATGTTACGCTGATGTTACGCTGATGTTACGCTGATGTTACGCTGATGTTACGCTGATGTTACGCTGATGTTACGCTGATGTTACGCTGATGTTACGCTGATGTTACGCTGATGTTACGCTGATGTTACGCTGATATCATATTGATATTATACTGATGTTATACTGATACTATGTTATATAGACTACTGACATTATACTGATCATACTCACATTATGCTGATACTATGCTAACACCATATTGATCTTATACTGATCCCCTCTGCAGAAGTTATATGTTTACTGTATTATACTGATGTACTAATGTTATACTGATATATATTGTGTTGAAGTTATGCTGATTTTACTCTGGTGATACATTGATACTAAACTGATACTACACTGATACACTGATCCTATACTGATGCTATACTGATGCTATACTGATCCTATACTGATACTATACTGATGCTATACTGATACTATACTCCTATTTGACACCCACACAGCGTCAACAAGATGCAGGTCCTGGTGATGAGGAAGTTCCCAGACAGCGGGGGCCACATCCTGGCCTTTGACAACCGGCACGGACACCGCTTCATGTTCCGCGCCAAGGACAAGGACATAGAGCTGTTTGACTTCCAGGTAGGGGTGTCATTGCTATTGACCTTCATACCTCATCATTTATTTATTATTTTGGTCTCAATTTACGCTACATAGGTCATTTGATTAATGAGCATAGGATTTTGTTTATATTGTAATCATATCTCTATTGGTATGACTGAGAAAATATCTACATTCACATTATGCTGATATCATACTGATGTTACGCTGATGTCGCTCTGATATTCTGCTGATGCTATACTGATTTTATACTGATGCTATAATGATGTCATACTGATGTCATACTGATGTCATACTGATGTCATACTAAGACTTGTTCTACTTGCAGGACATGGTGGTTGTTCAGAGTGCCTGTGCCCTGGCCCTGCCTGCTAACGTCCGTCAGCTCAAGTCGAGCCCTAGTGGTGCCTACCTGGCGGTGCGCTGTGCCTACCCGTCCTACAGCGTAGAGTTCATGACCAACACGGTGGTGCTGCTGCAGGCACGCACCCTGTGTGTGCTGTTCTGTGTGGATGTGAGGGGCCCGTACTGGCCCGTCTCTGAGGTGGTCAACCAGCAGGTGTTCCCGCACTTCTCTGGCTGTGAGACGGGAGTGGCCGTCATGCGGCACAAGACGTCCAGCCGTAAGGTGGCCGTGTACAAGCTGCCTGTGTTCTGTACCTCGCTGCAGCACTGTGCCAGGAGGACCATACGCTGCCACCTCAGCTACAGTGACATCTCCAAGTTACCGCTGCCGGCTAAACTCACCCAGTACCTGCGCTATGAGCACTAGCTGACTGGGACATCACGTTATAATGTGCAGTATAGGACATACTGTAAACAAAGATATTTTTGCGCCGTACATATTTATCCAATAGAGTTGTACAACTACCATATTTCAAAGTCCGCGAATCTAAATCCTAGAGGAAAGGCCCTTTTTAGCAAATCCCCGATAGTTTATATCCGCAAAAATATGTACATTTACCTAAAGAACTTGTGATATGCGGACAATTACTCAACGTGTGCAATACTAGGATCTCAGCAATGGAGGAGATGGATCTCAGAAACTTTTATTGAACTCAGCCTGTGACAAGGTGTAATAATCCTTCTATGTTGTTATGTCAGACATGGGGGTTGCCATGCTCACTCATCTAATGCATGGAAGATGATCATCTCAGATGTACACATTACTCATATTGGGCAAATACTTTGGGAGTCCATGACATGATCTTGTTACAGATAACACACCTGAACTGTCTATTCAAGTCAAGGTCATTCCTGCCATGCTACATGCAGGGTTTCCATGTAAGATTGTTGAGAGAGTATTAGTTTCCCACTGAACCGCCAAACTCAGATACTGATGTTGTCACTGCATGTAATCAACTGTAACTTACATTCATGAGATATCTGTGTGATGGTGGCATATCATGACATGTTTAGTATTATGTTACCAGGTTATGAAATAATTATTAGCTGTTACATATCATGAATACCATGAGGCAGAACCTGCTATGTTGGTGGTTTAAATACTGCTCTATTTACATGACATTTATAGTGAGTATAGTTTTGTATCAACTTATTTATTTATTCATATATTTATTGGTAATATATTTTGTTACTATTCAGTATTGACTGTTATCCCAGTTCTTTTTGAAATAGTTTATATTTCAGCCTGAGCTGCAATTGCAATCATTTTATCAATTTGGTTATTATCCCAAGATAATCAATATGCAAACCATCCCATCCATACAATGATATTCCTTCTCCCGGCTCAAATGACATGTTAGACATTGATATGTGGTCTGGTTCGGAGTAACTTTCCTTACCCTTAAGCTATAAGTATTATCTTTATTTTTTACGTGTATTATGTGTGCGTTATATTTATCATCAACTGATTATGTTCATTACAGACCTCTTATCTTTGTGATGAATAAATATGAGTGAAGGTGTGACCTGAAATAATTTGATTAGAGTGTCACTTGAGTCCATGCACTCTATGAAATATCGAATATATATGAATTACTCTGAATCAGAATGGAATAAATATCACCTGAAATACACTGTTGTCGTTGTTCAACTTTTGTTCATGATTACTGTTGACATTTTCAATGAGATGTACATGCCTACCCCTAGCACAAACAAACTGAAAGTTGGGTGAAAGCTAGCTTCAAGTCTGAGTTTCTCTCAGTACGACGTAATACAAATTGAGATTAAACTTTAGAAGCTACACAATGGCTACAGACAGCAGAGCTCTCACGATAGTGTGTGAACACGCGTTCCGTCAGTCATCTTAAAAGTATAGTCTACACTACCAGCACCAACACCAACATCTGTACACTGCCACCGTGAGATGTCACCAGTTTAGTCACTTTAGAACATTGTTAGGGGAGCTGGCTTTGTAGAGTGTGTTTGCCATGCATGTCGTCTGCTTGTTGTTTGAAAAGGCAGGCCCGCACTGACTGGTGTTGTCCAAACATCGTTGGTTCAAGTTAAACAGTGGGTATGTAAACAAGGCATCAGATTAATCCTCAGAGTGTGTAGTGATTGTTTCTAGTGGTATTTAATGTGAGATTCGATGTAAGACTGAGCTTCCGGGGCGAAATTGAATCAATGACCAATTTATTCACTTCTTTATCATGGGCGGTCGGGGGCTACGGACTCATGCCGCACATTTACTAAGGGGCTTGGGTAGAATTGAGTGACAGAAGCAGACTCAGTGTCTCTCTGGCTACGCTTGGACGGTCGAATTTCTCAGATCGGAGCGTTATTAAGGGAGCTGGCCTGGTAGAGGGTGTTTGCCATGCATGTCGTCTGCTAGGTGTTCTATACCTTGGCAGTCAGACTGAAGGGCCAGGCCTCTCCTGGTTGGCTGATAATGTGCTGATATTTGTCGGGTGCATCTGGGCCACAGGGGCCTTGCCAAGGGGGTGGGGAGGGGAGGGGATATTGAATTAGGGCCGTGTGAATTTTGGCCAGAGGTTTGGCAGGTCGGTTGGATTTTTTCAAAATGATTTCACCAGTTTATTCACTTCTTCATTTTAGACGCTCGGCGGCTACGGACTCTCGCCGCGCATTTACTAAGGGGCTGGGGTAAAATTGAGTGACACAGGGCGATTGAGTGTCTCTCTGGCTACGCGTGGACGGTCGAATTTCTCAGATCGGAGCGTTATTAAGCAATCTAGTAATTTCGACGCTCGGCGGCTACCGGGTGCCGTAACGCATTTACCATAGGGCTAGGGTGAAACAGAGTCACACAGCTGGTTTCAGTGCATCTGGGGCTCCGCCTGGGCGGTTGAATTTCTCCGATCGGACAATTATTAGGCGAGCTACTCATTTAGATGCTCTGCCGCTACCGGCTCTCGTAGCGTATTTACCATGAGCTTGGGGTGGAATTGAGTCACGCACGACGATCCAGTGTCTCTGGGGCTACGCGTGAGTGATCGAATTTCTCAGATCGGACCGTTATTAAGGGAGTTACTCCTGTAGCCTATATGAGTAACTCGGAATTTTCTTTTCTTGGATTCCGGGATAAGCACTACCACCAGCGAGCTTACTGCTATGGGTGCCGGGTGGCAACACTGGCACTCAAACTCACTCGTTGCCTCTCACCTGCATGCTAAAAATAACTTCAGATACATCTTAGTGACACGTCAGGGCTACATTGGGCTATATAGATAGATATATATAACACATGCCCCTTTCTTGCTGCATTGGTCTATAGGTACATCAAGGTGAGGGGTCAGGGACGCACATGGCTGACCCTGTGGGAGACGCTTATTCCTTCAAAAGTCACCATTATCTTTAAATGGATAAACTGTTATCTGAAAGCCTTTCAGGCCCCTTGCTGGAGGGGAGGATGTGGAGATGGGGCAGAGTCACACCAAGCGCTGGGTCAGCATGAAGCCGGCACCGAGGACCCGGCTTGTGTCAGAGCGGGGCGGGGCGTGGGGGCGGGCGGGGGGCGGGGAGAAGGTCATGTCCTGCAGCTTTGAGCGCTGGTTGAGTTACAGCAGCACCCAGGACTGCCGCTTTCAGGACCTCGCCGACTACGCAACCCGCCGCGAAGACTTCCGCGCCAACGGCTTCCTGCTCAGACCCGATGTCACTGACGGAAGGTAGGCTATAATATCATGTTACCATATTCAATGTAATAAGCGCCCTCCGCCTAAACGGAAGGTAGGCTAATATCACATGTATCGGTATTATTATATAGATCATCAAGATAGGGTTATATAATCCCTTTGCCTCTTTAAAATCTGTCTGCTTTTGATATTTCATCTCGAGTCTTATAAGAAGGATGCGACTTGAATAGAATACTTACAGTTTCATTTGTGGCACTGGGCACTAGATACAGCAAAGTGACCAGACATATGCATATGCTTAATGAAAAAGGTTTTTTAAAGAAAGAGTTAAAAAAAGTACCTTTTGATATTCAGATACATCAAAGCGACGCTAGAGGGCAGCACGCGGCTGACCCTGGAGGAGAGGCGGGCGGGCAGCAAGCTGTGTGTGGAGATAGAACCCTGCTTCACCAGCGGTATCCTGCAGCACAAGGCGCTCCTCGACCAACGCCACCTCGTCTCCAACTTTATACAGCAACACTTCAACAAGGACGGGGTGGCCGTGGTCGGCTGCCGCGGGAACCTCGCTGTGGTACAGGTGAATAGTGGGAAAAATTAAAAGACAAAACAAGTATTCAGGTTAAATTTCTTTATCCAAATAAATTGCTTTCTTATTGATCATCCATATTGCTTTCCTATTGACCAGCCTTTGCCAAATGAAACATGAACTAATAATTAGACAAGTGTTCAATATGAAGGTACTTTGTTACCTACAGATCCTGGACCGCACGTCCTGCTTGGTGCCCGAGTTCTACTTCATAGACTTGGCGCGGAGCATCTCGCTGGGTAAGTTTGCGTCCAGCTACTCGGAGCCGCTGTGGTACGAGTGTTACATCTCTCCTGACAAGAGCCGCATCGTGCTGCGTCCTGACCTCAACGCACAGGTGTGGCGGCCGGGCGATGTCTGCACCACACATAGGTGTGTACTGCTGGTTCTACACTGATGTTACGCTGATGTTACACTGATGTTACACTGATGTTATACTGATGTTACACTGATGTTACACTGATGTTACGCTGATGTTACACTGATGTTACGCTGATGTTATACTGATGTTACACTGATGTTACACTGATGTTACGCTGATGTTACACTGATGTTACACTGATGTTACGCTGATGTCACGCTGATGTCACACTGATGTCACACTGATGTCAGACTGATGTTACACTGATGTTACACTGATGTTACACTGATGTTACGCTGATGTTACGCTGATGTTACACTGATGTCAGACTGATGTCAGACTGATGTTACACTGATGTTACACTGATGTTACGCTGATGTTACACTGATATCATATTGATATTATACTGATGTTATACTGATACTATGTTGTATAGCCTACTGATATTATACTGACCATACTCACATTATGCTGATACTATGCTAACACCATATTGATCCTATACTGATCCCCTCTGCAGAAGTTATAGGTTTTCAGTATTATACTGATGTACTAATGTTATACTGATATATATTGTGTTGAAGTTATGCTGATTTTACTCTGGTGATACATTGATACTAAACTGATACTACACTGATACACTGATCCTATACTGATGCTATACTGATGCTATACTGATCCTATACTGATACTATACCCTGTGTGTGCTGTTCTGTGTGGACGTGAGGGGCCCGTACTGGCCCGTCTCTGAGGTGGTCAACCAGCAGGTGTTCCCGCACTTCTCTGGCTGTGAGACGGGAGTGGCCGTCATGCGGCACAAGACGTCCAGCCGTAAGGTGGCCGTGTACAAGCTGCCTGTGTTCTGTACCTCGCTGCAGCACTGTGCCAGGAGGACCATACGCTGCCACCTCAGCTACAGTGACATCTCCAAGTTACCGCTGCCGGCTAAACTCACCCAGTACCTGCGCTATGAGCACTAGCTGACTGGGACATCACGTTATAATGTGCAGTATAGGACATACTGTAAACAAAGATATTTTTGCGCCGTACATATTTATCCAATAGAGTTGTACAACTACCATATTTCAAAGTCCGCGAATCTAAATCCTAGAGGAAAGGCCCTTTTTAGCAAATCCCCGATAGTTTATATCCGCAAAAATATGTACATTTACCTAAAGAACTTGTGATATGCGGACAATTACTCAACGTGTGCAATACTAGGATCTCAGCAATGGAGGAGATGGATCTCAGAAACTTTTATTGAACTCAGCCTGTGACAAGGTGTAATAATCCTTCTATGTTGTTATGTCAGACATGGGGGTTGCCATGCTCACTCATCTAATGCATGGAGGATGATCATCTCAGATGTACACATTACTCATATTGGGCAAATACTTTGGGAGTCCATGACATGATCTTGTTACAGATAACACACCTGAACTGTCTATTCAAGTCAAGGTCATTCCTGCCATGCTACATGCAGGGTTTCCATGTAAGATTGTTGAGAGAGTAATAGTTTCCCACTGAACCGCCAAACTCAGATACTGATGTTGTTACTGCATGTAATCAACTGTAACTTACATTCATGAGATATCTGTGTGATGGTGGCATATCATGACATGTTTAGTATTATGTTACCAGGTTATGAAATAATTATTAGCTGTTACATATCATGAATACCATGAGGCGGAACCTGCTATGTTGGTGGTTTAAATACTGCTTTATTTACATGACATTTATAGTGAGTATAGTTTTGTATCAACTTATTTATTTATTCATATATTTATTGGTAATATATTTTGTTACTATTCAGTATTGACTGTTATCCTAGTTCTTTTTGAAATAGTTTATATTTCAGCCTGATCTGCAATTGCAATCATTTTATCGATTTGGTTATTATCCCAAGATAATCAATATGCAAACCATCCCATCCATACAATGATATTCCTTCTCCCGGCTCAAATGACATGTTAGACATTGATATGTGGTCTGGTTCGGAGTAACTTTCCTTACCCTTAAGCTATAAGTATTATCTTTATTTTTTACGTGTATTATGTGTGCGTTATATTTATCATCAACTGATTATGTTCATTACAGACCTCTTATCTTTGTGATGAATAAATATGAGTGAAGGTGTGACCTGAAATAACAGAGTGTAACTTGAGTCCATACACTCCATTAAAGATTGAATATATTAGAATGACGCTGAACCAGAATGCAATAAACATCATCTGAAATACACTGTTGTTGTTGTTCAATGAAATAAACATGCCTACCCCTAGCACAAACAAACTGAAAGTTGGGTGAAAGCTAGCTTCAAGTCTGAGTTTCTCTCAGTACGACGTATAAACAAATTGAGATTAAACTTTAGAAGCTACACAATGGCTACAGACAGCAGACCCAGCTAACAAAAAAACGTTATTTTACGTCAAAATAACGTTCTAAAACTGTGTATAACGTTATGCCATAATAAGGAGCCTTAGAGAAACGTTATATAACGTTAAATAACGTTACAAAATGTAGTGTAACGTCTTTTGTTTACTGGGGAGCTCTCATGATAGCGTGTGAACGTGCGTTCCGTCAGTCATCTTAAAAGTATAGTCTACACTACCAGCACTAAAACCAACATCTGTACACTGCCACCGTGAGATGTCACCAGTTTAGTCACTTTAGAACATTGTTAGGGGAGCTGGCTTTGTAGAGTGTGTTTGCCATGCATGTCGTCTGCTTGTTGTTTGAAAAGGCAGGCCCGCACTGACTGGTGTTGTCCAAACATGCTTGGTTTAAGTTAAACATTGGGTGTGTAAACAAGGCATCAGATTAATCCTCAGAGTGTGTAGTCATTGTTTTCTAGTGGTATTTAATGTGAGATTCGATGTTAGACTGAGCTTCCGGGGTGAAATTGAATCAATGACCAATTTATTCACTTCTTTATCATGGGCGCTCGGGGGCTACGGACTCATGCCGCACATTTACTAAGGGGCTTGGGTTGGATTGAGTGACAGAAGCAGACTCAGTGTCTCTCTGGCTCCGCGTGGACGGTCGAATTTCTCAGATCGGAGCGTTATTAAGGGAGCTGGCCCGGTAGAGGGTATTAGCCATGCATGTCGTCTGCTAGGTGTTCTATACCTCTGCAGTCAGACTGAAGGGCCAGGCCTCTCCTGGTTGGCTGATAATGTGCTGATATTTGTCGGGTGCATCTGGGCCACAGGGGCCTTGCCAAGGGGGTGGGGAGGGGAGGGGATATTGAATTAGGGCCGTGTGAATTTTGGCCAGAGGTTTGGCAGGTCGGTTGGATTTTTTCAAAATGATTTCACCAGTTTATTCACTTCTTCATTTTAGACGCTCGGCGGCTACGGACTCTCGCCGCGCATTTACTAAGGGGCTGGGGTAAAATTGAGTGACACAGGGCGATTGAGTGTCTCTCTGGCTACGCGTGGACGGTCGAATTTCTCAGATCGGAGCGTTATTAAGCAATCTAGTAATTTCGACGCTCGGCGGCTACCGGGTGCCGTAACGCATTTACCATAGGGCTAGGGTGAAACAGAGTCACACAGCTGGTTTCAGTGCATCTGGGGCTCCGCCTGGGCGGTCGAATTTCTCCGATCGGACAATTATTAGGCGAGCTACTCATTTAGATGCTCTGCCGCTACCGGCTCTCGTAGCGTAATTACCATGAGCTTGGGGTAGAATTGAGTCACGCACGACGATCCAGTGTCTCTGGGGCTACGCGTGAGTGATCGAATTTCTCAGATCGGACCGTTATTAAGGGAGTTACTCCTGTAGCCTATATGAGTAACTCGGAATTTTCTTTTCTTGGATTCCGGGATAAGCACTAACACCAGCGAGCTTACTGCTATGGGTGCCGGGTGGCAACACTGGCACTCAAACTCACTCGTTGCCTCTCACCTGCATGCTAAAAATAACTTCAGATACATCTTAGTGACACGTCAGGGCTACATTGGGCTATATAGATAGATATATATAACACGTGCCCCTTTCTTGCTGCATTGGTCTATAGGTACATCAAGGTGAGGGGTCAGGGACGCACATGGCTGACCCTGTGGGAGACGCTTGTTCCTTCAAAAGTCACCATTATCTTCTATTTAAATGGATAAACTGTTATCTGAAAGCCTTTCAGGCCCCTTGCTGGAGGGGAGGATGTGGAGATGGGGCAGAGTCACACCAAGCGCTGGGTCAGCATGAAGCCGGCACCGAGGACCCGGCTTGTGTCAGAGAGGGGCGGGGCGTGGGGGCGGGCGGGGGGCGGGGAGAAGGTCATGTCCTGCAGCTTTGAGCGCTGGTTGAGTTACAGAAGCACCCAGGACTGCCGCTTTCAGGACCTCGCCGACTACGCAACCCGCCGGGAAGACTTTCGCGCCAACGGCTTCCTGCTCAGACCCGATGTCACTGACGGAAGGTAGGCTATGATATCATGGTACCATATTCAATGTAATAAGCGCCCTCCGCCTAAATGGAAGGTAGGCTAATATCACATGCATTTGTATTATTATATAGATCATCAAGATAGGGTTATATAATCCCTTTGCCTCTTTAAAATCTGTGTGCTTTCAATATTTCATCTAGAGTCTTATAAGAAGGCTGCTTTGATTGATTGATTGATTGGATTGTTTTACGTCCAAGTGTGCTATGACGCCTGGGACTTACTCAAGAGTTAATCGGACTCTTGGTCCGCTCTTTTCTCATCTAGGTTGCGCGTTCAAGTGTGTGAGTGCGTGTGCACGTGCATGTGTTTATGAGTCTACTTGTAGCAGTGGGACACGGCTCGTAGGATGCGACTTGAATAGAATACTTACAGTTTCATTTGTGGCACTGGGCACTAGATACAGCAAAGTGACCAGACATATGCATATGAATAATCAAAAAGTACCTTTTGATATTCAGATACATCAAAGCGACGCTAGAGGGCAGCACGCGGCTGACCCTGGAGGAGAGGCGGGCGGGCAGCAAGCTGTGTGTGGAGATAGAACCCTGCTTCACCAGCGGCACCCTGCAGCACAAGGCGCTCCTCCACCAACGCCACCTCGTCTCCAACTTTATACAGCAACACTTCAACAAGGACGGGGTGGCCGTGGTCGGCTGCCGCGGGAACCTCGCTGTGGTACAGGTGAATAGTGGGAAAAATTAAAAGACAAAACAAGTATTCAGGTTAAATTTCTTTATCCAAATAAATTGCTTTCTTATTGATCATCCATATTGCTTTCCTATTGACCAGCCTTTGCCAAATGAAACATGAACTAATAATTAGACAAGTGTTCAATATAAAGGTTCTTTGTGTCCTACAGATCCTGAACCGCACATCCTGCTTGGTGCCCGAGTTCTACTTCATAGACTTGGCGCGGAGCATCTCGCTGGGTAAGTTTGCGTCCAGCTACTCGGAGCCGCTGTGGTACGAGTGTTACATCTCTCCTGACAAGAGCCGCATCGTGCTGCGTCCTGACCTCAACGCACAGGTGTGGCGGCCGGGCGATGTCTGCACCACACACAGGTGTGTACTGCTGGTTCTACGCTGATGTTATACTGATGTTACACTGATGTTATACTGATGTAACACTGATGTTACACTGATGTTACGCTGATGTTACGCTGATGTTACGCTGATGTTACGCTGATGTTACGCTGATGTTACACTGATGTTACACTGATGTTACACTGATGTTACACTGATGTTACACTGATGTTACACTGATGTTACACTGATGTTACACTGATGTTACACTGATGTTACACTGATGTTACACTGATGTTACACTGATGTCACACTGATGTCACACTGATGTCACGCTGATGTTACACTGATGCTACGCTGATGTTACACTGATGTTACACTGATGTTATACTGATGTTACACTGATGTAACACTGATGTTATACTGATGTTACACTGATGTTACACTGATGTCACACTGATGTTACACTGATGTTACACTGATGTTACACTGATGTTACGCTGATGTTACGCTGATGTTATACTGATGTTACACTGATGTTATACTGATATCATATTGATATTATACTGATGTTATACTGATACTATGCTATATAGACTACTGACATTATGCTGATCATACTCACATTATGCTGATACTATGCTAACACCATATTGATCTTATACTGATCCCCTCTGCAGAAGTTATATGTTTACTGTATTATACTGATGTACTAATGTTATACTGATATATATTGTGTTGAAGTTATGCTGATTTTACTCTGGTGATACATTGATACTAAACTGATACTATACTGATACTACACTGATACACTGATACTATACTGATGCTATACTGATATTATACTGATATATGACACCCACACAGCGTCAACAAGATGCAGGTCCTGGTGATGAGGAAGTTCCCAGACAGCGGGGGCCACTTCCTGGCCTTTGACAACCGGCACGGACACCGCTTCATGTTCCGCGCCAAGGACAAGGACATAGAGCTGTTTGACTTCCAGGTAGGGGCGTCATTGCTATTGACCTTCATACCTTATCATTTATTTATTACTTTGGTCTCAATTCATGCTACATAGGGCATTTGATTAATAAGCATAGGATTTTGATTGTATTGTAATCATATCTCTATTGGTATGACTGAGAAAATATCTACCTTCACATTATGCTGATGTCACACTGATGTTACACTGATGTCACACTGATATTCTGCTGACGCTATTCTGATGTTATACTGATGTCAAACTGATGTTATACTGATGTTATACTGATGTAATACTGATGTCATACTGATGTCATACTGATGTTACACTGATGTTATACTGATGTCATACTGATGTTATACTGATGCTATAATGATGTCATACTGATGTCATACTAAGACTTTACAGACGTTCTACTTGCAGGACATGGTGGTTGTTCAGAGCACCTGTGCCCTGGCCCTGCCTGCTAACGTCCGTCAGCTCAAGTCGAGCCCTAGTGGTGCCTACCTGGCGGTGCGCTGTGCCTACCCGTCCTACAGCGTAGAGTTCATGACCAACACGGTGGTGCTGCTACAGGCACGCACCCTGTGTGTGCTGTTCTGTGTGGACGTGAGGGGCCCGTACTGGCCCGTCTCTGAGGTGGTCAACCAGCAGGTGTTCCCGCACTTCTCTGGCTGTGAGACGGGAGTGGCCGTCATGCGGCACAAGACGTCCAGCCGTAAGGTGGCCGTGTACAAGCTGCCTGTGTTCTGTACCTCGCTGCAGCACTGTGCCAGGAGGACCATACGCTGCCACCTCAGCTACAGTGACATCTCCAAGTTACCGCTGCCGGCTAAACTCACCCAGTACCTGCGCTACGAGCACTAGCTGACTGGGACATCACGTTATAATGTGCAGTATAGGACATACTCTAAACAAAGATATTTTTGCGCCGTACATATTTATCCAATAGAGTTGTACAACTACCATATTTCAAAGTCCGGGAATCTAAATCCTAGAGGAAAGGCCCTTTTTAGCAAATCCCCGATAGTTTATATCCGCAAAAATATGTACATTTACCTAAAGAACTTGTGATATGCGGACAATTACTCAACGTGTGCAATACTAGGATCTCAGCAATGGAGGAGATGGATCTCAGAAACTTTTATTGAACTCAGCCTGTGACAAGGTGTAATAATCCTTCTATGTTGTTATGTCAGACATGGGGGTTGCCATGCTCACTCATCTAATGCATGGAGGATGATCATTACATTACTCATATTGGGCAAATACTTTGGGAGTCCATGACATGATCTTGTTACAGATAACACACCTGAACTGTCTATTCAAGTCAAGGTCATTCCTGCCATGCTACATGCAGGGTTTCCATGTAAGATTGTTGAGAGAGTATTAGTTTCCCACTGAACCGCCAAACTCAGATACTGATGTTGTTACTGCATGTAATCAACTGTAAATTACATTCATGAGATATCTATGTGATGGTGGCATATCATGACATGTTTAGTATTATGTTACCAGGTTATGAAATAATTATTAGCTGTTACATATCCTGAATACCATGAGGCGGAACCTGCGATGTTTGTGGTTTAAATACTGCTCTATTTACATGACATTTATAGTGAGTATAGTTTTGTATCAACTTATTTATTTATTCATATATTTATTGGTAATATATTTTGTTACTATTCAGTATTGACTGTTATCCCAGTTCTTTTTGAAATAGTTTATATTTCAGCCTGAGCTGCAATTGCAATCATTTTATCAATTTGGTTATTATCCCAAGATAATCAATATGCAAACCATCCCATCCATACAATGATATTCCTTCTCCCGGCTCAAATGACATGTTAGACATTGATATGTGGTCTGGTTCGGAGTAACTTTCCTTACCCTTAAGCTATAAGTATTATCTTTATTTTTTACGTGTATTATGTGTGCGTTATATTTATCATCAACTGATTATGTTCATTACAGACCTCTTATCTTTGTGATGAATAAATATGAGTGAAGGTGTGACCTGAAATAACAGAGTGTAACTTGAGTCCATACACTCCATTAAAGATTGAATATATTAGAATGACGCTGAACCAGAATGCAATAAACATCATCTGAAATACACTGTTGTTGTTGTTCAATGAAATAAACATGCCTACCCCTAGCACAAACAAACTGAAAGTTGGGTGAAAGCTAGCTTCAAGTCTGAGTTTCTCTCAGTACGACGTATAAACAAATTGAGATTAAACTTTAGAAGCTACACAATGGCTACAGACAGCAGACCCAGCTAACAAAAAAACGTTATTTTACGTCAAAATAACGTTCTAAAACTGTGTATAACGTTATGCCATAATAAGGAGCCTTAGAGAAACGTTATATAACGTTAAATAACGTTACAAAATGTAGTGTAACGTCTTTTGTTTACTGGGGAGCTCTCATGATAGCGTGTGAACGTGCGTTCCGTCAGTCATCTTAAAAGTATAGTCTACACTACCAGCACTAAAACCAACATCTGTACACTGCCACCGTGAGATGTCACCAGTTTAGTCACTTTAGAACATTGTTAGGGGAGCTGGCTTTGTAGAGTGTGTTTGCCATGCATGTCGTCTGCTTGTTGTTTGAAAAGGCAGGCCCGCACTGACTGGTGTTGTCCAAACATGCTTGGTTTAAGTTAAACATTGGGTGTGTAAACAAGGCATCAGATTAATCCTCAGAGTGTGTAGTCATTGTTTTCTAGTGGTATTTAATGTGAGATTCGATGTTAGACTGAGCTTCCGGGGTGAAATTGAATCAATGACCAATTTATTCACTTCTTTATCATGGGCGGTCGGGGGCTACGGACTCATGCCGCACATTTACTAAGGGGCTTGGGTGGAATTGAGTGACAGAAGCAGACTCAGTGTCTCTCTGGCTCCGCGTGGACGGTCGAATTTCTCAGATCGGAGCGTTATTAAGGGAGCTGGCCCTGTAGAGGGTATTAGCCATGCATGTCGTCTGCTAGGTGTTCTATACCTCTGCAGTCAGACTGAAGGGCCAGGCCTCTCCTGGTTGGCTGATAATGTGCTGATATTTGTCGGGTGCATCTGGGCCACAGGGGCCTTGCCAAGGGGGTGGGGAGGGGAGGGGATATTGAATTAGGGCCGTGTGAATTTTGGCCAGAGGTTTGGCAGGTCGGTTGGATTTTTTCAAAATGATTTCACCAGTTTATTCACTTCTTCATTTTAGACGCTCGGCGGCTACGGACTCTCGCCGCGCATTTACTAAGGGGCTGGGGTAAAATTGAGTTACACAGGGCGATTCAGTGTCTCTCTGGCTATGCGTGGACGGTCGAATTTCTCAGATCGGAGCGTTATTAAGCAATCTAGTAATTTCGACGCTCGGCGGCTACCGGGTGCCGTAACGCAATTACCATAGGGCTAGGGTGAAACAGAGTCACACAGCTGGTTTGAGTGCATCTGGGGCTACGCCTGGGCGGTCGAATTTCTCCGATCGGACAATTATTAGGCGAGCTACTTATTTAGATGCTCTGCGGCTACCGGCTCTCGTAGCGTAATTACCATGAGCTTGGGGTGAAATTGAGTCATGCACCACGATCCGGTGTCTCTGGGGCTACGCGTGAGTGGTCGAATTTCTCAAATCGGACCGTTATTAAGGGAGTTACTCCTGTAGCCCACATGAGTATCTCGGAATTTTCTTTTCTTGGATTCCGGGATAAGCGCTAACACCAGCGAGCTTACTGCTATGGGTGCCGGGTGGCAACACTGGCACTCAAACTCACTCGTTGCCTCTCACCTGCATGCTGAAAATAACTTCAGATACATCTTGGTGACACGTCAGGGCTGCATTGGGCTATATAGATAGATATATATAGGTAACACGTGCCCCTTTCTTGCTGCATTGGTCTATAGGTACATCAAGGTGAGGGGTCAGGGACGCACATGGCTGACCCTGTGGGATACGCTTATTCCTTCAAACGTCACCATTATCTTCTATTTAAATGGATAAACTGTTATCTGAAAGCCTTTCACGGCCCCTTGCAGGAGGGGAGGATGTGGAGATGGGGCAGAGTCACACCAAGCGCTGGGTCAGCATGAAGCCGGCACCGAGGACCCGGCTTGTGTCAGAGCGGGGCGGGGCGTGGGGGCGGGCGGGGGGCGGGGAGAAGGTCATGTCCTGCAGCTTTGAGCGCTGGTTGAGTTACAGCAGCACCCAGGACTGCCGCTTTCAGGACCTCGCCGACTACGCAACCCGCCGGGAAGACTTCCGCGCCAACGGCTTCCTGCTCAGACCCGATGTCACCGACGGAAGGTAGGCTATAATATCATGTTACCATATTCAATGTAATAAGCGCCCTCCGCCTAAATGGAAGGTAGGCTAATATCACATGCATTTGTATTATTATATAGATCATCAAGATAGGGTTATATAATCCCTTTGCCTCTTTAAAATCGGTGTGCTTTCAATATTTCATCTAGAGTCTTATAAGAAGGATGCGACTTGAATAGAATACTTACAGTTTCATTTGTGGCACTGGGCACTAGATACAGCAAAGTGACCAGACATATGTATATGCTTAATGAAAAAGGTTTTTTAAAGAAAGAGTTAAAAAAAACACTTTTGATATTCAGATACATCAAAGCGACGCTAGAGGGCAGCACGCGGCTGACCCTGGAGGAGAGGCGGGCGGGCAGCAAGCTGTGTGTGGAGATAGAACCCTGCTTCACCAGCGGCACCCTGCAGCACAAGGCGCTCCTCGACCAACGCCACCTCGTCTCCAACTTTATACAGCAACACTTCAACAAGGACGGGGTGGCCGTGGTCGGCTGCCGCGGGAACCTCGCTGTGGTACAGGTGAATAGTGGGAAAAATTAAAAGACAAAACAAGTATTCAGGTTAAATTTCTTTATCCAAATAAATTGCTTTCTTATTGATCATCCATATTGCTTTCTTATTGACCAGCCTTTGCCAAATGAAACATGAACTAGTAATTAGACAAGTGTTCAATATGAAGGTACTTTGTTACCTACAGATCCTGGACCGCACATCCTGCTTGGTGCCCGAGTTCTACTTCATAGACTTGGCGCGGAGCATCTCGCTGGGTAAGTTTGTGTCCAGCTACTCGGAGCCGCTGTGGTACGAGTGTTACATCTCTCCTGACAAGAGCCGCATCGTGCTGCGTCCTGACCTCAACGCACAGGTGTGGCGGCCGGGCGATGTCTGCACCACACACAGGTGTGTACTGCTGGTTCTACGCTGATGTTACACTGATGTTACACTGATGTTACACTGATGTTACACTGATGTGACACTGATGTTACACTGATGTCACACTGATGTTGTACTGATGTTACACTGATGTTATACTGATATCATATTGACATTATACTGATGTGATACTGATACTATGTTATATAGACTACTGACATTATACTGATCATACTCACATTATGCTGATACTATGCTAACACCATATTGATCTTGTACTGATCCCCTCTGCAGAAGTCATATGTTGACTGTATTGTACTGATGTACTAATGTTATACTGATATATATTGTGTTGAAATTATGCTGATTTTACTCTGGTGATACATTGATACTAAACTGATACTACACTGATACTATACTGATACTATACTGATACTTTACTGATACTATACTGATGCTACACTAATGCTATACTGATGCTATACTGATGCTATACTAATGCTATACTCATACTACACTGATGCTATACTGATGCTATACTGATGCTATACTGATACTATACTGATATTATACTGATATATGACACCCACACAGCGTCAACAAGATGCAGGTCCTGGTGATGAGGAAGTTCCCAGACAGCGGGGGCCACGTCCTGGCCTTTGACAACCGGCACGGACACCGCTTCATGTTCCGCGCCAAGGACAAGGACATAGAGCTGTTTGACTTCCAGGTAGGGCTGTCATTGCTATTGACCTTCATACCTCATCATTTATCTATCATTTTGGTCTCAATTCATGCTACATAGGTCATTTGATTAATAAGCATAGGATCTTGATTATATTGTAATCATATCTCTATTGGTATAACTGAGAAAATATCTACCTTCACATTATGCTGATATCATACTGATGTTACACTGATGTCACTCTGATATTCTGCTGACGCTATTCTGATGTTATACTGATGCTATAATGATGTCATACTGATGTCAAACTAAGACTTGTTCTACTTGCAGGACATGGTGGTTGTTCAGAGCACCTGTGCCCTGGCCCTGCCTGCTAACGTCCGTCAGCTCAAGTCGAGCCCTAGTGGTGCCTACCTGGCGGTGCGCTGTGCCTACCCGTCCTACAGCGTAGAGTTCATGACCAACACGGTGGTGCTGCTACAGGCACGCACCCTGTGTGTGCTGTTCTGTGTGGACGTGAGGGGCCCGTACTGGCCCGTCTCTGAGGTGGTCAACCAGCAGGTGTTCCCGCACTTCTCTGGCTGTGAGACGGGAGTGGCCGTCATGCGGCACAAGACGTCCAGCCGTAAGGTGGCCGTGTACAAGCTGCCTGTGTTCTGTACCTCGCTGCAGCACTGTGCCAGGAGGACCATACGCTGCCACCTCAGCTACAGTGACATCTCCAAGTTACCGCTGCCGGCTAAACTCACCCAGTACCTGCGCTACGAGCACTAGCTGACTGGGACATCACGTTATAATGTGCAGTATAGGACATACTCTAAACAAAGATATTTTGGCGCCGTACATATTTATCCAATAGAGTTGTACAACTACCATATTTCAAAGTCCGCGAATCTAAATCCTAGAGGAAAGGCCCTTTTTAGCAAATCCCCGATAGTTTATATCCGCAAAAATATGTACATTTACCTAAAGAACTTGTGATATGCGGACAATTACTCAACGTGTGCAATACTAGGATCTCAGCAATGGAGGAGATGGATCTCAGAAACTTTTATTGAACTCAGCCTGTGACAAGGTGTAATAATCCTTCTATGTTGTTATGTCAGAGATTGGGGTGGCCATGCTCACTCATCTAATGCATGGAGGATGATCATTACATTACTCATATTGGGCAAATACTTTGGGAGTCCATGACATGATCTTGTTACAGATAACACACCTGAACTGTCTATTCAAGTCAAGGTCATTCCTGCCATGCTACATGCAGGGTTTCCATGTAAGATTGTTGAGAGAGTAATAGTTTCCCACTGAACCGCCAAACTCAGATACTGATGTTGTTACTGCATGTAATCAACTGTAACTTACATTCATGAGATATCTGTGTGATGGTAGCATATCATGACATGTTTAGTATTATGTTACCAGGTTTTGAAATAATTATTAGCTGTTACATATCCTGAATACCATGAGGCGGAACCTGCGATGTTTGTGGTTTAAATACTGCTCTATTTACATGACATTTATAGTGAGTATAGTTTTGTATCAACTTATTTATTTGTTCATATATTTATTGGTAATATATTTTGTTACTATTCAGTATTGACTGTTATCCCAGTTCTTTTTGAAATAGTTTATATTTCAGCCTGAGCTGCAATTGCAATCATTTTATCAATTTGGTTATTATCCCAAGATAATCAATATGCAAACCATCCCATCCATACAATGATATTCCTTCTCCCGGCTCAAATGACATGTTAGACATTGAATAAATATGAGTGAAGGTGTGACCTGAAATAACAGAGTGTAACTTGAGTCCATACACTCCATTAAAGATTGAATATATTAGAATGACGCTGAACCAGAATGCAATAAACATCATCTGAAATACACTGTTGTTGTTGTTCAATGAAATAAACATGCCTACCCCTAGCACAAACAAACTGAAAGTTGGGTGAAAGCTAGCTTCAAGTCTGAGTTTCTCTCAGTACGACGTATAAACAAATTGAGATTAAACTTTAGAAGCTACACAATGGCTACAGACAGCAGACCCAGCTAACAAAAAAACGTTATTTTACGTCAAAATAACGTTCTAAAACTGTGTATAACGTTATGCCATAATAAGGAGCCTTAGAGAAACGTTATATAACGTTAAATAACGTTACAAAATGTAGTGTAACGTCTTTTGTTTACTGGGGAGCTCTCATGATAGCGTGTGAACGTGCGTTCCGTCAGTCATCTTAAAAGTATAGTCTACACTACCAGCACTAAAACCAACATCTGTACACTGCCACCGTGAGATGTCACCAGTTTAGTCACTTTAGAACATTGTTAGGGGAGCTGGCTTTGTAGAGTGTGTTTGCCATGCATGTCGTCTGCTTGTTGTTTGAAAAGGCAGGCCCGCACTGACTGGTGTTGTCCAAACATGCTTGGTTTAAGTTAAACATTGGGTGTGTAAACAAGGCATCAGATTAATCCTCAGAGTGTGTAGTCATTGTTTTCTAGTGGTATTTAATGTGAGATTCGATGTTAGACTGAGCTTCCGGGGTGAAATTGAATCAATGACCAATTTATTCACTTCTTTATCATGGGCGGTCGGGGGCTACGGACTCATGCCGCACATTTACTAAGGGGCTTGGGTGGAATTGAGTGACAGAAGCAGACTCAGTGTCTCTCTGGCTCCGCGTGGACGGTCGAATTTCTCAGATCGGAGCGTTATTAAGGGAGCTGGCCCTGTAGAGGGTATTAGCCATGCATGTCGTCTGCTAGGTGTTCTATACCTCTGCAGTCAGACTGAAGGGCCAGGCCTCTCCTGGTTGGCTGATAATGTGCTGATATTTGTCGGGTGCATCTGGGCCACAGGGGCCTTGCCAAGGGGGTGGGGAGGGGAGGGGATATTGAATTAGGGCCGTGTGAATTTTGGCCAGAGGTTTGGCAGGTCGGTTGGATTTTTTCAAAATGATTTCACCAGTTTATTCACTTCTTCATTTTAGACGCTCGGCGGCTACGGACTCTCGCCGCGCATTTACTAAGGGGCTGGGGTAAAATTGAGTTACACAGGGCGATTCAGTGTCTCTCTGGCTATGCGTGGACGGTCGAATTTCTCAGATCGGAGCGTTATTAAGCAATCTAGTAATTTCGACGCTCGGCGGCTACCGGGTGCCGTAACGCAATTACCATAGGGCTAGGGTGAAACAGAGTCACACAGCTGGTTTGAGTGCATCTGGGGCTACGCCTGGGCGGTCGAATTTCTCCGATCGGACAATTATTAGGCGAGCTACTTATTTAGATGCTCTGCGGCTACCGGCTCTCGTAGCGTAATTACCATGAGCTTGGGGTGAAATTGAGTCATGCACCACGATCCGGTGTCTCTGGGGCTACGCGTGAGTGGTCGAATTTCTCAAATCGGACCGTTATTAAGGGAGTTACTCCTGTAGCCCACATGAGTATCTCGGAATTTTCTTTTCTTGGATTCCGGGATAAGCGCTAACACCAGCGAGCTTACTGCTATGGGTGCCGGGTGGCAACACTGGCACTCAAACTCACTCGTTGCCTCTCACCTGCATGCTGAAAATAACTTCAGATACATCTTGGTGACACGTCAGGGCTGCATTGGGCTATATAGATAGATATATATAGGTAACACGTGCCCCTTTCTTGCTGCATTGGTCTATAGGTACATCAAGGTGAGGGGTCAGGGACGCACATGGCTGACCCTGTGGGATACGCTTATTCCTTCAAACGTCACCATTATCTTCTATTTAAATGGATAAACTGTTATCTGAAAGCCTTTCACGGCCCCTTGCAGGAGGGGAGGATGTGGAGATGGGGCAGAGTCACACCAAGCGCTGGGTCAGCATGAAGCCGGCACCGAGGACCCGGCTTGTGTCAGAGCGGGGCGGGGCGTGGGGGCGGGCGGGGGGCGGGGAGAAGGTCATGTCCTGCAGCTTTGAGCGCTGGTTGAGTTACAGCAGCACCCAGGACTGCCGCTTTCAGGACCTCGCCGACTACGCAACCCGCCGGGAAGACTTCCGCGCCAACGGCTTCCTGCTCAGACCCGATGTCACCGACGGAAGGTAGGCTATAATATCATGTTACCATATTCAATGTAATAAGCGCCCTCCGCCTAAATGGAAGGTAGGCTAATATCACATGCATTTGTATTATTATATAGATCATCAAGATAGGGTTATATAATCCCTTTGCCTCTTTAAAATCGGTGTGCTTTCAATATTTCATCTAGAGTCTTATAAGAAGGATGCGACTTGAATAGAATACTTACAGTTTCATTTGTGGCACTGGGCACTAGATACAGCAAAGTGACCAGACATATGTATATGCTTAATGAAAAAGGTTTTTTAAAGAAAGAGTTAAAAAAAACACTTTTGATATTCAGATACATCAAAGCGACGCTAGAGGGCAGCACGCGGCTGACCCTGGAGGAGAGGCGGGCGGGCAGCAAGCTGTGTGTGGAGATAGAACCCTGCTTCACCAGCGGCACCCTGCAGCACAAGGCGCTCCTCGACCAACGCCACCTCGTCTCCAACTTTATACAGCAACACTTCAACAAGGACGGGGTGGCCGTGGTCGGCTGCCGCGGGAACCTCGCTGTGGTACAGGTGAATAGTGGGAAAAATTAAAAGACAAAACAAGTATTCAGGTTAAATTTCTTTATCCAAATAAATTGCTTTCTTATTGATCATCCATATTGCTTTCTTATTGACCAGCCTTTGCCAAATGAAACATGAACTAGTAATTAGACAAGTGTTCAATATGAAGGTACTTTGTTACCTACAGATCCTGGACCGCACATCCTGCTTGGTGCCCGAGTTCTACTTCATAGACTTGGCGCGGAGCATCTCGCTGGGTAAGTTTGTGTCCAGCTACTCGGAGCCGCTGTGGTACGAGTGTTACATCTCTCCTGACAAGAGCCGCATCGTGCTGCGTCCTGACCTCAACGCACAGGTGTGGCGGCCGGGCGATGTCTGCACCACACACAGGTGTGTACTGCTGGTTCTACGCTGATGTTACACTGATGTTACACTGATGTTACACTGATGTAACACTGATGTGACACTGATGTTACGCTGATGTCACACTGATGTTGTACTGATGTTACACTGATGTTATACTGATATCATATTGACATTATACTGATGTGATACTGATACTATGTTATATAGACTACTGACATTATACTGATCATACTCACATTATGCTGATACTATGCTAACACCATATTGATCTTGTACTGATCCCCTCTGCAGAAGTCATATGTTGACTGTATTGTACTGATGTACTAATGTTATACTGATATATATTGTGTTGAAATTATGCTGATTTTACTCTGGTGATACATTGATACTAAACTGATACTACACTGATACTATACTGATACTATACTGATACTTTACTGATACTATACTGATGCTACACTAATGCTATACTGATGCTATACTGATGCTATACTAATGCTATACTCATACTACACTGATGCTATACTGATGCTATACTGATGCTATACTGATACTATACTGATATTATACTGATATATGACACCCACACAGCGTCAACAAGATGCAGGTCCTGGTGATGAGGAAGTTCCCAGACAGCGGGGGCCACGTCCTGGCCTTTGACAACCGGCACGGACACCGCTTCATGTTCCGCGCCAAGGACAAGGACATAGAGCTGTTTGACTTCCAGGTAGGGCTGTCATTGCTATTGACCTTCATACCTCATCATTTATCTATCATTTTGGTCTCAATTCATGCTACATAGGTCATTTGATTAATAAGCATAGGATCTTGATTATATTGTAATCATATCTCTATTGGTATAACTGAGAAAATATCTACCTTCACATTATGCTGATATCATACTGATGTTACACTGATGTCACTCTGATATTCTGCTGACGCTATTCTGATGTTATACTGATGCTATAATGATGTCATACTGATGTCAAACTAAGACTTGTTCTACTTGCAGGACATGGTGGTTGTTCAGAGCACCTGTGCCCTGGCCCTGCCTGCTAACGTCCGTCAGCTCAAGTCGAGCCCTAGTGGTGCCTACCTGGCGGTGCGCTGTGCCTACCCGTCCTACAGCGTAGAGTTCATGACCAACACGGTGGTGCTGCTACAGGCACGCACCCTGTGTGTGCTGTTCTGTGTGGACGTGAGGGGCCCGTACTGGCCCGTCTCTGAGGTGGTCAACCAGCAGGTGTTCCCGCACTTCTCTGGCTGTGAGACGGGAGTGGCCGTCATGCGGCACAAGACGTCCAGCCGTAAGGTGGCCGTGTACAAGCTGCCTGTGTTCTGTACCTCGCTGCAGCACTGTGCCAGGAGGACCATACGCTGCCACCTCAGCTACAGTGACATCTCCAAGTTACCGCTGCCGGCTAAACTCACCCAGTACCTGCGCTACGAGCACTAGCTGACTGGGACATCACGTTATAATGTGCAGTATAGGACATACTCTAAACAAAGATATTTTGGCGCCGTACATATTTATCCAATAGAGTTGTACAACTACCATATTTCAAAGTCCGCGAATCTAAATCCTAGAGGAAAGGCCCTTTTTAGCAAATCCCCGATAGTTTATATCCGCAAAAATATGTACATTTACCTAAAGAACTTGTGATATGCGGACAATTACTCAACGTGTGCAATACTAGGATCTCAGCAATGGAGGAGATGGATCTCAGAAACTTTTATTGAACTCAGCCTGTGACAAGGTGTAATAATCCTTCTATGTTGTTATGTCAGAGATTGGGGTGGCCATGCTCACTCATCTAATGCATGGAGGATGATCATTACATTACTCATATTGGGCAAATACTTTGGGAGTCCATGACATGATCTTGTTACAGATAACACACCTGAACTGTCTATTCAAGTCAAGGTCATTCCTGCCATGCTACATGCAGGGTTTCCATGTAAGATTGTTGAGAGAGTAATAGTTTCCCACTGAACCGCCAAACTCAGATACTGATGTTGTTACTGCATGTAATCAACTGTAACTTACATTCATGAGATATCTGTGTGATGGTAGCATATCATGACATGTTTAGTATTATGTTACCAGGTTTTGAAATAATTATTAGCTGTTACATATCCTGAATACCATGAGGCGGAACCTGCGATGTTTGTGGTTTAAATACTGCTCTATTTACATGACATTTATAGTGAGTATAGTTTTGTATCAACTTATTTATTTGTTCATATATTTATTGGTAATATATTTTGTTACTATTCAGTATTGACTGTTATCCCAGTTCTTTTTGAAATAGTTTATATTTCAGCCTGAGCTGCAATTGCAATCATTTTATCAATTTGGTTATTATCCCAAGATAATCAATATGCAAACCATCCCATCCATACAATGATATTCCTTCTCCCGGCTCAAATGACATGTTAGACATTGAATAAATATGAGTGAAGGTGTGACCTGAAATAACAGAGTGTAACTTGAGTCCATACACTCCATTAAAGATTGAATATATTAGAATGACGCTGAACCAGAATGCAATAAACATCATCTGAAATACACTGTTGTTGTTGTTCAATGAAATAAACATGCCTACCCCTAGCACAAACAAACTGAAAGTTGGGTGAAAGCTAGCTTCAAGTCTGAGTTTCTCTCAGTACGACGTATAAACAAATTGAGATTAAACTTTAGAAGCTACACAATGGCTACAGACAGCAGACCCAGCTAACAAAAAAACGTTATTTTACGTCAAAATAACGTTCTAAAACTGTGTATAACGTTATGCCATAATAAGGAGCCTTAGAGAAACGTTATATAACGTTAAATAACGTTACAAAATGTAGTGTAACGTCTTTTGTTTACTGGGGAGCTCTCATGATAGCGTGTGAACGTGCGTTCCGTCAGTCATCTTAAAAGTATAGTCTACACTACCAGCACTAAAACCAACATCTGTACACTGCCACCGTGAGATGTCACCAGTTTAGTCACTTTAGAACATTGTTAGGGGAGCTGGCTTTGTAGAGTGTGTTTGCCATGCATGTCGTCTGCTTGTTGTTTGAAAAGGCAGGCCCGCACTGACTGGTGTTGTCCAAACATGCTTGGTTTAAGTTAAACATTGGGTGTGTAAACAAGGCATCAGATTAATCCTCAGAGTGTGTAGTCATTGTTTTCTAGTGGTATTTAATGTGAGATTCGATGTTAGACTGAGCTTCCGGGGTGAAATTGAATCAATGACCAATTTATTCACTTCTTTATCATGGGCGGTCGGGGGCTACGGACTCATGCCGCACATTTACTAAGGGGCTTGGGTGGAATTGAGTGACAGAAGCAGACTCAGTGTCTCTCTGGCTCCGCGTGGACGGTCGAATTTCTCAGATCGGAGCGTTATTAAGGGAGCTGGCCCTGTAGAGGGTATTAGCCATGCATGTCGTCTGCTAGGTGTTCTATACCTCTGCAGTCAGACTGAAGGGCCAGGCCTCTCCTGGTTGGCTGATAATGTGCTGATATTTGTCGGGTGCATCTGGGCCACAGGGGCCTTGCCAAGGGGGAGGGGAGGGGAGGGGACATTGAATTAGGGCCGTGTGAATTTTGGCCAGAGGTTTGGCAGGTCGGTTGGATTTTTTCAAAATGATTTCACCAGTTTATTCACTTCTTCATTTTAGACGCTCGGCGGCTACGGACTCTCGCCGCGCATTTACTAAGGGGCTGGGGTAAAATTGAGTGACACAGGGCGATTCAGTGTCTCTCTGGCTATGCGTGGACGGTCGAATTTCTCAGATCGGAGCGTTATTAAGCAATCTAGTAATTTCGACGCTCGGCGGCTACCGGGTGCCGTAACGCAATTACCATAGGGCTAGGGTGAAACAGAGTCACACAGCTGGTTTGAGTGCATCTGGGGCTACGCCTGGGCGGTCGAATTTCTCCGATCGGACAATTATTAGGCGAGCTACTTATTTAGATGCTCTGCGGCTACCGGCTCTCGTAGCGTAATTACCATGAGCTTGGGGTGAAATTGAGTCATGCACCACGATCCGGTGTCTCTGGGGCTACGCGTGAGTGGTCGAATTTCTCAAATCGGACCGTTATTAAGGGAGTTACTCCTGTAGCCCACATGAGTATCTCGGAATTTTCTTTTCTTGGATTCCGGGATAAGCGCTAACACCAGCGAGCTTACTGCTATGGGTGCCGGGTGGCAACACTGGCACTCAAACTCACTCGTTGCCTCTCACCTGCATGCTGAAAATAACTTCAGATACATCTTGGTGACACGTCAGGGCTGCATTGGGCTATATAGATAGATATATATAGGTAACACGTGCCCCTTTCTTGCTGCATTGGTCTATAGGTACATCAAGGTGAGGGGTCAGGGACGCACATGGCTGACCCTGTGGGATACGCTTATTCCTTCAAACGTCACCATTATCTTCTATTTAAATGGATAAACTGTTATCTGAAAGCCTTTCACGGCCCCTTGCAGGAGGGGAGGATGTGGAGATGGGGCAGAGTCACACCAAGCGCTGGGTCAGCATGAAGCCGGCACCGAGGACCCGGCTTGTGTCAGAGCGGGGCGGGGCGTGGGGGCGGGCGGGGGGCGGGGAGAAGGTCATGTCCTGCAGCTTTGAGCGCTGGTTGAGTTACAGCAGCACCCAGGACTGCCGCTTTCAGGACCTCGCCGACTACGCAACCCGCCGGGAAGACTTCCGCGCCAACGGCTTCCTGCTCAGACCCGATGTCACCGACGGAAGGTAGGCTATAATATCATGTTACCATATTCAATGTAATAAGCGCCCTCCGCCTAAATGGAAGGTAGGCTAATATCACATGCATTTGTATTATTATATAGATCATCAAGATAGGGTTATATAATCCCTTTGCCTCTTTAAAATCGGTGTGCTTTCAATATTTCATCTAGAGTCTTATAAGAAGGATGCGACTTGAATAGAATACTTACAGTTTCATTTGTGGCACTGGGCACTAGATACAGCAAAGTGACCAGACATATGTATATGCTTAATGAAAAAGGTTTTTTAAAGAAAGAGTTAAAAAAAACACTTTTGATATTCAGATACATCAAAGCGACGCTAGAGGGCAGCACGCGGCTGACCCTGGAGGAGAGGCGGGCGGGCAGCAAGCTGTGTGTGGAGATAGAACCCTGCTTCACCAGCGGCACCCTGCAGCACAAGGCGCTCCTCGACCAACGCCACCTCGTCTCCAACTTTATACAGCAACACTTCAACAAGGACGGGGTGGCCGTGGTCGGCTGCCGCGGGAACCTCGCTGTGGTACAGGTGAATAGTGGGAAAAATTAAAAGACAAAACAAGTATTCAGGTTAAATTTCTTTATCCAAATAAATTGCTTTCTTATTGATCATCCATATTGCTTTCTTATTGACCAGCCTTTGCCAAATGAAACATGAACTAGTAATTAGACAAGTGTTCAATATGAAGGTACTTTGTTACCTACAGATCCTGGACCGCACATCCTGCTTGGTGCCCGAGTTCTACTTCATAGACTTGGCGCGGAGCATCTCGCTGGGTAAGTTTGTGTCCAGCTACTCGGAGCCGCTGTGGTACGAGTGTTACATCTCTCCTGACAAGAGCCGCATCGTGCTGCGTCCTGACCTCAACGCACAGGTGTGGCGGCCGGGCGATGTCTGCACCACACACAGGTGTGTACTGCTGGTTCTACGCTGATGTTACACTGATGTTACACTGATGTTACACTGATGTTACACTGATGTGACACTGATGTTACACTGATGTCACACTGATGTTGTACTGATGTTACACTGATGTTATACTGATATCATATTGACATTATACTGATGTGATACTGATACTATGTTATATAGACTACTGACATTATACTGATCATACTCACATTATGCTGATACTATGCTAACACCATATTGATCTTGTACTGATCCCCTCTGCAGAAGTCATATGTTGACTGTATTGTACTGATGTACTAATGTTATACTGATATATATTGTGTTGAAATTATGCTGATTTTACTCTGGTGATACATTGATACTAAACTGATACTACACTGATACTATACTGATACTATACTGATACTTTACTGATACTATACTGATGCTACACTAATGCTATACTGATGCTATACTGATGCTATACTAATGCTATACTCATACTACACTGATGCTATACTGATGCTATACTGATGCTATACTGATACTATACTGATATTATACTGATATATGACACCCACACAGCGTCAACAAGATGCAGGTCCTGGTGATGAGGAAGTTCCCAGACAGCGGGGGCCACGTCCTGGCCTTTGACAACCGGCACGGACACCGCTTCATGTTCCGCGCCAAGGACAAGGACATAGAGCTGTTTGACTTCCAGGTAGGGCTGTCATTGCTATTGACCTTCATACCTCATCATTTATCTATCATTTTGGTCTCAATTCATGCTACATAGGTCATTTGATTAATAAGCATAGGATCTTGATTATATTGTAATCATATCTCTATTGGTATAACTGAGAAAATATCTACCTTCACATTATGCTGATATCATACTGATGTTACACTGATGTCACTCTGATATTCTGCTGACGCTATTCTGATGTTATACTGATGCTATAATGATGTCATACTGATGTCAAACTAAGACTTGTTCTACTTGCAGGACATGGTGGTTGTTCAGAGCACCTGTGCCCTGGCCCTGCCTGCTAACGTCCGTCAGCTCAAGTCGAGCCCTAGTGGTGCCTACCTGGCGGTGCGCTGTGCCTACCCGTCCTACAGCGTAGAGTTCATGACCAACACGGTGGTGCTGCTACAGGCACGCACCCTGTGTGTGCTGTTCTGTGTGGACGTGAGGGGCCCGTACTGGCCCGTCTCTGAGGTGTTCAACCAGCAGGTGTTCCCGCACTTCTCTGGCTGTGAGACGGGAGTGGCGGTCATGCGGCACAAGACGTCCAGCCGTAAGGTGGCCGTGTACAAGCTGCCTGTGTTCTGTACCTCGCTGCAGCACTGTGCCAGGAGGACCATACGCTGCCACCTCAGCTACAGTGACATCTCCAAGTTACCGCTGCCGGCTAAACTCACCCAGTACCTGCGCTACGAGCACTAGCTGACTGGGACATCACGTTATAATGTGCAGTATAGGACATACTCTAAACAAAGATATTTTGGCGCCGTACATATTTATCCAATAGAGTTGTACAACTACCATATTTCAAAGTCCGCGAATCTAAATCCTAGAGGAAAGGCCCTTTTTAGCAAATCCCCGATAGTTTATATCCGCAAAAATATGTACATTTACCTAAAGAACTTGTGATATGCGGACAATTACTCAACGTGTGCAATACTAGGATCTCAGCAATGGAGGAGATGGATCTCAGAAACTTTTATTGAACTCAGCCTGTGACAAGGTGTAATAATCCTTCTATGTTGTTATGTCAGAGATTGGGGTGGCCATGCTCACTCATCTAATGCATGGAGGATGATCATTACATTACTCATATTGGGCAAATACTTTGGGAGTCCATGACATGATCTTGTTACAGATAACACACCTGAACTGTCTATTCAAGTCAAGGTCATTCCTGCCATGCTACATGCAGGGTTTCCATGTAAGATTGTTGAGAGAGTAATAGTTTCCCACTGAACCGCCAAACTCAGATACTGATGTTGTTACTGCATGTAATCAACTGTAACTTACATTCATGAGATATCTGTGTGATGGTAGCATATCATGACATGTTTAGTATTATGTTACCAGGTTTTGAAATAATTATTAGCTGTTACATATCCTGAATACCATGAGGCGGAACCTGCGATGTTTGTGGTTTAAATACTGCTCTATTTACATGACATTTATAGTGAGTATAGTTTTGTATCAACTTATTTATTTGTTCATATATTTATTGGTAATATATTTTGTTACTATTCAGTATTGACTGTTATCCCAGTTCTTTTTGAAATAGTTTATATTTCAGCCTGAGCTGCAATTGCAATCATTTTATCAATTTGGTTATTATCCCAAGATAATCAATATGCAAACCATCCCATCCATACAATGATATTCCTTCTCCCGGCTCAAATGACATGTTAGACATTGAATAAATATGAGTGAAGGTGTGACCTGAAATAACAGAGTGTAACTTGAGTCCATACACTCCATTAAAGATTGAATATATTAGAATGACGCTGAACCAGAATGCAATAAACATCATCTGAAATACACTGTTGTTGTTGTTCAATGAAATAAACATGCCTACCCCTAGCACAAACAAACTGAAAGTTGGGTGAAAGCTAGCTTCAAGTCTGAGTTTCTCTCAGTACGACGTATAAACAAATTGAGATTAAACTTTAGAAGCTACACAATGGCTACAGACAGCAGACCCAGCTAACAAAAAAACGTTATTTTACGTCAAAATAACGTTCTAAAACTGTGTATAACGTTATGCCATAATAAGGAGCCTTAGAGAAACGTTATATAACGTTAAATAACGTTACAAAATGTAGTGTAACGTCTTTTGTTTACTGGGGAGCTCTCATGATAGCGTGTGAACGTGCGTTCCGTCAGTCATCTTAAAAGTATAGTCTACACTACCAGCACTAAAACCAACATCTGTACACTGCCACCGTGAGATGTCACCAGTTTAGTCACTTTAGAACATTGTTAGGGGAGCTGGCTTTGTAGAGTGTGTTTGCCATGCATGTCGTCTGCTTGTTGTTTGAAAAGGCAGGCCCGCACTGACTGGTGTTGTCCAAACATGCTTGGTTTAAGTTAAACATTGGGTGTGTAAACAAGGCATCAGATTAATCCTCAGAGTGTGTAGTCATTGTTTTCTAGTGGTATTTAATGTGAGATTCGATGTTAGACTGAGCTTCCGGGGTGAAATTGAATCAATGACCAATTTATTCACTTCTTTATCATGGGCGGTCGGGGGCTACGGACTCATGCCGCACATTTACTAAGGGGCTTGGGTGGAATTGAGTGACAGAAGCAGACTCAGTGTCTCTCTGGCTCCGCGTGCACGGTCGAATTTCTCAGATCGGAGCGTTATTAAGGGAGCTGGCCCTGTAGAGGGTATTAGCCATGCATGTCGTCTGCTAGGTGTTCTATACCTCTGCAGTCAGACTGAAGGGCCAGGCTTCTCCTGGTTGGCTGATAATGTACTGATATTTGTCGGGTGCATCTGGGCCACAGGGGCCTTGCCAAGGGGGAGGGGAGGGGAGGGGACATTGAATTAGGGCCGTGTGAATTTTGGCCAGAGGTTTGGCAGGTCGGTTGGATTTTTTCAAAATGATTTCACCAGTTTATTCACTTCTTCATTTTAGACGCTCGGCGGCTACGGACTCTCGCCGCGCATTTACTAAGGGGCTGGGGTAAAATTGAGTGACACAGGGCGATTCAGTGTCTCTCTGGCTACGCGTGGACGGTCGAATTTCTCAGATCGGAGCGTTATTAAGCAATCTAGTAATTTCGACGCTCGGCGGCTACCGGGTGCCGTAACGCATTAACCATAGGGCAAGGGTGAAACCGAGTCACACAGCTGGTTTCAGTGCATCTGGGGCTACGCCTGGGCGGTCGAATTTCTCCAATCGGACAATTATTAGGCGAGCTACTAATTTAGACGCTCTGCCGCTACCGGCTCTCGTGGCGCATTTACCATGAGCTTGGGGTGGAATTGAGTCATGCACGACGATCAAGTGTCTCTGGGGCTACGCGTGAGCGGTCGAATTTCTCAGATCGGACCGTTATTAAGGGAGTTACTCCTGTAGCCTATATGAGTAACTCGGAATTTTATTTCCTTGGATTCCGGGATAAGCGCTAACACCAGCGAGCTTACTGTTTTGCGTGCAGGGTGGCAACACTGGCACTCAAACTCACTCGTTGCCTCTCACCTGCATGCTAAAAATAACTTCAGATACATCTTGGTGACACGTCAGGGCTGCATTGGGCTATATAGATATATATATATATATAACACGTGCCCCTTTCTTGCTGCATTGGTCTATAGGTACATCAAGGTGAGGGGTCAGGGACGCACATGGCTGACCCTGTGGGAGACGCTTATTCCTTCAAAAGTCACCATTATCTTCTAAATAAATGGATAAACTGTTATCTGAAAGTCTTTCACGGCCCCTTGCAGGAGGGGAGGATGTGGAGATGGGGCAGAGTCACACCAAGCGCTGGGTCAGCATGAAGCCGGCACCGAGGACCCGGCTTGTGTCAGAGCGGGGCGGGGCGTGGGGGCGGGCGGGGGGCGGGGAGAAGGTCATGTCCTGCAGCTTTGAGCGCTGGTTGAGTTACAGCAGCACCCAGGACTGCCGCTTTCAGGACCTCGCCGACTACGCAACCCGCCGGGAAGACTTCCGTGCCAACGGCTTCCTGCTCAGACCCGATGTCACTGACGGAAGGTAGGCTATAATATCATGTTACCATATTCAATGTAATAAGCGCCCTCCACCTAAACGGAAGGTAGGCTAATATCACATGCATTTGTATTATTATATAGATCATCAAGACAGGGTTATATAATCCCTTTGCCTCTTTAAAATCGGTGTGCTTTCAATATTTCATCTAGAGTCTTATAAGAAGGATGCGACTTGAATAAAATACTGACAGTTTCATTTGTGGCACTGGGCACTAGATACAGCAAAGTGACCAGACATATGCATATGCTTAATGAAAACGGTTTTTTAAAGAAAGAGTTTTAAAATTTTTTTTTGATATTCAGATACATCAAAGCGACGCTAGAGGGCAGCACGCGGCTGACCCTGGAGGAGAGGCGGGCGGGCAGCAAGCTGTGTGTGGAGATAGAACCCTGCTTCACCAGCGGCACCCTGCAGCACAAGGCGCTCCTCGACCAACGCCACCTCGTCTCCAACTTTATACAGCAACACTTCAACAAGGACGGGGTGGCCGTGGTCGGCTGCCGCGGGAACCTCGCTGTGGTACAGGTGAATAGTGGGAAAAATTAAAAGACAAAACAAGTATTCAGGTTAAATTTCTTTATCCAAATAAATTGCTTTCTTATTGATCATCCATATTGCTTTCCTATTGACCAGCCTTTGCCAAATGAAACATGAACTAATAATTAGACAAGTGTTCAATATAAAGGTTCTTTGTGTCCTACAGATCCTGAACCGCACATCCTGCTTGGTGCCCGAGTTCTACTTCATAGACTTGGCGCGGAGCATCTCGCTGGGTAAGTTTGCGTCCAGCTACTCGGAGCCGCTGTGGTACGAGTGTTACATCTCTCCTGACAAGAGCCGCATCGTGCTGCGTCCTGACCTCAACGCACAGGTGTGGCGGCCGGGCGATGTCTGCACCACACACAGGTGTGTACTGCTGGTTCTACGCTGATGTTATACTGATGTTACACTGATGTTATACTGATGTAACACTGATGTTACACTGATGTTACGCTGATGTTACGCTGATGTTACGCTGATGTTACGCTGATGTTACGCTGATGTTACGCTGATGTTACGCTGATGTTACGCTGATGTTACACTGATGTTACACTGATGTTACACTGATGTTACACTGATGTTACACTGATGTTACACTGATGTTACACTGATGTTACACTGATGTTACACTGATGTCACACTGATGTCACACTGATGTCACGCTGATGTTACACTGATGCTACGCTGATGTTACACTGATGTTACACTGATGTTATACTGATGTTACACTGATGTAACACTGATTTTATACTGATGTTACACTGATGTTACACTGATGTCACACTGATGTTACACTGATGTTACACTGATGTTACACTGATGTTACGCTGATGTTACGCTGATGTTATACTGATGTTACACTGATGTTATACTGATATCATATTGATATTATACTGATGTTATACTGATACTATGCTATATAGACTACTGACATTATGCTGATCATACTCACATTATGCTGATACTATGCTAACACCATATTGATCTTATACTGATCCCCTCTGCAGAAGTTATATGTTTACTGTATTATACTGATGTACTAATGTTATACTGATATATATTGTGTTGAAGTTATGCTGATTTTACTCTGGTGATACATTGATACTAAACTGATACTATACTGATACTACACTGATACACTGATACTATACTGATGCTATACTGATATTATACTGATATATGACACCCACACAGCGTCAACAAGATGCAGGTCCTGGTGATGAGGAAGTTCCCAGACAGCGGGGGCCACTTCCTGGCCTTTGACAACCGGCACGGACACTGCTTCATGTTCCGCGCCAAGGACAAGGACATAGAGCTGTTTGACTTCCAGGTAGGGGCGTCATTGCTATTGACCTTCATACCTTATCATTTATTTATTACTTTGGTCTCAATTCATGCTACATAGGGCATTTGATTAATAAGCATAGGATTTTGATTGTATTGTAATCATATCTCTATTGGTATGACTGAGAAAATATCTACCTTCACATTATGCTGATGTCACACTGATGTTACACTGATGTCACACTGATATTCTGCTGACGCTATTCTGATGTTATACTGATGTCAAACTGATGTTATACTGATGTTATACTGATGTAATACTGATGTCATACTGATGTCATACTGATGTTACACTGATGTTATACTGATGTCATACTGATGTTATACTGATGCTATAATGATGTCATACTGATGTCATACTAAGACTTGTTCTACTTGCAGGACATGGTGGTTGTTCAGAGCGCCTGTGCCCTGGCCCTGCCTGCTAACGTCCGTCAGCTCAAGTCGAGCCCTAGTGGTGCCTACCTGGCGGTGCGCTGTGCCTACCCGTCCTACAGCGTAGAGTTCATGACCAACACGGTGGTGCTGCTGCAGGCACGCACCCTGTGTGTGCTGTTCTGTGTGGACGTGAGGGGCCCGTACTGGCCCGTCTCTGAGGTGGTCAACCAGCAGGTGTTCCCGCACTTCTCTGGCTGTGAGACGGGAGTGGCCGTCATGCGGCACAAGACGTCCAGCCGTAAGGTGGCCGTGTACAAGCTGCCTGTGTTCTGTACCTCGCTGCAGCACTGTGCCAGGAGGACCATACGCTGCCACCTCAGCTACAGTGACATCTCCAAGTTACCGCTGCCGGCTAAACTCACCCAGTACCTGCGCTACGAGCACTAGCTGACTGGGACATCACGTTATAATGTGCAGTATAGGACATACTCTAAACAAAGATATTTTTGCGCCGTACATATTTATCCAATAGAGTTGTACAACTACCATATTTCAAAGTCCGGGAATCTAAATCCTAGAGGAAAGGCCCTTTTTAGCAAATCCCTGATAGTTTATATCCGCAAAAATATGTACATTTACCTAAAGAACTTGTGATATGCGGACAATTACTCAACGTGTGCAATACTAGGATCTCAGCAATGGAGGAGATGGATCTCAGAAACTTTTATTGAACTCAGCCTGTGACAAGGTGTAATAATCCTTCTATGTTGTTATGTCAGACATGGGGGTTGCCATGCTCACTCATCTAATGCATGGAGGATGATCATTACATTACTCATATTGGGCAAATACTTTGGGAGTCCATGACATGATCTTGTTACAGATAACACACCTGAACTGTCTATTCAAGTCAAGGTCATTCCTGCCATGCTACATGCAGGGTTTCCATGTAAGATTGTTGAGAGAGTAATAGTTTCCCACTGAACCGCCAAACTCAGATACTGATGTTGTTACTGCATGTAATCAACTGTAACTTACATTCATGAGATATCTGTGTGATGGTAGCATATCATGACATGTTTAGTATTATGTTACCAGGTTTTGAAATAATTATTAGCTGTTACATATCCTGAATACCATGAGGCGGAACCTGCGATGTTTGTGGTTTAAATACTGCTCTATTTACATGACATTTATAGTGAGTATAGTTTTGTATCAACTTATTTATTTGTTCATATATTTATTGGTAATATATTTTGTTACTATTCAGTATTGACTGTTATCCCAGTTCTTTTTGAAATAGTTTATATTTCAGCCTGAGCTGCAATTGCAATCATTTTATCAATTTGGTTATTATCCCAAGATAATCAATATGCAAACCATCCCATCCATACAATGATATTCCTTCTCCCGGCTCAAATGACATGTTAGACATTGAATAAATATGAGTGAAGGTGTGACCTGAAATAACAGAGTGTAACTTGAGTCCATACACTCCATTAAAGATTGAATATATTAGAATGACGCTGAACCAGAATGCAATAAACATCATCTGAAATACACTGTTGTTGTTGTTCAATGAAATAAACATGCCTACCCCTAGCACAAACAAACTGAAAGTTGGGTGAAAGCTAGCTTCAAGTCTGAGTTTCTCTCAGTACGACGTATAAACAAATTGAGATTAAACTTTAGAAGCTACACAATGGCTACAGACAGCAGACCCAGCTAACAAAAAAACGTTATTTTACGTCAAAATAACGTTCTAAAACTGTGTATAACGTTATGCCATAATAAGGAGCCTTAGAGAAACGTTATATAACGTTAAATAACGTTACAAAATGTAGTGTAACGTCTTTTGTTTACTGGGGAGCTCTCATGATAGCGTGTGAACGTGCGTTCCGTCAGTCATCTTAAAAGTATAGTCTACACTACCAGCACTAAAACCAACATCTGTACACTGCCACCGTGAGATGTCACCAGTTTAGTCACTTTAGAACATTGTTAGGGGAGCTGGCTTTGTAGAGTGTGTTTGCCATGCATGTCGTCTGCTTGTTGTTTGAAAAGGCAGGCCCGCACTGACTGGTGTTGTCCAAACATGCTTGGTTTAAGTTAAACATTGGGTGTGTAAACAAGGCATCAGATTAATCCTCAGAGTGTGTAGTCATTGTTTTCTAGTGGTATTTAATGTGAGATTCGATGTTAGACTGAGCTTCCGGGGTGAAATTGAATCAATGACCAATTTATTCACTTCTTTATCATGGGCGGTCGGGGGCTACGGACTCATGCCGCACATTTACTAAGGGGCTTGGGTGGAATTGAGTGACAGAAGCAGACTCAGTGTCTCTCTGGCTCCGCGTGCACGGTCGAATTTCTCAGATCGGAGCGTTATTAAGGGAGCTGGCCCTGTAGAGGGTATTAGCCATGCATGTCGTCTGCTAGGTGTTCTATACCTCTGCAGTCAGACTGAAGGGCCAGGCTTCTCCTGGTTGGCTGATAATGTACTGATATTTGTCGGGTGCATCTGGGCCACAGGGGCCTTGCCAAGGGGGAGGGGAGGGGAGGGGACATTGAATTAGGGCCGTGTGAATTTTGGCCAGAGGTTTGGCAGGTCGGTTGGATTTTTTCAAAATGATTTCACCAGTTTATTCACTTCTTCATTTTAGACGCTCGGCGGCTACGGACTCTCGCCGCGCATTTACTAAGGGGCTGGGGTAAAATTGAGTGACACAGGGCGATTCAGTGTCTCTCTGGCTACGCGTGGACGGTCGAATTTCTCAGATCGGAGCGTTATTAAGCAATCTAGTAATTTCGACGCTCGGCGGCTACCGGGTGCCGTAACGCATTAACCATAGGGCAAGGGTGAAACCGAGTCACACAGCTGGTTTCAGTGCATCTGGGGCTACGCCTGGGCGGTCGAATTTCTCCAATCGGACAATTATTAGGCGAGCTACTAATTTAGACGCTCTGCCGCTACCGGCTCTCGTGGCGCATTTACCATGAGCTTGGGGTGGAATTGAGTCATGCACGACGATCAAGTGTCTCTGGGGCTACGCGTGAGCGGTCGAATTTCTCAGATCGGACCGTTATTAAGGGAGTTACTCCTGTAGCCTATATGAGTAACTCGGAATTTTATTTCCTTGGATTCCGGGATAAGCGCTAACACCAGCGAGCTTACTGTTTTGCGTGCAGGGTGGCAACACTGGCACTCAAACTCACTCGTTGCCTCTCACCTGCATGCTAAAAATAACTTCAGATACATCTTGGTGACACGTCAGGGCTGCATTGGGCTATATAGATATATATATATATATAACACGTGCCCCTTTCTTGCTGCATTGGTCTATAGGTACATCAAGGTGAGGGGTCAGGGACGCACATGGCTGACCCTGTGGGAGACGCTTATTCCTTCAAAAGTCACCATTATCTTCTAAATAAATGGATAAACTGTTATCTGAAAGTCTTTCACGGCCCCTTGCAGGAGGGGAGGATGTGGAGATGGGGCAGAGTCACACCAAGCGCTGGGTCAGCATGAAGCCGGCACCGAGGACCCGGCTTGTGTCAGAGCGGGGCGGGGCGTGGGGGCGGGCGGGGGGCGGGGAGAAGGTCATGTCCTGCAGCTTTGAGCGCTGGTTGAGTTACAGCAGCACCCAGGACTGCCGCTTTCAGGACCTCGCCGACTACGCAACCCGCCGGGAAGACTTCCGTGCCAACGGCTTCCTGCTCAGACCCGATGTCACTGACGGAAGGTAGGCTATAATATCATGTTACCATATTCAATGTAATAAGCGCCCTCCACCTAAACGGAAGGTAGGCTAATATCACATGCATTTGTATTATTATATAGATCATCAAGACAGGGTTATATAATCCCTTTGCCTCTTTAAAATCGGTGTGCTTTCAATATTTCATCTAGAGTCTTATAAGAAGGATGCGACTTGAATAAAATACTGACAGTTTCATTTGTGGCACTGGGCACTAGATACAGCAAAGTGACCAGACATATGCATATGCTTAATGAAAACGGTTTTTTAAAGAAAGAGTTTTAAAATTTTTTTTTGATATTCAGATACATCAAAGCGACGCTAGAGGGCAGCACGCGGCTGACCCTGGAGGAGAGGCGGGCGGGCAGCAAGCTGTGTGTGGAGATAGAACCCTGCTTCACCAGCGGCACCCTGCAGCACAAGGCGCTCCTCGACCAACGCCACCTCGTCTCCAACTTTATACAGCAACACTTCAACAAGGACGGGGTGGCCGTGGTCGGCTGCCGCGGGAACCTCGCTGTGGTACAGGTGAATAGTGGGAAAAATTAAAAGACAAAACAAGTATTCAGGTTAAATTTCTTTATCCAAATAAATTGCTTTCTTATTGATCATCCATATTGCTTTCTTATTGACCAGCCTTTGCCAAATGAAACATGAACTAGTAATAAGACAAGTGTTCAATATGAAGGTACTTTGTTACCTACAGATCCTGGACCGCACGTCCTGCTTGGTGCCCGAGTTCTACTTCATAGACTTGGCGCGGAGCATCTCGCTGGGTAAGTTTGCGTCCAGCTACTCGGAGCCGCTGTGGTACGAGTGTTACATCTCTCCTGACAAGAGCCGCATCGTGCTGCGTCCTGACCTCAACGCACAGGTGTGGCGGCCGGGCGATGTCTGCACCACACACAGGTGTGTACTGCTGGTTCTACGCTGATGTGACACTGATGTTACACTGATGTTACACTGATGTTACACTGGTGTTACGCTGATGTTACGCTGATGTTACGCTGATGTTACGCTGATGTTACACTGATGTTACGCTGATGTTACGCTGATGTTACGCTGATGTTACGCTGATGTTACACTGATGTTACACTGATGTTACACTGATGTTACACTGATGTTACGCTGATGTCATATCGATATTATACTGATGTTATACTGATACTATGTTATATAGACTACTGACATTATACTGATCATACTCACATTATGCTGATACTATGCTAACACCATATTGATCCTATACTGATCCCCTCTGCAGAAGTTATATGTTTACTGTATTATACTGATGTACTAATGTTAACCTGATATATATTGTGTTGAAGTTATGCTGATTTTACTCTGGTGATACATTGATACTAAACTGATACTACACTGATACACTGATGCTATACTGATGCTATACTGATACTATACTGATACTATACTGATACTATACTGATACTATACTGATACTATACTGATACTACACTGATACTATACTGATACTACACTGATACTATACTGATGCTATACTGATGCTATACTGATTCTATATTGCTATATGACACCCACTCAGCGTCAACAAGATGCAGGTCCTGGTGATGAGGAAGTTCCCAGACAGCGGGGGCCACGTCCTGGCCTTTGACAACCGGCACGGACACCGCTTCATGTTCCGCGCCAAGGACAAGGACATAGAGCTGTTTGACTTCCAGGTAGGGGTGTCATTGCTATTGACCTTCATACCTCATCATTTATCTATCATTTTGGTCTCAATTCATGCTACATAGGTCATTTGATTAATGAGCATAGGCCTTTGTTTATATCGTAATCATATCTCTATTGGTATAACTGATAAAATATCTACCTTCACATTATGCTGATATCATACTGATGTTACACTGATGTCGCTCTGATATTCTGCTGAAACTATACTGATGCTATACTGATGTTATACTGATGTCATACTGATGTCATACTGATGTCATACTGATGTCATACTGATGTCATACTAAGACTTGTTCTACTTGCAGGACATGGTGGTTGTTCAGAGTGCCTGTGCCCCGGCCCTGCCTGCTAACGTCCGTCAGCTCAAGTCGAGCCCTAGTGGTGCCTACCTGGCGGTGCGCTGTGCCTACCCGTCCTACAGCGTAGAGTTCATGACCAACACGGTGGTGCTGCTGCAGGCACGCACCCTGTGTGTGCTGTTCTGTGTGGACGTGAGGGGCCCGTACTGGCCCGTCTCTGAGGTGGTCAACCAGCAGGTGTTCCCGCACTTCTCTGGCTGTGAGACGGGAGTGGCCGTCATGCGGCACAAGACGTCCAGCCGTAAGGTGGCCGTGTACAAGCTGCCTGTGTTCTGTACCTCGCTGCAGCACTGTGCCAGGAGGACCATACGCTGCCACCTCAGCTACAGTGACATCTCCAAGTTACCGCTGCCGGCTAAACTCACCCAGTACCTGCGCTATGAGCACTAGCTGACTGGGACATCACGTTATAATGTGCAGTATAGGACATACTGTAAACAAAGATATTTTTGCGCCGTACATATTTATCCAATAGACTTGTACAACTACCATATTTCAAAGTCTGTGAATCTAAATCCCAGAGGAAAGGCCCTTTTTAGCAAATCCCCGATAGTTTATATCCGCAAAAATATGTACATTTACCTAAAGAACTTGTGATATGCGGACAATTACTCAACGTGTGCAATACTAGGATCTCAGCAATGGAGGAGATGGATCTCAGAAACTTTTATTGAACTCAGCCTGTGACAAGGTGTAATAATCCTTCTATGTTGTTATGTCAGACAGGGGGGTTGCCATGCTCACTCATCTAATGCATGGAGGATGATCATCTCAGATGTACACATTGCTCATATTGGGCAAATACTTTGGGAGTCCATGACATGATCTTGTTACAGATAACACACCTGAACTGTCTATTCAAGTCAAGGTCATTCCTGCCATGCTACATGCAGGGTTTCCATGTAAGATTGTTGAGAGAGTAATAGTTTCCCACTGAACCGCCAAACTCAGATACTGATGTTGTTACTGCATGTAATCAACTGTAACTTACATTCATGAGATATCTATGTGATGGTGGCATATCATGACATGTTTAGTATTATGTTACCAGGTTTTGAAATAATTATTAGCTGTTACATATCATGAATACCATGAGGCGGAACCTGCTATGTTTGTGGTTTAAATACTGCTCTATTTACATGACATTTATAGTGAGTATCAACTTATTTATTTATTCATATATTTATTGGTAATATATTTTGTTACTATTCAGTATTGACTGTTATCCCAGTTCTTTTTGAAATAGTTTATATTTCAGCCTGAGCTGCAATTGCAATCATTTTATCAATTTGGTTATTATCCCAAGATAATCAATATGCAAACCATCCCATCCATACAATGATATTCCTTCTCCCGGCTCAAATGACATGTTAGACATTGATATGTGGTCTGGTTCGGAGTAACTTTCCTTACCCTTAAGCTATAAGTATTATCTTTATTTTTTACGTGTATTATGTGTGCGTTATATTTATCATCAACTGATTATGTTCATTACAGACCTCTTATCTTTGTGATGAATAAATATGAGTGAAGGTGTGACCTGAAATAATTTGATTAGAGTGTCACTTGAGTCCATGCACTCTATGAAATATTGAATATATATGAATTACTCTGAATCAGAATGGAATAAATATCATCTGAAATACACTGTTGTCGTTGTTCAACTTTTGTTCATGATTACTGTTGACATTTTCAATGAGATGTACATGCCTACCCCTAGCACAAACAAACTGAAAGTTGGGTGAAAGCTAGCTTCAAGTCTGAGTTTCTCTCAGTACGACGTAACACAAATTGAGATTAAACTTTAGAAGCTACACAATGGCTACAGACAGCAGAGCTCTCACGATAGTGTGTGAACACGCGTTCCGTCAGTCATCTTAAAAGTATAGTCTACACTACCAGCACTAACACCAACACCTGTACACTGCCACCGTGAGATGTCACCAGTTTAGTCACTTTAGAACATTGTTAGGGGAGCTGGCTTTGCAGAGTGTGTTTGCCATGCATGTCGTCTGCTTGTTTTTTTGAAAAGGCAGGCCCGCACTGACTGGTGTTGTCCAAACATGGTTGGTTCAAGTTAAACATTGGGTATGTAAGCAAGGCATCAGATTAATCCTCAGAGTGTGTAGTGATTGTTTCTAGTGGTATTTAATGTGAGATTCGATGTTAGACTGAGCTTCCGGGGTGAAATTGAATCAATGACCAATTTATTCACTTCTTTATCATAGGCGCTCGGGGGCTACGGACTCATGCCGCACATTTACTAAGGGGCTTGGGTAGAATTGAGTGACAGAAGCAGACTCGGTGTCTCTCTGGCTCCGCGTGGACGGTCGAATTTCTCAGATCGGAGCGTTATTAAGGGAGCTGGCCCTGTAGAGGGTATTAGCCATGCATGTCGTCTGCTAGGTGTTCTATACCTCTGCAGTCAGACTGAAGGGCCAGGCCTCTCCTGGTTGGCTGATAATGTGCTGATATTTGTCGGGCGCATCTGGGCCACAGGGGCCTTGCAAAGGGGGTGGGGAGGGGAGGGGATATTGAATTAGGGCCGTGTGAATTTTGGCCAGAGGTTTGGCAGGTCGGTTGGATTTTTTCAAAATGATTTCACCAGTTTATTCACTTCTTCATTTTAGACGCTCGGCGGCTACGGACTCTCGCCGCGCATTTATTAAGGGGCTGGGGTGAAATTGAGTGACACAGCGCGATTCAGTGTCTCTCTGGCTACACGTGGACGGTCGAATTTCTCAGATCGGAGCGTTATTAAGCAATCTAGTAATTTCGACGCTCGGCGGCTACCGGGTGCCGTAACGCATTTACCATAGGGCTAGGGTGAAACAGACTCCAACAGCTGGTTTCAGTGCATCTGGGGCTACGCCTGGGCGGTCGAATTTCTCCGATCGGACAATTATTAGGCGAGCTACTTATTCAGACGCTCTGCGGCTACCGGCTCTCGTAGCGCATTTACCATGAGCCTGGGGCAGAATTGAGTCACGCACGACGATCAAGTGTCTCTGGGGCTACGCGTGAGCGGCCGAATTTCTCAGATCGGACCGTTATTAAGGGAGTTACTCCTGTAGCCTATATGAGTAACTCGGAATTTTATTTTCTTGGATTCCGGGATAAGCGCTAACACCAGGGAGCTTACTGTTTTGGGTGCCGGGTGGCAACACTGGCACGCAAACTCACTCGTTGCCTCTCACCTGCATGCTAAAAATAACTTCAGATACATGTTGGTGACACGTCAGGGCTACATTGGGCTATATAGATAGATATGTATAACACGTGCCCCTTTCTTGCTGCATTGGTCTATAGGTACATCAAGGTGAGGGGTCAGGGACACACATGGCTGACCCTGTGGGAGACGCTTATTCCTTCAAAAGTCACCATTATCTTTAAATGGATAAACTGTTATCTGAAAGCCTTTCAGGCCCCTTGCTGGAGGGGAGGATGTGGAGATGGGGCAGAGTCACACCAAGCGCTGGGTCAGCATGAAGCCGGCACCGAGGACCCGGCTTGTGTCAGAGCGGGGCGGGGCGTGGGGGCGGGCGGGGGGCGGGGAGAAGGTCATGTCCTGCAGCTTTGAGCGCTGGTTGAGTTACAGCAGCACCCAGGACTGCCGCTTTCAGGACCTCGCCGACTACGCAACCCGCCGGGAAGACTTCCGTGCCAACGGCTTCCTGCTCAGACCCGATGTCACCGACGGGCGGTAGGCTATAATATCATGTTACCATATTCAATGTAATAAGCGCCCTCCTCCTAAACGGAAGGTAGGCTAATATCACATGCATTTGTATTATTATATAGATCATCAAGATAGGGTTATATAATCCCTTTGCCTCTTTAAAATCGGTGTGCTTTCAATATTTCATCTAGAGTCTTATAAGAAGGATGCCACCATTTGTGGCACTGGGCACTAGATACAGCAAAGTGACCAGACATATGCATATGCTTAATGAAAAAGGTTTTTTAAAGAAAGAGTTAAAAAAAAGTACCTTTCGATATTCAGATACATCAAAGCGACGCTAGAGGGCAGCACGCGGCTGACCCTGGAGGAGAGGCGGGCGGGCAGCAAGCTGTGTGTGGAGATAGAACCCTGCTTCACCAGCGGCACCCTGCAGCACAAGGCGCTCCTCGACCAACGCCACCTCGTCTCCAACTTTATACAGCAACACTTCAACAAGGACGGGGTGGCCGTGGTCGGCTGCCGCGGGAACCTCGCTGTGGTACAGGTGAATAGTGGGAAAAATTAAAAGACAAAACAAGTATTCAGGTTAAATTTCTTTATCCAAATAAATTGCTTTCTTATTGATCATCCATATTGCTTTCTTATTGACCAGCCTTTGCCAAATGAAACATGAACTAGTAATAAGACAAGTGTTCAATATGAAGGTACTTTGTTACCTACAGATCCTGGACCGCACGTCCTGCTTGGTGCCCGAGTTCTACTTCATAGACTTGGCGCGGAGCATCTCGCTGGGTAAGTTTGCGTCCAGCTACTCGGAGCCGCTGTGGTACGAGTGTTACATCTCTCCTGACAAGAGCCGCATCGTGCTGCGTCCTGACCTCAACGCACAGGTGTGGCGGCCGGGCGATGTCTGCACCACACACAGGTGTGTACTGCTGGTTCTACGCTGATGTGACACTGATGTTACACTGATGTTACACTGATGTTACACTGGTGTTACGCTGATGTTACGCTGATGTTACGCTGATGTTACGCTGATGTTACACTGATGTTACGCTGATGTTACGCTGATGTTACGCTGATGTTACGCTGATGTTACACTGATGTTACACTGATGTTACACTGATGTTACACTGATGTTACGCTGATGTCATATCGATATTATACTGATGTTATACTGATACTATGTTATATAGACTACTGACATTATACTGATCATACTCACATTATGCTGATACTATGCTAACACCATATTGATCCTATACTGATCCCCTCTGCAGAAGTTATATGTTTACTGTATTATACTGATGTACTAATGTTAACCTGATATATATTGTGTTGAAGTTATGCTGATTTTACTCTGGTGATACATTGATACTAAACTGATACTACACTGATACACTGATGCTATACTGATGCTATACTGATACTATACTGATACTATACTGATACTATACTGATACTATACTGATACTATACTGATACTACACTGATACTATACTGATACTACACTGATACTATACTGATGCTATACTGATGCTATACTGATTCTATATTGCTATATGACACCCACTCAGCGTCAACAAGATGCAGGTCCTGGTGATGAGGAAGTTCCCAGACAGCGGGGGCCACGTCCTGGCCTTTGACAACCGGCACGGACACCGCTTCATGTTCCGCGCCAAGGACAAGGACATAGAGCTGTTTGACTTCCAGGTAGGGGTGTCATTGCTATTGACCTTCATACCTCATCATTTATCTATCATTTTGGTCTCAATTCATGCTACATAGGTCATTTGATTAATGAGCATAGGCCTTTGTTTATATCGTAATCATATCTCTATTGGTATAACTGATAAAATATCTACCTTCACATTATGCTGATATCATACTGATGTTACACTGATGTCGCTCTGATATTCTGCTGAAACTATACTGATGCTATACTGATGTTATACTGATGTCATACTGATGTCATACTGATGTCATACTGATGTCATACTGATGTCATACTAAGACTTGTTCTACTTGCAGGACATGGTGGTTGTTCAGAGTGCCTGTGCCCCGGCCCTGCCTGCTAACGTCCGTCAGCTCAAGTCGAGCCCTAGTGGTGCCTACCTGGCGGTGCGCTGTGCCTACCCGTCCTACAGCGTAGAGTTCATGACCAACACGGTGGTGCTGCTGCAGGCACGCACCCTGTGTGTGCTGTTCTGTGTGGACGTGAGGGGCCCGTACTGGCCCGTCTCTGAGGTGGTCAACCAGCAGGTGTTCCCGCACTTCTCTGGCTGTGAGACGGGAGTGGCCGTCATGCGGCACAAGACGTCCAGCCGTAAGGTGGCCGTGTACAAGCTGCCTGTGTTCTGTACCTCGCTGCAGCACTGTGCCAGGAGGACCATACGCTGCCACCTCAGCTACAGTGACATCTCCAAGTTACCGCTGCCGGCTAAACTCACCCAGTACCTGCGCTATGAGCACTAGCTGACTGGGACATCACGTTATAATGTGCAGTATAGGACATACTGTAAACAAAGATATTTTTGCGCCGTACATATTTATCCAATAGACTTGTACAACTACCATATTTCAAAGTCTGTGAATCTAAATCCCAGAGGAAAGGCCCTTTTTAGCAAATCCCCGATAGTTTATATCCGCAAAAATATGTACATTTACCTAAAGAACTTGTGATATGCGGACAATTACTCAACGTGTGCAATACTAGGATCTCAGCAATGGAGGAGATGGATCTCAGAAACTTTTATTGAACTCAGCCTGTGACAAGGTGTAATAATCCTTCTATGTTGTTATGTCAGACAGGGGGGTTGCCATGCTCACTCATCTAATGCATGGAGGATGATCATCTCAGATGTACACATTGCTCATATTGGGCAAATACTTTGGGAGTCCATGACATGATCTTGTTACAGATAACACACCTGAACTGTCTATTCAAGTCAAGGTCATTCCTGCCATGCTACATGCAGGGTTTCCATGTAAGATTGTTGAGAGAGTAATAGTTTCCCACTGAACCGCCAAACTCAGATACTGATGTTGTTACTGCATGTAATCAACTGTAACTTACATTCATGAGATATCTATGTGATGGTGGCATATCATGACATGTTTAGTATTATGTTACCAGGTTTTGAAATAATTATTAGCTGTTACATATCATGAATACCATGAGGCGGAACCTGCTATGTTTGTGGTTTAAATACTGCTCTATTTACATGACATTTATAGTGAGTATCAACTTATTTATTTATTCATATATTTATTGGTAATATATTTTGTTACTATTCAGTATTGACTGTTATCCCAGTTCTTTTTGAAATAGTTTATATTTCAGCCTGAGCTGCAATTGCAATCATTTTATCAATTTGGTTATTATCCCAAGATAATCAATATGCAAACCATCCCATCCATACAATGATATTCCTTCTCCCGGCTCAAATGACATGTTAGACATTGATATGTGGTCTGGTTCGGAGTAACTTTCCTTACCCTTAAGCTATAAGTATTATCTTTATTTTTTACGTGTATTATGTGTGCGTTATATTTATCATCAACTGATTATGTTCATTACAGACCTCTTATCTTTGTGATGAATAAATATGAGTGAAGGTGTGACCTGAAATAATTTGATTAGAGTGTCACTTGAGTCCATGCACTCTATGAAATATTGAATATATATGAATTACTCTGAATCAGAATGGAATAAATATCATCTGAAATACACTGTTGTCGTTGTTCAACTTTTGTTCATGATTACTGTTGACATTTTCAATGAGATGTACATGCCTACCCCTAGCACAAACAAACTGAAAGTTGGGTGAAAGCTAGCTTCAAGTCTGAGTTTCTCTCAGTACGACGTAACACAAATTGAGATTAAACTTTAGAAGCTACACAATGGCTACAGACAGCAGAGCTCTCACGATAGTGTGTGAACACGCGTTCCGTCAGTCATCTTAAAAGTATAGTCTACACTACCAGCACTAACACCAACACCTGTACACTGCCACCGTGAGATGTCACCAGTTTAGTCACTTTAGAACATTGTTAGGGGAGCTGGCTTTGCAGAGTGTGTTTGCCATGCATGTCGTCTGCTTGTTTTTTTGAAAAGGCAGGCCCGCACTGACTGGTGTTGTCCAAACATGGTTGGTTCAAGTTAAACATTGGGTATGTAAGCAAGGCATCAGATTAATCCTCAGAGTGTGTAGTGATTGTTTCTAGTGGTATTTAATGTGAGATTCGATGTTAGACTGAGCTTCCGGGGTGAAATTGAATCAATGACCAATTTATTCACTTCTTTATCATAGGCGCTCGGGGGCTACGGACTCATGCCGCACATTTACTAAGGGGCCTGGGTGGAATTGAGTGACAGAAGCAGACTCGGTGTCTCTCTGGCTCCGCGTGGACGGTCGAATTTCTCAGATCGGAGCGTTATTAAGGGAGCTGGCCCTGTAGAGGGTATTTGCCATGCATGTCGTCTGCTAGGTGTTCTATACCTCTGCAGTCAGACTGAAGGGCCAGGCCTCTCCTGGTTGGCTGATAATGTGCTGATATTTGTCGGGCGCATCTGGGCCACAGGGGCCTTGCAAAGGGGGTGGGGAGGGGAGGGGATATTGAATTAGGGCCGTGTGAATTTTGGCCAGAGGTTTGGCAGGTCGGTTGGATTTTTTCAAAATGATTTCACCAGTTTATTCACTTCTTCATTTTAGACGCTCGGCGGCTACGGACTCTCGCCGCGCATTTATTAAGGGGCTGGGGTGAAATTGAGTGACACAGCGCGATTCAGTGTCTCTCTGGCTACACGTGGACGGTCGAATTTCTCAGATCGGAGCGTTATTAAGCAATCTAGTAATTTCGACGCTCGGCGGCTACCGGGTGCCGTAACGCATTTACCATAGGGCTAGGGTGAAACAGACTCCAACAGCTGGTTTCAGTGCATCTGGGGCTACGCCTGGGCGGTCGAATTTCTCCGATCGGACAATTATTAGGCGAGCTACTTATTCAGACGCTCTGCGGCTACCGGCTCTCGTAGCGCATTTACCATGAGCCTGGGGCAGAATTGAGTCACGCACGACGATCAAGTGTCTCTGGGGCTACGCGTGAGCGGCCGAATTTCTCAGATCGGACCGTTATTAAGGGAGTTACTCCTGTAGCCTATATGAGTAACTCGGAATTTTATTTTCTTGGATTCCGGGATAAGCGCTAACACCAGGGAGCTTACTGTTTTGGGTGCCGGGTGGCAACACTGGCACGCAAACTCACTCGTTGCCTCTCACCTGCATGCTAAAAATAACTTCAGATACATGTTGGTGACACGTCAGGGCTACATTGGGCTATATAGATAGATATGTATAACACGTGCCCCTTTCTTGCTGCATTGGTCTATAGGTACATCAAGGTGAGGGGTCAGGGACACACATGGCTGACCCTGTGGGAGACGCTTATTCCTTCAAAAGTCACCATTATCTTTAAATGGATAAACTGTTATCTGAAAGCCTTTCAGGCCCCTTGCTGGAGGGGAGGATGTGGAGATGGGGCAGAGTCACACCAAGCGCTGGGTCAGCATGAAGCCGGCACCGAGGACCCGGCTTGTGTCAGAGCGGGGCGGGGCGTGGGGGCGGGCGGGGGGCGGGGAGAAGGTCATGTCCTGCAGCTTTGAGCGCTGGTTGAGTTACAGCAGCACCCAGGACTGCCGCTTTCAGGACCTCGCCGACTACGCAACCCGCCGGGAAGACTTCCGTGCCAACGGCTTCCTGCTCAGACCCGATGTCACCGACGGGCGGTAGGCTATAATATCATGTTACCATATTCAATGTAATAAGCGCCCTCCTCCTAAACGGAAGGTAGGCTAATATCACATGCATTTGTATTATTATATAGATCATCAAGATAGGGTTATATAATCCCTTTGCCTCTTTAAAATCGGTGTGCTTTCAATATTTCATCTAGAGTCTTATAAGAAGGATGCGACTTGAATAGAATACTTACAGTTTCATTTGTGGCACTGGGCACTAGATACAGCAAAGTGACCAGACATATGCATATGCTTAATGAAAAAGGTTTTTTAAAGAAAGAGTTAAAAAAAAGTACCTTTCGATATTCAGATACATCAAAGCGACGCTAGAGGGCAGCACGCGGCTGACCCTGGAGGAGAGGCGGGCGGGCAGCAAGCTGTGTGTGGAGATAGAACCCTGCTTCACCAGCGGCACCCTGCAGCACAAGGCGCTCCTCGACCAACGCCACCTCGTCTCCAACTTTATACAGCAACACTTCAACAAGGACGGGGTGGCCGTGGTCGGCTGCCGCGGGAACCTCGCTGTGGTACAGGTGAATAGTGGGAAAAATTAAAAGACAAAACAAGTATTCAGGTTAAATTTCTTTATCCAAATAAATTGCTTTCTTATTGATCATCCATATTGCTTTCTTATTGACCAGCCTTTGCCAAATGAAACATGAACTAGTAATAAGACAAGTGTTCAATATGAAGGTACTTTGTTACCTACAGATCCTGGACCGCACGTCCTGCTTGGTGCCCGAGTTCTACTTCATAGACTTGGCGCGGAGCATCTCGCTGGGTAAGTTTGCGTCCAGCTACTCGGAGCCGCTGTGGTACGAGTGTTACATCTCTCCTGACAAGAGCCGCATCGTGCTGCGTCCTGACCTCAACGCACAGGTGTGGCGGCCGGGCGATGTCTGCACCACACACAGGTGTGTACTGCTGGTTCTACGCTGATGTGACACTGATGTTACACTGATGTTACACTGATGTTACACTGGTGTTACGCTGATGTTACGCTGATGTTACGCTGATGTTACGCTGATGTTACACTGATGTTACGCTGATGTTACGCTGATGTTACGCTGATGTTACGCTGATGTTACACTGATGTTACACTGATGTTACACTGATGTTACACTGATGTTACGCTGATGTCATATCGATATTATACTGATGTTATACTGATACTATGTTATATAGACTACTGACATTATACTGATCATACTCACATTATGCTGATACTATGCTAACACCATATTGATCCTATACTGATCCCCTCTGCAGAAGTTATATGTTTACTGTATTATACTGATGTACTAATGTTAACCTGATATATATTGTGTTGAAGTTATGCTGATTTTACTCTGGTGATACATTGATACTAAACTGATACTACACTGATACACTGATGCTATACTGATGCTATACTGATACTATACTGATACTATACTGATACTATACTGATACTATACTGATACTATACTGATACTACACTGATACTATACTGATACTACACTGATACTATACTGATGCTATACTGATGCTATACTGATTCTATATTGCTATATGACACCCACTCAGCGTCAACAAGATGCAGGTCCTGGTGATGAGGAAGTTCCCAGACAGCGGGGGCCACGTCCTGGCCTTTGACAACCGGCACGGACACCGCTTCATGTTCCGCGCCAAGGACAAGGACATAGAGCTGTTTGACTTCCAGGTAGGGGTGTCATTGCTATTGACCTTCATACCTCATCATTTATCTATCATTTTGGTCTCAATTCATGCTACATAGGTCATTTGATTAATGAGCATAGGCCTTTGTTTATATCGTAATCATATCTCTATTGGTATAACTGATAAAATATCTACCTTCACATTATGCTGATATCATACTGATGTTACACTGATGTCGCTCTGATATTCTGCTGAAACTATACTGATGCTATACTGATGTTATACTGATGTCATACTGATGTCATACTGATGTCATACTGATGTCATACTGATGTCATACTAAGACTTGTTCTACTTGCAGGACATGGTGGTTGTTCAGAGTGCCTGTGCCCCGGCCCTGCCTGCTAACGTCCGTCAGCTCAAGTCGAGCCCTAGTGGTGCCTACCTGGCGGTGCGCTGTGCCTACCCGTCCTACAGCGTAGAGTTCATGACCAACACGGTGGTGCTGCTGCAGGCACGCACCCTGTGTGTGCTGTTCTGTGTGGACGTGAGGGGCCCGTACTGGCCCGTCTCTGAGGTGGTCAACCAGCAGGTGTTCCCGCACTTCTCTGGCTGTGAGACGGGAGTGGCCGTCATGCGGCACAAGACGTCCAGCCGTAAGGTGGCCGTGTACAAGCTGCCTGTGTTCTGTACCTCGCTGCAGCACTGTGCCAGGAGGACCATACGCTGCCACCTCAGCTACAGTGACATCTCCAAGTTACCGCTGCCGGCTAAACTCACCCAGTACCTGCGCTATGAGCACTAGCTGACTGGGACATCACGTTATAATGTGCAGTATAGGACATACTGTAAACAAAGATATTTTTGCGCCGTACATATTTATCCAATAGACTTGTACAACTACCATATTTCAAAGTCTGTGAATCTAAATCCCAGAGGAAAGGCCCTTTTTAGCAAATCCCCGATAGTTTATATCCGCAAAAATATGTACATTTACCTAAAGAACTTGTGATATGCGGACAATTACTCAACGTGTGCAATACTAGGATCTCAGCAATGGAGGAGATGGATCTCAGAAACTTTTATTGAACTCAGCCTGTGACAAGGTGTAATAATCCTTCTATGTTGTTATGTCAGACAGGGGGGTTGCCATGCTCACTCATCTAATGCATGGAGGATGATCATCTCAGATGTACACATTGCTCATATTGGGCAAATACTTTGGGAGTCCATGACATGATCTTGTTACAGATAACACACCTGAACTGTCTATTCAAGTCAAGGTCATTCCTGCCATGCTACATGCAGGGTTTCCATGTAAGATTGTTGAGAGAGTAATAGTTTCCCACTGAACCGCCAAACTCAGATACTGATGTTGTTACTGCATGTAATCAACTGTAACTTACATTCATGAGATATCTATGTGATGGTGGCATATCATGACATGTTTAGTATTATGTTACCAGGTTTTGAAATAATTATTAGCTGTTACATATCATGAATACCATGAGGCGGAACCTGCTATGTTTGTGGTTTAAATACTGCTCTATTTACATGACATTTATAGTGAGTATCAACTTATTTATTTATTCATATATTTATTGGTAATATATTTTGTTACTATTCAGTATTGACTGTTATCCCAGTTCTTTTTGAAATAGTTTATATTTCAGCCTGAGCTGCAATTGCAATCATTTTATCAATTTGGTTATTATCCCAAGATAATCAATATGCAAACCATCCCATCCATACAATGATATTCCTTCTCCCGGCTCAAATGACATGTTAGACATTGATATGTGGTCTGGTTCGGAGTAACTTTCCTTACCCTTAAGCTATAAGTATTATCTTTATTTTTTACGTGTATTATGTGTGCGTTATATTTATCATCAACTGATTATGTTCATTACAGACCTCTTATCTTTGTGATGAATAAATATGAGTGAAGGTGTGACCTGAAATAATTTGATTAGAGTGTCACTTGAGTCCATGCACTCTATGAAATATTGAATATATATGAATTACTCTGAATCAGAATGGAATAAATATCATCTGAAATACACTGTTGTCGTTGTTCAACTTTTGTTCATGATTACTGTTGACATTTTCAATGAGATGTACATGCCTACCCCTAGCACAAACAAACTGAAAGTTGGGTGAAAGCTAGCTTCAAGTCTGAGTTTCTCTCAGTACGACGTAACACAAATTGAGATTAAACTTTAGAAGCTACACAATGGCTACAGACAGCAGAGCTCTCACGATAGTGTGTGAACACGCGTTCCGTCAGTCATCTTAAAAGTATAGTCTACACTACCAGCACTAACACCAACACCTGTACACTGCCACCGTGAGATGTCACCAGTTTAGTCACTTTAGAACATTGTTAGGGGAGCTGGCTTTGCAGAGTGTGTTTGCCATGCATGTCGTCTGCTTGTTTTTTTGAAAAGGCAGGCCCGCACTGACTGGTGTTGTCCAAACATGGTTGGTTCAAGTTAAACATTGGGTATGTAAGCAAGGCATCAGATTAATCCTCAGAGTGTGTAGTGATTGTTTCTAGTGGTATTTAATGTGAGATTCGATGTTAGACTGAGCTTCCGGGGTGAAATTGAATCAATGACCAATTTATTCACTTCTTTATCATAGGCGCTCGGGGGCTACGGACTCATGCCGCACATTTACTAAGGGGCCTGGGTGGAATTGAGTGACAGAAGCAGACTCGGTGTCTCTCTGGCTCCGCGTGGACGGTCGAATTTCTCAGATCGGAGCGTTATTAAGGGAGCTGGCCCTGTAGAGGGTATTTGCCATGCATGTCGTCTGCTAGGTGTTCTATACCTCTGCAGTCAGACTGAAGGGCCAGGCCTCTCCTGGTTGGCTGATAATGTGCTGATATTTGTCGGGCGCATCTGGGCCACAGGGGCCTTGCAAAGGGGGTGGGGAGGGGAGGGGATATTGAATTAGGGCCGTGTGAATTTTGGCCAGAGGTTTGGCAGGTCGGTTGGATTTTTTCAAAATGATTTCACCAGTTTATTCACTTCTTCATTTTAGACGCTCGGCGGCTACGGACTCTCGCCGCGCATTTATTAAGGGGCTGGGGTGAAATTGAGTGACACAGCGCGATTCAGTGTCTCTCGAATTTCTCAGATCGGAGCGTTATTAAGCAATCTAGTAATTTCGACGCTCGGCGGCTACCGGGTGCCGTAACGCATTTACCATAGGGCTAGGGTGAAACAGACTCCAACAGCTGGTTTCAGTGCATCTGGGGCTACGCCTGGGCGGTCGAATTTCTCCGATCGGACAATTATTAGGCGAGCTACTTATTCAGACGCTCTGCGGCTACCGGCTCTCGTAGCGCATTTACCATGAGCCTGGGGCAGAATTGAGTCACGCACGACGATCAAGTGTCTCTGGGGCTACGCGTGAGCGGCCGAATTTCTCAGATCGGACCGTTATTAAGGGAGTTACTCCTGTAGCCTATATGAGTAACTCGGAATTTTATTTTCTTGGATTCCGGGATAAGCGCTAACACCAGGGAGCTTACTGTTTTGGGTGCCGGGTGGCAACACTGGCACGCAAACTCACTCGTTGCCTCTCACCTGCATGCTAAAAATAACTTCAGATACATGTTGGTGACACGTCAGGGCTACATTGGGCTATATAGATAGATATGTATAACACGTGCCCCTTTCTTGCTGCATTGGTCTATAGGTACATCAAGGTGAGGGGTCAGGGACACACATGGCTGACCCTGTGGGAGACGCTTATTCCTTCAAAAGTCACCATTATCTTTAAATGGATAAACTGTTATCTGAAAGCCTTTCAGGCCCCTTGCTGGAGGGGAGGATGTGGAGATGGGGCAGAGTCACACCAAGCGCTGGGTCAGCATGAAGCCGGCACCGAGGACCCGGCTTGTGTCAGAGCGGGGCGGGGCGTGGGGGCGGGCGGGGGGCGGGGAGAAGGTCATGTCCTGCAGCTTTGAGCGCTGGTTGAGTTACAGCAGCACCCAGGACTGCCGCTTTCAGGACCTCGCCGACTACGCAACCCGCCGGGAAGACTTCCGTGCCAACGGCTTCCTGCTCAGACCCGATGTCACCGACGGGCGGTAGGCTATAATATCATGTTACCATATTCAATGTAATAAGCGCCCTCCTCCTAAACGGAAGGTAGGCTAATATCACATGCATTTGTATTATTATATAGATCATCAAGATAGGGTTATATAATCCCTTTGCCTCTTTAAAATCGGTGTGCTTTCAATATTTCATCTAGAGTCTTATAAGAAGGATGCGACTTGAATAGAATACTTACAGTTTCATTTGTGGCACTGGGCACTAGATACAGCAAAGTGACCAGACATATGCATATGCTTAATGAAAAAGGTTTTTTAAAGAAAGAGTTAAAAAAAAGTACCTTTCGATATTCAGATACATCAAAGCGACGCTAGAGGGCAGCACGCGGCTGACCCTGGAGGAGAGGCGGGCGGGCAGCAAGCTGTGTGTGGAGATAGAACCCTGCTTCACCAGCGGCACCCTGCAGCACAAGGCGCTCCTCGACCAACGCCACCTCGTCTCCAACTTTATACAGCAACACTTCAACAAGGACGGGGTGGCCGTGGTCGGCTGCCGCGGGAACCTCGCTGTGGTACAGGTGAATAGTGGGAAAAATTAAAAGACAAAACAAGTATTCAGGTTAAATTTCTTTATCCAAATAAATTGCTTTCTTATTGATCATCCATATTGCTTTCTTATTGACCAGCCTTTGCCAAATGAAACATGAACTAGTAATAAGACAAGTGTTCAATATGAAGGTACTTTGTTACCTACAGATCCTGGACCGCACGTCCTGCTTGGTGCCCGAGTTCTACTTCATAGACTTGGCGCGGAGCATCTCGCTGGGTAAGTTTGCGTCCAGCTACTCGGAGCCGCTGTGGTACGAGTGTTACATCTCTCCTGACAAGAGCCGCATCGTGCTGCGTCCTGACCTCAACGCACAGGTGTGGCGGCCGGGCGATGTCTGCACCACACACAGGTGTGTACTGCTGGTTCTACGCTGATGTGACACTGATGTTACACTGATGTTACACTGATGTTACACTGGTGTTACGCTGATGTTACGCTGATGTTACGCTGATGTTACGCTGATGTTACACTGATGTTACGCTGATGTTACGCTGATGTTACGCTGATGTTACGCTGATGTTACACTGATGTTACACTGATGTTACACTGATGTTACACTGATGTTACGCTGATGTCATATCGATATTATACTGATGTTATACTGATACTATGTTATATAGACTACTGACATTATACTGATCATACTCACATTATGCTGATACTATGCTAACACCATATTGATCCTATACTGATCCCCTCTGCAGAAGTTATATGTTTACTGTATTATACTGATGTACTAATGTTAACCTGATATATATTGTGTTGAAGTTATGCTGATTTTACTCTGGTGATACATTGATACTAAACTGATACTACACTGATACACTGATGCTATACTGATGCTATACTGATACTATACTGATACTATACTGATACTATACTGATACTATACTGATACTATACTGATACTACACTGATACTATACTGATACTACACTGATACTATACTGATGCTATACTGATGCTATACTGATTCTATATTGCTATATGACACCCACTCAGCGTCAACAAGATGCAGGTCCTGGTGATGAGGAAGTTCCCAGACAGCGGGGGCCACGTCCTGGCCTTTGACAACCGGCACGGACACCGCTTCATGTTCCGCGCCAAGGACAAGGACATAGAGCTGTTTGACTTCCAGGTAGGGGTGTCATTGCTATTGACCTTCATACCTCATCATTTATCTATCATTTTGGTCTCAATTCATGCTACATAGGTCATTTGATTAATGAGCATAGGCCTTTGTTTATATCGTAATCATATCTCTATTGGTATAACTGATAAAATATCTACCTTCACATTATGCTGATATCATACTGATGTTACACTGATGTCGCTCTGATATTCTGCTGAAACTATACTGATGCTATACTGATGTTATACTGATGTCATACTGATGTCATACTGATGTCATACTGATGTCATACTGATGTCATACTAAGACTTGTTCTACTTGCAGGACATGGTGGTTGTTCAGAGTGCCTGTGCCCCGGCCCTGCCTGCTAACGTCCGTCAGCTCAAGTCGAGCCCTAGTGGTGCCTACCTGGCGGTGCGCTGTGCCTACCCGTCCTACAGCGTAGAGTTCATGACCAACACGGTGGTGCTGCTGCAGGCACGCACCCTGTGTGTGCTGTTCTGTGTGGACGTGAGGGGCCCGTACTGGCCCGTCTCTGAGGTGGTCAACCAGCAGGTGTTCCCGCACTTCTCTGGCTGTGAGACGGGAGTGGCCGTCATGCGGCACAAGACGTCCAGCCGTAAGGTGGCCGTGTACAAGCTGCCTGTGTTCTGTACCTCGCTGCAGCACTGTGCCAGGAGGACCATACGCTGCCACCTCAGCTACAGTGACATCTCCAAGTTACCGCTGCCGGCTAAACTCACCCAGTACCTGCGCTATGAGCACTAGCTGACTGGGACATCACGTTATAATGTGCAGTATAGGACATACTGTAAACAAAGATATTTTTGCGCCGTACATATTTATCCAATAGACTTGTACAACTACCATATTTCAAAGTCTGTGAATCTAAATCCCAGAGGAAAGGCCCTTTTTAGCAAATCCCCGATAGTTTATATCCGCAAAAATATGTACATTTACCTAAAGAACTTGTGATATGCGGACAATTACTCAACGTGTGCAATACTAGGATCTCAGCAATGGAGGAGATGGATCTCAGAAACTTTTATTGAACTCAGCCTGTGACAAGGTGTAATAATCCTTCTATGTTGTTATGTCAGACAGGGGGGTTGCCATGCTCACTCATCTAATGCATGGAGGATGATCATCTCAGATGTACACATTGCTCATATTGGGCAAATACTTTGGGAGTCCATGACATGATCTTGTTACAGATAACACACCTGAACTGTCTATTCAAGTCAAGGTCATTCCTGCCATGCTACATGCAGGGTTTCCATGTAAGATTGTTGAGAGAGTAATAGTTTCCCACTGAACCGCCAAACTCAGATACTGATGTTGTTACTGCATGTAATCAACTGTAACTTACATTCATGAGATATCTATGTGATGGTGGCATATCATGACATGTTTAGTATTATGTTACCAGGTTTTGAAATAATTATTAGCTGTTACATATCATGAATACCATGAGGCGGAACCTGCTATGTTTGTGGTTTAAATACTGCTCTATTTACATGACATTTATAGTGAGTATCAACTTATTTATTTATTCATATATTTATTGGTAATATATTTTGTTACTATTCAGTATTGACTGTTATCCCAGTTCTTTTTGAAATAGTTTATATTTCAGCCTGAGCTGCAATTGCAATCATTTTATCAATTTGGTTATTATCCCAAGATAATCAATATGCAAACCATCCCATCCATACAATGATATTCCTTCTCCCGGCTCAAATGACATGTTAGACATTGATATGTGGTCTGGTTCGGAGTAACTTTCCTTACCCTTAAGCTATAAGTATTATCTTTATTTTTTACGTGTATTATGTGTGCGTTATATTTATCATCAACTGATTATGTTCATTACAGACCTCTTATCTTTGTGATGAATAAATATGAGTGAAGGTGTGACCTGAAATAATTTGATTAGAGTGTCACTTGAGTCCATGCACTCTATGAAATATTGAATATATATGAATTACTCTGAATCAGAATGGAATAAATATCATCTGAAATACACTGTTGTCGTTGTTCAACTTTTGTTCATGATTACTGTTGACATTTTCAATGAGATGTACATGCCTACCCCTAGCACAAACAAACTGAAAGTTGGGTGAAAGCTAGCTTCAAGTCTGAGTTTCTCTCAGTACGACGTAACACAAATTGAGATTAAACTTTAGAAGCTACACAATGGCTACAGACAGCAGAGCTCTCACGATAGTGTGTGAACACGCGTTCCGTCAGTCATCTTAAAAGTATAGTCTACACTACCAGCACTAACACCAACACCTGTACACTGCCACCGTGAGATGTCACCAGTTTAGTCACTTTAGAACATTGTTAGGGGAGCTGGCTTTGCAGAGTGTGTTTGCCATGCATGTCGTCTGCTTGTTTTTTTGAAAAGGCAGGCCCGCACTGACTGGTGTTGTCCAAACATGGTTGGTTCAAGTTAAACATTGGGTATGTAAGCAAGGCATCAGATTAATCCTCAGAGTGTGTAGTGATTGTTTCTAGTGGTATTTAATGTGAGATTCGATGTTAGACTGAGCTTCCGGGGTGAAATTGAATCAATGACCAATTTATTCACTTCTTTATCATAGGCGCTCGGGGGCTACGGACTCATGCCGCACATTTACTAAGGGGCCTGGGTGGAATTGAGTGACAGAAGCAGACTCGGTGTCTCTCTGGCTCCGCGTGGACGGTCGAATTTCTCAGATCGGAGCGTTATTAAGGGAGCTGGCCCTGTAGAGGGTATTAGCCATGCATGTCGTCTGCTAGGTGTTCTATACCTCTGCAGTCAGACTGAAGGGCCAGGCCTCTCCTGGTTGGCTGATAATGTGCTGATATTTGTCGGGCGCATCTGGGCCACAGGGGCCTTGCAAAGGGGGTGGGGAGGGGAGGGGATATTGAATTAGGGCCGTGTGAATTTTGGCCAGAGGTTTGGCAGGTCGGTTGGATTTTTTCAAAATGATTTCACCAGTTTATTCACTTCTTCATTTTAGACGCTCGGCGGCTACGGACTCTCGCCGCGCATTTATTAAGGGGCTGGGGTGAAATTGAGTGACACAGCGCGATTCAGTGTCTCTCTGGCTACACGTGGACGGTCGAATTTCTCAGATCGGAGCGTTATTAAGCAATCTAGTAATTTCGACGCTCGGCGGCTACCGGGTGCCGTAACGCATTTACCATAGGGCTAGGGTGAAACAGACTCCAACAGCTGGTTTCAGTGCATCTGGGGCTACGCCTGGGCGGTCGAATTTCTCCGATCGGACAATTATTAGGCGAGCTACTTATTCAGACGCTCTGCGGCTACCGGCTCTCGTAGCGCATTTACCATGAGCCTGGGGCAGAATTGAGTCACGCACGACGATCAAGTGTCTCTGGGGCTACGCGTGAGCGGCCGAATTTCTCAGATCGGACCGTTATTAAGGGAGTTACTCCTGTAGCCTATATGAGTAACTCGGAATTTTATTTTCTTGGATTCCGGGATAAGCGCTAACACCAGGGAGCTTACTGTTTTGGGTGCCGGGTGGCAACACTGGCACGCAAACTCACTCGTTGCCTCTCACCTGCATGCTAAAAATAACTTCAGATACATGTTGGTGACACGTCAGGGCTACATTGGGCTATATAGATAGATATGTATAACACGTGCCCCTTTCTTGCTGCATTGGTCTATAGGTACATCAAGGTGAGGGGTCAGGGACACACATGGCTGACCCTGTGGGAGACGCTTATTCCTTCAAAAGTCACCATTATCTTTAAATGGATAAACTGTTATCTAAAAGCCTTTCAGGCCCCTTGCTGGAGGGGAGGATGTGGAGATGGGGCAGAGTCACACCAAGCGCTGGGTCAGCATGAAGCCGGCACCGAGGACCCGGCTTGTGTCAGAGCGGGGCGGGGCGTGGGGGCGGGCGGGGGGCGGGGAGAAGGTCATGTCCTGCAGCTTTGAGCGCTGGTTGAGTTACAGCAGCACCCAGGACTGCCGCTTTCAGGACCTCGCCGACTACGCAACCCGCCGGGAAGACTTCCGTGCCAACGGCTTCCTGCTCAGACCCGATGTCACCGACGGGCGGTAGGCTATAATATCATGTTACCATATTCAATGTAATAAGCGCCCTCCTCCTAAACGGAAGGTAGGCTAATATCACATGCATTTGTATTATTATATAGATCATCAAGATAGGGTTATATAATCCCTTTGCCTCTTTAAAATCGGTGTGCTTTCAATATTTCATCTAGAGTCTTATAAGAAGGATGCGACTTGAATAGAATACTTACAGTTTCATTTGTGGCACTGGGCACTAGATACAGCAAAGTGACCAGACATATGCATATGCTTAATGAAAAAGGTTTTTTAAAGAAAGAGTTAAAAAAAAGTACCTTTCGATATTCAGATACATCAAAGCGACGCTAGAGGGCAGCACGCGGCTGACCCTGGAGGAGAGGCGGGCGGGCAGCAAGCTGTGTGTGGAGATAGAACCCTGCTTCACCAGCGGCACCCTGCAGCACAAGGCGCTCCTCGACCAACGCCACCTCGTCTCCAACTTTATACAGCAACACTTCAACAAGGACGGGGTGGCCGTGGTCGGCTGCCGCGGGAACCTCGCTGTGGTACAGGTGAATAGTGGGAAAAATTAAAAGACAAAACAAGTATTCAGGTTAAATTTCTTTATCCAAATAAATTGCTTTCTTATTGATCATCCATATTGCTTTCTTATTGACCAGCCTTTGCCAAATGAAACATGAACTAGTAATAAGACAAGTGTTCAATATGAAGGTACTTTGTTACCTACAGATCCTGGACCGCACGTCCTGCTTGGTGCCCGAGTTCTACTTCATAGACTTGGCGCGGAGCATCTCGCTGGGTAAGTTTGCGTCCAGCTACTCGGAGCCGCTGTGGTACGAGTGTTACATCTCTCCTGACAAGAGCCGCATCGTGCTGCGTCCTGACCTCAACGCACAGGTGTGGCGGCCGGGCGATGTCTGCACCACACACAGGTGTGTACTGCTGGTTCTACGCTGATGTGACACTGATGTTACACTGATGTTACACTGATGTTACACTGGTGTTACGCTGATGTTACGCTGATGTTACGCTGATGTTACGCTGATGTTACACTGATGTTACGCTGATGTTACGCTGATGTTACGCTGATGTTACGCTGATGTTACACTGATGTTACACTGATGTTACACTGATGTTACACTGATGTTACGCTGATGTCATATCGATATTATACTGATGTTATACTGATACTATGTTATATAGACTACTGACATTATACTGATCATACTCACATTATGCTGATACTATGCTAACACCATATTGATCCTATACTGATCCCCTCTGCAGAAGTTATATGTTTACTGTATTATACTGATGTACTAATGTTAACCTGATATATATTGTGTTGAAGTTATGCTGATTTTACTCTGGTGATACATTGATACTAAACTGATACTACACTGATACACTGATGCTATACTGATGCTATACTGATACTATACTGATACTATACTGATACTATACTGATACTATACTGATACTATACTGATACTACACTGATACTATACTGATACTACACTGATACTATACTGATGCTATACTGATGCTATACTGATTCTATATTGCTATATGACACCCACTCAGCGTCAACAAGATGCAGGTCCTGGTGATGAGGAAGTTCCCAGACAGCGGGGGCCACGTCCTGGCCTTTGACAACCGGCACGGACACCGCTTCATGTTCCGCGCCAAGGACAAGGACATAGAGCTGTTTGACTTCCAGGTAGGGGTGTCATTGCTATTGACCTTCATACCTCATCATTTATCTATCATTTTGGTCTCAATTCATGCTACATAGGTCATTTGATTAATGAGCATAGGCCTTTGTTTATATCGTAATCATATCTCTATTGGTATAACTGATAAAATATCTACCTTCACATTATGCTGATATCATACTGATGTTACACTGATGTCGCTCTGATATTCTGCTGAAACTATACTGATGCTATACTGATGTTATACTGATGTCATACTGATGTCATACTGATGTCATACTGATGTCATACTGATGTCATACTAAGACTTGTTCTACTTGCAGGACATGGTGGTTGTTCAGAGCGCCTGTGCCCTGGCCCTGCCTGCTAACGTCCGTCAGCTCAAGTCGAGCCCTAGTGGTGCCTACCTGGCGGTGCGCTGTGCCTACCCGTCCTACAGCGTAGAGTTCATGACCAACACGGTGGTGCTGCTGCAGGCACGCACCCTGTGTGTGCTGTTCTGTGTGGACGTGAGGGGCCCGTACTGGCCCGTCTCTGAGGTGGTCAACCAGCAGGTGTTCCCGCACTTCTCTGGCTGTGAGACGGGAGTGGCCGTCATGCGGCACAAGACGTCCAGCCGTAAGGTGGCCGTGTACAAGCTGCCTGTGTTCTGTACCTCGCTGCAGCACTGTGCCAGGAGGACCATACGCTGCCACCTCAGCTACAGTGACATCTCCAAGTTACCGCTGCCGGCTAAACTCACCCAGTACCTGCGCTATGAGCACTAGCTGACTGGGACATCACGTTATAATGTGCAGTATAGGACATACTGTAAACAAAGATATTTTTGCGCCGTACATATTTATCCAATAGACTTGTACAACTACCATATTTCAAAGTCTGTGAATCTAAATCCCAGAGGAAAGGCCCTTTTTAGCAAATCCCCGATAGTTTATATCCGCAAAAATATGTACATTTACCTAAAGAACTTGTGATATGCGGACAATTACTCAACGTGTGCAATACTAGGATCTCAGCAATGGAGGAGATGGATCTCAGAAACTTTTATTGAACTCAGCCTGTGACAAGGTGTAATAATCCTTCTATGTTGTTATGTCAGACAGGGGGGTTGCCATGCTCACTCATCTAATGCATGGAGGATGATCATCTCAGATGTACACATTGCTCATATTGGGCAAATACTTTGGGAGTCCATGACATGATCTTGTTACAGATAACACACCTGAACTGTCTATTCAAGTCAAGGTCATTCCTGCCATGCTACATGCAGGGTTTCCATGTAAGATTGTTGAGAGAGTAATAGTTTCCCACTGAACCGCCAAACTCAGATACTGATGTTGTTACTGCATGTAATCAACTGTAACTTACATTCATGAGATATCTATGTGATGGTGGCATATCATGACATGTTTAGTATTATGTTACCAGGTTTTGAAATAATTATTAGCTGTTACATATCATGAATACCATGAGGCGGAACCTGCTATGTTTGTGGTTTAAATACTGCTCTATTTACATGACATTTATAGTGAGTATCAACTTATTTATTTATTCATATATTTATTGGTAATATATTTTGTTACTATTCAGTATTGACTGTTATCCCAGTTCTTTTTGAAATAGTTTATATTTCAGCCTGAGCTGCAATTGCAATCATTTTATCAATTTGGTTATTATCCCAAGATAATCAATATGCAAACCATCCCATCCATACAATGATATTCCTTCTCCCGGCTCAAATGACATGTTAGACATTGATATGTGGTCTGGTTCGGAGTAACTTTCCTTACCCTTAAGCTATAAGTATTATCTTTATTTTTTACGTGTATTATGTGTGCGTTATATTTATCATCAACTGATTATGTTCATTACAGACCTCTTATCTTTGTGATGAATAAATATGAGTGAAGGTGTGACCTGAAATAATTTGATTAGAGTGTCACTTGAGTCCATGCACTCTATGAAATATTGAATATATATGAATTACTCTGAATCAGAATGGAATAAATATCATCTGAAATACACTGTTGTCGTTGTTCAACTTTTGTTCATGATTACTGTTGACATTTTCGATGAGATGTACATGCCTACCCCTAGCACAAACAAACTGAAAGTTGGGTGAAAGCTAGCTTCAAGTCTGAGTTTCTCTCAGTACGACGTAACACAAATTGAGATTAAACTTTAGAAGCTACACAATGGCTACAGACAGCAGAGCTCTCACGATAGTGTGTGAACACGCGTTCCGTCAGTCATCTTAAAAGTATAGTCTACACTACCAGCACTAACACCAACACCTGTACACTGCCACCGTGAGATGTCACCAGTTTAGTCACTTTAGAACATTGTTAGGGGAGCTGGCTTTGCAGAGTGTGTTTGCCATGCATGTCGTCTGCTTGTTTTTTTGAAAAGGCAGGCCCGCACTGACTGGTGTTGTCCAAACATGGTTGGTTCAAGTTAAACATTGGGTATGTAAGCAAGGCATCAGATTAATCCTCAGAGTGTGTAGTGATTGTTTCTAGTGGTATTTAATGTGAGATTCGATGTTAGACTGAGCTTCCGGGGTGAAATTGAATCAATGACCAATTTATTCACTTCTTTATCATAGGCGCTCGGGGGCTACGGACTCATGCCGCACATTTACTAAGGGGCCTGGGTGGAATTGAGTGACAGAAGCAGACTCGGTGTCTCTCTGGCTCCGCGTGGACGGTCGAATTTCTCAGATCGGAGCGTTATTAAGGGAGCTGGCCCTGTAGAGGGTATTAGCCATGCATGTCGTCTGCTAGGTGTTCTATACCTCTGCAGTCAGACTGAAGGGCCAGGCCTCTCCTGGTTGGCTGATAATGTGCTGATATTTGTCGGGTGCATCTGGGCCACAGGGGCCTTGCAAAGGGGGTGGGGAGGGGAGGGGATATTGAATTAGGGCCGTGTGAATTTTGGCCAGAGGTTTGGCAGGTCGGTTGGATTTTTTCAAAATGATTTCACCAGTTTATTCACTTCTTCATTTTAGACGCTCGGCGGCTACGGACTCTCGCCGCGCATTTATTAAGGGGCTGGGGTGAAATTGAGTGACACAGCGCGATTCAGTGTCTCTCTGGCTACACGTGGACGGTCGAATTTCTCAGATCGGAGCGTTATTAAGCAATCTAGTAATTTCGACGCTCGGCGGCTACCGGGTGCCGTAACGCATTTACCATAGGGCTAGGGTGAAACAGACTCCAACAGCTGGTTTCAGTGCATCTGGGGCTACGCCTGGGCGGTCGAATTTCTCCGATCGGACAATTATTAGGCGAGCTACTTATTCAGACGCTCTGCGGCTACCGGCTCTCGTAGCGCATTTACCATGAGCCTGGGGCAGAATTGAGTCACGCACGACGATCAAGTGTCTCTGGGGCTACGCGTGAGCGGCCGAATTTCTCAGATCGGACCGTTATTAAGGGAGTTACTCCTGTAGCCTATATGAGTAACTCGGAATTTTATTTTCTTGGATTCCGGGATAAGCGCTAACACCAGGGAGCTTACTGTTTTGGGTGCCGGGTGGCAACACTGGCACGCAAACTCACTCGTTGCCTCTCACCTGCATGCTAAAAATAACTTCAGATACATGTTGGTGACACGTCAGGGCTACATTGGGCTATATAGATAGATATGTATAACACGTGCCCCTTTCTTGCTGCATTGGTCTATAGGTACATCAAGGTGAGGGGTCAGGGACACACATGGCTGACCCTGTGGGAGACGCTTATTCCTTCAAAAGTCACCATTATCTTTAAATGGATAAACTGTTATCTGAAAGCCTTTCAGGCCCCTTGCTGGAGGGGAGGATGTGGAGATGGGGCAGAGTCACACCAAGCGCTGGGTCAGCATGAAGCCGGCACCGAGGACCCGGCTTGTGTCAGAGCGGGGCGGGGCGTGGGGGCGGGCGGGGGGCGGGGAGAAGGTCATGTCCTGCAGCTTTGAGCGCTGGTTGAGTTACAGCAGCACCCAGGACTGCCGCTTTCAGGACCTCGCCGACTACGCAACCCGCCGGGAAGACTTCCGTGCCAACGGCTTCCTGCTCAGACCCGATGTCACCGACGGGCGGTAGGCTATAATATCATGTTACCATATTCAATGTAATAAGCGCCCTCCTCCTAAACGGAAGGTAGGCTAATATCACATGCATTTGTATTATTATATAGATCATCAAGATAGGGTTATATAATCCCTTTGCCTCTTTAAAATCGGTGTGCTTTCAATATTTCATCTAGAGTCTTATAAGAAGGATGCGACTTGAATAGAATACTTACAGTTTCATTTGTGGCACTGGGCACTAGATACAGCAAAGTGACCAGACATATGCATATGCTTAATGAAAAAGGTTTTTTAAAGAAAGAGTTAAAAAAAAGTACCTTTCGATATTCAGATACATCAAAGCGACGCTAGAGGGCAGCACGCGGCTGACCCTGGAGGAGAGGCGGGCGGGCAGCAAGCTGTGTGTGGAGATAGAACCCTGCTTCACCAGCGGCACCCTGCAGCACAAGGCGCTCCTCGACCAACGCCACCTCGTCTCCAACTTTATACAGCAACACTTCAACAAGGACGGGGTGGCCGTGGTCGGCTGCCGCGGGAACCTCGCTGTGGTACAGGTGAATAGTGGGAAAAATTAAAAGACAAAACAAGTATTCAGGTTAAATTTCTTTATCCAAATAAATTGCTTTCTTATTGATCATCCATATTGCTTTCCTATTGACCAGCCTTTGCCAAATGAAACATGAACTAATAATTAGACAAGTGTTCAATGTGAAGGTACTTTGTTACCTACAGATCCTGGACCGCACGTCCTGCTTGGTGCCCGAGTTCTACTTCATAGACTTGGCGCGGAGCATCTCGCTGGGTAAGTTTGCGTCCAGCTACTCGGAGCCGCTGTGGTACGAGTGTTACATCTCTCCTGACAAGAGCCGCATCGTGCTGCGTCCTGACCTCAACGCACAGGTGTGGCGGCCGGGCGATGTCTGCACCACACACAGGTGTGTACTGCTGGTTCTACGCTGATGTTACACTGATGTTACACTGATGTTACACTGATTTTACACTGATGTTACACTGATGTTACACTGATGTTACACTGCTGTTATGCTGATGTTACGCTGATGTTACGCTGATGTTACGCTGATGTCACGCTGATGTCACGCTGATGTCACGCTGATGTCACGCTGATGTCACACTGATGTCACACTGATGTCACACTGATGTCACACTGATGTTACACTGATGTTACACTGATGTTACGCTGATGTTACACTGATGTTACACTGATGTTACACTGACGTTACACTGCTGTTACACTGCTGTTACACTGCTGTTACACTGATGTTACGCTGATGTTACGCTGATGTTACGCTGATGTTACGCTGATGTTACGCTGATGTTACGCTGATGTTACGCTGATGTTACGCTGATGTTACGCTGATGTTACGCTGATGTTACGCTGATGTCACGCTGATGTCAGGCTGATGTCACGTTGACGTCACACTGACGTCACACTGACGTCACACTGACGTCACACTGACGTCACACTGACGTCACACTGACGTTACGCTGACGTTACGCTGACGTTACGCTGATGTTACGCTGATGTTACGCTGATGTTACGCTGATGTTACACTGATGTTACACTGATGTTACACTGATATCATATTGATATTATACTGATGTTATACTGATACTATGTTATATAGACTACTGACATTATACTGATCATACTCACATTATGCTGATACTATGCTAACACCATATTGATCTTATACTGATCCCCTCTGCAGAAGTTATATGTTTACTGTATTATACTGATGTACTAATGTTATACTGATATATATTGTGTTGAAGTTATGCTGATTTTACTCTGGTGATACATTGATACTAAACTGATACTACACTGATACACTGATCCTATACTGATGCTATACTGATGCTATACTGATCCTATACTGATACTATACTGATGCTATACTGATACTATACTCCTATTTGACACCCACACAGCGTCAACAAGATGCAGGTCCTGGTGATGAGGAAGTTCCCAGACAGCGGGGGCCACATCCTGGCCTTTGACAACCGGCACGGACACCGCTTCATGTTCCGCGCCAAGGACAAGGACATAGAGCTGTTTGACTTCCAGGTAGGGGTGTCATTGCTATTGACCTTCATACCTCATCATTTATTTATTATTTTGGTCTCAATTTACGCTACATAGGTCATTTGATTAATGAGCATAGGATTTTGTTTATATTGTAATCATATCTCTATTGGTATGACTGAGAAAATATCTACATTCACATTATGCTGATATCATACTGATGTTACGCTGATGTCGCTCTGATATTCTGCTGATGCTATACTGATTTTATACTGATGCTATAATGATGTCATACTGATGTCATACTGATGTCATACCAAGACTTGTTCTACTTGCAGGACATGGTGGTTGTTCAGAGTGCCTGTGCCCTGGCCCTGCCTGCTAACGTCCGTCAGCTCAAGTCGAGCCCTAGTGGTGCCTACCTGGCGGTGCGCTGTGCCTACCCGTCCTACAGCGTAGAGTTCATGACCAACACGGTGGTGCTGCTGCAGGCACGCACCCTGTGTGTGCTGTTCTGTGTGGATGTGAGGGGCCCGTACTGGCCCGTCTCTGAGGTGGTCAACCAGCAGGTGTTCCCGCACTTCTCTGGCTGTGAGACGGGAGTGGCCGTCATGCGGCACAAGACGTCCAGCCGTAAGGTGGCCGTGTACAAGCTGCCTGTGTTCTGTACCTCGCTGCAGCACTGTGCCAGGAGGACCATACGCTGCCACCTCAGCTACAGTGACATCTCCAAGTTACCGCTGCCGGCTAAACTCACCCAGTACCTGCGCTATGAGCACTAGCTGACTGGGACATCACGTTATAATGTGCAGTATAGGACATACTGTAAACAAAGATATTTTTGCGCCGTACATATTTATCCAATAGAGTTGTACAACTACCATATTTCAAAGTCCGCGAATCTAAATCCCAGAGGAAAGGCCCTTTTTAGCAAATCCCCGATAGTTTATATCCGCAAAAGTATGTACATTTACCTAAGGAACTTGTGATATGCAGACAATTACTCAACATGTGCAATACTAGGATCTCAGCAATGGAGGAGATGGATCTCAGAAACTTTTATTGAACTCAGCCTGTGACAAGGTGTAATAATCCTTCTATGTTGTTATGTCAGACATGGGGGTTGCCATGCTCACTCATCTAATGCATGGAGGATGATCATCTCAGATGTACACATTACTCATATTGGGCAAATACTTTGGGAGTCCATGACATGATCTTGTTACAGATAACACACCTGAACTGTCTATTCAAGTCAAGGTCATTCCTGCCATGCTACATGCAGGGTTTCCATGTAAGATTGTTGAGAGAGTATTAGTTTCCCACTGAACCGCCAAACTCAGATACTGATGTTGTCACTGCATGTAATCAACTGTAACTTACATTCATGAGATATCTATGTGATGGTGGCATATCATGACATGTTTAGTATTATGTTACTGCATGTAATCAACTGTAACTTACATTCATGAGATATCTGTGTGATGGTGGCATATCATGACATGTTTAGTATTATGTTACCAGGTTATGAAATAATTATTAGCTGTTACATATCATGAATACCATGAGGCGGAACCTGCTATGTTGGTGGTTTAAATACTGCTCTATTTACATGACATTTATAGTGAGTATAGTTTTGTATCAACTTATTTATTTATTCATATATTTATTGGTAATATATTTTGTTACTATTCAGTATTGACTGTTATCCCAGTTCTTTTTGAAATAGTTTATATTTCAGCCTGAGCTGCAATTGCAATCATTTTATCAATTTGGTTATTATCCCAAGATAATCAATATGCAAACCATCCCATCCATACAATAATATTCCTTCTCCCGGCTCAAATGACATGTTAGACATTGATATGTGGTCTGGTTCGGAGTAACTTTCCTTACCCTTAAGCTATAAGTATTATCTTTATTTTTTACGTGTATTATGTGTGCGTTATATTTATCATCAACTGATTATGTTCATTACAGACCTCTTATCTTTGTGATGAATAAATATGAGTGAAGGTGTGACCTGAAATAACAGAGTGTAACTTGAGTCCATACACTCCATTAAAGATTGAATATATTAGAATGACGCTGAACCAGAATGCAATAAACATCATCTGAAATACACTGTTGTTGTTGTTCAATGAAATAAACATGCCTACCCCTAGCACAAACAAACTGAAAGTTGGGTGAAAGCTAGCTTCAAGTCTGAGTTTCTCTCAGTACGACGTATAAACAAATTGAGATTAAACTTTAGAAGCTACACAATGGCTACAGACAGCAGACCCAGCTAACCAAAAAACGTTATTTTACGTCAAAATAACGTTCTAAAACTGTGTATAACGTTATGCCATAATAAGGAGCCTTAGAGAAACGTTATATAACGTTAAATAACGTTACAAAATGTAGTGTAACGTCTTTTGTTTACTGGGGAGCTCTCATGATAGCGTGTGAACGTGCGTTCCGTCAGTCATCTTAAAAGTATAGTCTACACTACCAGCACTAAAACCAACATCTGTACACTGCCACCGTGAGATGTCACCAGTTTAGTCACTTTAGAACATTGTTAGGGGAGCTGGCTTTGTAGAGTGTGTTTGCCATGCATGTCGTCTGCTTGTTGTTTGAAAAGGCAGGCCCGCACTGACTGGTGTTGTCCAAACATGCTTGGTTTAAGTTAAACATTGGGTATGTAAACAAGGCATCAGATTAATCCTCAGAGTGTGTAGTGATTGTTTCTAGTGGTATTTAATGTGAGATTCGATGTAAGATTGAGCTTCCGGGGCGAAATTGAATCAATGACCAATTTATTCACTTCTTTATCATGGGCGGTCGGGGGCTATGGACTCATGCCGCACATTTACTAAGGGGCTTGGGTGGAATTGAGTGACAGGAGCAGACTCAGTGTCTCTCTGGCTACGCGTGGACGGTCGAATTTCTCAGATCGGAGCGTTATTAAGGGGGCTGGCCCTGTAGAGGGTATTAGCCATGCAAGTCGTCTGCTAGGTGTTCTATACCTCTGCAGTCAGACTGAAGGGCCAGGCCTCTCCTGGTTGGCTGATAATGTGCTGATATTTGTCGGGTGCATCTGGGCCACAGGGGCCTTGCCAAGGGGGTGGGGAGGGGAGGGGATATTGAATTAGGGCCGTGTGAATTTTGGCCAGAGGTTTGGCAGGTCGGTTGGATTTTTTCAAAATGATTTCACCAGTTTATTCACTTCTTCATTTTAGACGCTCGGCGGCTACGGACTCTCGCCGCGCATTTACTAAGGGGCTGGGGTGAAATTGAGTGACACAGGGCGATTCAGTGTCTCTCTGGCTACGCGTGGACGGTCGAATTTCTCAGATCGAAGCGTTATTAAGCAATCTAGTAATTTCGACGCTCGGCGGCTACCGGTTGCCGTTACGCATTAACCATAGAGCTAGGGTGAAACGGAGTCACACAGCTGGTTTCAGTGCATCTGGGGCTACGCCTGGGCGGTCGAATTTCTCCGATCGGACAATTATTAGGCGAGCTACTTATTCAGACGCTGTGCGGCTACCGGCTCTCGTAGCGCATTTACCATGAGCCTGGGGCGGAATTGAGTCACGCACGACGATCCAGTGTCTCTGGGGCTACGCGTGAGCGGCCGAATTTCTCAGATCGGACCGTTATTAAGGGAGTGACTCCTGTAGCCTATATGAGTAACTCGGAATTTTCTTTTCTTGGATTCCGGGATAAGCGCTAACACCAGGGAGCTTACTGCTATGGGTGCCGGGTGGCAACACTGGCACTCAAACTCACTCGTTGCCTCTCACCTGCATGCTGAAAATAACTTCAGATACATCTTGGTGACACGTCAGGGCTGCATTGGGCTATATAGATAGATACATGTAGGTAACACGTGCCCCTTTCTTGCTGCATTGGTCTCTAGGTACATCAAGGTGAGGGGTCAGGGACGCACATGGCTGACCCTGTGGGAGACGCTTATTCCTTCAAAAGTCACCATTATCTTTAAATGGATAAACTGTTATCTGAAAGTCTTTCACGGCCCCTTGCTGGAGGGGAGGATGTGGAGATGGGGCAGAGTCACACCAAGCGCTGGGTCAGCATGAAGCCGGCACCGAGGACCCGGCTTGTGTCAGAGCGGGGCGGGGCGTGGGGGCGGGCGGGGGGCGGGGAGAAGGTCATGTCCTGCAGCTTTGAGCGCTGGTTGAGTTACAGCAGCACCCAGGACTGCCGCTTTCAGGACCTCGCCGACTACGCAACCCGCCGGGAAGACTTCCGTGCCAACGGCTTCCTGCTCAGACCCGATGTCACTGACGGAAGGTAGGCTATAATATCATGTTACCATATTCAATGTAATAAGCGCCCTCCACCTAAACGGAAGGTAGGCTAATATCACATGCATTTGTATTATTATATAGATCATCAAGACAGGGTTATATAATCCCTTTGCCTCTTTAAAAGCTGTGTGCTTTCAATATTTCATCTCGAGTCTTATAAGAAGGATGCCACCATTTGTGGCACTGGGCACTAGATACAGCAAAGTGACCAGACATATGCATATGCTTAATGAAAACGGTTTTTTAAAGAAAGAGTTTAAAAAAAACCTTTTGATATTCATATACATCAAAGCGACGCTAGAGGGCAGCACGCGGCTGACCCTGGAGGAGAGGCGGGCGGGCAGCAAGCTGTGTGTGGAGATAGAACCCTGCTTCACCAGCGGCACCCTGCAGCACAAGGCGCTCCTCGACCAACGCCACCTCGTCTCCAACTTTATACAGCAACACTTCAACAAGGACGGGGTGGCCGTGGTCGGCTGCCGCGGGAACCTCGCTGTGGTACAGGTGAATAGTGGGAAAAATTAAAAGACAAAACAAGTATTCAGGTTAAATTTCTTTATCCAAATAAATTGCTTTCTTATTGATCATCCATATTGCTTTCCTATTGACCAGCCTTTGCCAAATGAAACATGAACTAATAATTAGACAAGTGTTCAATGTGAAGGTACTTTGTTACCTACAGATCCTGGACCGCACGTCCTGCTTGGTGCCCGAGTTCTACTTCATAGACTTGGCGCGGAGCATCTCGCTGGGTAAGTTTGCGTCCAGCTACTCGGAGCCGCTGTGGTACGAGTGTTACATCTCTCCTGACAAGAGCCGCATCGTGCTGCGTCCTGACCTCAACGCACAGGTGTGGCGGCCGGGCGATGTCTGCACCACACACAGGTGTGTACTGCTGGTTCTACGCTGATGTTACACTGATGTTACACTGATGTTACACTGATTTTACACTGATGTTACACTGATGTTACACTGATGTTACACTGCTGTTATGCTGATGTTACGCTGATGTTACGCTGATGTTACGCTGATGTCACGCTGATGTCACGCTGATGTCACGCTGATGTCACGCTGATGTCACACTGATGTCACACTGATGTCACACTGATGTCACACTGATGTTACACTGATGTTACACTGATGTTACGCTGATGTTACACTGATGTTACACTGATGTTACACTGACGTTACACTGCTGTTACACTGCTGTTACACTGCTGTTACACTGATGTTACGCTGATGTTACGCTGATGTTACGCTGATGTTACGCTGATGTTACGCTGATGTTACGCTGATGTTACGCTGATGTTACGCTGATGTTACGCTGATGTTACGCTGATGTTACGCTGATGTCACGCTGATGTCAGGCTGATGTCACGTTGACGTCACACTGACGTCACACTGACGTCACACTGACGTCACACTGACGTCACACTGACGTCACACTGACGTTACGCTGACGTTACGCTGACGTTACGCTGATGTTACGCTGATGTTACGCTGATGTTACGCTGATGTTACACTGATGTTACACTGATGTTACACTGATATCATATTGATATTATACTGATGTTATACTGATACTATGTTATATAGACTACTGACATTATACTGATCATACTCACATTATGCTGATACTATGCTAACACCATATTGATCTTATACTGATCCCCTCTGCAGAAGTTATATGTTTACTGTATTATACTGATGTACTAATGTTATACTGATATATATTGTGTTGAAGTTATGCTGATTTTACTCTGGTGATACATTGATACTAAACTGATACTACACTGATACACTGATCCTATACTGATGCTATACTGATGCTATACTGATCCTATACTGATACTATACTGATGCTATACTGATACTATACTCCTATTTGACACCCACACAGCGTCAACAAGATGCAGGTCCTGGTGATGAGGAAGTTCCCAGACAGCGGGGGCCACATCCTGGCCTTTGACAACCGGCACGGACACCGCTTCATGTTCCGCGCCAAGGACAAGGACATAGAGCTGTTTGACTTCCAGGTAGGGGTGTCATTGCTATTGACCTTCATACCTCATCATTTATTTATTATTTTGGTCTCAATTTACGCTACATAGGTCATTTGATTAATGAGCATAGGATTTTGTTTATATTGTAATCATATCTCTATTGGTATGACTGAGAAAATATCTACATTCACATTATGCTGATATCATACTGATGTTACGCTGATGTCGCTCTGATATTCTGCTGATGCTATACTGATTTTATACTGATGCTATAATGATGTCATACTGATGTCATACTGATGTCATACCAAGACTTGTTCTACTTGCAGGACATGGTGGTTGTTCAGAGTGCCTGTGCCCTGGCCCTGCCTGCTAACGTCCGTCAGCTCAAGTCGAGCCCTAGTGGTGCCTACCTGGCGGTGCGCTGTGCCTACCCGTCCTACAGCGTAGAGTTCATGACCAACACGGTGGTGCTGCTGCAGGCACGCACCCTGTGTGTGCTGTTCTGTGTGGATGTGAGGGGCCCGTACTGGCCCGTCTCTGAGGTGGTCAACCAGCAGGTGTTCCCGCACTTCTCTGGCTGTGAGACGGGAGTGGCCGTCATGCGGCACAAGACGTCCAGCCGTAAGGTGGCCGTGTACAAGCTGCCTGTGTTCTGTACCTCGCTGCAGCACTGTGCCAGGAGGACCATACGCTGCCACCTCAGCTACAGTGACATCTCCAAGTTACCGCTGCCGGCTAAACTCACCCAGTACCTGCGCTATGAGCACTAGCTGACTGGGACATCACGTTATAATGTGCAGTATAGGACATACTGTAAACAAAGATATTTTTGCGCCGTACATATTTATCCAATAGAGTTGTACAACTACCATATTTCAAAGTCCGCGAATCTAAATCCCAGAGGAAAGGCCCTTTTTAGCAAATCCCCGATAGTTTATATCCGCAAAAGTATGTACATTTACCTAAGGAACTTGTGATATGCAGACAATTACTCAACATGTGCAATACTAGGATCTCAGCAATGGAGGAGATGGATCTCAGAAACTTTTATTGAACTCAGCCTGTGACAAGGTGTAATAATCCTTCTATGTTGTTATGTCAGACATGGGGGTTGCCATGCTCACTCATCTAATGCATGGAGGATGATCATCTCAGATGTACACATTACTCATATTGGGCAAATACTTTGGGAGTCCATGACATGATCTTGTTACAGATAACACACCTGAACTGTCTATTCAAGTCAAGGTCATTCCTGCCATGCTACATGCAGGGTTTCCATGTAAGATTGTTGAGAGAGTATTAGTTTCCCACTGAACCGCCAAACTCAGATACTGATGTTGTCACTGCATGTAATCAACTGTAACTTACATTCATGAGATATCTATGTGATGGTGGCATATCATGACATGTTTAGTATTATGTTACTGCATGTAATCAACTGTAACTTACATTCATGAGATATCTGTGTGATGGTGGCATATCATGACATGTTTAGTATTATGTTACCAGGTTATGAAATAATTATTAGCTGTTACATATCATGAATACCATGAGGCGGAACCTGCTATGTTGGTGGTTTAAATACTGCTCTATTTACATGACATTTATAGTGAGTATAGTTTTGTATCAACTTATTTATTTATTCATATATTTATTGGTAATATATTTTGTTACTATTCAGTATTGACTGTTATCCCAGTTCTTTTTGAAATAGTTTATATTTCAGCCTGAGCTGCAATTGCAATCATTTTATCAATTTGGTTATTATCCCAAGATAATCAATATGCAAACCATCCCATCCATACAATAATATTCCTTCTCCCGGCTCAAATGACATGTTAGACATTGATATGTGGTCTGGTTCGGAGTAACTTTCCTTACCCTTAAGCTATAAGTATTATCTTTATTTTTTACGTGTATTATGTGTGCGTTATATTTATCATCAACTGATTATGTTCATTACAGACCTCTTATCTTTGTGATGAATAAATATGAGTGAAGGTGTGACCTGAAATAACAGAGTGTAACTTGAGTCCATACACTCCATTAAAGATTGAATATATTAGAATGACGCTGAACCAGAATGCAATAAACATCATCTGAAATACACTGTTGTTGTTGTTCAATGAAATAAACATGCCTACCCCTAGCACAAACAAACTGAAAGTTGGGTGAAAGCTAGCTTCAAGTCTGAGTTTCTCTCAGTACGACGTATAAACAAATTGAGATTAAACTTTAGAAGCTACACCATGGCTACAGACAGCAGACCCAGCTAACCAAAAAACGTTATTTTACGTCAAAATAACGTTCTAAAACTGTGTATAACGTTATGCCATAATAAGGAGCCTTAGAGAAACGTTATATAACGTTAAATAACGTTACAAAATGTAGTGTAACGTCTTTTGTTTACTGGGGAGCTCTCATGATAGCGTGTGAACGTGCGTTCCGTCAGTCATCTTAAAAGTATAGTCTACACTACCAGCACTAAAACCAACATCTGTACACTGCCACCGTGAGATGTCACCAGTTTAGTCACTTTAGAACATTGTTAGGGGAGCTGGCTTTGTAGAGTGTGTTTGCCATGCATGTCGTCTGCTTGTTGTTTGAAAAGGCAGGCCCGCACTGACTGGTGTTGTCCAAACATGCTTGGTTTAAGTTAAACATTGGGTATGTAAACAAGGCATCAGATTAATCCTCAGAGTGTGTAGTGATTGTTTCTAGTGGTATTTAATGTGAGATTCGATGTAAGATTGAGCTTCCGGGGCGAAATTGAATCAATGACCAATTTATTCACTTCTTTATCATGGGCGGTCGGGGGCTATGGACTCATGCCGCACATTTACTAAGGGGCTTGGGTGGAATTGAGTGACAGGAGCAGACTCAGTGTCTCTCTGGCTACGCGTGGACGGTCGAATTTCTCAGATCGGAGCGTTATTAAGGGGGCTGGCCCTGTAGAGGGTATTAGCCATGCAAGTCGTCTGCTAGGTGTTCTATACCTCTGCAGTCAGACTGAAGGGCCAGGCCTCTCCTGGTTGGCTGATAATGTGCTGATATTTGTCGGGTGCATCTGGGCCACAGGGGCCTTGCCAAGGGGGTGGGGAGGGGAGGGGATATTGAATTAGGGCCGTGTGAATTTTGGCCAGAGGTTTGGCAGGTCGGTTGGATTTTTTCAAAATGATTTCACCAGTTTATTCACTTCTTCATTTTAGACGCTCGGCGGCTACGGACTCTCGCCGCGCATTTACTAAGGGGCTGGGGTGAAATTGAGTGACACAGGGCGATTCAGTGTCTCTCTGGCTACGCGTGGACGGTCGAATTTCTCAGATCGAAGCGTTATTAAGCAATCTAGTAATTTCGACGCTCGGCGGCTACCGGTTGCCGTTACGCATTAACCATAGAGCTAGGGTGAAACGGAGTCACACAGCTGGTTTCAGTGCATCTGGGGCTACGCCTGGGCGGTCGAATTTCTCCGATCGGACAATTATTAGGCGAGCTACTTATTCAGACGCTGTGCGGCTACCGGCTCTCGTAGCGCATTTACCATGAGCCTGGGGCGGAATTGAGTCACGCACGACGATCCAGTGTCTCTGGGGCTACGCGTGAGCGGCCGAATTTCTCAGATCGGACCGTTATTAAGGGAGTGACTCCTGTAGCCTATATGAGTAACTCGGAATTTTCTTTTCTTGGATTCCGGGATAAGCGCTAACACCAGGGAGCTTACTGCTATGGGTGCCGGGTGGCAACACTGGCACTCAAACTCACTCGTTGCCTCTCACCTGCATGCTGAAAATAACTTCAGATACATCTTGGTGACACGTCAGGGCTGCATTGGGCTATATAGATAGATACATGTAGGTAACACGTGCCCCTTTCTTGCTGCATTGGTCTCTAGGTACATCAAGGTGAGGGGTCAGGGACGCACATGGCTGACCCTGTGGGAGACGCTTATTCCTTCAAAAGTCACCATTATCTTTAAATGGATAAACTGTTATCTGAAAGTCTTTCACGGCCCCTTGCTGGAGGGGAGGATGTGGAGATGGGGCAGAGTCACACCAAGCGCTGGGTCAGCATGAAGCCGGCACCGAGGACCCGGCTTGTGTCAGAGCGGGGCGGGGCGTGGGGGCGGGCGGGGGGCGGGGAGAAGGTCATGTCCTGCAGCTTTGAGCGCTGGTTGAGTTACAGCAGCACCCAGGACTGCCGCTTTCAGGACCTCGCCGACTACGCAACCCGCCGGGAAGACTTCCGTGCCAACGGCTTCCTGCTCAGACCCGATGTCACTGACGGAAGGTAGGCTATAATATCATGTTACCATATTCAATGTAATAAGCGCCCTCCACCTAAACGGAAGGTAGGCTAATATCACATGCATTTGTATTATTATATAGATCATCAAGACAGGGTTATATAATCCCTTTGCCTCTTTAAAAGCTGTGTGCTTTCAATATTTCATCTCGAGTCTTATAAGAAGGATGCCACCATTTGTGGCACTGGGCACTAGATACAGCAAAGTGACCAGACATATGCATATGCTTAATGAAAACGGTTTTTTAAAGAAAGAGTTTAAAAAAAACCTTTTGATATTCATATACATCAAAGCGACGCTAGAGGGCAGCACGCGGCTGACCCTGGAGGAGAGGCGGGCGGGCAGCAAGCTGTGTGTGGAGATAGAACCCTGCTTCACCAGCGGCACCCTGCAGCACAAGGCGCTCCTCGACCAACGCCACCTCGTCTCCAACTTTATACAGCAACACTTCAACAAGGACGGGGTGGCCGTGGTCGGCTGCCGCGGGAACCTCGCTGTGGTACAGGTGAATAGTGGGAAAAATTAAAAGACAAAACAAGTATTCAGGTTAAATTTCTTTATCCAAATAAATTGCTTTCTTATTGATCATCCATATTGCTTTCTTATTGACCAGCCTTTGCCAAATGAAACATGAACTAATAATTAGACAAGTGTTCAATATGAAGGTACTTTGTGACCTACAGATCCTGGACCGCACGTCCTGCTTGGTGCCCGAGTTCTACTTCATAGACTTGGCGCGGAGCATCTCGCTGGGTAAGTTTGCGTCCAGCTACTCGGAGCCGCTGTGGTACGAGTGTTACATCTCTCCTGACAAGAGCCGCATCGTGCTGCGTCCTGACCTCAACGCACAGGTGTGGCGGCCGGGCGATGTCTGCACCACACACAGGTGTGTACTGCTGGTTCTACGCTGATGTTACACTGATGTTACACTGATGTTACACTGATTTTACACTGATGTTACACTGATGTTACACTGATGTTACACTGCTGTTATGCTGATGTTACGCTGATGTTACGCTGATGTTACGCTGATGTCACGCTGATGTCACGCTGATGTCACGCTGATGTCACGCTGATGTCACACTGATGTCACACTGATGTCACACTGATGTCACACTGATGTTACACTGATGTTACACTGATGTTACGCTGATGTTACACTGATGTTACACTGATGTTACACTGACGTTACACTGCTGTTACACTGCTGTTACACTGCTGTTACACTGATGTTACGCTGATGTTACGCTGATGTTACGCTGATGTTACGCTGATGTTACGCTGATGTTACGCTGATGTTACGCTGATGTTACGCTGATGTTACGCTGATGTTACGCTGATGTTACGCTGATGTCACGCTGATGTCAGGCTGATGTCACGTTGACGTCACACTGACGTCACACTGACGTCACACTGACGTCACACTGACGTCACACTGACGTCACACTGACGTTACGCTGACGTTACGCTGACGTTACGCTGATGTTACGCTGATGTTACGCTGATGTTACGCTGATGTTACACTGATGTTACACTGATGTTACACTGATATCATATTGATATTATACTGATGTTATACTGATACTATGTTATATAGACTACTGACATTATACTGATCATACTCACATTATGCTGATACTATGCTAACACCATATTGATCTTATACTGATCCCCTCTGCAGAAGTTATATGTTTACTGTATTATACTGATGTACTAATGTTATACTGATATATATTGTGTTGAAGTTATGCTGATTTTACTCTGGTGATACATTGATACTAAACTGATACTACACTGATACACTGATCCTATACTGATGCTATACTGATGCTATACTGATCCTATACTGATACTATACTGATGCTATACTGATACTATACTCCTATTTGACACCCACACAGCGTCAACAAGATGCAGGTCCTGGTGATGAGGAAGTTCCCAGACAGCGGGGGCCACATCCTGGCCTTTGACAACCGGCACGGACACCGCTTCATGTTCCGCGCCAAGGACAAGGACATAGAGCTGTTTGACTTCCAGGTAGGGGTGTCATTGCTATTGACCTTCATACCTCATCATTTATTTATTATTTTGGTCTCAATTTACGCTACATAGGTCATTTGATTAATGAGCATAGGATTTTGTTTATATTGTAATCATATCTCTATTGGTATGACTGAGAAAATATCTACATTCACATTATGCTGATATCATACTGATGTTACGCTGATGTCGCTCTGATATTCTGCTGATGCTATACTGATTTTATACTGATGCTATAATGATGTCATACTGATGTCATACTGATGTCATACCAAGACTTGTTCTACTTGCAGGACATGGTGGTTGTTCAGAGTGCCTGTGCCCTGGCCCTGCCTGCTAACGTCCGTCAGCTCAAGTCGAGCCCTAGTGGTGCCTACCTGGCGGTGCGCTGTGCCTACCCGTCCTACAGCGTAGAGTTCATGACCAACACGGTGGTGCTGCTGCAGGCACGCACCCTGTGTGTGCTGTTCTGTGTGGATGTGAGGGGCCCGTACTGGCCCGTCTCTGAGGTGGTCAACCAGCAGGTGTTCCCGCACTTCTCTGGCTGTGAGACGGGAGTGGCCGTCATGCGGCACAAGACGTCCAGCCGTAAGGTGGCCGTGTACAAGCTGCCTGTGTTCTGTACCTCGCTGCAGCACTGTGCCAGGAGGACCATACGCTGCCACCTCAGCTACAGTGACATCTCCAAGTTACCGCTGCCGGCTAAACTCACCCAGTACCTGCGCTATGAGCACTAGCTGACTGGGACATCACGTTATAATGTGCAGTATAGGACATACTGTAAACAAAGATATTTTTGCGCCGTACATATTTATCCAATAGAGTTGTACAACTACCATATTTCAAAGTCCGCGAATCTAAATCCCAGAGGAAAGGCCCTTTTTAGCAAATCCCCGATAGTTTATATCCGCAAAAGTATGTACATTTACCTAAGGAACTTGTGATATGCAGACAATTACTCAACATGTGCAATACTAGGATCTCAGCAATGGAGGAGATGGATCTCAGAAACTTTTATTGAACTCAGCCTGTGACAAGGTGTAATAATCCTTCTATGTTGTTATGTCAGACATGGGGGTTGCCATGCTCACTCATCTAATGCATGGAGGATGATCATCTCAGATGTACACATTACTCATATTGGGCAAATACTTTGGGAGTCCATGACATGATCTTGTTACAGATAACACACCTGAACTGTCTATTCAAGTCAAGGTCATTCCTGCCATGCTACATGCAGGGTTTCCATGTAAGATTGTTGAGAGAGTATTAGTTTCCCACTGAACCGCCAAACTCAGATACTGATGTTGTCACTGCATGTAATCAACTGTAACTTACATTCATGAGATATCTATGTGATGGTGGCATATCATGACATGTTTAGTATTATGTTACTGCATGTAATCAACTGTAACTTACATTCATGAGATATCTGTGTGATGGTGGCATATCATGACATGTTTAGTATTATGTTACCAGGTTATGAAATAATTATTAGCTGTTACATATCATGAATACCATGAGGCGGAACCTGCTATGTTGGTGGTTTAAATACTGCTCTATTTACATGACATTTATAGTGAGTATAGTTTTGTATCAACTTATTTATTTATTCATATATTTATTGGTAATATATTTTGTTACTATTCAGTATTGACTGTTATCCCAGTTCTTTTTGAAATAGTTTATATTTCAGCCTGAGCTGCAATTGCAATCATTTTATCAATTTGGTTATTATCCCAAGATAATCAATATGCAAACCATCCCATCCATACAATAATATTCCTTCTCCCGGCTCAAATGACATGTTAGACATTGATATGTGGTCTGGTTCGGAGTAACTTTCCTTACCCTTAAGCTATAAGTATTATCTTTATTTTTTACGTGTATTATGTGTGCGTTATATTTATCATCAACTGATTATGTTCATTACAGACCTCTTATCTTTGTGATGAATAAATATGAGTGAAGGTGTGACCTGAAATAACAGAGTGTAACTTGAGTCCATACACTCCATTAAAGATTGAATATATTAGAATGACGCTGAACCAGAATGCAATAAACATCATCTGAAATACACTGTTGTTGTTGTTCAATGAAATAAACATGCCTACCCCTAGCACAAACAAACTGAAAGTTGGGTGAAAGCTAGCTTCAAGTCTGAGTTTCTCTCAGTACGACGTATAAACAAATTGAGATTAAACTTTAGAAGCTACACCATGGCTACAGACAGCAGACCCAGCTAACCAAAAAACGTTATTTTACGTCAAAATAACGTTCTAAAACTGTGTATAACGTTATGCCATAATAAGGAGCCTTAGAGAAACGTTATATAACGTTAAATAACGTTACAAAATGTAGTGTAACGTCTTTTGTTTACTGGGGAGCTCTCATGATAGCGTGTGAACGTGCGTTCCGTCAGTCATCTTAAAAGTATAGTCTACACTACCAGCACTAAAACCAACATCTGTACACTGCCACCGTGAGATGTCACCAGTTTAGTCACTTTAGAACATTGTTAGGGGAGCTGGCTTTGTAGAGTGTGTTTGCCATGCATGTCGTCTGCTTGTTGTTTGAAAAGGCAGGCCCGCACTGACTGGTGTTGTCCAAACATGCTTGGTTTAAGTTAAACATTGGGTATGTAAACAAGGCATCAGATTAATCCTCAGAGTGTGTAGTGATTGTTTCTAGTGGTATTTAATGTGAGATTCGATGTAAGATTGAGCTTCCGGGGCGAAATTGAATCAATGACCAATTTATTCACTTCTTTATCATGGGCGGTCGGGGGCTATGGACTCATGCCGCACATTTACTAAGGGGCTTGGGTGGAATTGAGTGACAGGAGCAGACTCAGTGTCTCTCTGGCTACGCGTGGACGGTCGAATTTCTCAGATCGGAGCGTTATTAAGGGGGCTGGCCCTGTAGAGGGTATTAGCCATGCAAGTCGTCTGCTAGGTGTTCTATACCTCTGCAGTCAGACTGAAGGGCCAGGCCTCTCCTGGTTGGCTGATAATGTGCTGATATTTGTCGGGTGCATCTGGGCCACAGGGGCCTTGCCAAGGGGGTGGGGAGGGGAGGGGATATTGAATTAGGGCCGTGTGAATTTTGGCCAGAGGTTTGGCAGGTCGGTTGGATTTTTTCAAAATGATTTCACCAGTTTATTCACTTCTTCATTTTAGACGCTCGGCGGCTACGGACTCTCGCCGCGCATTTACTAAGGGGCTGGGGTGAAATTGAGTGACACAGGGCGATTCAGTGTCTCTCTGGCTACGCGTGGACGGTCGAATTTCTCAGATCGAAGCGTTATTAAGCAATCTAGTAATTTCGACGCTCGGCGGCTACCGGTTGCCGTTACGCATTAACCATAGAGCTAGGGTGAAACGGAGTCACACAGCTGGTTTCAGTGCATCTGGGGCTACGCCTGGGCGGTCGAATTTCTCCGATCGGACAATTATTAGGCGAGCTACTTATTCAGACGCTGTGCGGCTACCGGCTCTCGTAGCGCATTTACCATGAGCCTGGGGCGGAATTGAGTCACGCACGACGATCCAGTGTCTCTGGGGCTACGCGTGAGCGGCCGAATTTCTCAGATCGGACCGTTATTAAGGGAGTGACTCCTGTAGCCTATATGAGTAACTCGGAATTTTCTTTTCTTGGATTCCGGGATAAGCGCTAACACCAGGGAGCTTACTGCTATGGGTGCCGGGTGGCAACACTGGCACTCAAACTCACTCGTTGCCTCTCACCTGCATGCTGAAAATAACTTCAGATACATCTTGGTGACACGTCAGGGCTGCATTGGGCTATATAGATAGATACATGTAGGTAACACGTGCCCCTTTCTTGCTGCATTGGTCTCTAGGTACATCAAGGTGAGGGGTCAGGGACGCACATGGCTGACCCTGTGGGAGACGCTTATTCCTTCAAAAGTCACCATTATCTTTAAATGGATAAACTGTTATCTGAAAGTCTTTCACGGCCCCTTGCTGGAGGGGAGGATGTGGAGATGGGGCAGAGTCACACCAAGCGCTGGGTCAGCATGAAGCCGGCACCGAGGACCCGGCTTGTGTCAGAGCGGGGCGGGGCGTGGGGGCGGGCGGGGGGCGGGGAGAAGGTCATGTCCTGCAGCTTTGAGCGCTGGTTGAGTTACAGCAGCACCCAGGACTGCCGCTTTCAGGACCTCGCCGACTACGCAACCCGCCGGGAAGACTTCCGTGCCAACGGCTTCCTGCTCAGACCCGATGTCACTGACGGAAGGTAGGCTATAATATCATGTTACCATATTCAATGTAATAAGCGCCCTCCACCTAAACGGAAGGTAGGCTAATATCACATGCATTTGTATTATTATATAGATCATCAAGACAGGGTTATATAATCCCTTTGCCTCTTTAAAAGCTGTGTGCTTTCAATATTTCATCTCGAGTCTTATAAGAAGGATGCCACCATTTGTGGCACTGGGCACTAGATACAGCAAAGTGACCAGACATATGCATATGCTTAATGAAAACGGTTTTTTAAAGAAAGAGTTTAAAAAAAACCTTTTGATATTCATATACATCAAAGCGACGCTAGAGGGCAGCACGCGGCTGACCCTGGAGGAGAGGCGGGCGGGCAGCAAGCTGTGTGTGGAGATAGAACCCTGCTTCACCAGCGGCACCCTGCAGCACAAGGCGCTCCTCGACCAACGCCACCTCGTCTCCAACTTTATACAGCAACACTTCAACAAGGACGGGGTGGCCGTGGTCGGCTGCCGCGGGAACCTCGCTGTGGTACAGGTGAATAGTGGGAAAAATTAAAAGACAAAACAAGTATTCAGGTTAAATTTCTTTATCCAAATAAATTGCTTTCTTATTGATCATCCATATTGCTTTCCTATTGACCAGCCTTTGCCAAATGAAACATGAACTAATAATTAGACAAGTGTTCAATGTGAAGGTACTTTGTTACCTACAGATCCTGGACCGCACGTCCTGCTTGGTGCCCGAGTTCTACTTCATAGACTTGGCGCGGAGCATCTCGCTGGGTAAGTTTGCGTCCAGCTACTCGGAGCCGCTGTGGTACGAGTGTTACATCTCTCCTGACAAGAGCCGCATCGTGCTGCGTCCTGACCTCAACGCACAGGTGTGGCGGCCGGGCGATGTCTGCACCACACACAGGTGTGTACTGCTGGTTCTACGCTGATGTTACACTGATGTTACACTGATGTTACACTGATTTTACACTGATGTTACACTGATGTTACACTGATGTTACACTGCTGTTATGCTGATGTTACGCTGATGTTACGCTGATGTTACGCTGATGTCACGCTGATGTCACGCTGATGTCACGCTGATGTCACGCTGATGTCACACTGATGTCACACTGATGTCACACTGATGTCACACTGATGTTACACTGATGTTACACTGATGTTACGCTGATGTTACACTGATGTTACACTGATGTTACACTGACGTTACACTGCTGTTACACTGCTGTTACACTGCTGTTACACTGATGTTACGCTGATGTTACGCTGATGTTACGCTGATGTTACGCTGATGTTACGCTGATGTTACGCTGATGTTACGCTGATGTTACGCTGATGTTACGCTGATGTTACGCTGATGTTACGCTGATGTCACGCTGATGTCAGGCTGATGTCACGTTGACGTCACACTGACGTCACACTGACGTCACACTGACGTCACACTGACGTCACACTGACGTCACACTGACGTTACGCTGACGTTACGCTGACGTTACGCTGATGTTACGCTGATGTTACGCTGATGTTACGCTGATGTTACACTGATGTTACACTGATGTTACACTGATATCATATTGATATTATACTGATGTTATACTGATACTATGTTATATAGACTACTGACATTATACTGATCATACTCACATTATGCTGATACTATGCTAACACCATATTGATCTTATACTGATCCCCTCTGCAGAAGTTATATGTTTACTGTATTATACTGATGTACTAATGTTATACTGATATATATTGTGTTGAAGTTATGCTGATTTTACTCTGGTGATACATTGATACTAAACTGATACTACACTGATACACTGATCCTATACTGATGCTATACTGATGCTATACTGATCCTATACTGATACTATACTGATGCTATACTGATACTATACTCCTATTTGACACCCACACAGCGTCAACAAGATGCAGGTCCTGGTGATGAGGAAGTTCCCAGACAGCGGGGGCCACATCCTGGCCTTTGACAACCGGCACGGACACCGCTTCATGTTCCGCGCCAAGGACAAGGACATAGAGCTGTTTGACTTCCAGGTAGGGGTGTCATTGCTATTGACCTTCATACCTCATCATTTATTTATTATTTTGGTCTCAATTTACGCTACATAGGTCATTTGATTAATGAGCATAGGATTTTGTTTATATTGTAATCATATCTCTATTGGTATGACTGAGAAAATATCTACATTCACATTATGCTGATATCATACTGATGTTACGCTGATGTCGCTCTGATATTCTGCTGATGCTATACTGATTTTATACTGATGCTATAATGATGTCATACTGATGTCATACTGATGTCATACCAAGACTTGTTCTACTTGCAGGACATGGTGGTTGTTCAGAGTGCCTGTGCCCTGGCCCTGCCTGCTAACGTCCGTCAGCTCAAGTCGAGCCCTAGTGGTGCCTACCTGGCGGTGCGCTGTGCCTACCCGTCCTACAGCGTAGAGTTCATGACCAACACGGTGGTGCTGCTGCAGGCACGCACCCTGTGTGTGCTGTTCTGTGTGGATGTGAGGGGCCCGTACTGGCCCGTCTCTGAGGTGGTCAACCAGCAGGTGTTCCCGCACTTCTCTGGCTGTGAGACGGGAGTGGCCGTCATGCGGCACAAGACGTCCAGCCGTAAGGTGGCCGTGTACAAGCTGCCTGTGTTCTGTACCTCGCTGCAGCACTGTGCCAGGAGGACCATACGCTGCCACCTCAGCTACAGTGACATCTCCAAGTTACCGCTGCCGGCTAAACTCACCCAGTACCTGCGCTATGAGCACTAGCTGACTGGGACATCACGTTATAATGTGCAGTATAGGACATACTGTAAACAAAGATATTTTTGCGCCGTACATATTTATCCAATAGAGTTGTACAACTACCATATTTCAAAGTCCGCGAATCTAAATCCCAGAGGAAAGGCCCTTTTTAGCAAATCCCCGATAGTTTATATCCGCAAAAGTATGTACATTTACCTAAGGAACTTGTGATATGCAGACAATTACTCAACATGTGCAATACTAGGATCTCAGCAATGGAGGAGATGGATCTCAGAAACTTTTATTGAACTCAGCCTGTGACAAGGTGTAATAATCCTTCTATGTTGTTATGTCAGACATGGGGGTTGCCATGCTCACTCATCTAATGCATGGAGGATGATCATCTCAGATGTACACATTACTCATATTGGGCAAATACTTTGGGAGTCCATGACATGATCTTGTTACAGATAACACACCTGAACTGTCTATTCAAGTCAAGGTCATTCCTGCCATGCTACATGCAGGGTTTCCATGTAAGATTGTTGAGAGAGTATTAGTTTCCCACTGAACCGCCAAACTCAGATACTGATGTTGTCACTGCATGTAATCAACTGTAACTTACATTCATGAGATATCTATGTGATGGTGGCATATCATGACATGTTTAGTATTATGTTACTGCATGTAATCAACTGTAACTTACATTCATGAGATATCTGTGTGATGGTGGCATATCATGACATGTTTAGTATTATGTTACCAGGTTATGAAATAATTATTAGCTGTTACATATCATGAATACCATGAGGCGGAACCTGCTATGTTGGTGGTTTAAATACTGCTCTATTTACATGACATTTATAGTGAGTATAGTTTTGTATCAACTTATTTATTTATTCATATATTTATTGGTAATATATTTTGTTACTATTCAGTATTGACTGTTATCCCAGTTCTTTTTGAAATAGTTTATATTTCAGCCTGAGCTGCAATTGCAATCATTTTATCAATTTGGTTATTATCCCAAGATAATCAATATGCAAACCATCCCATCCATACAATAATATTCCTTCTCCCGGCTCAAATGACATGTTAGACATTGATATGTGGTCTGGTTCGGAGTAACTTTCCTTACCCTTAAGCTATAAGTATTATCTTTATTTTTTACGTGTATTATGTGTGCGTTATATTTATCATCAACTGATTATGTTCATTACAGACCTCTTATCTTTGTGATGAATAAATATGAGTGAAGGTGTGACCTGAAATAACAGAGTGTAACTTGAGTCCATACACTCCATTAAAGATTGAATATATTAGAATGACGCTGAACCAGAATGCAATAAACATCATCTGAAATACACTGTTGTTGTTGTTCAATGAAATAAACATGCCTACCCCTAGCACAAACAATCTGAAAGTTGGGTGAAAGCTAGCTTCAAGTCTGAGTTTCTCTCAGTACGACGTATAAACAAATTGAGATTAAACTTTAGAAGCTACACAATGGCTACAGACAGCAGACCCAGCTAACAAAAAAACGTTATTTTACGTCAAAATAACGTTCTAAAACTGTGTATAACGTTATGCCATAATAAGGAGCCTTAGAGAAACGTTATATAACGTTAAATAACGTTACAAAATGTAGTGTAACGTCTTTTGTTTACTGGGGAGCTCTCATGATAGCGTGTGAACGTGCGTTCCGTCAGTCATCTTAAAAGTATAGTCTACACTACCAGCACTAAAACCAACATCTGTACACTGCCACCGTGAGATGTCACCAGTTTAGTCACTTTAGAACATTGTTAGGGGAGCTGGCTTTGTAGAGTGTGTTTGCCATGCATGTCGTCTGCTTGTTGTTTGAAAAGGCAGGCCCGCACTGACTGGTGTTGTCCAAACATGCTTGGTTTAAGTTAAACATTGGGTGTGTAAACAAGGCATCAGATTAATCCTCAGAGTGTGTAGTCATTGTTTCTAGTGGTATCTAATGTGGGATTCGATGTAAGACTGAGCTTCCGGGGCGAAATTGAATCAATGACCAATTTATTCACTTCTTTATCATGGGCGGTCGGGGGCTACGGACTCATGCCGCACATTTACTAAGGGGCTTGGGTGGAATTGAGTGACAGAAGCAGACTCAGTGTCTCTCTGGCTCCGGGTGGACGGTCAAATTTCTCAGATCGGAGCGTTATTAAGGGAGCTGGCCTGGTAGAGGGTATTTGCCATGCATGTCGTCTGCTAGGTGTTCTATACCTCTGCAGTCAGACTGAAGGGCCAGGCCTCTCCTGGTTGGCTGATAATGTGCTGATACTTGTCGGGTGCATCTGGGCCACAGGGGCCTTGCCAAGGGGGAGGGGAGGGGAGGGGATATTGAATTAGGGCCGTGTGAATTTTGGCCAGAGATGTGGCAGGTCGGTTGGATTTTTTCAAAATGATTTCACCAGTTTATTCACTTCTTCATTTTAGACGCTCGGCGGCTACGGACTCTCGCCGCGCATTTACTAAGGGGCTGGGGTGAAATTGAGTGACACAGGGCGATTCAGTGTCTCTCTGGCTACGCGTGGACGGTCGAATTTCTCAGATCGGAGCGTTATTAAGCAATCTAGTAATTTCGACGCTCGGCGGCTACCGGGTGCCGTAACGCATTTACCATAGGGCTAGGGTGAAACAGAGTCCCACAGCTGGTTTCAGTGCATCTGGGGCTACGCCTGGGCGGTCGAATTTCTCCAATCGGACAATTATTAGGCGAGCTACTTATTCAGACGCTCTGCGGCTACCGGCTCTCGTAGCGCATTTACCATGAGCCTGGGGCAGAATTGAGTCACGCACGACGATCAAGTGTCTCTGGGGCTACGCGTGAGCGGCCAAATTTCTCAGATCGGACCGTTATTAAGGGAGTTACTCCTGTAGCCTATATGAGTAACTCGGAATTTTCTTTTCTTGGATTCCGGGATAAGCGCTAACACCAGGGAGCTTACTGTTTTGGGTGCCGGGTGGCAACACTGGCACGCAAACTCACTCGTTGCCTCTCACCTGCATGCTAAAAATAACTTCAGATACATCTTGGTGACACGTCAGGGCTGCATTGGGCTATATATATATATATATATATAACACGTGCCCCTTTCTTGCTGCATTGGTCTATAGGTACATCAAGGTGAGGGGTCAGGGACGCACATGGCTGACCCTGTGGGAGACGCTTATTCCTTCAAAAGTCACCATTATCTTCTATTTAAATGGATAAACTGTTATCTGAAAGCCTTTCAGGCCCCTTGCTGGAGGGGAGGATGTGGAGATGGGGCAGAGTCACACCAAGCGCTGGGTCAGCATGAAGCCGGCACCGAGGACCCGGCTTGTGTCAGAGCGGGGCGGGGCGTGGGGGCGGGCGGGGGGCGGGGAGAAGGTCATGTCCTGCAGCTTTGAGCGCTGGTTGAGTTACAGCAGCACCCAGGACTGCCGCTTTCAGGACCTCGCCGACTACGCAACCCGCCGGGAAGACTTCCGCGCCAACGGCTTCCTGCTCAGACCCGATGTCACCGACGGAAGGTAGGCTATAATATCATGTTACCATATTCAATGTAATAAGCGCCCTCCGCCTAAACGGAAGGTAGGCTAATATCACATGCATTTGTATCATTATATAGATCATCAAGATAGGGTTATATAATCCCTTTGCCTCTTTAAAATCTGTGTGCTTTCAATATTTCATCTAGAGTCTTATAAGAAGGATGCGACTTGAATAGAATACTTACAGTTTCATTTGTGGCACTGGGCACTAGATACAGCAAAGTGACCAGACATATGCATATGCTTAATGAAAAAGTTTTTTCAAAGAAAGGGTTGAAAAAAAACACCTTTCGATATTCAGATACATCAAAGCGACACTAGAGGGCAGCACGCGGCTGACCCTGGAGGAGAGGCGGGCGGGCAGCAAGCTGTGTGTGGAGATAGAACCCTGCTTCACCAGCGGCACCCTGCAGCACAAGGCGCTCCTCGACCAACGCCACCTCGTCTCCAACTTTATACAGCAACACTTCAACAAGGACGGGGTGGCCGTGGTCGGCTGCCGCGGGAACCTCGCTGTGGTACAGGTGAATAGTGGGAAAAATTAAAAGACAAAACAAGTATTCAGGTTAAATTTCTTTATCCAAATAAATTGCTTTCTTAATGAAACATGAACTAACAATTAGACAAGTGTTCAATATGAAGGTACTTTGTGACCTACAGATCCTGGACCGCACGTCCTGCTTGGTGCCCGAGTTCTACTTCATAGACTTGGCGCGGAGCATCTCGCTGGGTAAGTTTGCGTCCAGCTACTCGGAGCCGCTGTGGTACGAGTGTTACATCTCTCCTGACAAGAGCCGCATCGTGCTGCGTCCTGACCTCAACGCACAGGTGTGGCGGCCGGGCGATGTCTGCACCACACACAGGTGTGTACTGCTGGTTCTACGCTGATGTTACACTGATGTTACACTGATGTCATACTGATGTCACACTAATGTCATACTGATGTTACACTGATGTTACACTGATGTTACTCTGATGTTACGCTGATGTTACACTGATGTTACGCTGATGTTACACTGATGTTACACTGATGTTATACTGATGTTACACTGATGTTACACTGATGTTACACTGATGTTACACTGATGTTACACTGATTTTACGCTGATGTTACATTGATGTTATGCTGATGTTACGCTGATGTTACACTGATGTTACACTGATGTCACACTGATGTCACACTGATGTTACACTGATGTAACACTGATGTTACACTGATGTTACACTGATGTCACACTGATGTCACACTGATGTTACACTGATGTTACACTGGTATCATATTGATATTATACTGATGTTATACTGATACTATGTTATATAGACTACTGACATTATACTGATCATACTCACATTATGCTGATACTATGCTAACACCATATTGATCTTATACTGATCCCCTCTGCAGAAGTTATATGTTACTGTATTATACTGATGTACTAATGTTATACTGATATATATTGTGTTGAAGTTATGCTGATTTTACTCTGGTGATACATTGATACTAAACTGATACTATACTGATACTACACTGATACACTGATGCTATACTGATACTATACTGATGCTATACTGATACTATACTGCTATACGACACCCACACAGCGTCAACAAGATGCAGGTCCTGGTGATGAGGAAGTTCCCAGACAGCGGGGGCCACATCCTGGCCTTTGACAACCGGCACGGACACCGCTTCATGTTCCGCGCCAAGGACAAGGACATTGAGCTGTTTGACCTCCAGGTAGGGGTGTCATTGCTATTGACCTTCATACCTCATCATTTATCTATCATTTTGGTCTCAATTCATGCTACATAGGTCATTTGATTAATAAGCATAGGATTTTGATTATATTGTAATCATATCTCTATTGTTATAACTGAGAAAATATCTACCTTCACATTATGCTGATGTCACACTGATATTCTGCTGACGCTATTCTGATGTTATACTGATGCTATAATGATGTCATACTGATGTCATACTGATGTCATACTAAGACTTGTTCTACTTGCAGGACATGGTGGTTGTTCAGAGTGCCTGTGCCCTGGCCCTGCCTGCTAACGTCCGTCAGCTCAAGTCGAGCCCTAGTGGTGCCTACCTGGCGGTGCGCTGTGCCTACCCGTCCTACAGCGTAGAGTTCATGACCAACACGGTGGTGCTGCTGCAGGCACGCACCCTGTGTGTGCTGTTCTGTGTGGATGTGAGGGGCCCGTACTGGCCCGTCTCTGAGGTGGTCAACCAGCAGGTGTTCCCGCACTTCTCTGGCTGTGAGACGGGAGTGGCCGTCATGCGGCACAAGACGTCCAGCCGTAAGGTGGCCGTGTACAAGCTGCCTGTGTTCTGTACCTCGCTGCAGCACTGTGCCAGGAGGACCATACGCTGCCACCTCAGCTACAGTGACATCTCCAAGTTACCGCTGCCGGCTAAACTCACCCAGTACCTGCGCTATGAGCACTAGCTGACTGGGACATCACGTTATAATGTGCAGTATAGGACATACTGTAAACAAAGATATTTTTGCGCCGTACATATTTATCCAATAGAGTTGTACAACTACCATATTTCAAAGTCTGTGAATCTAAATCCCAGAGGAAAGGCCCTTTTTAGCAAATCCCCGATAGTTTATATCCGCAAAAATATGTACATTTACCTAAAGGACTTGTGATATGCGGACAATTACTCAACGTGTGCAATACTAGGATCTCAGCAATGGAGGAGATGGATCTCAGAAACTTTTATTGAACTCAGCCTGTGACAAGGTGTAATAATCCTTCTATGTTGTTATGTCAGACATGGGGGTTGCCATGCTCACTCATCTAATGCATGGAGGATGATCATCTCAGATGTACACATTACTCATATTGGGCAAATACTTTGGGAGTCCATGACATGATCTTGTTACAGATAACACACCTGAACTGTCTATTCAAGTCAAGGTCATTCCTGCCATGCTACATGCAGGGTTTCCATGTAAGATTGTTGAGAGAGTAATAGTTTCCCACTGAACCGCCAAACTCAGATACTGATGTTGTCACTGCATGTAATCAACTGTAACTTACATTCATGAGATATCTGTGTGATGGTGGCATATCATGACATGTTTAGTATTATGTTACTGCATTTAATCAACTGTAACTTACATTCATGAGATATCTATGTGATGGTGGCATATCATGACATGTTTAGTATTATGTTACTGCATTTAATCAACTGTAACTTACATTCATGAGATATCTGGGTGATGATGGCATATCATGACATGTTTAGTATTATGTTACCAGGTTTTGAAATAATCATCAGCTGTTACATATCATGAATACCATGAGGCGGAACCTGCTATGTTGGTGGTTTAAATACTGCTCTATTTACATGACATTTATAGTGAGTATAGTTTTGTATCAACTTGTTTATTTATTCATATATTTATTGGTAATATATTTTGTTACTATTCAGTATTGACTGTTATCCCAGTTCTTTTTGAAATAGTTTATATTTTAGCCTGAGCTGCAATTGCAATCATTTTATCAATTTGGTTATTATCCCAAGATAATCAATATGCAAACCATCCCATCCATACAATGATATTCCTTCTCCCGGCTCAAATGACATGTTAGACATTGATATGTGGTCTGGTTCGGAGTAACTTTCCTTACCCTTAAGCTATAAGTATTATCTTTATTTTTTACGTGTATTATGTGTGCGTTATATTTATCATCAACTGATTATGTTCATTACAGACCTCTTATCTTTGTGATGAATAAATATGAGTGAAGGTGTGACCTGAAATAACAGAGTGTAACTTGAGTCCATACACTCCATTAAAGATTGAATATATTAGAATGACGCTGAACCAGAATGCAATAAACATCATCTGAAATACACTGTTGTTGTTGTTCAATGAAATAAACATGCCTACCCCTAGCACAAACAATCTGAAAGTTGGGTGAAAGCTAGCTTCAAGTCTGAGTTTCTCTCAGTACGACGTATAAACAAATTGAGATTAAACTTTAGAAGCTACACAATGGCTACAGACAGCAGACCCAGCTAACAAAAAAACGTTATTTTACGTCAAAATAACGTTCTAAAACTGTGTATAACGTTATGCCATAATAAGGAGCCTTAGAGAAACGTTATATAACGTTAAATAACGTTACAAAATGTAGTGTAACGTCTTTTGTTTACTGGGGAGCTCTCATGATAGCGTGTGAACGTGCATTCCGTCAGTCATCTTAAAAGTATAGTCTACACTACCAGCACTAAAACCAACATCTGTACACTGCCACCGTGAGATGTCACCAGTTTAGTCACTTTAGAACATTGTTAGGGGAGCTGGCTTTGTAGAGTGTGTTTGCCATGCATGTCGTCTGCTTGTTGTTTGAAAAGGCAGGCCCGCACTGACTGGTGTTGTCCAAACATGCTTGGTTTAAGTTAAACATTGGGTGTGTAAACAAGGCATCAGATTAATCCTCAGAGTGTGTAGTCATTGTTTCTAGTGGTATCTAATGTGAGATTCGATGTAAGACTGAGCTTCCGGGGCGAAATTGAATCAATGACCAATTTATTCACTTCTTTATCATGGGCGGTCGGGGGCTACGGACTCATGCCGCACATTTACTAAGGGGCTTGGGTGGAATTGAGTGACAGGAGCAGACTCAGTGTCTCTCTGGCTCCGCGTGCACGGTCAAATTTCTCAGATCGGAACGTTATTAAGGGAGCTGGCCTGGTAGAGGGTATTTGCCATGCATGTCGTCCGCTAGGTGTTCTATACCTTGGCAGTCAGACTGAAGGGCCAGGCCTCTCCTGGTTGGCTGATAATGTGCTGAAACTTGTCGGGTGCATCTGGGCCACAGGGGCCTTGCCAAGGAGGAGGGGAGGGGAGGGGATATTGAATTAGGGCCGTGTGAATTTTGGCCAGAGGTTTGGCAGGTCGGTTGGATTTTTTCAAAATGATTTCACCAGTTTATTCACTTCTTCATTTTAGACGCTCGGTGGCTACGGACTCTCGCCGCGCATTTACTAAGGGGCTGGGGTAAAATTGAGTGACACAGGGCGATTCAGTGTCTCTCTGGCTACGCGTGGACGGTCGAATTTCTCAGATCGGAGCGTTATTAAGCAATCTAGTAATTTCGACGCTCGGCGGCTACCGGGTGCCGTAACGCATTTACCATAGGGCTAGGGTGAAACAGAGTCACACAGCTGGTTTCAGTGCATCTGGGGCTCCGCCTGGGCGGTCGAATTTCTCCGATCGGACAATTATTAGGCGAGCTACTCATTTAGATGCTCTGCCGCTACCGGCTCTCGTAGCGTAATTACCATGAGCTTGGGGTGGAATTGAGTCACGCACGACGATCCAGTGTCTCTGGGGCTACGCGTGAGTGATCGAATTTCTCAGATCGGACCGTTATTAAGGGAGTTACTCCTGTAGCCTATATGAGTAACTCGGAATTTTCTTTTCTTGGATTCCGGGATAAGCACTAACACCAGCGAGCTTACTGCTATGGGTGCCGGGTGGCAACACTGGCACTCAAACTCACTCGTTGCCTCTCACCTGCATGCTAAAAATAACTTCAGATACATCTTAGTGACACGTCAGGGCTGCATTGGGCTATATATATATATATATATATATATAACACGTGCCCCTTTCTTGCTGCATTGGTCTATAGGTACATCAAGGTGAGGGGTCAGGGACGCACATGGCTGACCCTGTGGGAGACGCTTATTCCTTCAAACGTCACCATTATCTTTTATTTAAATGGATAAACTGTTATCTGAAAATCTTTCACAGCCCCTTGCTGGAGGGGAGGATGTGGAGATGGGGCAGAGTCACACCAAGCGCTGGGTCAGCATGAAGCCGGCACCGAGGACCCGGCTTGTGTCAGAGCGGGGCGGGGCGTGGGGGCGGGCGGGGGGCGGGGAGAAGGTCATGTCCTGCAGCTTTGAGCGCTGGTTGAGTTACAGCAGCACCCAGGACTGCCGCTTTCAGGACCTCGCCGACTACGCAACCCGCCGGGAAGACTTCCGCGCCAACGGCTTCCTGCTCAGACCCGATGTCACCGACGGAAGGTAGGCCATAATATCATGTTACCATATTCAATGTAATAAGCGCCCTCCGCCTAAATGGACGGTAGGCTAATATCACATGTATCTGTATTATCATATAGATCATCAAGATAGGGTTATATAATCCCTTTGCCTCTTTAAAAGCTGTGTGCTTTCAATATTTCATCTAGAGTCTTATAAGAAGGATGCGACTTGAATAGAATACTTACAGTTTCATTTGTGGCACTGGGCACTAGATACAGCAAAGTGACCAGACATATGCATATGCATAATGAAAAAGGTTTTTTAAAGAAAGAGTTTAAAAAAAACTTTTTGATATTCAGATACATCAAAGCGACGCGTGAGGGCAGCACGCGGCTGACCCTGGAGGAGAGGCGGGCGGGCAGCAAGCTGTGTGTGGAGATAGAACCCTGCTTCACCAGCGGCACCCTGCAGCACAAGGCGCTCCTCGACCAACGCCACCTCGTCTCCAACTTTATACAGCAACACTTCAACAAGGACGGGGTGGCCGTGGTCGGCTGCCGCGGGAACCTCGCTGTGGTACAGGTGAATAGTGGGAAAAATTAAAAGACAAAACAAGTATTCAGGTTAAATTTCTTTATCCAAATAAATTGCTTTCTTATTGATCATCCATATTGCTTTCCTATTGACCAGCCTTTGCCAAATGAAACATGAACTAATAATTAGACAAGTGTTCAATATAAAGGTTCTTTGTGTCCTACAGATCCTGAACCGCACATCCTGCTTGGTGCCCGAGTTCTACTTCATAGACTTGGCACGGAGCATCTCGCTGGGTAAGTTTGCGTCCAGCTACTCGGAGCCGCTGTGGTACGAGTGTTACATCTCTCCTGACAAGAGCCGCATCGTGCTGCGTCCTGACCTCAACGCACAGGTGTGGCGGCCGGGCGATGTCTGCACCACACACAGGTGTGTACTGCTGGTTCTACGCTGATGTTATACTGATGTTACACTGATGTTATACTGATGTAACACTGATGTTACACTGATGTTACACTGATGTTACACTGATGTTACACTGATGTTACACTGATGTTACACTGATGTCACACTGATGTTACACTGATGTCACACTGATGTTACACTGATGTCACGCTGATGTTACACTGATGTTACGCTGATGTTATACTGATGTTACACTGATGTAACACTGATGTTATACTGATGTTACACTGATGTTACACTGATGTCACACTGATGTTACGCTGATGTTACGCTGATGTTACGCTGATGTTATACTGATGTTACACTGATGTTATACTGATATCATATTGATATTATACTGATGTTATACTGATACTATGCTATATAGACTACTGACATTATGCTGATCATACTCACGTTATGCTGATACTATGCTAACACCATATTGATCCTATACGGATCCCCTCTGCAGAAGTTATAGGTTTTCAGTATTATACTGATGTACTAATGTTATACTGATATATATTGTGTTGAAGTTATGCTGATTTTACTCTGGCGATACATCGATACTAAACTGATACTACACTGATACTATACTGATATTATACTGATACTATACTGATACTATACTGATATACGACACCCACACAGCGTCAACAAGATGCAGGTCCTGGTGATGAGGAAGTTCCCAGACAGCGGGGGCCACATCCTGGCCTTTGACAACCGGCACGGACACCGCTTCATGTTCCGCGCCAAGGACAAGGACATAGAGCTGTTTGACTTCCAGGTAGGGGTGTCATTGCTATTGACCTTCATACCTCATCATTTATCTATAATTTTGATCTCAATTCATGCTACATAGGTCATTTGAATAATAAGCATAGGATTTTTATTATATTGTAATCATATCTCTATTGGTATAACTGAGAAAATATCTACCATCACATTATGCTGATATCATCCTGATGTTACACTGATGTCACTCTGATATTCTGCTGACGCTATTCTGATGTTATACTGATGCTATAATGATGTCATACTGATGTCATACTAAGACTTTTCAGACGTTCTACTTGCAGGACATGGTGGTTGTTCAGAGCGCCCGTGCCCTGGCCCTGCCTGCTAACGTCCGTCAGCTCAAGTCGAGCCCTAGTGGGGCCTACCTGGCGGTGCGCTGTGCCTACCCGTCCTACAGCGTCGAGTTCATGACCAACACGGTGGTGCTGCTGCAGGCACGCACCCTGTGTGTGCTGTTCTGTGTGGACGTGAGGGGCCCGTACTGGCCCGTCTCTGAGGTGGTCAACCAGCAGGTGTTCCCGCACTTCTCTGGCTGTGAGACGGGAGTGGCCGTCATGCGGCACAAGACGTCCAGCCGTAAGGTGGCCGTGTACAAGCTGCCTGTGTTCTGTACCTCGCTGCAGCACTGTGCCAGGAGGACCATACGCTGCCACCTCAGCTACAGTGACATCTCGCAGTTACCGCTGCCGGCTAAACTCACCCAGTACCTGCGCTATGAGCACTAGCTGACTGGGACATCATGTTATAATGTGTAATATAGGACATACTGTAAACGGAGATATTTTCGCACCGTACATATTTTATCCAATAGAGTTGTACAACTCCCATATTTCAAAGTCTGCGAATCTAAATCCCAGAGGAAAGGCACTTTTTAGCAAATCCCCGAAAGTTTATATCCGCGAAAATATGTACATTTACTGTAAGGAACTTGTGATATGCGGACAATTACTCAACGTGTGCAATACTAGGATCTCAGCAATGGAGGAGATGGATCTCAGAAACTTTTATTGAACTCAGCCTGTGACAAGGTGTAATAATCCTTCTATGTTGTTATGTCAGACATGGGGGTTGCCATGCTCACTCATCTAATGCATGGAGGATGATCATCTCAGATGTACACATTACTCATATTGGGCAAATACTTTGGGGGTCCATGACATGATCTTGTTACAGATAACACACCTGAACTGTCTATTCAAGTCAAGGTCATTCCTGCCATGCTACATGCAGGGTTTCCATGTAAGATTGTTGAGAGAGTAATAGTTTCCCACTGAACCGCCAAACTCAGATACTGATGTTGTTACTGCATGTAATCAACTGTAACTTACATTCATGAGATATCTATGTGATGGTGGCATATCATGACATGTTTAGTATTATGTTACCAGGTTATGAAATAATTATCAGCTGTTACATATCATGAATACCATGAGGCGGAACCTGCTATGTTTGTTGTTTAAATACTGCTCCATTTACAATGAGATTTATGATGGTTATAGTTTTGTATTTGTATTAACTTGTTTATTTATTGGTATTAACCTATTTATTAATGTGTTGGTAATATATTTTGTTACCATTCAGTATTGACTGTTATCTCAGTTTTCTTTCAGAAAGTATATGTATTTCAGCTTGGCAAATTCAACAACTTTATTATTGTGATTATTATCTCAAGATACTCAATATACAAACCATCCCACCCACAAAATGACATTCAGCAAACTATAGGTTACTTATTGATGAGTAACTTGGGTCAGAGTAAGTCTTCTTGCCCTTGAGCTTTAAGTATTGCGTTACTGATTGATTTATTGACTTACCATCTTTATTTTCTACACGTATCATGTATGTTATATTATTCAATTTATGACATCTGCTGATTATGTAAATGATTTAACTACGCTACAAGTATTTATGAATTGCCAGACCGTTTATTTGTCTACCCCACTGATTGTCAATCTGTACGGATGTTTGTGATGAATAAATAAAAGTGAAGGTGTGACCTGAAATAACAGAGTGTAGCTTGAGTCCATACACTCCATTAAAGATTGAATATATTAGAATGACGCTGAACCAGAATGCAATAAACATCATCTGAAATACACTGTCGTTGTTCAACTTTTGTTCATGATTGCTGTTGACATTTTCAATGAGATTTCCATGCCTACCCCTAGCACAAACAAACTGAAAGTTGGGTGAAAGCTAGCTTCAAGTCTGAGTTTCTCTCAGTACGACGTAATACAAATTGAGATTAAACTTTAGAAGCTACACAATGGCTACAGACAGCAGAGCTCTCACGATAGTGTGTGAACACGCGTTCCGTCAGTCATCTTAAAAGTATAGTCTACACTACCAGCACCAACACCACCAACACCTGTACACTGCCACCGTGAGATGTCACCAGTTTAGTCACTTTAGAACATTGTTAGGGGAGCTGGCTTTGTAGAGTGTGTTTGCCATGCATGTCGTCTGCTTGTTGTTTGAAAAGGCAGGCCCGCACTGACTGGTGTTGTCCAAACATTGTTGGTTCAAGTTAAACATTGGGTATGTAAACAAGGCATCAGATTAATCCTCAGAGTGTGTAGTGATTGTTTCTAGTGGTATTTAATGTGAGATTCGATGTTAGACTGAGCTTCCGGGGTGAAATTGAATCAATGACCAATTTATTCACTTCTTTATCATGGGCGCTCGGGGGCTACGGACTCATGCCTCACATTTACTAAGGGGCTTGGGTTGGATTGAGTGACAGAAGCAGACTCAGTGTCTCTCTGGCTCCGCGTGGACGGTCGAATTTCTCAGATCGGAGCGTTATTAAGGGAGCTGGCCCGGTAGAGGGTATTTGCCATGCATGTCGTCTGCTAGGTGTTCTATACCTTGGCAGTCAGACTGAAGGGCCAGGCCTCTCCTGGTTGGCTGATAATGTGCTGATATTTGTCGGGTGCATCTGGGCCACAGGGGCCTTGCCAAGGGGGAGGGGAGGGAAGGGGATATTGAATTAGGGCCGTGTGAATTTTGGCCAGAGGTTTGGCAGGTCGGTTGGATTTTTTCAAAATGATTTCACCAGTTTATTCACTTCTTCATTTTAGACGCTCGGCGGCTACGGACTCTCGCCGCGCATTTATTAAGGGGCTGGTGTAAAATTGAGTTACACAGGGCGATTCAGTGTCTCTCTGGCTACGCTTGGACGGTCGAATTTCTCAGATCGGAGCGTTATTAAGCAATCTAGTAATTTCGACGCTCGGCGGCTACCGGGTGCCGTAACGCATTTACCATAGGGCTAGGGTTAAACGGAGTCACACAGCTGGTTTCAGTGCATCTGGGGCTACGCCTGGGCGGTCGAATTTCTCCGATCGGACAATTATTAGGCGAGCTACTTATTCAGACGCTCTGCGGCTACCGGCTCTCGTAGCGTAATTACCATGAGCTTGGGGTGGAATTGAGTCACGCACGACAATCCAGTGTCTCTGGGGCTACGCGTGAGCGGTCGAATTTCTCAGATCGGACCGTTATTAAGGGAGTTACTCTTCTAGCCTATATCAGTAACTCAGAATTTTCTTTTCTTGGATTCCGGGATAAGCGCTAACATCAGCGAGCTTACTGCTATGGGTGCCGGGTGGCAACACTGGCACTCAAACTCACTCGTTGCCTCTCACCTGCATGCTAAAAATAACTTCAGATACATCTTAGTGACACGTCAGGGCTGCATTGGGCTATATATATATATATATATATATATAACACGTGCCCCTTTCTTGCTGCATTGGTCTATAGGTACATCAAGGTGAGGGGTCAGGGACGCACATGGCTGACCCTGTGGGAGACGCTTATTCCTTCAAACGTCACCATTATCTTTTATTTAAATGGATAAACTGTTATCTGAAAATCTTTCACAGCCCCTTGCTGGAGGGGAGGATGTGGAGATGGGGCAGAGTCACACCAAGCGCTGGGTCAGCATGAAGCCGGCACCGAGGACCCGGCTTGTGTCAGAGCGGGGCGGGGCGTGGGGGCGGGCGGGGGGCGGGGAGAAGGTCATGTCCTGCAGCTTTGAGCGCTGGTTGAGTTACAGCAGCACCCAGGACTGCCGCTTTCAGGACCTCGCCGACTACGCAACCCGCCGGGAAGACTTCCGCGCCAACGGCTTCCTGCTCAGACCCGATGTCACCGACGGAAGGTAGGCCATAATATCATGTTACCATATTCAATGTAATAAGCGCCCTCCGCCTAAATGGACGGTAGGCTAATATCACATGTATCTGTATTATCATATAGATCATCAAGATAGGGTTATATAATCCCTTTGCCTCTTTAAAAGCTGTGTGCTTTCAATATTTCATCTAGAGTCTTATAAGAAGGATGCGACTTGAATAGAATACTTACAGTTTCATTTGTGGCACTGGGCACTAGATACAGCAAAGTGACCAGACATATGCATATGCATAATGAAAAAGGTTTTTTAAAGAAAGAGTTTAAAAAAAACTTTTTGATATTCAGATACATCAAAGCGACGCGTGAGGGCAGCACGCGGCTGACCCTGGAGGAGAGGCGGGCGGGCAGCAAGCTGTGTGTGGAGATAGAACCCTGCTTCACCAGCGGCACCCTGCAGCACAAGGCGCTCCTCGACCAACGCCACCTCGTCTCCAACTTTATACAGCAACACTTCAACAAGGACGGGGTGGCCGTGGTCGCCTGCCGCGGGAACCTCGCTGTGGTACAGGTGAATAGAGGGAAAAATTAAAAGACAAAACAAGTATTCAGGTTAAATTTCTTTATCCAAATGAATTGCTTTCTTATTGATCATCCATATTGCTTTCCTATTGACCAGCCTTTGCCAAATGAAACCTGAACTAATAATTAGACAAGTGTTCAATATGAAGGTACTTTGTTACCTACAGATCCTGGACCGCACGTCCTGCTTGGTGCCCGAGTTCTACTTCATAGACTTGGCGCGGAGCATCTCGCTGGGTAAGTTTGCGTCCAGCTACTCGGAGCCGCTGTGGTACGAGTGTTACATCTCTCCTGACAGGAGCCGCATCGTGCTGCGTCCTGACCTCAACGCACAGGTGTGGCGGCCGGGCGATGTCTGCACCACACACAGGTGTGTACTGCTGGTTCTACGCTGATGTTGTACTGATGTTACACTGATGTCACACTGATGTCACACTGATGTCATACTGATGTCACACTGATGTCATACTGATGTTACACTAATGTCACAGTGATGTTACACTGATGTCATATTGATGTTATACTGATGTTATACTGATACTATGTTATATAGACTACTGACATTATACTGATCATACTCACATTATTCTGATACTATGCTAACACCATTTTGATCTTATACTGATCCCCTCTGAAAAAGTTAAATGTTTACTGTACAGTCAACTCCCTCTTAGCGGCCACCCCTCCAGTGCAGCCAATCCCTCTAATGCAGACACTTTCCATAGTCCCAGACATACTACAATGTATAGAAAATGACCCCCTCTAATGCAGCCATCCCACCAAAGCGGCCACTTTTTCATAGTCCCAAGGGTGGCCACATTAGAGGGAGTTGACTGTATTATACTGATGTACTAATGTTATACTGATATATATTGTGTTGAAGTTATGCTGATTTTACTCTGGTGATACATTGATACTAAACTGATACTATACTGATGCTATACTGATACTATACTGATACTATACCAATGCTATACTGATGCTATACTGATGCTATACTGATGCTATACTGATCCTATACTGATGCTATACCGATGCTATACTGATGCTATACTGATGCTATACTGATACTATACTGATACTATACCAATGCTATACTGATGCTATACTGATGCTATACTGATCCTATACTGATACTATACTGATATTATACTGATACTATACTGATGCTATACTGATACTATACCGATGCTATACTGATGCTATACTGATGCTATACTGATACTATACTGCTATACGACACCCACACAGCGTCAACAAGATGCAGGTCCTGGTGATGAGGAAGTTCCCAGACAGCGGGGGCCACATCCTGGCCTTTGACAACCGGCACGGACACCGCTTCATGTTCCGCGCCAAGGACAAGGACATTGAGCTGTTTGACTTCCAGGTAGGGGTGTCATTGCTATTGACCTTCATACCTCATCATTTATCTATCATTTTGGTCTCAATTCATGCTACATAGGTCATTTGATTAATAAGCATAGGATTTTGATTATATTGTAATCATATCTCTATTGGTATAACAGAAAATATCTACCATCACATTATGCTGATATCATACTGATGTTACACTGATGTCACTCTGATATTCTGCTGACGCTATTCTGATGTTATACTTATGTTATACTGATGCTATACTGATGTTATACTGATGCTATAATGATGTTATACTGATGTCATACTAAGACTTGTTCTACTTGCAGGACATGGTGGTTGTTCAGAGTGCCTGTGCCCTGGCCCTGCCTGCTAACGTCCGTCAGCTCAAGTCGAGCCCTAGTGGTGCCTACCTGGCGGTGCGCTGTGCCTACCCGTCCTACAGCGTAGAGTTCATGACCAACACGGTGGTGCTGCTGCAGGCACGCACCCTGTGTGTGCTGTTCTGTGTGGACGTGAGGGGCCCGTACTGGCCCGTCTCTGAGGTGGTCAACCAGCAGGTGTTCCCGCACTTCTCTGGCTGTGAGACGGGAGTGGCGGTCATGCGGCACAAGACGTCCAGCCGTAAGGTGGCCGTGTACAAGCTGCCTGTGTTCTGTACCTCGCTGCAGCACTGTGCCAGGAGGACCATACGCTGCCACCTCAGCTACAGTGACATCTCCAAGTTACAGCTGCCGGCTAAACTCACCCAGTACCTGCGCTATGAGCACTAGCTGACTGGGACATCGTGTTATAATGTGCAATATATGACATAGGAACATTTTTATCAGCGAAAATATGTACATTTACAATAAGGAACTTGTGATATGTGGACAATTACTCAACTTGTGCAATACTAGGATCTCAGCAAGGGAGGAGATTGATCTCATAAACATGATTTCTATTGGATTCAGCCTGTGACAAGCTTGCAGTAGACTCATCCTGTCAACTTTATTAAGAGAGATGGGTCTTGCATAGTCCTACTCATCTGATGGGGCAGGATATTCTCAGATGTGTGTATATTACTTTGGGAGTCCATGAACATAATGGTCAGGCAGACATGACCTTGTTACAGACAGACAGTGACATTATTCAAGTCAAGGTCACAGTGGCGTAGGAAAAGGGGGGGCCAGGGGGGCCCGGGCCCCCTCAATCACTGAGGAGGGGGGGCCTGAATATGTTTGGGCCCCCCCAAAATTTGTCAAGACATGTCATATGATACACATGATTTCCAATTCTTACCTTTCCCGCATAAGGAAAAGTGGGCACAGAGGGGGCAGGGCCCCCAAATTAGAACCAAAGGGGCCCCAAATACTACTTTTCCATACAATCTAATATAAGTGTGTATATGATACATCATGCATAAAAACTGATACATAAAGTTGGAGTGGGCCCCCCTGGGCCCCCCCAATGAAGATTTGCTTCCTACGCCTCTGCGGTCATTAGATGATTCCTGGCACGCTACATGAAGGGTTTGTTTATTTAGTGAGAGAGTATAGTTTCCCACAGAACTGCCAAAGTCAGATATTGTGTAACTACTCATTTGCTGTTACATATCATGAATACCATGAGGCGGAAACTGCTATGTTTGTGGTTTAAATACTGCTCCATTTACAATGAGATTTATGATGGTTTTAGTTTTGTATTTATATGAACTTGTTTATTTCTATGGCTATTAACTTATTTATTTATGTATTGGTAATATATTTTGTTACCGTAACCATTCAGTATTGACTATTATCTCAGCTCTGCAATCTCAATCATTTTATTATTGTGATTATTATCTCAAGATACTCAATATACAAACCATCCCATCCATATAATGACATTATTTCTCCCGGCTCAAATAACAGGTTAAACATTATTGGAGCAAGTCTTCTTGCCCTTGAGCTATACATATTGCATTACTGATTGATTTACTGACTTATCATCTTTATTTTCTACATGTATTATGTATGTTATATTATTCAATGTATGTTATCAGCTGATTATGTAATAATTTAACTGCGCTACAAGTATTTATGGATTGCCAGACCATTCATTGGTCTTCCCCACAGATTTTCAATCTTTACAGATGTTTGTGATGAATAAATATGAGTAAAGATGTGACCTGAAATAACAGAGTGTAGCTTGAGTCCATACACTCTATTAAAGGTTGAATTATTAGAATCACTCTGAGTCAAATTGCAATAAGCATCATCTGAAATACACCATCATTGTCCAACTTTTGTTCTTAATGAGATATTGCTCAGTTTCACCAAAGTGATATAGGTTTGAAATAGTGATATATTTGACCGGCTGACCGGCTGCAGTGTCACTTCAGAAGCACATTCAGATAAAGAATAGATAACACTAAACAAGGATGAAGTACCCACAAGAAACATGGAGAAAATGAAAATGAGTATTGGGGGGTGATGGGGGGGTTATAAAGTACATCACCTCCTCAAATACATCAGGATGCACATCTCACATCAGTGTAGTGAGACAGAGCCATATACATGCCTTACACCAGCACAGACAACAGGCTGAAGGTTGGCTGATAGCTCATGTCCAAGGGTCCCTCATGGCTCTAGACCCCTAAACTCGATATGGCGACATGGGCATTTTTTTAAATCAACATGCGGCATTAAGGCATAGTGACATGCAACATGAGGCTTAAAAGATAGTGACATAGGACATGGCCAGTTCTTAAAATCAACATGGGACATCAGCATTATTAAGCGACATAGATATGCGACATGGTCATGCCTTAAAATCGACATGCAACAAGGGGACCTCCAACAAGGGCCCCTCTTACATCGTATTTACAAATTCAGATTAAACTGGAGAAGCTACACAATGCCGGCAAACAGCACAGCTCTCATGAGAGTAATCTTAAAAGTATAATAATGCATGCTGTGTGTAATCTTAAAGTTGTCCCTGTTTATTGATGGCTCGGTTGGTTTTAACATGACGTAGGTTGTAGGTATCAATTTACTGAGCAAGTCATCCACAAAAAATGATACTCTGCCTCTCAGTCAGATACATATTTAGATGCTGCGCTTACATTCACCAAGCATTGGCATTCACTCTTCCAGATCCACACGTCAGTAGATATCCATGCATTGGACCATGCAATGGAATTTAATAAGCTATCAGGCAGAGGACCTTCAAGTTAGTTTTGGTTCCTACAAATTCGCACAAATATAAAGGATCCACCAAAATTATACCCTACATTTAATAGCCAATTTAAAGTAACCTTGTATAAGATGTGTTAATTCTAAGCCCACCCTATGCACGCATGTGAGGAGGAGCTGGGGCCAGCTTGAGTGGCCACTGTCTGAGACCTACTGAGATAAGGTGAACTCGGGGTGGACTTTGTGAGTCTCAAGTTTCTGAAGATGTCCTTGAGATTTGTCTATTGATAACAGTGACATGTCCTACCTGGGCTTTAATCAATATCCCCGATAGGATTATCATACTAGACCTAGCTCTTCTGGGGCTTATTTCTCACTATTGTATTTCGTGCGGTCTTGGACTTGTGTTGGTTTGGTCATTTTCAGACCTTTTCAACGTTACTCCATTGACTTGTGTTGGTTTTGGTTATTTTTTTCCTTTTCAGCCTTATTCCTACAGAATAACAACCATAATTATCAGGGGTGAAATGATGCAGTATTCTGCTGCTATTACTGGCATCCTCATGTTTTCTCTAGGCACAGTCAAAGTGTTATACAGTATTAAGCGGACAACATCATCTACTAGTAGCCTGTAACAATCACAGACACACAGACACCCCACACCAAGATATTATTGAAATACACTGGAATGTCAATTTGGCCACCAGTCCAATGTATGATTATGAAAATAGTTTTGGAATCTTACAAGAGTGTAAAGAAAATGGCTATATCCTTCAAATGTTATTATATTTTTCATGACAGACTATTTTCAGCTAGCTTAGGGAGTGCACATTTTTCACAATAGGGGGTAGCGGATTTCGTGAGGTGGCAAAAAAAAGTCACCTGTTTAGAGCAAAATGGCCCTCATGTCACTATGCAACAAAGGGTGTGGATGCGCATGATCTTCGATCCACAGAGGTGGGTGCTAAAAGGTTTAGACTGCTCCACTATCCCCTTGTTGTTAGAAAATAGAGCTCTCCGTTACATCAAACTTCTGCTCACTATATTTATATAGTTCTTTTACAAATCGTTAGTGAAAAGAACTGCTCCATATTGGTGCACAGATAGTGTCACATTGGTACACCTGTACCTGGGGTAATCAGTGTACCTTGTAAGGTGGTGTCCTACTGAGGAGCGGCTGGGAAGATCAGCTGAAGGAGCGTCAAGTCTAAAGTGTCTATATCCTCTGCCAATGTAGATACTAAAATACTAGGCCATCCTTGTTCTGTCTATATAATATAAACTTACATTTAGAATCACCCAGACAGATTCCCTAACATGCAGACATATCTTAGCTCTGCATTCCCCAGTGAAGCGCCCGATGTGTTGAGGCTCAACCAAACAATAAATAGGTTGATGGTTATTCCTTGCCAGCAGACCCCAAGCTGGTCACGAGGAGTTACACAGGTGTGACCAGTGGTTGGGCGATGCCAGTATTAGCATTAAGTACTATTAGTATCTACCAATGTGCTGACTCAATATATATTCTTTTCCCAAGAAAAGGGTAGATTCCTTCTTAAATAGGCCACATACTATTGATTTTGGTAAAATAATCCATCTTAATACACAATAATATCATTATGTGGTATGTATTATTAGAAGTGAATGTTTATTCATAAGATATAAGCGGTTACTATTGTTTTTTTATGCTTTTGTAGAAGAGATAGTTTACTTCCACCCCAAGCTTTATTCATGGTCTCCGACAAATCTTTATCTTGGTACCCCTCCAGCAACAGTGTGGCTGCAGATGGGTCAAAAGCGACCTGGCGACCTGGGCCGTTTTGGAGGCGACTTTCGACCTAATACAATAATAAAAGTGACCTGGCGACTTTTGGACAAAATTAACAATACTTAAGGGGGTCCAAAGAAGCGACTTTGTGACCTGGACCCCAAAATTTCGGCGACTTTCCGACTTCAGGGGGGGACCCCTCTGCACCCCCAACAGTCAGTGTGGAGCTGGGACAGGTATCATTTCTACCCAGAATGTTACACAAGTAATGGCATAGTGTGGGAAAAGAGATGATAAACTAAGTATATCAGTTCACAGAAAGTAGTTCACTAAAGCTACTCCCTTTTCATTGTCAGGCACTGCCTGATACTCAAGAGGGAGTAGTGTTGTTGATGCTGACTCTCACTTGTCTGTGTGTATACTATATTCATCATGGCTGATCACAGGATATTATCATTTGTTACAAATGAAGGCGTGCTTGTTCGTTACAAACTTAACCAACCTGTGTAACCCGCCCTTGCTGCATTCACTGTATACCTACTCCCCAGAAGGGCAGGCATAAGGCACTCACTAGGCCTGCATTGATGCATCATAACTACAAATATTGTTTATAAACTTTGTGATTTTGAGTTTGTTAACATTGGGATTTCTAAAAATACACTCTAAGGGGACATCCAGTACTTAACCCTTCATAGATGGCATACTGCATTAATGCATCATGTCCTTTGTCATCATAATGCATGAATGCAGCCCTGGCAAGTACCTCGCCAGTGCTGCATACAAGCATTGTGCCAACCTTAAGAGGTTGAGACACTCCCAAAGGGTCAGCATGATGCACCAATGCAGCACCGGCGAGTTACTTACTGGGGCTGTATTGGTGCATCATACCGACCCATGTTATCTTTTAGTGACATCCGTCGTTAAAGGGTTAAAAATACAGAAGCTAGACTCTATGGTCCTGAGTCATACACAATGCAATCAGTGTCTGAATCTTAGACTCTACCCTTCACCTCCTTCACCTGACAGTGAGATAAGGACAGGTATATTTACACCTGTACACGGAGGTGGTCTCCTCACAGTTATACTGTACTCACACACACACAGATCACTAACACACAGCTACACACCAGCACCACCAAACCCGTACAGAAACATGGCATACAGTGAGCGGGCTGTTGCAGGAGGATGGATCATACGGAAGCAGTGAGTCTGGTTTTTACTTAATTTTTCTAATGAATGTGGCATTTATTTAGAGCTCAGAAAATACTGATAATTAAAAACCATCATGTAATGGCCATCTGTGGCTGTTTGTAATTAATCGTTTATAAGAGGTGCCCCTAGTCCTAATCCCTAACCCCAGGGTTAAAATTGATTATAGGATAAAGGGTCTAAAAAACTATCTTGCTACCTGGGGTCTTAATTTCGGCGACTTTCCGACCTGAGGGGGGGAACCCCTCTGCACCCCCATTAAGTAACAGGTGTGACATGTAATCTCTAGCCCCCAGGATGTTACACCTGACATTAAGTAACAGGTGTGTCATGTAATCCCCCAGGATGTTACACCTAACATTAAGAAACAGGTGTGTCATGTAATCCCTAACCCCAGCATGTTACACCTGACATTAAGTAACAGGTGTGTCATGTAATCCCCCAGGATGTTACACCTGACATTAAGTAACAGGTGTGTCATGTAATCCCCCAGGATGTTACACCTGACGTTAAGTAACAGGTGTGTCATGTAATCCCTAACCCCAGGATGTTACACCTGACATTGAGTAACAGGTGTGTCATGTAATCCCCCAGGATGTTACACCTGACATTAAGTAACAGGTGTGTCATATAATCCCCCAGGATGTTACACCTGACATTAAGTAACAGGTGTGTCATGTAATCCCTAACCCCAAGATGTTACACCTGACATTAAGTAACAGGTGTGTCATGTAATCCCTAACCCCAGGATGTTACACCTGACATTAAGTAACAGGTGTGTCATGTAATCCCCCAGGATGTTACGACTGAAATTAAGTAATAGGTGTGTCATGTAATCCCCCAGGATGTTACACCTGACATTAAGTAACAGGTGTGTCATGTAATCCCCCAGGATGTTACACCTGACATTAAGTAACAGGGGTGTCATGTAATCCCCCAGGATGTTAACCTGACATTAAGTAACAGGGGTGTCATGTAATCCCCCAGGATGTTACACCTGACATTAAGTAACAGGTGTGTCATGTAATCCCTAACCCCAGGATGTTACACCTGACATTAAGTAACAGGTGTGTCATGTAATCCCTAACCCCAGGATGTTACACCTGACATTAAGTAACAGGTGTGTCATGTAATCCCTAACTCAGGATGTTACACCTGACATTAAGTAACAGGTGTGTCATGTAATCCCCCAGGATGTTACACCTGACATTAAGTAACAGGTGTGTCATGTAATCCCCCAGGATGTTAACCTGACATTAAGTAACAGGGGTGTCATGTAATCCCCCAGGATGTTACACCTGACATTAAGTAACAGGTGTGTCATGTAATCCCCCAGGATGTTAACCTGACATTAAGTAACAGGGGTGTCATGTAATCCCCCAGGATGTTACACCTGACATTAAGTAACAGGTGTGTCATGTAATCCCTAACCCCAGGATGTTACACCTGACATTAAGTAACAGGTGTGTCATGTAATCCCCCAGGATGTAACACCTGACATTAAGTAACAGGTGTGTCATGTAATCCCTAACCCAGGATGTTACACCTGACATTGAGTAACAGGTGTGTCATGTAATCCCTAACCCAGGATGTTACACCTGACATTAAGTAACAGGTGTGTCATGTAATCCCTAACCCAGGATGTTACACCTGACATTGAGTAACAGGTGTGTCATGTAATCCCTAACCCAGGATGTTACACCTGACATTAAGTAACAGGTGTGTCATGTAATCCCTAACCCAGGATGTTACACCTGACATTGAGTAACAGGTGTGTCATGTAATCCCTAACCCAGGATGTTACACCTGACATTAAGTAACAGGTGTGTCATGTAATCCCTAACCCCAGGATGTTACACCTGACATTAAGTAACAGGTGTGTCATGTAATCCCCCAGGATGTCACACCTGACATTAAGTAACAGGTGTGTCATGTAATCCCTAACCCCAGGATGTTACACCTGACATTGAGTAACAGGTGTGTCATGTAATCCCCCAGGATGTTACACCTGACATTAAGTAACAGGTGTGTCATGTAATCCCCCAGGATGTTACACCTGACATTAAGTAACAGGTGTGTCATGTAATCCCTAACCCAGGATGTTACACCTGACATTAAGTAACAGGTGTGTCATGTAATCCCCCAGGATGTTACACCTGACATTAAGTAACAGGTGTGTCATGTAATCCCCAGGATGTTACACCTGACATTAAGTAACAGGTGTGTCATGTAATCCCCCAGGATGTTACACCTGACATTAAGTAACAGGTGTGTCATGTAATCCCTAACCCAGGATGTTACACCTGACATTAAGTAACAGGTGTGTCATGTAATCCCTAACCCAGCATGTTACACCTGACATTAAGTAACAGGTGTGTCATGTAATCCCCCAGGATGTTACACCTGCCATTAAGGTGGGTCGATCCTTTGGTCTAAGAGTAGCTAGATTTTCATCAGGTCTTTGTCATAAGACCATAATAGCATATACTCTCCAAAGAAGCTGAGAAAATATCGGGGTCCCCAGCTATATTTTGAGATATTGAAGCTTTAATCCATGTGACATCTCATTGGATTATATAGTGTTTTGCCAAGTATTTACATAAAATCATATTGTAAAGTAGCTAAATTTCTATATACTTCTGTTAGAGCATAGTTCTTAATGTTTTCTTTCTTTGAAATGCATTTCGGACATGGTCCCGGGCATATTTTGAAGGTTTTGAGTGATTGAAAAAAAAAGTTGAAAAGAAATGGGATAAGCTGGGACACCTATCAGTATAGATTATGAGTGCAACTACCACCACAGACAGATTAGCGCAGTGGTTTGTTGCCTGTCTCACAAAGCTAAGGTCGAGAGTTCTAGCCTTGGTCAGACCCTCTGTCAGGATTTTGCCAATTTGCCAACTACTATGTGACAGTCTGGGACAGGTGCCCTCTGGTGGTATGTTGCTGAACTAACCAAGGGATCGAGCCACCTTAAGTAACAGGTGTGTCATGTAATCCCTAACCCCAGGATGTTACACCTGACATTAAGTAACGGGTGTGTCATGTAATCCCAAACCCCAGGATGTAACAACTAACATTAAGTAACAGGTGTGTCATGTAATCCCTAACCCAGGATGTTACACCTGACATTAAGTAATAGGTGTGTCATGTAATCCCTAACCCCAGGATGTTACACCTGACATTAAGTAACAGGGGTGTCATGTAATCCCCCAGGATGTTACACCTGACATTAAGTAACAGGTGTGTCATGTAATCTCTAGCCCCCAGGATGTTACACCTAACATTAAGAAAACAGGTGTGTCATGTAATCCCCCAGGATGTAACACCTGACATTAAGTAACGGGTGTGTCATGTAATCCCCCAGGATGTTACACCTGACATTAAGTAACAGGTGTGTCATGTAATCCCCCAGGATGTTACACCTGACATTAAGTAACAGGTGTGTCATGTAATCCCCCAGGATGTTACACCTGACATTAAGTAACAGGTGTGTCATGTAATCCCTAACCCCAGGATGTTACACCTGACATTAAGTAACAGGTGTGTCATGTAATCCCTAACCCCAGGATGTTACACCTGACATTAAGTAACAGGGGTGTCATGTAATCCCCCAGGATGTTAACCTGACATTAAGTAACAGGTGTGTCATGTAATCCCTAACCCCAGGATGTCACACCTGACATTAAGTAACAGGTGTGTCATGTAATCCCTAACCCAGGATGTTAACCTGACATTAAGTAACAGGTGTGTCATGTAATCCCCAACCCAGGATGTTACACCTGACATTAAGTAACAGGTGTGTCATGTAATCCCCCAGGGTGTTACACCTGACATTAAGTAACAGGTGTGTCATGTAATCCCCCAGGATGTTACACCTGACATTAAGTAACAGGTGTGTCATGTAATCCCCCAGGGTGTTACACCTGACATTAAGTAACAGGTGTGTCATGTAATCCCTAACCCCAGGATGTTACACCTGACATTAAGTAACAGGTGTGTCATGTAATCCCTAACCCAGGATGTTACACCTGACATTGAGTAACAGGTGTGTCATGTAATCCCCCAGGATGTTACACCTGACATTAAGTAACAGGTGTGTCATGTAATCCCTAACCCCAGGATGTTACACCTGACATTAAGTAACAGGTGTGTCATGTAATCCCTAACCCCAGGATGTTACACCTGACATTAAGTAACAGGTGTGTCATGTAATCCCTAACCCAGGATGTTACACCTGCCATTAAGTAACAGGTGTGTCATGTAATCCCCCAGGATGTTACACCTGACATTAAGTAACAGGTGTGTCATGTAATCCCCCAGGATGTTACACCTGACATTAAGTAACAGGTGTGTCATGTAATCCCTAACCCCAGGATGTTACACCTAACGTATTCTGCTCTGCTTGTCAAATCCAAAGTATTGTCAGTCTTAACAGAATAGTTTAAAGACATTGTCTTCTTCACAAAAGAATCATTAAAATACTCCTATTGTGTTCTTGTACATAGTTCCTGAATCTGATGTGAAATAAAACATTCTTTATTTCTTTTTGCGACAATTTCAACCCACCAACTGATTACTGGTTTATAATGAGTGTTGATAATATGAAATATCAATATAGCTTTGATAGATTGTATCGATTTTCATATAAGTCTATAAAGGATTTACTTATTTAATTTTCCTGTTTGCAACCCCTTCACCCATGACTTACAATGACATTGCAATAAAAATTGAGTGTACCAGATGTAACATGCAGCCTAATCTACTTCTCTTTTGATATTTACAGGAACTCCTTGGCATACCTTTGGTAAGTTTAGCTTTCTAAAGTGACTTTGTAGTGATATGGTAGATAGCTAGAAGTAAACCAGTCCTACTACTTGTATTTATATATAGTTTCCCATGGGGTGCTGATCCTTTGTAACTTTCACGTTTAATCCTTTGTATATGTGAGGCTTTCGGGCCCTCCAAAAGGTTTCTTTACAAACTCCCCACAAATATTTGAGTTTGCTTGTTCTTAAATAGGCCTACTGCACCTAATGTAGGTTGACAGCATGCCATACGGCCTAAGCACAGCTTGTGCAGTAAATAGTGATTCGGCCACTTTAGCATGCAGCTCTGTCTATTTATGTTTGGTTTTTGAAGGACTTTTTTTCCCGCTCTGTCTCTTAAAACACCAATTCCCATTTATAAATTCACTGCTTATGGCACTTCTACATACCCTTAGATTACATAAGATCTGGCTTTGCAGAGCTTAATTTACTTTACAGACAAAACCCAAATATGTATGTGTGCATGGCCTGACAGTTCAGGTGTGTTATGTATGTGTGTGTGTGTGTATGTATGTGTGTGTGTGTGTGTGTGAGTGTGTGTGTGTGAGGTGTAGAGGCCCTGACCAGACAGTTCAGGTGTGTTATGTATGTGTGTGTGTGTGTGTGTGTTTTTTTGGTATGAGATGGTAAAATTACCAATCCTGTTTATTTATACTGGGCATAAAAAAGAGCTTGTTCAGCTCGATGAGTATTCTACATCCAGTTTTTCAATCAGATTTACAATCATACATAGGTCTATAATAAATAACGTAAGGAGTCAGGATATCTATTCCTCGACTTTTCAAGATTAAGTGCAATACATAAAGTAATTACGTATAAGGGAGTGCTCATTTTTTAACAACAGGGGGGGGGTGGTGGATTTGGGGGGGGGGTAAAAAATTTAGACCCCTCTTGGGGGGGGGGTGAAAAAAATTCAACCTGTTTTGAGGGAAAAAGCCCGCGCGTTACTATGCTACAAAGGGGCGCGAACGCGCGCGATTTTCGGCCTGCCGGGGGGGGGATAAAAAATTTCGACCCCTCTAGTGGGGGGGGTGAAAAAATTTCACGCGCTCCGCGCGAAATCTCACCACCCCCCCCTGTTGTTTAAAAATGAGCACTCCCTAATATGAAAATTATCAATGTAAATTACATAATTAATGAACAATTATCTCATATTAGTGTTCTGTATCTATACCTCAGCAATATGTGATACCCTTACCTAACCTATGCGGTTTGGAACCTGAGGGCGGGCACCCCGTACATAATACAAGGCCTTTTAACCTTATCCGTATTATTTCCATTATTATTACATAATTTGTACATGACATTTTTAAGCAAGAAAATTACATGAGCTAGTCATCATTTAGATGCAGTGCTAAATAGTAGACATGACATGAATGTGACTTCTAATATATGTTATACAGAGTGTTAGATAGTTCAGAAGGTATAGTTGGTGCTTCCTAGCCATTTTTTCCTATTTAGCTTAGATGCCTCAAAATCCATAATATTTCTTATGTCCACTTTTAAATTATTCCATGCCACCGCTCCCCTATAAAGGGCACTTTTTTTGCTAGACTCATTTTTTGACTTTATACAGAGGAAAAGGGGAGCATCATGTGCTCTGGTGAATATATTTCTCTGATTCGATATTTCCAGATTATTTTTTTGCTTAAACATGAAATTTATTAGGTGCATTTTACTACGAGGTTCTAGCTTAGATATGGCAGCTAATTGATGGGTGATAATGACCGGAGATCTGTAGTCCAAACCAAGACTCATACGTAGAGCCCTGTTTTCCACCACCTGGATTTTTTCCAGAGTGGCTTTTCTAGCTACACTATAGAAAATATCCCCGTAGTCCGCATGAGGCAGTACCATGGTCTTATACATGTGTAGGGGTTTCGTATACGTATAACGCGAACACAGGTTCCAAATTCGGTTTGAATGCAACAGGTTTTATTCGATCACAGGCTCCAAAGTACACAAAGGTTTCTACTCGGTTCACTTGGTCTTTTAACCATTCGAAGACACACAGGATTCTATCGATAGTTCGAAGTGAGCAACACCGGACAGTCAGGTCCTGAGCCAGCATGGCTGGTGCAGGAGCCATAACGTGGGAGGGGTGTAGGTGCCCCTATCGAAGCGAAGGTACGAAAGGTGTGGGTCAGAGCTCGTCCTGGGATGAACTCTCTGAGGTAGCCAACCTCGGCCTCTTATATACCCTGAGCGCGGACCAAGCAGTGTCGACGTGGCACTCCTCCGTAGCGCCGTCTGGAGTGCCCTGCCTGGCTCCGCTACCGGATAACCGAAAGGACATGGCGTAGGTGCTGCCACCTAGTGTCCGTTGGAGGCACTTCCCGCTCTGACTCCACGGACCTATATGTACACGTATTATTCGTGCCCCTACATCACCCCCACCAGATTATAACAAGGGTCGAAATACATCTGATATAATATAATATACTCGAATATAGGAGAATAATATCAGTGTACATGATGACAATACCGGGGTACATTCGAAGGTATGAATTATGTTTTACACGTACATGTAGAAAGTACAGTTTAGATTTAGACTGACCCGTTACACCAAACAACATTTACATATCTATGTACATAACAGGGATCTTACAGATCCAACACCATAACGACAAGATCGATACGTGAGTATCCATCTTTAATAAAGATATGAATATATATGTGAATATATATGTTCTACACTACTTCTAACTACAGTGATCACAGATCTGTATGGTTTTTGTTGAGATACAATATCCCAACAGCGATTTTCGTACGAAATCCTCCATCTCCTCGTCAGACACTGCTTGAATGGGCAATTTCTGGCTCACCTCCTCTAGCTCCGGCATGTCGTCTTCCTCCGAATCACCTGCTGCGTTGAGCCGCTTGGATGTGGAGTTATCAATGTCCTTCGAAGCTACACGTTTTGGGGTGTTGCGCCACGGCAACGGCCCCATGTTGACTGTCGCTGGAGGTGGCATGGCCACGGCATCCTGCTCAGCCGTCGAATAGGAGCCGATCCCCGCCACTCGGACGGTGATCGCACTCCCGGTGGATTCGGAGGCGGATTCGTAATCCGATTCCTGTGCATTATCGAATTGGCCATCATCCATCCCGAACAGATCCAGCTCGTCGGACTGGAGGCCCTCACCGGGGGTGTACTGCTCCTCCATCGAAGTCGAATGTTTTCAAGGAAAACGAAGTTTAAATCGAAGATATTGCAGAGAACGAAGCTCCGCGTGTCCAAATGACACTATGAGCGGGGACTAACCAGGTTGGCACGTGTTCTGCAATGGGGACCGGTGCTCAATTGTTGTCGCTCGCCCTCGTGCTGCAGTTGGAGCTCTTGGAGCCAGTGCTTCCGATTTGACCTTTTTACAGTCAGGTTCGGAAGTGGCCGGACTCCTGTTGGTTTCACTTCGTTTCCCCGGAAGGGGGTTGGCCGCTCTCCAGTCGTACAACTCCTTATACAAGTTGCTACCCAGGTCCAATCGACCCCGTCGATCTGTACGCTGGAAGACAGCGGACTGCTTTGAATTCCTTGTCACCTGGACCTTTCCGAACTGGAGGGTCTCAATAGTGATGTTGTCGAACTTCACCTTGTCCAGGCCCGCCACCAGTTGTGCATGGAGGTCCCCCACGTTTTTCCTGGCTAACATCATGGCCTGGCCATGGCATTGTATAAGATGCTCGATCATCCTGCCTCTTCGGAGGGTCCACAGTCCCGAACACTTCTTGTTTGACTTGCCGGTGTCAGCGCAGATATTCTGCGCCCGGTGGTGCATGTGGCACTCGACCAGGTGCCGCATAAATCGAAGACGAGTAGGCATGGGACGGTTCTCGTGCTGGTAATAGGTGCGACAGGAATCGAAAGGACAATCCTCCCTTACCCCTGCCTTGTACCGGGCCATAGCCCATCGAATCTTGGGGCGTCCCTCGTGGTTGTAGTAGGACTTGGGGAACTGTTTTCGATCCTGCAGCCGATTGAACCAGTTTTCCGTCCATGCGAAGGTACTGGGTGAGTTGTTGTTGGACCTGATCCATTCTTCGTCATCGGACAGACCCTCGCAGTCTGTTGCCTTAGGGCAGGAGTACATGTCCCTGGACCGTTTGCAATGCTCCATACATTCGGGCCTAAACTTTTTAAAGCCCCCGGTAGCATTGCGCCAGATCATTTCTTCTGCCCGAGAGTTGGGGACATCTACTGAGGCGGTTGCCCCAGCAGCCGGAGGGGGCGAGGAGACCACAGGTGATGTGTTCGAATGTCCCGATTCCGAGGACGTGGACGGAGATACAGGTATGGGAACCTGCACCGGAGTCTTGGTTGGGGTTCTCGGAGGCGTCGAAGGCGTCTTAGTTGGTGCCCTAGGAGGTGTCAAAGGAGTGGAAGCCGTACTGGATACCACATCAACCAACCTCACCGTTGGAGACATGTTTACCGCTGTGGTTGGTGGAGGCAGGACATGAGGGACACAGGGCTGTCGTGCTTCACCCTTCTTCACCTTACGTCTCTGGATTTTAGGAAGTTCAAATGGTACCTCCTCCACATCCGAAGCGTCAGACACGGACCGTCCCTTCTGCTGTGGGTTGGGGTTCTTCCTGGATTGGGCTCGGGTGAGTGGAGCCCTGGGGGCAGCTTGCATAGCTTCCAGGGTTTGTCCCAAATGTTCATTGGCTGCCCGGAGTTCATCGGACTCTCTCACCACCTGAGCGAACCAAGCTTCCTGCTCAACCGATTCTGAAGTATCCAAATTAACTTCCATAAGAGTTTACTCCACAACGGCGGGAGCCTTGTCGAATGGGACTGATAAAGGTCCCGGTGCCCTGGGAAGAGATTCGGATTGAGACTCAGTAGTCCCAGTTGTAGTGGTTGGTTCTTCGAATGACGTTGAAGCCAAATGGGGAGTACTCAAAGGGCACTCGGACTGAGCTGAGGCAGGTTCGGATACTTCGGACATGGACGGAGTAGCTGGAGGGGTACTGGAACGGGAAGTTTTACGACTACCTCTGGTTTTAGTGAGTTTCTTCTTCTTCCCTTTTGTACTCGTGGTGCTCCCATCACTCGAGGGCACCGGCTCCTCCATTAGTTTGGCTCGTTGGAGGTTTCTAAAGTTCGTACCACATTCTAACAAGATGTCACCGAAGATTCCATTCTTGTAAGCTCCTCGGATCGCTCCTCCGTAACTGTTTAACCAGGTAGGGTCGTAGCGATAGAAGCCCTCAGTTTCCAGTCTATCCAACATCATCGCCATGAGTGTGGGATGAAGCTGCAGCGAGGTATCGAATGGCGGATCGCATTCCAGCACCTCCACAAGTTGTTGCTGGGCCAGCGATTTTCGTACGAAATCCTCCATCTCCTCGTCAGACACTGCTTGAATGGGCAATTTCTGGCTCACCTCCTCTAGCTCCGGCATGTCGTCTTCCTCCGAATCACCTGCTGCGTTGAGCCGCTTGGATGTGGAGTTATCAATGTCCTTCGAAGCTACACGTTTTGGGGTGTTGCGCCACGGCAACGGCCCCATGTTGACTGTCGCTGGAGGTGGCATGGCCACGGCATCCTGCTCAGCCGTCGAATAGGAGCCGATCCCCGCCACTCGGACGGTGATCGCACTCCCGGTGGATTCGGAGGCGGATTCGTAATCCGATTCCTGTGCATTATCGAATTGGCCATCATCCATCCCGAACAGATCCAGCTCGTCGGACTGGAGGCCCTCACCGGGGGTGTACTGCTCCTCCATCGAAGTCGAATGTTTTCAAGGAAAACGAAGTTTAAATCGAAGATATTGCAGAGAACGAAGCTCCGCGTGTCCAAATGACACTATGAGCGGGGACTAACCAGGTTGGCACGTGTTACGATGTGGTTTTGGAGACTTTTGGTCGGTAACAAGACCCCTCTTCCTCCTCCTTTGCCCTGCAGCGTCCGCGCGTCTTCTTGGCGCTGATCCAATATGGCGGCCGCCCTTCTTGTCTCGTGCCGCCACGCCCGCCGTGGGAGCAAAGGTCAACCAATCAGCGTTCACGCCTCACCGGATAGCCCTTTTCTAACGGATAACGCATCGGGAGACGCTTCGCGTATCCCGCCACTGATCGAACGGGTAGCTCACCGGAGTGTAATCCTTATTGAGTCAGTTCCACAGAACCATGGGTACCACTAATTATGAATTCTTCAGGAGTGTAGGCAAATGTCATTACGGGTAATGTAAGGTAACGGGTAATGGATAGATCCGTCTGCAACCCTCGGGGACATTCACAATCAGCACCCGCCCTAGTTCTGCTCACTCGACAGCAATTAGGTCTGTACTACCATCATGGGATCGAAGCTTCTTGTTGTGTATACAAATTAGGTAACAGCAGTCCCTTGGCCAAGCCGTGGACTGCGCCTTAACCCTACCTTGGGTTCTTTAGACCTGGTCATCTGGGAAGATTCGACAAGATGTCCAGTAGTCAATTGGACAGCCCTCCTCCCCTTCAGACCTTCATTTGCCGAGACTTTTTTTATGCAATTTTTTTATCCTTCTTGCTAGAAATTTTTTTTAGGCCTACCTCGGCTCCTCTTTAATTTACCAATACCAGGGGGCATTGGTTTTCTCTCATCTGAGGGTATAACAAGTTTCCTAGGTCTACCAGGACCACGTCGTTCCGGGGTGGTCGCTCTCCGCTCAGTGTCACTTGACTTTGAATGCTCCCCTGACTTCGAATGCGCTGAAACAACACCATGCCACCGACGTAGACGAGCTACATTGGATTTATACAGGCGCCCCAACAAGGATTTGATCACCACTGTAGATTCTGAAACAATCCGAACCACAGTAAATGGACCATCCCAGTTGGGTGACAGCTTCAGCTGCTGTAGGGGATCGTGTAGCCTAACTACTTCATCCCCTACTCGAAAGGACCTAAGTTTCAAACCCATGTCATAGCCCACCTTTTGCCATGAAGCAGATTTGCTTAGCTCACATCGAACCATCTCGTATGCGGACTTGAATTGATCCCTCAATGCCTCCACGAACATCACCTGACAGGGTATTTCAGCGTTTATCCCAGCTACGCCAAACACCAAGTCAGCAGGCATAATCAAGTCCTCTCCGAATACTAATAGATTGGGGGAACAACCGGTGGAAGCATGCACCGTACTGTTATAAGCATGTACCACAAACTCGCATTGCTCGTCCCAATGATCCATCTGACTGTTGACCAGAGGCTTCAGGACCTGTATCAAAGTTCTGTTGAACCTTTCTACTTGACCATCCGACTGAGGTCTGTACGGATTCGTTCTTGTTTTGCATATAGCAAGGTTATGGCACATTGCTGCCTATAACTCGGATTCAAATTCTCTGCCTTGAACACTATGCAACATCAAGGGCACGCCTAGATGAAGCACCCAGCCTTTTACAAATGCACGGGCACTTGTATGGGCCTTATGATCCTTCAGAGGGAACACTCTAGTGTACTTCGAATAGTAGTCGGAGATCACCATCATGCACGTGTTTCCATCAGGAGTGGTTTTAAGGCCACTAATGATATCAACCGGGCACTGCTGACTACTTCCAGCTCCTGTATCCAATTCGCCGCTTCCCCAGTACTTCCTTCTCGGATGTCTACTTCTCTGGGTTCATTGGACATACTTAGAAGGGACTGATCAGGCCCCTCTCCTAAGCTTCCAATCTCTTCTGTACCTCGGACTTCATCGCTTGCACCGCTGGTGATAAGCTGGCCTACATTCACCTTAGGGGTTACTACATTGCCATCCCGAGCAACCCCCTCTAGTTTTCCGTTTTCTTCTCTTCAGGCTTTAGTACCGGCTTCTCGGCTGGGCATTCTGCTGCAAAGTGTCCCAGGGCCTGACACCTGTAACACTTCCTGGTGGTCTTATCCACTCTTGGCTTCGAAATCCTTCCTACTGATTGCTGGTTTCCAGACATTAAGTCAGTCAACCGTAACAAGAGTTCTTCCATAGAACTGGGAGTTGAGGATGTAGTCGAAGGTGCGCTGGTAGCTCCTGGGGTCACAGGAGGTGTTTTCCTGTCAGCCTTCGGATAGCGCTTCGAATTCGAATTGGAATAAGATTTGACGCTGTTCTTTTGAGCAACTGCGCCAATCTCCTCCTCCCTTCCAGAATCACCTTCCTCTGTATCAGAGGCTGGTGGGTCTTGTACCATACTGGAAGTTCTCGAAAGTACTCTCGAAGATAGCAGATGCCGTTTTCTGTCATAGTCTTCTATGGCCATGAACAAATCGGTAAGAGAAGTTCCAGCTTTCCAACTATCACATGCTGCGGTCCGTTCATCAGAATCCCTTAATCCCTCAATGAATTGCGAGAACAAATCATCTAGGAACTGTGGGTCATCTAACTGCCATCGTGGTCTAGCCCTTTGCAAGAGAGCCTGCAATTCTAGACCAAACACACGATGAGACTCATTTGGCTTCTGAGTCCTCTTTCGAAACAACCGAAGCGGATCCTCATTACCCACATTACCGATCAGGTGACTGGCGCATTCCACCAATTGGGTAAACAATCCGGCACCATGCATCGTTCTCCATCTCGAAACAGCTAGCTTGCCGGGGCCATTTCTCAATGCCCGAAGAAGCTCCTCCAACGATTCCTGCTCTGACCACCGATTGTACCTCATATCGTCCATGAAGTCTGCAAACCAGTCCTGCCATGGCTGCCTGCCTGTGAACGGAACCGGAGTGCTTGCAGTGCGTCTAGCAGCATTGTGGTTGTCTCTGTGCAACAGAAGAGACTGCTCAATGCTCCAATCAACGATATCAGCATTATCAGCCTGTCTGCTAACACAGTCAACTCCCATCTCAGCAATGCAGGGGTTCGAATCGTAAATCAACTTCATCCCGGGGGACATTGATTCGCGTCGAGAGAATCGTCTACCTGCATTTGTATGAGATCTCCCTGACCTCCTTGTTGGGCCACTCGAATGCTCGTTCGGATCAGATCTCGAAGATCTATCATTCGAACCGAAACGGCTTGGTCTCTCTCGAGAGCTCGACCGGCTGGGGGGATTCGAATAGTCATCATCGTATGACGTTGGGCGTTGTTCACGTCGTGACGACCTCTCATCCGAATCACCTGCATCAATGGTCACCCGCTTCGGTCTCCCTCCGGATGAGGTAGTAGCACCACCCCCACCAGACGTCGAGTTGTAGATGCCACCATTGACATGATCAAACCCCGAATAGCCACTTCGAGTTGACTCCTTCTCTCGTTTCAACTGTAAATCTTTCAGTTCCTGGACCAGACGATCCTTTCTTCCATCATCGCTTTGGTTGCCTCTCGTATCGTGTCATGGAGCTCGTCCGATTCTTGTACGGTCTTATCCTGATGCTGTTCAAGAACCTCAGTTCGTCGCTGCAAGACATTCTGCTGATGAGAGAACTGGTCTTCCATATGTTCCAGTTCCGTCTTTGTTGTGTCTAAGCGGTTCTGCTTCTCCATTGTTGCCCCTACCAACTCTTCATTCTTGTTTCGGAGCTGTACTAACCGATGACTCAAGGCTTCAAACTCCACATTCATTCTGTCCATCTCTGCAATCCTTGCTTCCTCGAATCGATTCTTCTCTTCAGCGAAGTGACGACGTGTCACCTCTTGCCGTTGGTGTCGTTCAGCATGCAGCATGCTCATGCCCTGTGTTGGCATAGGAGCAATGTGCCACTTCGAACCGCCAGTCTCGAACAAAGAATCCTCCAGCTTTGACCCCAGATCCTTTCGAATAGAATCAGGATTGCCTCTCCTTGGTTCTGGTGTCGAACTCAAACGGCTTGGCCCATAGTGTTTCTCAAGGGCTGCTACCACCTCCGGATCCGGACTAGAAATAGGGTAAAGGGAAGATCCACCCTTTGCCTGTTCAGCCATGTTCACCCGAACCGACTGTGCTATTCTGTGTTTCACCCGAACTGGTCACGGCACCAATGTAGGGGTTTCGTATACGTATAACGCGAACACAGGTTCCAAATTCGGTTTGAATGCAACAGGTTTTATTCGATCACAGGCTCCAAAGTACACAAAGGTTTCTACTCGGTTCACTTGGTCTTTTAACCATTCGAAGACACACAGGATTCTATCGATAGTTCGAAGTTAGCAACACCGGACAGTCAGGTCCTGAGCCAGCATGGCTGGTGCAGGAGCCATAATGTGGGAGGGGTGTAGGTGCCCCTATCGAAGCGAAGGTACGAAAGGTGTGGGTCAGAGCTCGTCCTGGGACGAACTCTCTGAGGTAGCCAACCTCGGCCTCTTATATACCCTGAGCGCGGACCAAGCAGTGTCGACGTGGCACTCCTCCGTAGCGCCGTCTGGAGTGCCCTGCCTGGCTCCGCTACCGGATAACCGAAAGGACATGGCGTAGGTGCTGCCACCTAGTGTCCGTTGGAGGCACTTCCCGCTCTGACTCCACGGACCTATATGTACACGTATTATTCGTGCCCCTACATCTGTATAACATGGTATTATTATTCATACAGTCCCTTAATACCGCCATTTGGTGCACACGATGCACTACCTTTTTATAAGCCGCCTCTGATTGCATGTTAAAGTTTAGCACTGGGTCTAATATTACACCTAGGTACTTAAAGCTTATGCACCTATCAATCAATTTACCACCAAAACTCAGTCTATGGTCAGCGACCTCTTTTTAGTTAGATCTAAGTCCAAAAATCATACAATTAGTTTTTTTGGCATTTAATGTTAATTTGTTCTTTTTAAGCCATAAATCTAGGCCTAAAACCAAGAACTGCATCAATCTCATCCCACATGTGAATTCTAAGCGTCTCAATTTTAGAGGTTAGGCTTCTAGTGTTAATGTGGGATAGAGTAAATTCATTCTTGCTGTTACACCTTAACTGCTACCTGGCAGGATACCGTATGGGTTTGCCCGCTATGTCCCAACCAACATAGTAATCACATTTCAACATAAGATAAAGTAGGTTCTGACAACTAGTGTCTCCTACCAAGGGATTTCTCCCCATTGCGAGGTTTAGAGGAGCAAAGGTCAGAATAAAAAGATTGGAAACCCAACCCCCCCCAATAATAACGACAATTTGTGTAAATTGTCCAGGATTATACATGTTTTTCTATAAAGTATTATTTCATTAACTTATAATTAAATTCAGTTAACATACACAGTAGATATACATTTAAGTTCAGTTATATTGATACAGTACTAATGAGACAACAACCCTTCATTGCACAACACCTTAGTAGCGTTATACATATATGGTCCGCCTTGGTCTGTGCTAAACTACACTACCGGTAGCGTCTCGACTAGACCACGTCGGCCAGCTGATCGACCCGCTGTGGCGCCCTCTGGAGAGTAGCGCTTACACTATCTTTTATGTACGGTACATATACAACATATATGATAACGGCTCTGTTGAGGTATCATTTATACATACACATACTACTTCAAATGTTTACGTATTAAAGTGATTTGTATTAAATCAAGTCTCTAAATATAGTATAGCAACCCCGCTAGGAAAAAGACACTACTAACCAGATGGACAATACCCAAACTAGTTATACTTATGATTTTAACTCCTCTCTTAAGTCCATGAGCAGTCCTCCCATCTTGTTGCTCTTTACACTCCTGGGGTTGATCTTATCTACCTGTGAGATCGTATACCCACACCCCCAGCCTTTTTCAGTTGATGCTTCGTATAAAGTACCGGTAGTCTCTATCAACCTAGCCTTCAGGTCATCGTCCTGGGAGAATTTGAGCAGAAGGCAGTCAGCCATAATGTTATATCGTTTCAGGTGTGAGTCCTGCTTTGTATAGGCTATTCTATATGATAACCTCTTCGCCTTGTACCCGTCTTCACTAAGCATGATGGACTCTGCTGTGTCGTAATCTTCATTATAAACTGCTAGTCTGTACCAGTTGCTCTGACGAGAGCCAGTTGGTGTTGTCATATGATATATTGCATTTGTACATATTTGATAAAAATGAATGATGCGACTGGAAGGCAATCCCGTGCTCAAAGTGGACTGTCTTCGCTGTTTCCATGTCGACCCCTTCAGGTAGCTTCTGTATGTCTCTATACTGATACACTTCTTGGTCGACTTCCAGCTTGTTTCCTTTTACCCTTGCAGCCATACCGAGGTCTCTGGCCACTGCACTTAAGCATCTGAGTTCTTTTCGCTCCTGCTGTTGCTCTTGTGATAAGTCGTCGCCAATAAATATCGCCACCTATCAAAGTTTTTCATTTTCCCAATGTTGGTGAATAATTTCATTTTAGAATCAAGCTCTTTGAACTTGATCAAAATGTTTCTTGGGCTAGTAGCGTTGTTGCCCAATTTGCCAATCCTATACGCACTTTAAAAAAAAAATTTATAACTGATATTTATTCAGGAGGTAAGAGAAAGGTTCCTGAGGATCCTGTTTGCATCAGGCTCCTGACCGTGCTGACCTTTATTACTGTTTTATACATATATCTGGGCGTGCAAAGGCATTACACCACTAGTTTCTAACATTCGTAAATTACAGTTAACCTGTGCCATTTATCATGACAAAAAAAGTTGGCTTAGAAAATTGAGAATAGAGCAATTGTGATGGTGTTCCATCATCCAAACAATGCAGGTATTATAGCATAATACATAATATAATATATTTAATAATCATCAATATTAGGTTACATAATAATAGCAAATCAGGCATAATAGCCCGTTACACCTGGATATGCTCCTAGGAACAACCACTAGTTTCCAGGAACTGGTGCCCGGGTTGGGAGCTTATCATTATATATTAACAGATAGACGAGAACTAAACATATAATTTTCTTAGCAATGCTAGCTTACTAACTTGTTTTTTCTTAAATTCTTCGGCATCAACAATATTCCTTTCTTCACTATGTAAATCATTCCATAACATAGCTGTCTTATAGCTCATGCATCTAGTGTATGCTTTGTTCACATTCATAACCTCCTCCAGCCTTGTGGCTCTTGGGGCTTCAACAATGTCTATACCTAAAGATACTTTCCTATGGACTTGACAAAGTATATGGGCTTTCCTTCTTTGATGTAAGTAGTTTGATTTAGCCAGCCTATGTTTAGTGGATGTCCTTGTGCGAGGGGGGGAATGTAAGGCTATACTTAGCCCTCTATTCTGTATCGTTTGCAATTTGTTTAACAAATCCACATTCGCACCCTCTATTATAACATCACCTTGTTCCAGAAATGGTAAGACTTTACTTTTGTATATCAGTACTGATTGATTTTTGGTCATGAATTTCCTGATTCTGGCAAAAAGATTAGTTCTATAAGCTCCATTTCTTATCATCAAACTTATATGTTGACCAAAAGAAAGTCTCTCATCAAGATTGATTTTGTGACCGACATTACATGCCCCAATATCTGTCATTAGATCCAACAGGATTTTCCTTGGAGTTTCCTGACCTTCTGGGCACGGTTCTATGATGATGTTTTTTCGTTTTCTGTCTTCATCTAGGGCTCTAATCCTCATTTTCTCTTTGTCCAGTCTATGGGCTGGCCTCTGGTTGGAGATGTCCAAATTCTTACACTCGAAGTTTCTTTCTTCAAGAAGCTTTTCTGCCCTGTCCAACCTTACAGTGAGCGCCTGGATATTGGTTTCAGTGTCAGATTTGAATTGATCATATGTCGTTATATTATTCACCAATTTGCTATCCTTAGCCTTTATGGATGCTTCGACCCCTTCAAGCTTTGTGACCATTTCCTTGTTGGATTTCTTCAATTCCTTCATTGAATCAAGTAATTGTTCATTAACAGACTTAGTAGCATTTTCATCTGCCATCGTGCGAGCGCTGTCAGGTTGATTGAACCCGGCTACAGTATGAGTCACAGTGGTTAAGGGCTTGACAGGTGTGTTGTTTACCTGGTTGACACCGACTGCCGCTGGTTCTAAGGATACTGAGCCTCTACTCCTTCCGCGTCTTCCACCAGTAGGAATGTTTTTCTTCAAGTCAGGTCCTGGCATATCGAATATATTGACAAAAATATATCCCACGCACACCACAGACGTTGATGAAGATATTGGCCGGTTTTCCTGTTAAGACACTGCACTCTAGCACCTGTAAGGGTGGGAATTGTGTCCCCGCTCTCTCAAACTAACCGCTGGGTGCAACCATTCTTTTTCGATTTGTGTGTGTGTGTGTGTGTGAGGTGTATAGGCTACATGACCAGACAGTTCAGGTGTGTTATGTGTGTGTGTGTGTGTGTATGTGTGTTGTATGTGTGTGTGTGTGTGTGAGGTGTAGAGGCCCTGACCAGACAGTTCAGGTGTGTTATGTATGTGTGTGTGTGTGTATGTGTGTTGTATGTGTGTGTGTGTGTGTGAGGTGTAGAGGCTACATGACCAGACAGTTCAGGTGTGTTATGTGTGTGTGTGTGTGTGTATGTGTGTTGTATGTGTGTGTGTGTGTGTGTGTGTGTGTGTGTTGTATGTGTGTGTGTGTGTGTGAGGTGTAGAGGCCCTGACCAGACAGTTCAGGTGTGTTATGTATGTGTGTGTGTGTGTATGTGTGTTGTATGTGTGTGTGTGTGTGTGAGGTGTAGAGGCTACATGACCAGACAGTTCAGGTGTGTCATGTATGTGTGTGTGTGTGTGTGTGTGTGTGTGTGTGAGGTGTAGAGGCTGCATGACCAGACAGTTAAGGTGTGTTATGCATGTGTGTGTGTGTGTGTGTGTGTGTGAGTGAGGTGTAGGGGCTGTATGACCAGACAGTTCAGGTGTGTTATGTATGTGTGTGTGTGTGTGTGTGTGTGTGTGTGAGTGAGGTGTAGGGGCTGCATGACCAGACAGTTCAGGTGTGTTATGTATGTGTGTGTGTGTGTGTGTGTGTGTGAGTGAGGTGTAGGGGCTGTATGACCAGACAGTTCAGGTGTGTTATGTATGTGTGTGTGTGTGTGTGTGTGTGTGAGTGAGGTGTAGGGGCTGTATGACCAGACAGTTCAGGTGTGTTATGTATGTGTGTGTGTCTACAAGGTGCGTACAAAGTGAACCTTGACTTATGTATGGCAGGATAAATAAATGAATTTCAAAGCACTCACCACTGGACCCGAGTTACACAAAGCATGGCTCTTGCACTAAGGATTATAGGGCTATAGAGTATAGTATCGGAATTGTACCATGCACAGACACAGTTAGTGCGTTGTGGTGTAGAATTATGGTCCAAAGAGGTTCAAAACTACAAAATTCTCCGTGGCAATCACCTGGTTACAAGTTGTTACCGGTATAGATGAATTTTAATGGGGCTCCTCCTTTTCTTATCTTTATTTTAACAGCAGACTGTGGTGAAAAGAGAGCCCAAGCCTCTCAAGTACACCCCAACTGCTTAATGTACACATAAGTGTCATGAATATGAATTAACTTACAATATCAAAAAAGAACAAACACAAACGTAGACAAATGTGTCAGTGATTCGCCCACATCACAGGGCAGTGAAATACGACTATTGGTTATTCAACAGGCTGGCAAAATATGGCTCCCCTTGCTTAAATCAGTGTCACAGCCGTATTTGATAAAACATAAACCAGACTGTTCCCCTTTGTCATATTTCATCTGCACCTACTTTATATAAACTCAATTCCTAGAAATCAGTTTGGAATGAGACTAAGAACACATTGTAAAAGACTATATGGAACCCTCTACTTCGGCTCTTATTACCCAAAGCGGACATTTTAATGTGCCCCTGTTCCAAATTTGATATTGCACTTACAGTTGCATTACATTTAAGTATGATTTGAAATATGGCAAAAATCTCATCTTGTTACTTTATCTCAGTTGCATATATTGTGATCACCGTCTGTGTAAAAAGTATAAATCTAGCTTTTGGTGGAGTTTAAAGGTTATGAACTTATAATCACTTAGTTGTAGAAATATTGCAATATTTCTGTTTTCTCTTTCACCACGTCAGATGAAAGCACAAACCTTTGTTTGTACTGAATATGAACCTTCTTCTTTCTAGGTTCCACCACTCCCAGTTTTCCTCTGACGGGGTCTCCAGGATAGAGGAGGCCTGGAACACCAACCAGACATTGCAGATCATAGAGTAAATAAGTTTTACATCAGATGTTTATAAACAGGAGATGTCATATAGCAGGATGCCAGGCTTGAGCACTAAGCATGGATCCCCATGAGACTAGATTCTTCTACAATATTACAGGACATGATGATACTGTCAACATAAGCACCTTTAAACAGACCGTACCAATTAATCTCCATTATTTTCAACATTTATTATTCAGCTTCTACAATATAACAGGAGATAATACTGTAATTAGAACATACCTTTAAACCAGACATGCAAATAACTTTACATTATTTCCTACATTTCTAAGTCAGCTTCTCCAAAAGTCAAAATTATGAACTAGCTATTTTTTATTTCATGACTTAAAGAACAAAGTAGAAACAAACCACCCTGCCACTGTAATGTGGTCTGGTGGCAGATGACATGAGATTTCTGAAGTAGAAATGACATTTTTGTCATGATGGTGTAAGCAGTAAATCCTGTGAAACCCTACTACACAGCATAGTGAGTGTCTGTCAAAGATATATACTATTTTTATGAGCCTGTGGCATTCCATAGTGAGGCATTTAAGGCTGTAAACAAAAATGGAGGGAAAAGGTTCATGGATATTTTAACATTATATATTATAAACTACATAGCTCCCATTTCAGACCTTTTGAAACTTGCTGGTCACCGGTCGAAGACTACACCTGGTCAAAGACTACACCCAGTCAAAGACGTTTCAATTGTTACAATCTCATGAGACACAGCCTTAAGAGTAAACCAATGACGTCACAAAAATATATCATTGTTATAAAATAGACACTTACATCCCATTGCTATATCTGTGTTTTGGTTATTATAAGCCTAATAATATAAAATATTGTTTTCAGTTTACTGAGGTCCCAGCTGACAGATGACAGCTTGGATAGCATCTGCAGATTTATCAGGAACAACACCCCACTCAAGTATATCGGGTAAGTACATTTAGTTAATATCTGGTCCTAAACATGTCCAGATCTCATTGTATAAACATAGATGCACCATAGCACAGCCATAGTTTTACAACATGCTCAGTTGCTGTAGCTAATCTAATAAAGATAGTGCAGGAGTGTAGTAAATGAGAAGAAGTAATGTTAATTTGATCAGGATTTCTTCAGTTATCCCAGCTTTTATGAATACAGCCTGTCTGAATGGTCATTATGTACAGAGGGCTGAAGTGGAGGTAGTCCATGAGCTACTTGTTGTTGTTGTTGTTAATTCTTTTATTTTGCTTGCATAACGTAGAGCCAGGCCCTGTTTGCGTTCTGCAATCCATGTGTACATATATAGTGATGATATTCTACTGGCATCCCTCGTGTACCCCCCCGCCCACAACTCACCCCCATAGCATTTTTCTTGTTCCTTAGAGTCCCTAGAACAAGATTCAAGATGTTAACATTGAATATCTTGGGATGCACTACCGGTTTTGGCTCGTTTTCCATGTACAGGTTCATATCACTTTTGGGTCTGTTTTTACATCACAAAATTTTGGAGGTATGTTCAGACTTTGAACTCTAATAGCACCTTATCATCACAGGATATCTCAGGTAAGGGGCTCATTTGAAAGAAAACATGATTTCCTATTCATTGATGGTTGTTATGTGCATGAGATTTGAGAATTGAGAGAGGCTAAGGAACATCGGAGTTTGAACTCGCAAATTGGAGGACTTCAACGAGAAAATGTCAGTGGACACTACAAACATAGATATAACAACCCCTTATCCCACATCTGGCCACCCAATATCATATGATATCAAGAGAATAAATCCTTCTGATTAATTTGAGCCATAGAACAGCATTCTGTGATGACTAGAAGTACATCTATTGTATCAGGAACATGGATGGTACAGTGAGCCAAGAGTGCTTCATTTTATGGTATTTTGCTCTCCACCCAGTGTAAAGGTATATTTCATCGTCCTAGACCATTTACAATGGGGTTAAATCTAACCTAGGAAAGATGGTCGTTAAGAACATTCCTGTTGCTATTCAACTGGATTATGTGCAGAGGCTGTAAATGGTCAAAATCCAAGATGGCTGCCGATTAATTAGAATTCTGCTTCACAATGTATAAATAAGGAGCCTAGAACAATTCTGTTGACACCTACCCCTAGTAAATCCACCCAAAGGCTTACTATGGAGTAAATTGTTTTTTCCTAGAACCAGTGGTTGCCTAGCAACAGTTGATTTGCACAGCAGCAATTTAAAAAGCATGCTCGTAGACAGCTATTGTCATAGCATTTAATCAAAAGCCAAGTACGGTTGAATGTACCTACATACACCAAATCATATCATACAATGAGTGACATAGAGAAAACAGAATACATCCATTGGAACAAGTGGCTGTCAAACAACTGGTGGTTTGCATAGCAACCAGTGGTTTGCATAGCAACCAACACAAAAATACATGCTTCAATACAGTTATCAGCAATATTTCATCAGCGTCTACATCCAGATAGGTGCACTTGCAAGAACCAACTGTATATATCACAGTATGAGCGACACATGGTGCAGGTAATATACCACTCAGAGAAAGTGGTTGCATAGCAACAGCAGATTTCTATAGCAACCAAGGATATGATTTAGTTTTGTGGAGATATAGCCTGAGTAGTGACACTGGTACCTTAATGCAAATATTTAGCCATAAGACCAATAACAGACAGCTCTAGAATACATTTATACTACACTAATATGATGAAAGGCAATGGTTTCTATGCAGCTACCATTGAGGACCATGGGGTAGATGTCCAACGATCGTGCAGCTACACAATCTGGGTATCAGTTTGGATTGGAAGCCATGTCTTTGTATCAGTATTCCGGATCCACTAACACTGCCATACCCTCAACCCCCTGACACATAGACTTAAGTAGTATAGTATGTATCGGAACGGGACTATAGTTAAGTACTGTTTATTACTCAATCGACATGCAGCCAATCAGAGGCCTCCATTTGGTCACGTGACCGGAAGTGACCTACTTAGGGGATTAGTGGTGCATTCTGGGTAACCCTGCAGCCAATCAGAGGCCACCATTTGGTCACGTGACCGGAAGTGACCTACTTAGGGGGATTAGTGGTGCATTCTGGGTAACCTACTGACCTACTTAGGGGACCGGAAGTGACGTCATATGACCTAATTTAGGATCACGTGACCGGAAGTGACCTGGTGAGTCACGTGAGCGGAAGTGACGTCACATGACCTAATGGCCGACCGGAAGTGAGTGACCTCATTGAAGATCACGTGACCGGAAGTGACTTGATTGATCACGTGAGCGGAAGAAGAAGTTTTTTTGTTTAGGAAGTGAGGGTCTTTAGGATCACGTGACTGGAAGCGACGTCGTCACATGAGTGACGCTTTAAGAGACTGCGCGACTTACTAGTAAAAGAAGACGTATGAAAATAAAAACACAACAATATTTTATTTTATTTTTTTTATTTCTTTTTTTTTCAATCTTGATAAACACTCTATTTTTGAAAAGATGCACACGCTTATTTTTTTTTTTTCATATCTCTAAAGGACTCGTTGTCACACCGTCAGAATGCACGCGACGCTTATAATACAAGTAGCGCACGCCGTCTTTCTCTATGGTGTAGGTGACCATTTTGTTTCGCACCACTTTGAAGTTTCTATTTACAGCAATGAGAGTTTTTCGTTGGCGAAGAACATCCAAGAAGTCGTCTGGTTCCTGAGGGTTTTGTTTCTTCTGTACGCCTTTTGCACTCCATTTTTTGGATTTTCTTTCACCGGTGTCGCTGACTCGATCGTAGCAAATGTAAGTCTTAGGGTTGAGACTTAGGATCCCGTCACCTTCCCACTCCGCTTTCATAAGCCCCGAAGTTCTCAGATCGTGAAGGTACCGTCTCTCACAACATCCGCCGGGCGGCGGACACCATTCTCGCACTCTTTCCGTTTTTGTCTTCACGAAAAGCTCTAAGTGATCGTCGCACACCGCTGTCGGAAGCCACTTTCGTTTCTCTCTGAAGTACGTCTCTCTCAGGCGAGGTTTGACTAGGTCATCCAACGTGTCACCGCTGAGAGCCATGTAAAGACTGTCGGTGTCCATTTGACAAAGGGCATAATCGCGCCGATCGACGAATCTATCCAAGAAGTCGTATGTGAACTCTAACATTTTCAACTTCGCGTACTGGTATACCATGAACCCTATTTGAATAGGGAGGTTGTTGTTGACTGTTTTCGGTTGTAGTTCGACTTCAAACAGATCGGAACTCAACTCGGACGCCTTTTTGAAGCGCCACGAATTGGCCAATAGTTCGAACTTCCGACTGTCAGTGTATCTCACCGCCGTGTGTTTTTCTTTGTTGCAGATTGTTTTACCGTACGTAGCGTTTCCCATTAACTTGTAACAGTCTGACAGAATTTTCTCGTTCTCGTTCACGTCGCCACGTCTTCGCGCCGCCGTTACTTCGTCCGCGAAACCGGCAAAGGAGCGTTTAGGTAGGTATTCCACCACCAGCTGCACTTTGGTGACTATCAAACCGTGCTCTAAATACCACTTGAGAAGCGGCGTTCCCAAGAGAATATTTTTTCCGTGGTAACTCCCTATCAGACATCTCTGAGGCGTGTTCAACAGCTTTTCTTCCTGCGCAAAGTCTGACATGTGAGGGCCTATGTCCGATTTTGAAACGGTCGCGTTCTTGAAAACGGGGGTCATTTCTTCGAAGTAGTCTCGTAGGTGAGGCGGCGTAGTGATGTCCACTTGAACTAAACCGAACATTTTCTCCTCTTTCACAGCGGAAAGGATGTCGCTCTCGCTCATCGCGTTTCGAGACACTTTCAAAGCGTCAACCTTCCAGCGTTGTTGGGAGGCCTTGACCCGCTCATCTCGACGCTTCATCTCTCGCCATTCGCACTCCCACACGACGACCAGCTTGTGACCTAGCGCTTTCAAGTAAGCGCTTACTCTGGTCGTTCTGTCGCGTCTCTGCTCTCTCAGTGAAGCGCACTGATATCGGTGCGACGGTATGCACTCGTGAGCGTGGAACCAACACCCGTGAAACTGGAAAACCGTATTAGAGGCCGCGTGAAACCCGTCCACGCGAATTCTCCGACAGCCTACAACCATCTCGCCGCCGTTCAAAGCATGGCGCAGTTTCACGTCGCGGTCGTGCTCTACGAAGCGTAACCACTCCAAAGCGCTGTGAGAGTTTCTTTGCCTAATTTCGGGCTTGAACTCGGTCTCGGGCCGTCTCACCGCGTAATAGCCCGTGCAGTGCGCTTCGCTCATGCAGCGCAAGTACAGAGAGTTAGCGTCTAGTCCTAGGATGTGTTGGCACGGTCTCGCTTCTTCGCCGTACTTGTGCTCCCTTATCCGCGTGGTGCCCTTCTCGTGAAATCTATGGAAGATGATGGAAGGACCGCCGACTAGATTTTCTTTGATCAGAGCGTGGAGGACGGCGTCGAACTGGGGGAACGTTGTGAACGCGTCTTCTAGGTTTTGGAAGAGGAACCGTAAAGTCAAACCAGCGAGAGAAACTCCGTCTTTCAACATGTCAATGCCGCGATCTTGGAAAAATTTAGCGTGATTTTTCAGAGCTTCTATGAAAGGTTTGACGTCTTTGTTGTTGTAGTGGATCAAGTAGTCTTCCATAGTTTGCATCTTCTCGTCGGACCAAACTTTCTGACATGCGGCGTAGTCGGATTCGGACATTTTGACGCCCGTCAGCTCGCTGTCGAAAGCCGATCTCGGTGGCAGCGTTCTGTTTGCCAGTTTCCTGGTAGACGTCATCCATTCGTAAGGAAAGTGACCTTTCTCTTCGTTCCTGGTGAAAGCTCGCAAATAGGTCGCGTAGTTGTAACCGGGTGCCAAATAGTTGACTACGTCCAAGAAAACCGTGTGCTGTGTGTAAACCGCCAAGTATTGATTGCTTCTCTTTATGACGCTGAATTCTTGGTTTCTTCGGTCTCCGGAGGCGAAGAACGAGTGAAGGCGTATTTTGATCAGGTTCAAGTCGTAACGCCCCGAGTTGAAGCCCACGACTGGAGCTTGACGGATGTATCTCAGAAGACGCTTCTTCAGTTGAACTAACGGGTGTCTGGTCTGAGCCGCAGCGAAGCCGCCTGGAGAAGGGGTGAACGTCGCCTCCTCCAGCAGGAGAGCTTCACCTATCGCCGCATCTAACTTCGCTAAGGTCGGTCGGTAAAGTTCTAGCACAGCTTCTCCGATGACTTTGGCGTTCTCGTTTATGTGATTTAAAACTCGGTCCAACAAGGGGTCGGAATCTGCGTCGGATTCTCTGACGAAGCAGACGGGCCCCTCCCACCCCGGAAAGTCGGATGCGACGCTAGCCGACAAAGGGACGTGATCCCACAGCAGGGACACGTGTTCCGTCGACGGTTCTTTGCACGGTCTGAAGAAAGCCTCGAAATCGAAGGCGATCTTGTAAGGGTAGATTCCGGAATGTCCGTCGGGGGGAAAAATGGAGAAGTCTGCTAGCGCTTCGAAAATCGTTCTCGAATTTTGGTAGATGCCACCTACGTAGCGCAACTTGACTTGTCGGCAAGAGGAAAGCTGGTTCCTGTGTCTCTTCAGCAAGAACTCGGTGGTGAACGCCGCCTTACACTTGCAACATTCGTATATGCCCGCGTACGCGTTGAAGTCCGTGACGAGAGAGACGTGCAAACCGCCTTTCGCCGTCAGGTGTAGGTTGACTTTACCTCGGGCGGCCAGAGTTCTGGAAGGCGGTCTGATCAGAGTAACGCGTCTTCTCAACTTCCGCCCCGGCACTTGACGCGACGCGGTGTAAACGGCTATCTGTACGTCAAACAAGTTCTCTAACGCGGGTAAGTCGCGGATGTTCAGACCCGGAAAGGATTCAGGTGTGGCAGCGGGACAGAACTGACGTAACAAATCTGAAGCGCGCTTGCTGGTGTTGTATAAGTGAAAGGAAATGCAGCGGAAGATGCAGAGGTTGTCCTTGTTGGGAAAATCTAACACGCCGCTTCTCTTTCCAACTCGACCGGCCTGAGTGATCCTACCGCCTATGGGGAATTCCCCCGGTCCCATGTAAACGCAAATGTTCAAATTGGTAGGAAAAAGAACGTGCCACTTGGTGTCAGCGTCGCAAAGTTTCCGTACTTCCTCGCAAGCGACGGTGTTTTCCATCTTTGAGAGGAGCTCTTCCAAAGTTTCTGAATTAGTTATAGTAGGGAGCGGTTGTATGAGAGTTGCGTTGTTCTGGGAGGCGTGAAAGTAGCGCAGTTTGCTCTTGTCTTCTCTGTGTTGTAAGAGTAAGCCTACCGAGAAACCCACTTTGTATCTGAATCTTTGTGTCAAGTGAATGCGACGCATAGTATCTACAGCGTCACTCAACTCGCCGGTTGGTAGCCTGAAGTTTGTTACACTCACGCGAGTCCCGTGCATCCTGACGCCCGTTTGTATCGCAGGCCAATTCGCCGTGAACGTTTCCTCCCCGTTCGGTACAGCACATATGCGCGGAGGGACGGTCACCCCGTCCAGAGATTCGCGTCGACAGGCGATCTTTCGGCAATCGCCTTCGCCGCATAGAGGGCAAAACTTAGGTACTACTCTACAATTTTCTACGTGTCTCTCGTGGTTGTACGGTCTTTTAAACATTTTGAAACACTTTTCGCATACGTACTGTGTCATGTTTTTTTTTTCACTCAGTTACCAACTACTTAGCCGTCTAACTATCTATCTATCTATCAATCTATCTGTCTATCTATCTATCTATTTATCTTTCTGTCTGCTGTCTGTGTATCCGTCTGTCTGTCTCATACAGCGTACGTCAAACGCTGTGTGTGTGTGTGTGCGCGCGTGAGCGTTGAGCGTCTCTCATTCCGAATCTATGCCGAGATATTTCAGAATGATCTCTGTTTTGTCATCCAACTCTTTGAGCGCTCTGGTGGACAGCGTCACTCCCTGCTGTGTGGGTTTTTTGTCAGGACCTTCGTACTTGCGCACGTGGACGAGGTTCTTACCGCTGTAGTAGCTCACAGCTGCGTACACTTCGCTCTCCTCATCCAGCACTGCGAACCAGGGGGTGTGATTAGGTTTTCCTTGCGCGGCCGCTGTGTCGCGTATGCGCACCACTGCGCGGATATCGGCGATGCGTGCTATGAGCTCGCGCAGCGCGTCGGCCGTGAAGTGCACTCGCTTGCTTCTGGTCAGAGACGCCTCTTTCACCTGGCCGTCTTTTGTGTAGCGCGGCCTCCTAGACAGTCTAGCCACGTCCTCCCAGATCTCCAGCGTCAAAGCTCCGTCTAAGCAGAACTCTAACCCGAGAGGACGGGAGAAGGTTTTCTCTGCTTCTTCTCGTCCATCTCGTTCTTTTTCTTGTATTTTTCTCTTCTTACTAGGCCTTGTTGTTCTGGAACTCACCTTAGAACGTTTCACACCCGCAGGATGAGTAACACCATCAGCGTGAGCTGAATCAGCAGCAGAACCGATAGCAGGAGCAGCGTCAGCGCTGGTGGTATCCGAGGCCTCGTTGTTGGAACAGCGCAGCCACACGCCGTCGGTGCTGAGTGTAGCGGTAGAAGATGAAGCGCCGCCGCCCTCGTAAGGTGGCAGTGAGGGCAGTCGCCACGGACCGGACGGGACGCTACTAGTGGAGGAAGTGAGGTCGAAAGGTCGAAGAGGGAAGCCGAAAAACGTACCGCCCACCCCTTTCCCTTCGGGTTGTTCGTACGCCTCGTCGTCAGCGTCGTTCTCTGTCTCACCCTGTTGCTGCTCCTCCTCCTCTTCTTCTCGGTTTAGGGGCTGAGTGTCCGAATAGCTGTCACTCTCAGCGCGAGCGGCGTCGAGGGCGTCAGTCGATGTAGTGGTGGAGGAGAGGGGCTGTGCAACGTGCGGCAGGTCATCAAAGTCATCAACAGTAGTGGGGAGGTAAAAACCCGGTTGCCAGTACTGCGCTGTGCCAGGAGCGTTGTCGTCAGTAGTAGTAGCGGTAGCAGCAGGTGCAGCAGAAGCAGCAGCAGCAGCAGCAGGCGCAGCAGCAGACGCAACAGTAGCAGGCGCAGCAGCCTCAGCAGGCGCAGCAGTAGCAGGCGCAGCGGTAGCAGGTGCAGCAGCAGCAGCAGCAGCAGCCGCAGCAGGCGGGGCGGCAGTAGCAGCGGCAGCGCGCTTAGCAGCAACGTGTACCGTCGCGAGTGTAACAACGTCGCTAGCACGACGACTACTACCAGTAGTACTACTACTACTACTACTACTACTACTACTAGTACTACTACTGCTACTACTACTGCTACTACTACTACTACTGCCGCGAGCGCTCGCTACAGCGGGAGGGTGATAAGACCAAGCGGCTGCGGCGGTAGTCTCATGTTCAGTAGCAAGAGGAGGCACTGACGCTAAACGAGCGCTGTTCCGCGTAGTCTTCTTGTTCTTGAACGACGCTAGATGTTGTCTTTTGCTCATGGTGGTGACTGTAGAGAGCAGCAAAAGAATGAGTGAGTGAATGGAGGTTTCCAGACCCCTTATATACGCCTTCTCGCTTCTAGAGCTAAGCTACTTACTGACCCTGTTCAGCTGCCGCCGGCTGGCCGGCGGCCATTCACAAAGAGAAACAAAAGACATAAGGCATGACGTTTTCAGCTGGATCCCTTTCCCCCCTTTTGAGAGATCGACTGTCATGAGCTAAGCCGCTTAACACCCTGTTCAGCAATTCAACGCGCATTAGCTGTATAAAGGATTAAGCGGTTGCTGCCGTCGACTGACCGGCGGCCATTCACAAAGACATAAGGTATGACGTTTTCAGCTGGATCCCTTTCCCCTCTTTTTTTTTTTTGAGGGATCCACTGTCGTGAGCTAAGCCGCTTACCACCCTGTTCAGCCATTCAGCGCGCGTTAGCTGTATAAAGGATTAACGGTGACGAGCTTAGAGTGTGTGTACAAAAAAAACTACAGGAGGCGTGTGGCGTGAAGCAGGACCCCCCTAAGACGAACGTGTCTGTCTGTGAGTAGAGGCGTGTGCATGTGGTGAGCGACTTAAGTGTAAGACAAAAATCACCACCTCCTGCCGTGGTGAGTAGACCGGGCCGGCCAGGCGGCGGCCGGCTAGTTCAATAGGGAGGGGTGACAGCTGACTAAGGCTGTGCATGAAAAAAATCCGATTTTCACCTGACCTCTGACGTTTGTTACAATGAATGTCAGAGGGAGGGAGACGTCCTCAGGTAGGGGGTAGGAGGTAAGGCTAATGGATGAGGAAGAAACACCGTTTTCAGCTGGTCTCCACGGATAGCGATGACACACCCCTCGTCATCTAAGCTCTTAAGGAGCGGAGCGGCTGAAAAAGCGTCATGCGGACAAGTCGCTACACAGCTGGAGTGCTGTTGGAAATGGGATTAAACTCCCTCTGTATAAAAAGCTCTGATTTCTGTTCGAAAAAAAACATATCGCCTCTGACCACAGTAACGTCTACTACCACCACCACCGCCGCCGCCGCCGCCGCCGCCGCCGCCGCCGCCGCCGCCGCCGCCGCCGCCGCCGCCGCCGCCGCCGCCGCCACCGCCAAGACGAGACGAGATGGCTCAAGCTATTCCACTTTCAAGCTCGCCTTCACCGCCTTGTCCACCTGAAAAAAAGTTAATGCGGCTTGACGACGTGAGACGCGCGAGGCAGACCGATGGGGAGAACAGAGAGGTAGGACAGCGGCGGTTAGCCTATAGCGACGCCTTGCTTCGTCAACTAGGTAAAGAGTTGAGCGGCTGTTGGAGAGAGTTGGGCAGTAGCTTAAAAGTTACCGCCGCCCGTATGGATGCTCTAGTAGAGCGCAGTGTCAAGACACCGGAGGAGCTGTGTACGGCGATGTTCCGAGTCTGGTGGGGTGAAACCCCGCATCGTCATAGATGGGGAGAGCTCGGTCGCGTCTTCACCCGCATTAGACGCGTGGAACTGTTGGCTCAGTGGATGTCCCTTCTCCACAGACAGGGGTTGGATTTCGAAAACCCCGACTCGCGCGCGATGCATAAGCACTTGGGCACCCTCGGCAGACGTCTAGGTAGCAGGTGGAAAGAGGTGGGGGACCATTTAAAATTGTCGCCTGAGAGGTTAGATAAGATCGCTGAAGAATGCGAATACGGAGGAAGTCCCGCTGAGTGGGCCTTCCGAGTGTTGAAAATGTGGCAAGATGAAGCTGACGGTGCCGGCGGTACACCTTTTGAACTCCTTCGAGTGTTGACTGAGGACATGGGAAAGTTTGACCTCGGCATCGCGATATTACTTGACTTTATCAAGCAAGAAACAACGAGAACGACGGACATGTGAATTGTTGTGTTTTATTTTCATACGTCTTCTTTATTAGTAAGTAAAAAAAAAAAAATATCATAACAATTAAGAAGCACGCCCTCTTAAAGTGTCACTTCCTCCAGTCGCAGCTGATCGCCTCATCGAAGCACGTGATAAACAAAAAAAAAACGAAGAGACACGCTTCTTCCTCTCGAGAGGAAGAAGCGTGTCTCTCGATTGAAATCTTTTTCTTTTCTTTTTTTCTTAAAAGAGACAAACGCCCCTTAGAGTGCCCCCCCACCCCCCTAGAGTGCCCCCCTCCCCCCTCCCCCCCTCCCCCCCACCACCCGCCCCATGCATCCTAAAAGCGCCCCCCTCCCCATGCATCTTAAAGGGGCCCCCCTCCCCCCCTCCCCTCCCCTCCCCTCCCCTCCCCCCCCCCCCCCTTATACACTCTAAAGAACGCTTCTACCTAGTTCAATAAGTCACTTCCAGTCGCTCGTAAAACAATAAAAAATGAAAAAAAAAAAACAAACTTATATCGTAGTGTTTTTTATTAGTTTACCGAAAAAAATAAGAGACTCGCCTCCTCCTCTCCTTCTCCTCCTCCTCCTCCTCCTCCTCCTCCTCCTCCTCCAAAAAAAAAGATATCACATTTTAAAGCCCGTGACCCCTTAAAGACGCTCATCTCTTCATTAAGTCGCGTGACGTCACTTCTTCTTCTGGTCACGTGATCAATCAGGTCACTTCCGGTCACGTGATCCTCAATCAGGTCACTCACTTCCGGTTGGCCATTAGGTCATGTGACGTCACTTCCGGTCACGTGACTCATCAGGTCACTTCCGGTCACGTGATCCTAAAGTAGGTCACTTCCGCTCCCCTAAGTAGGTCATATGACGTCACTTCCGGTCCATAAGTAGGTCATATGACCTCACTTCCGGTCACGTGACCAAATGGCGGCCTCTGATCGGCTAACTAGGTCACGTGACCTCACCACTAATCCCCTAAGTAGGTCACTTCCGGTCACGTGACCAAATGGAGGCCTCTGATTGGCTGCAGGTCGATTGAGTAATAAACAGTACTTAACTATAGTCCCGTTCCGATACATACTATACTACTGACTTACACAGCCATACCCTCATAGACACATGGACTAACACTGCCATACCTTCAACCCCTCAGACACATAGAGTAACACTGCCATACCCTCATAGACACATAGGTTAACACTGCCATACCCTCATGGACACATAGACTAACACTGCCATCCCCTCAACCCCCCTGACACATAGACTAACACTGCCATACCCTCATAGACACATAGACTAACACTGCCATACCCTCATAGACACATAGACTAACACTGCTATACCCTCATAGACACATAGATTAACCCTGCCATACCCTCAACCCCCCTGACACATAGACTAACACTGCCATACCCTCAACCCCCAGACACATAGACTGACACTGCCATACCCTTAATCCCCCCAGACACATAGACTTACACTGCCATACCCTCATAGAAACATAGACTAACACTGCCATACCCTCAACCCCACAGACACATAGACTAACACTGCCATACCCTCAACCCCTGAGACACATAGATTAACACTGCCATACCCTCAACCCTTCAGACACATACACTAACACCGAACTGTAAAAAACAGTACTTTAGCTAAAAGATAATACAGCAACTTTTGCTGTACACGTACAATTCTGTTACTGTAGATGCAGGTTCGAATCCCATAACCAGCAACCAGAGGGAGAGAGAGCAGAGAGGTTGGAGGGAGTACCATACTCCACAGCTCAAATATCACCTGATCTTTTCATCAAAAGCCTATTGATGCAGGCTACATATAAGTGATTGCCCCTCTAGCTCAGTTGGTAGAGCAGGGGGAGATGTAGTCTGAGGGTCAGCAGTTCCAGCCCCGGCAGGAAACTCTCACACAAACCACATTTTTCCTGATGCAATTCTAAAGTATAATATATTTTGGTACACTGAAAGGTTACTATTGAAAATATGCAGAGGATAAACCAATGTATCTCTACAATCTGCATGAAAGATAGTAAGATTTACTTTGAAAAACATTCTATAGGCCATCAAGATTACACTCAAACTAATGGTAGTTTAGTACTTATTATCGAGGAGAGATATAATTCCTAAATTTCAAGCTCTGAAAGCTACCACAGACTTCATGATCTCGCCGAGATTAATATTTCACACTTTTCCCTAACTGTTATTGTTCTCCATTTTCTTTAATTTTAAGTGAATCACTTAGGTTTTGGTATAATATGATGCAGAAGCCAGTTTCCCAACTTTCCATCTGTACTTGATGCAATAAAATGCTTTGGATTTTTGTAAATCATGTAAATACTGTACTTGACCTAAATAAAATGGATCAGCTCACTTTTCTGACAAATGTACAGGTTGTTTCCATCCTTATATCTACCTTCCTATATTAGTATTCTAATAATGTAAAGTGCCATTACTTTCCTCAACACCTGTTTTATCAGTATTGCCCTTTCAATGGTACATCACATACGCTTATTTCATCATACTTCATTGTTTTGTAATTCACAAATTGTTGTTTTTTTGACAATTTTCGGCGTGCCGACGAGTCGATATCTCCGGATCTACTTCGTTTTCAGGGTTGCGACCTGTCCCATTGTCTTTATTTTCGAATTTTAGGCCGAAAACATGTGCTGGGGGGTTGAAATGATGAATATTTAGGTCATTTAGAGCATATTTATCGATTCGAATCGATGCGAGTTGACGCCCGCCATGTTGGATTTCGTTAAGTCTTTCTACATTTTTTACTTATATCTCAGGATCTACTTCGTTTTCAGGGTTAAGACCAGTGCCATTCTCTTTATTTTCGAATTCTAGGCCGAAAACATGTGCTGGGGGGTTGAAATGATGATTATTTAGGTAATTTTGAGCATAGTTATCGATTCGAATCGATGCAGCCAGAAAGACGGCGGCTCTGGCGTGATTCACCTCTCGACCAATCAGAAGTCAGGGCTGGGGTCACGTGAGATTCGGAAATTGACGCCCGCCATGCTGGATTTCGTTCGGTCTTTCTACATTTTTTACTTATATCTCAGGATCTACTTCGTTTTCAGGGTTGCGACCAGCGCCATTCTCTTTATTTTCGAATTCTAGGCCGAAAACATGTGGTGGGGGGGTGGAATGGTGGCTATTTTGACCAATTTGAGCAATTTTATCGATTCGAATCGATGCGAGTTGGCGCTCGCCATGTTGGATTGCTACTGATCACGTGACCTCTAAGCTGTGTGCTGATTGGACACTCAGAAATCACGCTGCAGCCGCCGCCATTTTTTGACCAATCAGAAGTCAGGACTGAGGTCACATGACTTTGCGCCGCTACTAAGATGTATCAATTTGGCCGCTACTAAGATGTATCAATTTTCAGCCGCTACTAAGATGTATCAATTTGCAGTCGCTACTAAAATGTATCAATTTGCTGCCGCTACTAAAATGTATCAATTTGACCCCTGGAAAATGGAGGGCTCATTTTTTAGTTAGGGAGTGTTCATTATTTATGGCAGGGGGGGGGGGTGAGCATTTGAGGGGGGGGGGCAATTTTTTTTAGGGGTATTCAAAGGGGGGGGCCTTTTTTTTTTACCCTATTCTTAGGGGGGGGGCCTTTTTTTTTAGGGGTATTCCTAAAAATGTCGCGAATTTAGTACGTTGAAATGTCGCGAATTTTGGTAACAGCCTGTGTTATATTTTACCAAATTATGTCAATATTTTCAAAATTTTCTAAAATTTTCCTCAAACTCCCAGCAAATTTCTCACTGCATCACTTTTGACACTCAGAATAGCCCACAGTTTTGTCAGTCTTAAAAAAAGTGCTGGCCTCATCTAAGCACTGAGGGTATGGGAGCTTCCAATTTATAAGCACTGGGGCCCTTAAACTCAACGGTATGTAAATTGAGTGTCTGAGGTTTGACTATTATTGCTCACCAGCGAGTATCATGAGACGTTTACACTAAAACACCTTACGAATGGATGTATTTGTTGCAAGGTAGTAAATTGTAGGTAAAAAAGTGCCCATGATTAAATGCATACAATAAGTAGACATCAACATCGCTTTCGTATTAAATAAAGTTGAAAACGATCCAGGGTGAGGGGGGGGGGGGCGCTTTTTTTTCAACCTATTCCGAGGGGGGGGGGGCCTTTTTTTTCCAACCTATTCCGAGGGGGGGGGCCAATTATTTTTGACGTATTCGATTTGCCAAACGCTCACCCCCCCCCTGCCATAAATAATGAACACTCCCTTAGGGGGTGTTCATTGGTCAGTTAAGATAGTAACTGACCTCTATGCATACCCTAAGGAAAATCCAGATGCGCGGCCTAGTTATCACACCTCCCATAGGAGGCCCCTGGCACCACCGCGGTGGCCTAATCCCCACATTGCGGCCCTTAAAGCGAAGTGGAATCGTGGAAGTGGGATCTCGGGACCATGTACCTAATTTTAGTACAATACGTTATTTCTCATTTCTGACAGCAGAATCGTAATCCCCAGGAAAAACTGATACACTTTAATAGGTCACATGCCTTATTTGATCAAATTCCAGGCGAGCAGGTGGGTGTGGGCAAGCAGGTGGGTGTGGGCAAGCAGGTGGTTGGGGACAAGCAGGTGGCTGTGGGCGTCGTCGCACGCCAGCCCGTAAACGCCGCCTTACATCTCAGCCAAAAAGCGAGTCAGTTGGAGCGTAAACTACAGCGGCATGTATCATTTTCGCTGTGTCTGTCCGCCACGTGCGGCGTGCGTTGCAGATGATTTGGGCTGTAGGTGAGCAGGTGGCTGTGGGATAGCAGGTGGCTAGGGGCGAGCAGATGGCTGTGGGCGTCAGCGCCCGGCAGCGTGTAACCGCTGTTTTACGTCTCGGCCGAAAAGCGAGTCGATCCGAGCGTCGGCAGCGACATCATCGTCATTTCCTTTTCGCCGTGTCGGTCGGCTGCGGGGCAGCGTGTGCTACGTGTCCATGCCTTTGCCGTCGATCCCCTGTCCCCCCCCCCGCCCCCGTTCTCCCTTTCTCCCGTTCACCCTTTCTTCCGTTCGCCCTTTATCCCGTTCTTCGTTTATCCCGTTCTCCGTTTATCCCGTTCTCCGTTTATCCCGTTCTCCGTTTATCCCGTTCTCCCTTTATCCCGTTCTCCCTTTATCCGGTTCTCCCTTTATCCCGTTCTCCCTTTATCCCCTTCTCCCTTTCTCCCTTTCTCCCTTAATCCCGTTTGCCCTTTATCCCGTTCGCCCTTTATCCCCTTCTCCGTTTACCCGTCCTGCGTTTATCCCCTTCTCCCTTTATCCCATTCTCCCTTTTATCCCGTTCGCCATTTATCCCGTTCTCCGTTTATTCCGTTCTCCCTTTCTCCCGCTCTGCCTTTCTGCCTTTCTCCCTTTATCCTGTTTGCCTTTTATCCCGTTTGCCGTTTATCCCGTTCGCCGTTTATCCCGTTCGCCGTTTATCCCGTTCGCCGTTTATCCCGTTCTACCTTGAACCCGTTCTCCTTTTATCCTGTTCTCTGTTTATCCCGTTCTCCGTTTATCCTGTTCTCCCGTTCTCCCTTTCTCCCGTTCTCCCGCTCTCTGTTTATCCCGTTCTCCGTTTATCCTGTTCTCCCATTCTCCCTTTCTCCCGTTCTCCCGCTCTCTGTTTATCCCATTCTCCGTTTATCCCGTTCTCCCTTTATCCCGTTTTTCCTTTATCCAGTTCTCCCTTTATCCCGTTCTCCCTTTATCCCGTTCTCCGTTTATCCCGTTCTCTGTTTATCCCATTTTCAATTTATCCTTTCTCTGTTCATCTCCGTTCTGCGTTTATCCCGTTCTCCATTTATCCTGTTCTCTGTTCATCGCCGTTCATCGCGTTCTCCGTTTATCCCGTTCTCCGTTTATCCCGTTCTCCGTTTATCCCGTTCTCCGTTTATCCCGTTCTCCGTTTATCCCGTTCTCCGTTTATCCCGTTCTCCCTTTCTCCAGTTCTTTATTTATCCCGTTCTCCCTTTATCCCGCTCTCCCTTTAAACCGTTCTCGCTTTATACCGTTCTCTGTTTATCCCGTTCTCCATTTATCCCTTTCTCCCTTTCTCCAGTTCTCCCTTTATCCCGTTCTCCGCTTATCCCGTTTTCCGTTTATCCCGTTCTCCCTTCCTCCCTTTCTCCCGTTCTCCCTTTCTCCCATTCTCCGTTTATCCTGTTCTCCCTTAATCCTCTTCTTCCTTTATCCGGTTCTCCGTTTATCCCATTCTCCGTTTATCCGGTTCTCTGTTTATGTGCATTCTCCCTTTATCCCATTCTCCCTTTCCCCCGTTCTCCCTTTATCCTGTTCTCCCTTTATCCATTTATCCCGTTCTCCCTTTATCCCCGTCCCTTTATCCCATTCCCCTATTAGCCTGTTCTCCCTTTATCCCGTTCTCCCTTTATCCCATTCTCCCTTTATCCCATTCTCTGTTTATCCCGTTCTCGGTTTATCCCGTTCTCCCTTTCTCCCGTTCTCCCCTTTTCCCGTTCTCCCCTTATCCCGTTCTTCCTTTCTCCCGTTCTCCCCTTATCCAGTTCTCCCTTTCTCCCGCTCTCCGTTTATCCCGTTCTCCCATAATCCTGTTCTCCCTTTATCCCGATCTCCATTTATCCTGTTCTCCATTTATCCTGTTCTCCCTTCATCCCGTTTATCCAATTCTCTGTTTATCCCGTTCTCTGTTTATCTCTGTTCTCCGTTTATCCCGTTCTCCCTTTATCCCGTTCTCCCTTTATCCCACCTAAAACCATTAAATATCATAAAAGATTAACTAAGTGTCTGTAACTGACCATGCAGCTTTGCTGCAGACCATGAAGGAACCTTTGACACTCACCCCCAAAATCTATGCCCCCTCGTTTATTAGTTACAGGGGGGTGCGTACAAAATTCCGACCCCTCTTGAAGGGGGGGGTAAAAATTTAAGCCCCTTTTTAGCAAAAAAGCCTGCGCGTTACTATAGTTCAAAGGAGGGGGGGGGAATTTTTCGCCACCTTCGCCGAGGGGGGGCGCAATACGTTCCATGCGCTCTCGAGGGGGGGGCCAACAAAATTGCACCCCTTTTTAGCAAAAAGCCTGCGCGTTACTCTAGGCCTACTTTTAGCTTGAGGGGATAATAAAATCTTCCTATATAAATTCAACTCCTATTGGGACTAGGCCTACTTTTAGCTTGAGGGGATAATAAAATCTTCCTATATAAATTCAATTCCTATTGGGACTAGGCCTACTTTTAGCTTGAGGGATATAATAAAATCTTCCTATATAAATAAAATTCCTTTTGGGACTAGGCCTACATTTTAGCTTGAGGGGATAAAAAATCTTCCTTTATAAATTCATTTCCTATTGGGACTAGGCCTACATTTTAGCTTGAGGGGATCATAAAATCTTCCTATATAAATTCAATTCCTATTGGGACTAGGCCTACTTTTAGCTTGAGGGGATGATAAAATCTTCCTATATAAAGTCAATTCCTATTGGGACTTGGCCTACTTTTAGCTTGAGGGGATGATAAAATCTTCCTATATAAATTCAATTCCTATTGGGACTAGGCCTACTTTTAGCTTGAGGGGAAAATAAAATCTTCCAATATAAATTCAATTCCTATTGGGACTAGGCCTACTTTTAGCTTGAGGGGATAATAAAATCTTCCTATATAAATTCAATTCCTATTGGGACTAGGCCTACTTTTAGCTTGAGGGATATAATAAAATCTTCCTATATAAATTCAATTCCTTTTGGGACTAGGCCTACATTTTAGCTTGAGGGGATCATAAAATCTTCCTATATAAATTCAATTCCTCTTGGGAATAGGCCTACATTTTAGCTTGAGGGATATAATAAAATCTTCCTATATAAATTCAATTCCTTTTGGGACTAGGCCTACTTTTAGCTTGAGGGGATAATAAAATCTTCCTATATAAATTCAATTCCTATTGGGACTAGGCCTACTTTTAGCTTGAGGGGATATTAAATCTTCCAATATAAATTCAATTCCTATTGGGACTAGGCCTACATTTTAGCTTGAGGGGATCATAAAATCTTCCTATATAAATTCAATTCCTATTGGGACTAGGCCTACTTTTAGCTTGAGGGGATAATAAAATCTTCCTATATAAATTCAATTCCTATTGGGACTAGGCCTACATTTTAGCTTGAGGGGATAAAAAATCTTCCTTTATAAATTCATTTCCTATTGGGACTAGGCCTACATTTTAGCTTGAGGGGATCATAAAATCTTCCTATATAAATTCAATTCCTATTGGGACTAGGCCTACTTTTAGCTTGAGGGGATAATAAAATCTTCCTATATAAAGTCAATTCCTATTGGGACTTGGCCTACTTTTAGCTTGAGGGGATGATAAAATCTTCCTATATAAATTCAATTCCTATTGGGACTAGGCCTACTTTTAGCTTGAGGGGAAAATAAAATCTTCCAATATAAATTCAATTCCTATTGGGACTAGGCCTACTTTTAGCTTGAGGGATATAATAAAATGTTCCTATATAAATTCAATTCCTATTGGGACTAGGCCTACTTTTAGCTTGAGGGGATAATAAAATCTTCCTATATAAATTCAATTCCTATTGGGACTAGGCCTACTTTTAGCTTGAGGGGATAATAAAATCTTCCTATATAAATTCAATTCCTATTGGGACTTGGCCTACTTTTAGCTTGAGGGGATGATAAAATCTTCCTATATAAATTCAATTCCTATTGGGACTAGGCCTACTTTTAGCTTGAGGGGATAATAAAATCTTCCTATATAAATTCAATTCCTATTGGGACTAGGCCTACATTTTAGCTTGAGGGGATAAAAAATCTTCCTTTATAAATTCAACTCCTATTGGGACTAGGCCTACATTTTAGCTTGAGGGGATCATAAAATCTTCCTATATAAATTCAATTCCTATTGGGACTAGGCCTACTTTTAGCTTGAGGGGATGATAAAATCTTCCTATATAAATTCAATTCCTATTGGGACTTGGCCTACTTTTAGCTTGAGGGGATGATAAAATCTTCCTATATAAATTCAATTCCTATTGGGACTAGGCCTACTTTTAGCTTGAGGGATATAATAAAATGTTCCTATATAAATTCAATTCCTATTGGGACTAGGCCTACTTTTAGCTTGAGGGGATAATAAAATCTTCCTATATAAATTCAATTCCTATTGGGACTAGGCCTACTTTTAGCTTGAGGGGATAATAAAATCTTCCTATATAATTTGAATTCATTTTTATTGTCCCATTCAGTCATGTTGGAGTTCGTTCAAGTCTCGTCTGCTCTCGTCGGGCGCGAGGGGGAGGGGGGCGAAAAATTTTGCCGCCTTCGGCGAGGGGGGTGCAAATCGTTGCGCGCGCTCTCGAGGGGGGGGGGTAAAAATGTTTCGCCCCTCCGCGCGAAATCTCACCACCCCCCCTGTAATTAATAAATGAACACTCCCTTAGGCCTTTCCAGCAGGAGATCCTATTTATACACAGTGAAAAGGCACTTTTTAGGCCTTTCCAGCAGGAGATCCTATTTATACACAGTGAAAAGGCACTTTTTAGACACTTTTTAGGCCTTTCCAGCAGGAGATCCTATTTATACAAAGTGGAAAGGCACTTTTTAGACACTTTTTAGGCCTTTCCAGCAGGAGATCCTATTTATATACAGTGAAAAGGCACTTTTTAGATACTTTTCAGGCCTTTTGGGGCAGCAAAAGTCCGAAAAAAGTCGAAAAAAGAGGATCCACTCTCGACGAGATTATTTATGTCCCGCGACATTCGACTAAGAACATTACATTTTAGCCCTCAAGCCCTTCCTTGTTAGTACATTACTGCAATAGGGTAATTTTAATATTAACCCTGAAGACATGGACAGTCTAGTTCTAAAAGTGTCCCCAGGGATCCTGTGTTGATCTCTTTACCATTCACACATAAGTAGGAGGAGTTTCAATGTACCTGACATGCAGGATTCACTGGTGTAGTGGTCATGGTCCAGGACTATGGATTGAAACCTTGGGGTTCAAATCTCCAAGATGTTGAATATGTGAGCCTTTTTAGAACTCAAGTCTGCATCTACAGTAGATTCTACTGTAGGTCTACAGCAGAATTTACTGGAACCAAAGTTGCCCCCAATAGTTGCTGTACAAGAACACTACTTACTTCTAACAGTGTGCCATACCCCCACAGACACATAGACTAACACTGCCATACCCCCACAGACACATAGACTAACACTGCCATACCCTCATAGACACATAGATTAACACTGCCATACCCCCACAGACACATAGACTAACACTGCCATACCCCCACAGACACATAGACTAACACTGCCATACCCTCAACCCCTCAGTCACATAGACTAACACTGCCATACCCTCAACCCCACAGACACACAGACTAACACTGCCATACCTTTATAGACACATAGATTAACACTGCCATACCCTCAACCCCCAGACGCATAGACCAACACTGCCATACCCTCATAGACACATAGACCAACACTGCCATACCCTCAACCCCAAGACACATTGAGTAACACTGCCATACCCCCACAGACACATAGACTAACACTGCCATACCCCCACAGACACATAGACTAACACTGCCATACCCTCATAGACACATAGATTAACACTGCCATACCCTCATAGACACATAGACTAACACTGCCATACCCTCATAGACACATAGACTAACATTGCCATACCCTCATAGACACATAGACTAACACTGCCATACCCTCAACCCCTCAGTCACATAGACTAACACTGCCATACCCTCAACCCCACAGACACACAGACTAACACTGCCATACCTTTATAGACACATAGATTAACACTGCCATACCCTCAACCCCCAGACGCATAGACCAACACTGCCATACCCTCATAGACACATAGACCAACACTGCCATACCCTCAACCCCAAGACACATTGAGTAACACTGCCATACCCTCATAGACACATAGACTAACACTGCCATACGAAGACACAAACACTAACACTGTCATACTCTCAACCCCGCAGACACATAGACTAACACTGCCATACCCTCAATTCCTGAGACACATAGACTAACACTGCCATAACCTCAACTCCACAGACACATAATACACCCAGGTAGAGGCAGGTGCAGTAAAGCTGAGCTATACCAATGTTATCCATTTGGTGCCTCAGATTCGTTAATTAGGTTTTGACCATTAAGTATAGAATTACATGCATGTCTAACTAATACTAATTATATTCTGGTGTTCTACAAATCTTAGGGAACTTGGAAAGCTGTACCAGGGAGAGGCAGATGAAATAGTGCTAGGCTCTGCTACCTCTGAAAGTATCGGTCATGTCATGTGTATGGTGCCTCTTGAATGCTAATGATGTCCTGGTAGTACTGCACAGTGTTATTTTTCTTTCGTTCTTCATCAAACATGTCAGGTAGACAAGGAATGTCCTGATATTAATGTGAGTACCTTTAAAGTGTGTTTATGTTCTGTCCTCTACACAGGTTAGACAGAAGTACCTTTTCTGACACAGGATTTAGGCACATCCTGAATGGCCTCACAAGGAACCACACATTGACCAGACTCAGGTAAGGCACAGGGGGAACCCTGTCAAGCATGAAGTGGTGAAAACTGCTGGTAGAAAATAACAAAACTTGCACAAATCTGTCTTTCTTCAGAGCACAATTTTCTCCTTTTGTTAGAGTAAACATGTAAAGTGAGTGATACCTAATGTTTATAATGTATGCCAGATGTTGTCAAGGATCCTATAATGTTGTCAAGATTGTGAAAGTGGCCACTGATGTGCTGATCCAGTGACATTCAAAGGGTCTTATAACTTAGCCCAGTTCTCATTTTAAAAATTATTCTTTACATTCCAGAGACAGTTAATTTACATATTTCCCCATATATGAAACGGCATTATTTGGTTCGCTGGTATCGCCCCATTCAATTAGGCTTGGGTGCTTGACAGGAACAGATAAACCAAAATAGGCTAGATAAAAATATGTACTTTTTTCCAAGCTAACTCGATTTTTTTCTTCATTTTACCTCCATTATTATTAGGAGTCCTCTCGATATAATTGACCCAGGGGCACTACTGTGCCTCAGGGTCTTATACGACGGTTCTCAACCCAATTTAAGACATTTTTCCCATCACTTGTACCTCGAATAATTCAGCAAATAAATCTTCCTGCCAAAGAAATGTCTGTGTTTTGAGTCGTACAGCTCAATGCCAATCTCCCCATACCAATATTGTAAATGTGGGATTCCTCAAATTCTCAAAAAAGGCATTTAAAAAAGTGTCACTTTTTTTTTTTTTCACTTATTTCTTTAGCATTGCAGGTATAGGAAAAACCTCCCTCTTATGCCCTCCACCAACTTGTTGAACCCATAGAGTTCCATGTTAAAGCAGCCAGGAACGCTTTTTTGAGATGGTATATGAGACGCTTTGTGAGTACCTCCCTCTAATAAATTGTTTCGTTTTTTCCAAACTTCGTTTTTTCCAAACTTCGTTTTTCCAAACTTTGTTTTTTCCAATTTTTTTCCCTCCCTCTCTCCCTCCCTCCCCCTCCCTCCCTCCCTCCCTCCCTCCCTCCCTCTCTCTCTGTCTGTCTCTCTGTCTCTGTCTCTGTCTCTGTCTCTCTCTCCCCCTCTGTCTCCCCCTCCCCCTCTCCCTCTCCCTCTCCATCTCCCCCTCCCCTTCCCCCTCTCCCTCTCCCTCTCCCTCTCCCTCTCCCTCTCCCTCTCCCTCTCCCCCTCCCCCTCTCCCTCTCCCTCTCCCTCTCCCTCTCCCTCTCCCTCTCCCTCTCCCTCTCCCTCTCCCTCTCCCTCTCCCTCCCCTGGGTCACATGTGATGCCAATCGCCAATACCATTCATTATCCTTCTTTCCATCATACTGGTGCTGATAAATTCATTTTATTTCAAAGAAAAACAACACAAATCCCCAGTAATACAAATACCCTTGCATAAAGATGCTAGCAACAAGAGAAGGCGAATTTCACAAAATTCTGCCATTGTTTTAGAAAAGGAAATGTAATCTTAATAAGGTACATACTAAAGAAAGGTGATTAAATACGATTTGATTGCATAGTACATCTACATTTAAACCTCCCCTGTAAGTATAACAGCATAAAAAAATTCAAAATAGATGAGACAATTAAGCCCAAACATTTGAATCAAAACTCCTGAGTCTGTTGCAGGAGACGCCATGAGTGCGGTCTGGTAGATAACTAAGGCGATATTGTTAGGGCCTAACTGGGACAGTGGGACGCGCCACAGTGTTCCTGGGGCTTTCCGATCCTGCTGTTTTCTCTGATGGTGTGTGTGGGGGTTGGGGGTGGGGTGGCTGGAGCTGGACCTGTGGTGGAGAGAGATCACAATTTCCAATAGTAGGCCTACAGGGGGGGGGGGGCTTAAAAATGTCACGCAATAGGCATAATAATGATAGGCATACCAGTAGAGTGCATGTCACTAATAGCTGACATTTGTTGTCGTGATGCACCAATGCTGCTGTGGCAAGTAAGCCACTGATGCTGCATTGGTGCACCATGCCTACCCTTCAGGAGTGTCTCAAGCCCTTAGGGTCGGCATGATGCTTAAATGCAGCAGTGGCTAATTACTAGCCAGGGCTGCATACATGCATCATGACCACCATGGGCATGCCACATTAAGGCATGATGCCATCCTTAAAGGGTTAATGGGGAATTTGACTATGAAGAGTTCATTTCTAACAAATACTATAGTTAATCTATCATGAAGAAAATTAGTATTCACTACCAGAATGCCAACCAGTCTCTGGTTCCTTGAAACATATATACTCAGAGGGCTGTGGACTGAGAAGAACATGTTATTTTTTTGGCTAATGCAGAATGACTGAAGGGGGTGGATCAGGGAGATATAAATAGTTAGTGAGTGGTGAAATGTAGAGGCCTTATAATCCAGATGAAACAAAATACTTTAGTTGCTGTAAATATTTCTGCTATCATAGTCACTTTAACCGCACTGTGTAACTACGTTTATGTTTCAGCCTGGCAGATAGTACCATGACGGATGCAGCGTCTGCTGATGTAGAGCACTTCCTGCTCACAAACAAGTCACTGCAGGTTCTGGAGTAAGTTTTGTTTCATTCATCATAAAGAGTATTCAGGATGATTAATGTCATTGACATATGAGACAGTTGTACTTGTGGGAGGAGCAGTGATAGCTTCACCAACAATGTGTCGTGCTACAGGGGTGTAGACGCCCTGTCAATGTGTACACACAGACATGGGCCTCTGTACCACTATTAGCACCAAGTAAAACCCACATGGATAGGGTATAATCATGAACCAACCCACTGCAGTAGAACATGGTGGTGGTGTATTTATTAATTTCTAATTATTTTTGTTTCAGCGTACCTAAAAGTACGTTCTGCTGTATGCATGTGTTGACACCCTACATTTCTCTCTCATTAACATTATCATTTTCTGCTCCTGCCTCCCCCTGCTTCCTTCTGCCCCACTCACCCTGGGGAGTGTGAGTCCTTAAAGTGGTGTATACATGGTAATTTTCCATAAATCTATATGCTAGACAATTCAAGGTGCCGCTTACACACAAGTTTTTAGATGCATACTACAGTACTTAATCGCCTTAATCTGACCTCTGAGGCTTTTAGGATATTCCCAATATTTTGAACAGTAATTCTATGCAAATTTACCAGCAATTCTATGTAAAACTAACGGAGAATCTACATAAAATTGACAATGACCATCACCATTAAAAAAAGATGGTGGAAGTCATGTCGCAAAAGCTGCCAATGGATCACCATTATTTTGACCACATTTTTGTTACTGTGTGCCTTACTTCCCTGCCTCCCCTGCCTCCCCTGCCTCCCCTGCCTCCCCTGCCTCCCCTGCCTGGCCCTGCCTCCCCTGCCCTATCTTCCTCCCCCTGCCTCCCCTGCCTCCCCCTGCCTCCCCTGCCCCCCTGCTTCCCCTGCCTCCCCTGCCTCCCCTGCCTCCCCCTGTCCCCTGCCTCCCCCTGCCTCCCCTGCCTCCCCCTGCCTCCCCTGCCTCCCCCTGCCTCCCCTGCCTCCCCCTGCCTCCCCTACCTCCCCCTGCCTCCCCTGCCTCCCCCTGGCACCCCTGCTTCCCCCTGCCTCCCCCTGACTCCCCCTGCCTCCCCCTTCCTCCCCCTGCCTCCCCCTGCCTCCCCCTGCTTCCCCTGCTTCCCCTGCCTCCCCTGCCTCCCCCTGCCTCCCCCTGCCTCCCCTGCCTCCCCCTTCCTCCCCCTGCCTCCCCCTGCCTCCCCCTGCTTCCCCTGCTTCCCCTGCCTCCCCTGCCTCCCCCTGCCTCCCCCTGCCTCCCCTGCCTCCCCTGCCTCCCCTGCCTCCCCTGCCTTCCCCGCTGCCCCTGCCTCCCCCTTCCTCTCCCTGCTTGCCCCTGCCCCCTGCCTCCCCTGCCCCCTGCCTCTCCCGCCACCGATATTCAAACGAGCTCCTCGTGTGAATAACGTCCGCTATTCGCACAAGGAACGGCAAGAGAGGCGACATGGCAAGAGAGGTGACATGGACGAGAATAATTACATAATTCTCTAAATTAAATAATTTTCTATGCTTATCAGCAGGTCCCTGACTCTCATGTGAGAGGCCGGGGTTCGATTCTTGCACTGAGCTTACTTTTTTATGATGAGACAGGCGACATGACAATGAGAGAGGCGACGTGACTGCTCTTATCTCAGTGGTGGAATCAGGTTATTGGGGGTAGACCCCTAAATTCGACATGGTGACATGGCCTTATCTATAGGCCTACCCCCACATTACACACCATGTCACACACCCTTTCAAGGGGTCCACATTTTTTTGCCCCCCATCCCCAAATCCTCGCCTGTGTGTGTGTGTGTGTGTGGGGGGGGGGGGGGGGTGGGGGGGGGGGGGTGGGGGGGGGGGGTTGGGTGCTGTAACCATGCATCATGTAGACTGATTATGAGGTTGATACACTCCTGAATGATTGGCATGATGCGACAATGCAGAGCCATTCATCAAAGAGGGTGGGTGAGATTGGCCAGAATTGGACCCTTTAATTTGGGCCAAATTCCAAGAAAATTATACTTTTTTTAACAGGAACACTCTTGGCTTAAAAACATACAACTTTTGCCCAAAAATAGCCCAAAAAGCACCCCTTTACCGTACGCATATAGTTACCCTGCCTCTCCTGCTTCCCCCTGCCTCCCCCTACCTCCCCCTGCCTCTCCTGTCTCCTGTCTCCCCCTGCCTCCCCCTACCTCCCCCTGCCTCTCCTGTCTCCCCTGCCTCTACTGTTTCCCCCTACCTCCCCCTGCCTCTCCTGTCTCCTCTGTCTCCCCTGTCTCCCCCTACCTCCCCCTGCCTCCCCTTTCTCCCCCTGCCTCCCCTACCTCCCCCTGACTCCCCCTGCCTCCCCTTCCTCCCCTTCCTCCCCCTGCCTCCCCCTACCTCCCCCTGCCTCCCCTTTCTCCCCCTGCCTCCCCCTGCCTCTCCTGTCTCCCCCTACCCCCCCTGCCTCCCCTTTCTCCCCCTGCCTCCCCCTGCCTCTCCTGTCTCCCCCTACCTCCCCCTGCCTCCCCTTTCTCCTCCTACCTCCCCCTGCCTCTCCTGTCTCCCCCTACCTCCCCCTGCCTCCCCTTTCTCCCCCTGCCTCCCCCTGCCTCCCCCTGTCTCCCCTGTCTCCCCTGTCTCCCCTGTCTCCCCTGTCTCCTCTGTCTCCCCTGTCTCCCCCTACCTCCCCCTGCCTCCCCTTTCTCCCCTGTCTCCCCTGCCTCCCCTTGCCTCCCCCTGCCTCCCCTGTCTCCCCTGTCTCGCCTGTCTCCCCCTACCTCCCCCTGCCTCCCCTTTCTCCTCCTGGCTCCCCCTACCTCCCCCTGCCTCTCCTGTCTCCCCCTACCTCCCCCTGCCTCTCCTGTCTCCCCCTACCTCCCCCTGCCTCTCCTGTCTCCCCCTACCTCCCCCTGCCTCCCCTTTCTCCCCCTGCCTCCCCCTGCCTCCCCCTGTCTCCCCTGTCTCCCCTGTCTCCCCTGCCTCCCCCTGTCTCCCCTGTCTCCCCCTACCTCCCCCTGCCTCTCCTGTCTCCCCCTACCTCCCCCTGTCTCCCCCTACCTCCCCCTGCCTCCCCCTGCCTCCTTCTACCTGACTCACCCTTCCCACATTTCCAGACCCTCCACTGTAAGAAACAATACTTTTTATGGGTTTGTCCTGTAAAACTCAACGATGATTCACCGTTATTCGTACCACAATGAAACATTGTAGGTATCAGCCATTTCGTAGTATTTCAGTAGTATAGTATGTATCGGAACGGGACTATGCTTAAGTACTGTTTATTACTCACTCGATATGCAGCCAATCAGAGGCCGCCATTTGGTCACGTGACCCGTTGCCATGGTAACGTGACCTACTTAGGACTCTCAGCCAATCAGAAGCCAGCATTCTGGGTGACCTACTGACCTACTTAGAAGCTCTCAGCCAATCAGAGGCCGGCATTCTGGTAACCATGGTAACGTGACCTACTTACGTCACGTGACCTACTTAGGCTCAGCCAATCAGAAGCCGGCATTCTGGTAACTAGGGTAACGTGACCTACTTAGGGTTTGTTTGTAAACAACACCACGTGGCTTGTTTGTAAACAACACCACGTGACACGTGACTGTTTGTAAACAAACAAACAAAAAAGTTATGTAACTTATATATAGAAATAAAAACACAACAAGATAATTTCTTTTTCTTTCATTTTATTCTTTATTTTCATTTCAATCAAAAAACACACAAGTTTATGCTTTTTTAGCTTGCTTCTTCAATTTGCAACCCAACAGGCCGCAAAGTCTCACGCCGCCGTCACTCGCACCACACCCCTGACGTCCTCTCTCCAATAGACATTGCACGACTTTGGATAAATCCAACACCATTTCGGCAAGGCAGAGAATCTTTGCCTCCATGAAACGTCCGCCATCGCAACAACCCGTTATTTCTGTCACAACAGCATCATCGATAGCTTCTGACTCACTGTCCGGTCGCTCAGCTTTGGGGATTTTGCTCATGCGCATGACGCACTTCTTGGGGTTTCTTGTTCGACATGCTTCAATTAGGAAATGAACGCAATGAGGTCCACAGGTGTCAGCAGAAGTGTCTTGTAGTTGAACGCGGTTTCTTTGCCACTTGAACGGAGCAGAGCGTTCCACGAAAGACAAGAACTCCGCACTCAGCGGCGTTAAGCCAAAGGAATCAAAGTAGTACACTTCACCCGTGCTCGACACGTAAAACGCTACCCAATGCTGACCTGGTAAATGTTGCGGATCTGTGTTGCTCATGAAACAAGTGTCTTTGATAGGGTGCTTCGGAATAGTGTCACAAGAGAAAACACCTAGGAAACAATGTTTTGTGTGAACGTTTTCCTTCAACGCTCTACTTATTTCGAGCGTATTCATACGATACGCTAAGTACCGCTGTCTTGTCTTCAGTTCATGTGGTAGTCGGTGATGGGATGTCGATCTCTGGTCAGCTCGATGACGTTGTCGTACACCAAGTAGAGTAGCACCGTTGTTGTCGCTTGTAGCGCCGAGCGGAAACTGACTTCCACCCTCAGCTGACCCGCTCTTATAAGGTTCACGCGACACCCGTCGTGCGATCTGTCTGGGGTTAAATCGAAGGGGAACACCGTGTAACCGTTCAGGAATTGCTCGTATGAAATACCACAGGAGCGCGCGCCCTCGTACATCCCCGTTTCCGTGTGTAGCGCCAAGTACTCTCTCACGGCCGCTTTGGTGTTAAAGTCGGGCACGTAAGCGTCGTTCGGCACTTTCTGATCGTTCACTATCACTTGAAGCGAGCTGATGTCGTAATGCTTCATCTCGAACGGGTTCTTGGTGTAGCTACCGTTGAAGGCGTCGTGGTCCAGGAAGCAAATCATCATCGACTTGGGAAGCTGGCCTGTGTTGGAGTGCGTGTAGCTGTGATCTCTGTTACCTTGAGGGATGGCGTACGTCGTCACCTCCACTCTGTTCACCGGGTAGTCGAAGGGGCCGTGTTCTATCACCGCTCTCTCGTGCGTTTCCGCTACAGCGTCCGCCACCAACACACGTCGCACGTAGAGCTTTGCTTTGTAGATCTTCAAGCTGAAGCCCGCGTCAGCGGCGCACATCAGATAGAAAGAGGGCGCTGCCTGTTTCAGAGTGAGATTGATTTCTGTCTCTCCAACGATGAGCTTCGGTTGATGAGCCAGGTCAAAGTGCAGTCGCGCCATCAGCGAAAAGCGCTTGTTGGAGATTAGCTTCCTGCGCGCTTTGTACCCCGCATTCGCGTTAGTCAACGCGTCAAACTGACCAGGCGTATCTTCATGCCACCCCTGGGCGCTCATGACGCCGCCCTTCACGTCTTTGTTGTAGTTGAGTAACCCTTCCAAGTAAGCTCGGTAAGGGTAGGTCTCGGTGTTGCCAGACACTTTGAAACCGCCGATGGAGACTTGGACGTCTTTGAAGAGCGAGTGAACCAAGTTGTTCACCGGAGCTACCGCGTCGGTGTCCTCTATCGCCGCTCCGTTCGCTTTCAGCACTTGACATTCCAGATGAAGGTAATTCTCGTTCAGGTCTGTGTACTCTTGCGACTTGTTGATATTGAAATTTATGTTACCTCCATCCTCTAAAGAGTTTTTTGTTTCTATCCCGAGGAAAGACGACTTTAAGATAGTAGTCTGAGTCGGCGCTACGGTGTGCAGGTCGAGCTCAGAGAGCGCGCACTCGTTACTGCTCTCGTGTACGTAAGCCATTGTGTTCTCTCTTCACGCGGACGACAGACTGACGCCGGCCGCCTCCAGTCTTTTTATTTATACCTGAGCGCCTAGGCGCTTACCGGTCGAATACATCCCCTCTACGTCTCTTGCAAGAGCCACCGCCCGTCTGAGGAGAATGCCGGCGTCGTTTCGACCCTTTCTTAGACGCGACAGTCGTCTTTCCTCCTGAGAACGCCGTACTCGCCAGTCTCTTCAGAGCGCCTGCGCCTCGGTCTTTCACGCTGCTCTTTAAAGTCCGACCCGCCAGCACATCTTTAGCTACGCCCACACCGGCGCGGAGCAGCGTTTTTCCCACTGACTTCAACAGCGGGATAGCCGAGCGCATCAGACCTAACAGAGCGCCGCCCAAACCGTGCCCGCTCTGGAAAGAGCGCCCGCTGTACACGTTGATGCCGTTGCCCAGCTGCGCGTTGTAGTAATCGCTGTACCCTCTGCCGACGGTGCGCCTGGGTGGAAAGTACGGAACGCGTTGACGCATCTTTTTTTTTTCTTTCAGCGCTCAATAGGTCTCAGATGAAGTGTCACGGTCACCTCGCCTCTACCGAATGGGATGGAATGGCCGGATCGGTCTCTTAAATAGATGCTGACCTCGGTAAACCTCTTGGATTTCAAGGGGAAATAATCCAAATGGGGAAAACTGATAGCTTGCACGCCACCTCGACGCTTTCCGCCTCTGTCCACCGCGACGCAGGGTAACAGCGGCACTTGCATGTCGCCCACACGTCTCTCCTGGATCATGTCGGTGTATATGTACACAGGGTGCACGTCCCCGAAAACATCCATCGAGTAGGCGCCGGTAGTCGGCGACGCGAAACACGTCTTCTCTCCGAAGCCTAGAACACATGCGAGATGCTGAGTCAGCAGGACAGCGCAGTGTCTCGGCGGTTTGATGGTGACGCGTTTCGTCTTGGAGTCATACGATAAGATCCCCATCGGTTTGAGCAAGAAGCTAGAGCCCTCTAGTCTGTCATCTCGCATCGTCTCACTCAAGCGCTTGACTAGGGTGTGGTTGCTTCCGGTGAAAATAGGAGGTATCTCGAATATGTTTGGCATGAAACTGCGCACTCCCATGTCTTTCTCCATCTTTTCGATCATCTGTCTTGCTTGATCGCTGATCGCCTTCTTCTTCACGGCCGGGGACAAGAACTGCTTGCATACGGCATTCGGCTGTCTCAAGTCGACCTCTCTCTTGAACCTTTTTGTTTCCGGTTTCAATCGCTGCTCTTGCGACGTGTCTGACATCTCTTCCACCGTTACATAGCTCGCTTCCTTCCAGCTCAGCGGGTATTTTGAGCTGAACGTCAGCTTGCTCAGACCGTTCGCGTTTTTCATTCCCCTCCAGTCTACCTGCGGTTTTCTTCTTCCGGCGAATTTAGTGTCTTTTAAAACCTTGATCGCCTCCTCTAGTGAACCCTTGGTGCGCAGAGGAACAACGATGATCAAGTCGTCGTCGTGCACGTTAGTCCATTCTGTAGGGAGGATGATCTCAGTCAGAGCCGCTTCGTACGCTTCGGGCAGAAGGAGCGGCGAGTCGAAGTGAGTTCGGAAAGACGTCAAGCTGTTGTCAGGATAATACTCCATAGAGCTGTTGCTAGGTAGGGTGATGTTCATTTTTATTTTTTTCTACGTTATTTTTTTGACGGGGATCCACTCGTTGAACTTGTCGTCGTAACCTAACTAACGTACGAAAGCTAGCTCTTTACCGTCGACGGTCTTGCGGCGCAACACCTCGTCTATCAGGTAGTTGTTGTCGTAACGACTCTTGTACACCTTCTGAACCTCTTCCGGGTAGAAGACGCCTTTTATCTCCTCGCCCTTGTCGTCTTTTAGCTCGAACCCTCTGCTTCCCAACGTCTTAGCAATGTCGACCACTTCCTCGCGCCAGTTTCCCTCGTACCCTTTGTCAAAGGCGCCTTTAGTTCTCAACATCCTCACTCTGTCACCCGGAGCGATGACGTCGACGGCAGACGTCTTTGTTTTTTTCTTCTTTTTCCATATTTCGTTGATTTGTTTGTTAGTTGGGAGATCTTGTCGGTAGAAAACTGTTTCGCTGTTTTCCGAGCTGACTTGAGCCGGCGCCATTTTCGACGTCTTGTGGTGAGTGCGATTGTAAGATGACACTACATGGTGCAGTACGTCTACGTAGCGATACGTGCGCTTGTGTGTGAAATAACGCCACAGCTTCTCCTTCAGACTGCGGTTCAAGCGCTCCACTAGACTAGCTTTGATGTCGTCGTTCTCGCCAATGAAAAACTCTATGCCCTCGCTCTTCAAGTGATCTTGAAAGATCTTGTTCAAAAACTCTTTCCCCTTGTCTGTCTGAACAGTGCGCGGTTGTCTCTCGCCAGTGTCTGTCATCTTTTGGAAGGCCTCGGTAACATCAGCACCGCTCTTGGATTTAATGGGAACGGCCCACGCGTACCTAGAGAAAACGTCGATCGCCGTCACCACGTACCGGAAGCGGTCGTTGTGAGACGCCAAAGCCTGCATGTCCATCAGATCTATCTGCCACTGCTGATCGATTGCACCGGTTATAGTCTTGTTCCTTGCGAATTTTCTCCGAATGGGTTTATGTTTAGTGTAGGCGTCCAGCAACACTAAAGCATCTCGGATGACGGCCGGGTTTAGGTGGCGAAAATGATGTTTCTGGAGTTTAGTCACGCTAGTGAAACTGGAGGGCGCTTTGACGTCGGTATATCTAGCTACTACGCGCTTCTTTTCTTTTTCCTTCTTGGTCAGTCTCTTCACTGGTTTACCCATCGTCGGCCTGATGGAGGAGTAGCGCCAGGAGCGGGAGTGAACGACGCCGCCTCCGCTAGGCGGTTGCGCCTTTTCCTTTTCTTACTCGCCGCGCTCCTGTAGGCCGACGGGGGTCTCAGTGTAGTCGGAGTTTGGAAAAGTTCACTGCCCTCGTCGTCGTCAGAGGATCGATCGTCCACCTGGAGAGAAGAGTCTGCTGCTGCTACTGCTGCTGCTGCTGCTGCTGCTTTTCCTTCTTCCGAGTCGAAGCTCGGTCGTTTCTGACCTGTGTCAGCAAGCCGTGTGTCCAAACTTCGGCCAGGTCCGCTCGCTTTATACAGATGGTTTCCGATCAAGGAGTCTGTGGGAACTGCTTCGCGCAGCGCTTTTGTGAACAGAGAGTAGCCCGCTGGTCTGGGCGCCGTCTTCCTGAACCTGGCAGCGTCGTTCAGTAAGTCCACTATGTTGATGTGATGCTCAGGTGGTATTCTCCGACCCGACATCTCGCGCGCCGCACCGTCCTCGTTCCACTTGACCACACCGGATTTCTCCAATTGATTGTACAGCGCAGCGGTCCGGATGCGATTCCTCTTGGGAACTTGCTTCACAAACCGCTCAAGTAGGGACGCGCTGGCTTCTTCAGCAGACTGACGGAGGTGAGCCGGCGGCGAAGAAGTGTAGGACGAAGAGATGTTGCTGTTGTTGGGATTCGCGAGAAAAAATTGCAATCTATTCAACAACCTTCGGTATTTCAACATTTTCTCGCGCGATTCCAAAGTGGGATCGTTCAACACTAAGTCCAAGTCCCTGTAGATAAACTGTAGCACCTGGTGCAATGCCGTGTCGGGATGAAGGGATTGTTCTGCCTGCTTGTGGTAATAGGCCATATCGGCAGGTAGGCGGGCGGCGGTGGCAGGGGCGGAACTCTCGTTCTTTTCACTACGCTCATCAGGAAGAGGAGGAAGGATTGGAGCAGTAGAAGTACTAGCAGCAGCGACTGCAGTAGTAGCAGCGCTAGTACTAGCAGCAGCGGGCACATGATGAAGTAGACCTGCTCGTGATGATTTGTAGAGCGTCTCAGGATCCACGAGCGCTAAGCGTTTGTAGTGTTGTCCGTCATGGGGACGACGGTGGCGATGACGCTGGCGGTGGCGGTAGTGGTGGTACTGTCGGCGAGTAGGTGTCGAATGAGGTGTCTCATATACGGAGAATGCTCTTTATAAGCGGTAAGGCCATCCCTATGAGAGCCGGAATGAGGAAACCTCCCTCTTGTACCAAGACGCGTCTCTTTTTTTTGATGGGCGTAGATTTTTTGCCGACCTCCCTCAACACGTCAGCCGATTCTCGAAGCTTGTCCAGTTGTTTGTCGCTGAGCGGGATGTTCCCTACGAGTAAATTGTGACAGATCTCACTCAACGCTGCGATCAGATCGTCGCTTCCAGAGTCTATTAGATGCGAGCAGTCCTTTGGCGAGCACTTAGCTAAGTGCTTGAGAGTACCAAAGTGTCTTTCGAGTAGATGAGAAGCCATTTTTGCTACTGCTTTCTCTTGTTCTTTTTTTTGTCTAGCGGTACGAATACTAGCTGAGAGTGTATGGACGTCAAAGAGGAGCGTATTCTCAGATCGTCAGGTGTTGACTGCTTGAAGTCCAGAAGGAGGTATGAGTGAGGTCGCTTGAGTTCATGGGTAAATATACTAGAGAGGGCCGCCGCGTTGGAGGGAAACACCTGGCGAGACAGACTAGCTATTTGCCCCATGTCGCGCGGGTTCTTGAAAACGATCATGTAGTGAGCGTTCAGACTCATAGTTCGAAAGTCGGGTGATTTCTGGAATAGGTTCTGAGTGATATATATGACGCTCACGTTCCAGTGATGGGAGTATTTAGTAAAGATGTCGGCTACCACTTGCTGATTGGAACTGCTCATCAGATCGTCCAATATCAGTAGAGTGTGTGGTCGTAAAGCGTCTTCTGCTACTTCCACGTCTCCCGCTATAGACTCTTTGCTAGGAAGACCTTCTCTGAATTCCACACCGTATTGATTTTGCATTTTTTCAAACAGAGGTTGCCACTCGCCGTAATGGTAAAAAGTCTTTTCCACCGGCGGCGTGACCAAATTGTTCACGTCGCTCAGAAATTGATCCACCAAGCGCGATTTTCCACAACCCGACGGACCGCTAATGATACAAGTAAAGGGTCCTTGTAGTCGAGCGTCGAAATGAATTTCTGTGAAGAGTTTGCTTTTACTACTCGACATTTTTTGGTTTTTTTTCAGCACGCGTCAGAGAGTAGTTGTGTGTCTGACTGTCTGCTGTGTTTCTCACTCGAACGGTCGGTAGTGAATGGTTGTGGAGAAAAGTCAGCCGACCTTTTTATTGATACCGGCCGGTGTCACAGTAGCGGCGGCAGAAGTGACTTTTTTTTCTTTTTATTTTTGCGATAAAATTCTATTTTCACTCAATAGTCATAAAGTTTGTATCAGACTCCAGAGGAGTCTGATACAAATATTTATTTTTTTAAAAAAAGAAGAGGAGGAGGAGGAGGAGGAGGAGGAGGAGGAGGAGGAGGAGGAGATTAATTTTTTTTTTTTTAAATTTTTTTTTTGATCATTTAGGCAAAGCTCGTCGCTTTGGCGCTTTTTTTTCTATTTCTGTGTTGTGACACGATCGTCTCGAAAAAGCAATAAGGCATGTGAGCGCGGCGGTGACAATACATATTGGAGCGTATGGTTTAAAATAGTGCGTCCCTATCTTCTTCAATTCGGCTGCGTTGCAATATGCGGGATAACAAGTGACGACGTCGAAACGTTTAGAGACCGTGTTCACGTCGGCCACAACGCGCGCCCACCGAGTGGGAGCTGCAGTCACTCCCAAGAAACCGATCGGCTTGTCGAATCGTTTCATAGCGCTTATTCTCACTTTATAAGAGGAGGCAGGGTGAGGAGAGTAGCGGCGCTCTATCTTTTCATGAAACGCCCAACGAGTGGGGGCGCTGAGAGCGGCTGTTATGCAATAGTAGAGTAAATACTGTTCTGAGAAGACGGCTCTCGGCCATGTCGCTACGTTTTCCTTTTCCGCTCTTGTATAACGACGATTTCTTTGGCACTCGGCTTTGCTTTTCTCGAGAATTCGGTACGCTTCAAGAGAAGCGTGAACCTCAACTACGTGACGCTCTCTCCTTTGAGATAAAAAAAATAGCCGGGCAGTTGAGGAGGGCACTTTGTTCGCGTGTCCATCTTTTAGAAACTCGCGCCCTCTGCAGCGCCATATTTCTTTCCTCCGAAACAAAAAAGACTGAGTGAAAATAAAAATTTAAAAAAACAAAAAGCTCAAAGAAAAAAAATAAGCAATAAGCAGACTCAGCTCGAAATTCCCTGCTGGCGTGATGGCGGTGACTGCAGGCGGTGGCGGCGGTCGGCTGGCCGGCGGTGGCGGTGTCGGCGGCGATGGTAGAAGGGGGTGTGGAAAGAGAGATGCATCTCAGTCTTTTATAGGAGCGGCGAGAGTTCGACTTAGTCTGACATTTTCAGCTGTCGCATGCTGACCTGCTGCTATCATAAGAGAAACAAAAGCCCTAATCACGCTTTTCAGCTGGATCCTTCCACCCACCAGACATGGATCCAGATGGGAGGGTGGTTTAAAATTAATCTGTGTACCGACTGTCATACAATAGTGTAATTAGTTGAACGCGTGTTACCTGTATAAAGGATTAGCAGGTCATGGGCTTAGAGTGTGTATAGAAAAACAACTACAGGTAGCGTGAACAAAGCGACCCCCTCCCTTTCTGTCACTCTGTCTGTGACTAGAGGGCGCGCGTGTGGTAAGCGGCTTAAATCTAAAGAAAAAAAATCACCCTCTCCTGTCGTCAGCAGTCAGCTGGCCGGCGGCTGGAAAATGCGATTAGAGGGATGATGAGCGCGTAGTAAGCGACTTAAGGCCAATCTAAAGACCTGCCGTGAGTGGGCAGCTGGCCGGCGGCTTGAAAAAAGGGGGGAGTAAGGGTATATAAGGGGGAGTGAAACCGTATTCGTCATCGTCAATCATCATTCACTCTACTACTACTACTACTACCACCACCACCAGCACCACGCCTCAATTTGCAGATCCCCATGATGGAAAGTTGCGACCGTGACATGAAGCGGTATGACGAAGCGGCGCGCGAATGTGAAGCTGATGCTGTAGCCTCTGCTACTGCTGCTGCTAGTGCTGCTCATCGTGCTACTGCTGCATTTACTGCGGCTGTTAGTGACGCTGGTTGTGATGAGGTTGTTGTTGTTGCCGCTGCGGCTGTGACTGCTGCTGTTGCTGCTGCCGATGCAGCTACTCATGCCGCCGATGCCGACGCTGCTGCTGCTGATGCTGTTGCGGCTGCCGATGTCGCCGCTGATGATGCTGCTAGTGTACGCTCTGCCGCCCTTGCTACTGTCGCTGCTGCTGTTGTTGCTAATGCTCACGCTACTGCTGCTGCTGCTGCTGCTGCTGCTGATGCTGCTGATGCTAGTAGTCGCGTCGACAAAGAATCGTCATTTGTCACTCTTAAACCTCCAGTTGAACGCGCGACGGGTAGTAGGGCTACCAACGCGACGGCCGGATGGTGCAAATGGTGTCGTCGCTTCTGCTCGTGCTCTTGCTTTTCTTCCGGCCCTACCTGCTGCTGCTACAGTATAATAGTGTTATAGTGTTTGAATGAGAACGCGCGTACTTACACATAGACACTGTAACAGATGTGCTTTTTGAAAATATAATTTTAGCATAACATGGAACTTGTTGTATTTATTTTCTATATATAAGTTACATAACTTTTTTGTTTGTTTGTTTACAAACAGTCACGTGTCACGTGGTGTTGTTAACAAACAAGAGAGCCACGTGGTGTTGTTTACAAACAAACCCTAAGTAGGTCACGTTACCCTAGTTACCAGAATGCAGGCTTCTGATTGGCTGAGCCTAAGTAGGTCACGTGACGTAAGTAGGTCACGTTACCATGGTTACCAGAATGCCGGCCTCTGATTGGCTGAGAGCATCTAAGTAGGTCAGTAGGTCACCCAGAATGCTGGCTTCTGATTGGCTGAGAGTCCTAAGTAGGTCACGTTACCATGGCAACGGGTCACGTGACCAAATGGCGGCCTCTGATTGGCTGCATATCGAGTGAGTAATAAACAGTACTTAAGCATAGTCCCATTCCGATACATACTATACTACTTATTTCAATATGTCTTTACCCAGAGGGAGCCACATATTGTGTCTTGTGATAGATAGATGGCCTGGTTTATGAGAAGATTTTTCTGTGGAGTGTTTTCATGTTGAAATAATGGTAATTTACCATGAAACTATATGCTAGACAATTACAGGTGCCACTTATAAACAAGTTTTTAGATGCATACTACAGTACTTAATCGCCTTGATCTGACTTCTGAGGCTTTAGGATATTTTCAATATTTTGAATGGCAATTCTCTGCAAAATTAACAGTGATTAAATGTAAAATTAACAAGGAATCTAAATAAGATTACCATGACCGTCACCATTAAAAAAAGAGCTAGGAAGTTTTTTCACAAAAGTTGCCAGTGAATAACTGTTATTTTGATGACATTTTTGCTACAGTGTGCCTAACTTCCCTGCCTCCCCTGCCTCCCCCGCTGCCCCTGCCTCCCCCTTCCTTGCCCTGCTTGCCCTTGCCCCCTGCCTCCCCCTGCCCCATGCCTCACTTCCCTGCCTCCCCCTGCCTCCCCCTGTCCCCTGCCTCCCCCTGCCTCCCCCTGCCTCCCCTGCCTCCCCCTGCCTCCCCCTGCCTCCCCCTGCCTCCCCTGCCTCCCCCTGCCTCCCCCTGCTTCCCCCTGCCTCCCCCTGCCTCCCCCTGCCTCCCCCTGCCCCCTGCCGCCCCAGCACCACACTCTGTTGCACTAGTGTGGAAGGGTGTTAATTGTTGCATATAAGGCTCCCCAATGAAAAGGGAAGTTGAGTGCATTCCCTGCAGGCCCCATCTTCATGAAGCTGTATTAGACCTGAGGAGTGTCTGTGGTGGTACCCGGATGTTCCTACCACTCTGTGGCCATCATGAAGCAGGCCTGCCCAATCAAGGGGCCTCATTAATTGGAGATGACTGAGGTAGTTACTGTAAAACTAATAACCAATTGGTTGGGTTTATATCATTCAGAATTTCTTGACCATACTTAGTTTACACTGGTCAGCTTCAGTAAAATCCATGAAATGCAAATGTTTAGAATATGATCTAAGGTTTCCCCAGCATCTCCCTGGACCAAGAAAAAGGGTGGTTTCATGTCACACGACCGACCCCATGTATACAGGGCTGACCCTACGCTTTTTTATGCAATTTTAAAGAAATTTTTATATTTTTACTCTTTTTTGCGGTCAATTTTAGATTTACAAAAGTTTTGAAAAAATCTTCCCGTTTTCACACCTTTTTGGCGGCAATTTTAGGCTATGTAAAAAAAAAAGTTTAAAAAAGAAAAAAAAATCCGACCTACCGATCCTAGAGTTTCATCCCATGTTACCTGAAACAAACCTTTTTTTTTATTTGGCCCTGGTCTGCCAAGATGTGTACAACATGATGTATCTTTAACAGTTTGAGGGACAGTAGCTTTACTGATGAAGGCGTGAGGGTCATCATGCAGGGCGTGTCAGCAAACCAGGAGCTGCAGGAATTGGAGTAAGAGGATTTGGAATACTACAATTGCATTAGATAATGTTTTTGTGAGGAGTTTTCATGTTCAAAAACTTAACAACAAAATTTCTCAGCATTACCTGATTCGGAACAAATTCGAATAATCTCAGTCCCGTGGTTAACTAATTTATTAAATGATAACATGTATAGGTTCAACTTAAACGGAGGAAATTCACAACTTTTAGAACTTTAAAAGCAGTGCAGAAACTTATATGTATAGTCCTACTCATCTTGCCAAACTCAGACCAATTTCCATTACCATAGTTTGTATGCTATTTAAGCATTATTTAATGGGTTCTCATGTTATAAAGTAATGTGATATCTCTTAACTTGTTAGAATATACTCATATCAGCTGGAATGAACTACTGTCTACCAGACTTAAATCGAGCAGATAATCAGTGTTTTCATATTATTTACCATTGAGTACCAGCTGACTATAATGCATAATGCAGAACTCACAGATGCTCATACCTTGTACGTTTGTGCAGTAAACACCAATTTAGATCTTCCCTGACCTGAACAGACAATGTTAGCCTAAAGATCTCTTTTTTTTAAACTCACAGTATGCAGTATAGCCGGCTCACAAACAGTGTGGCAGGAGAGATGTCACTCTTTCTCACAGGGAATTCGACACTGAAAGTCCTGAAGTAAGTATAGTGGCAGATGGGGTAAGTGGGTTTGGTATTCAATCCTGCACCTGGAGAATCAGGACGGTCATCAATAAACATATCATGATTAACTAGGCATCACTGGAAAGCTGTGATTCTGCTGCTGGAATAGGTTTCTGACCTCCATATCTTTTTTATCGGTGTTCTTATATCACCATTCTTGGGTATTTGAGGTATTCCGATTACCTAGGGACAATGCTAACCTATGGGAGAACACCCAAGTGGACCATCTTCTTTGCTCTTTGAGATACTCTACAAGAGAGTAGTTTCCTGTTTGGAAACTGTCTTTATTCCTCCGAATTAAATGCCTTATTTCCCTTATTTAATCAGGAAAAGTATCAGTTTGAATTCTCATTTATCTAGAGCATAGATGCAAACCATTAGAATACTTAAAATGTATTGTCTATTAGGAAAAATATGAAATCTGTGATGCCCAATATATTCTATCATGCTTCCTGCGAGGCTTATAATGTGTGTATTGGTGGGTGTAACAAGGATGCCCAGGGTTGGGCCTGTATCATTGGGTGCGCCAGGGGGGCTGTATGGGTGGGTGCACCAGGGGCGGGGGGCTGTATGGGTGGGTGCACCAGGGGCCTGTATGGGTGGGTGCACCAGGGGGTGTATGGGTGCACCAGGGGGCTGTATGGGTGGGTGCACCAGGGGGCTGTATGGGTGGGTGCACCAGGGGCCTGTATGGGTGGGTGCACCAGGGGGTGTATGGGTGCACCAGGGGGGTGTGTGGGTGGGTGCACCAGGGGGCTGTATGGGTGGGTGCACCAGCGGGGTGTATGGGTGGGTGCACCAGGGGGGTGTGTGGGTGGGTGCACCAGGGGGCTGTATGGGTGGGTGCACCAGGGGCCTGTATGGGTGGGTGCACCAGGGGGTGTATGGGTGCACCAGGGGGGTGTGTGGGTGGGTGCACCAGGGGGCTGTATGGGTGCACCAGGGGGTTGTGTGGGTGGGTGCACCAGGGGACTGTATGGGTGCACCAGGGGGCTGTATGGGTGCACCAGGGGGCTGTGTGGGTGGGTGCACCAGGGGGTGTATGGGTGCACCAGGGGGGCTGTGTGGGTGGGTGCACCAGGGGACTGTATGGGTGCACCAGGGGGCTGTATGGGTGGGTGCACCAGGGGGGCTGTATGGGTGGGTGCACCAGGGGGCTGTGTGGGTGCACCAGGGGGGTGTGTGGGTGGGTGCACCAGGGGGCTGTATGGGTGGGTGCACCAGGGGGCTGTATGGGTGCACCAGGGGGGTGTGTGGGTGGGTGCACCAGGGGGCTGTATGGGTGGGTGCACCAGGGGGGCTGTATGGGTGGGTGCACCAGGGGGGCTGTATGGTTGGGTGCACCAGGGGGTTGTATGGGTGGGTGCACCAGGGGGGCTGTATGGGTGGGTGCACCAGGGGGCTATATGGGTGGGTGCACCAGGGGGCTGTATGGGTGGGTGCACCAGGGGGGCTGTATGGTTGGGTGCACCAGGGGTTGTATGGTTGGGTGCACCAGGGGGGTGTGTGGGTGGGTGCACCAGGGGTTGTATGGTTGGGTGCACCAGGGGGGTGTATGGTTGGGTGCACCAGGGGGGTGTATGGTTGGGTGCACCAGGGGGGCTGTATGGGTGGGTGCACCAGGGGGCTGTATGGGTGCACCAGGGGTGTGTATGGGTGGGTGTATGGGTGGGTGCACCAGGGGGGCTGTATGGGTGGGTGTATGGGTGGGTGCACCAGGGGCTGTATGGGTGGGTGCACCAGGGGGCTGTATGGGTGGGTGCACCAGGGGGCTGTATGGGTGGGTGCACCAGGGGGCGGTATGGGTGGGTGCACCAGGGGGGGCTGTATGGGTGGGTGCAGTAGGGGGCTTTATTACACGACCTAACAATACTGGTACGACCCTGTGTTTGTTTATTCAATAAAAGCGTACCACATGGGGGTTTGGTACGTTTTTGCGTACCACCCGGGGGTGTGGTACGCTTTTTGCTGCTCTAGACCAATCAGAGGGCAGCATTTTGGTCACGTGATACAACAATGGCGGCGATGTAAACAAAGCAGTTGACGATGTGAACGATGTAAATTAACGATATAAACAACTAAATTGGCGATGTAAACAACAACTTAAGGGTAGGGGGGCTAAAAAATTGTCTTTTGGTCGTGTAATAAAGCTTGTATTGCATGATAAGGTCACGCATGGGGCGCACCAGCCCTCGGTGCATCTGCCTTATAAAGGCAGATGCACCTCGGGCTGGTACGGCCCCATGGTGAAAAGGGAAGGTGAGTGAGTTCCCTGCAGGCCCCAGCTTCATGAAGCTGTATTAGACCTGAGGAGTGTCTGTGGTGACACCAGGGTGTTCCTACCCCTCTGTGGCCATCATGAAGCAGGCCTGCCAATCAAGGGGCCTCATTAAGCGTAGATGACTGAGGTAGTCACGTAAAGCTTATGACCAATAGGTTTGGTTTATATCATTCAGAATTTCTTGACCATACTTAGTTTACACTGGTCAGCTTCTGTACAATCCATGATTTGTAAATGTTTAGAATATGATCTAAGGTTTCCCCAGCATCTCCCTGGTCTGCCAACACATGTACAACATGATGTATTTTTAACAGGTTGACACACAGTACCTTTACTGATGAAGGCATGAGGGTCATCATGAAGGGCTTGGCAGCAAACCAGGAGCTGCAGGAATTGGAGTAAGAGGATTTGGAATACTACAATTGCATTAGATAATGTTTTTGTGAGGAGTTTTCATGTTCAAAAACTTAACAACAAAATTTCTCATCAATACCTGATTTGGAACAAATTTGAATAATCTCAGTCCCGTGGTTAACTCATTTATTAAATGATAACATGTATAGGTTCAACTTAAATGGAGGAAATTCACAACTTTTAAAACTTTAAAAGCAGTGCAGAAATTAATATGTATAGTCCTACTCATCTTGCCAAACTCAGACCAATTTCCATTGCCATAGTTTGTGGACTATTTAAGCATTATTTAATGGGTTCACATGTTTTTAAGTAATGGGATATCTCTTAACTTGTTAGAATATACTCATATCAGCTGGAATGAACTACTGTCTACCAGACTTAGATCTAGCAGATAATCAGTGTTTTCATATTATTTACCTGAGTACCAGCTGACTATAATGCATAACGCAGAACTCATAGATGCTCATACCTTTGTGCAGAAAAGACCAATTTAGATCTTCCCTGACCTGAACAGACAGTGTTAGCCTAAAGATCCCTTTTTTCTAAACTCACAGTATGCAGCACAGCCGGCTCACAGACAGTGTGGCAGGAGAGATGTCACTCTTCCTCACCGGGAATTCGACACTGAAAGTCCTGAAGTAAGTATTGTGGCAGATGGGGTAAGTGGGTTTGGTATTCAATCCTGCACCTGGAGAAACAGGACACTCGTCAATAAACAGGACAAATATCAGTTTGAATTCTCATTTATCTAGAGCATAGATGCAAACCATTAGAATACTTAAAATGTATTGTCCATTAGGAAAAATATGAAATCTGTGATGCCCAATATATTTATATCATGCTTCCGGTCAGGCTTATAATGTGTGTACTGGGGGGTGTAACAGGGATGCTCAGGGTCAGGCCTGTGTCATTGGGTGCACCGGGGGGGGGGGGGGCAGTATGGGTGGGTGCACCGGGGGGGGCAGTATGGGTGGGTGCACCGGGGGGGGGCTGTATGGGTGGGTGCACCGGGGGGGGCAGTATGGGTGGGTGCACCGGGGGGGGGCTGTATGGGTGGGTGCACCAGGGGGCAGTATGGGTGGGTGCACCAGGGGGCTGTATGGGTGGGTGTATGGGTGGGTGCACCAGGGGGTGTATGGGTGGGTGCACCAGGGGGTGTATGGGTGGGTGCACCAGGGGGCAGTATGGGTGGGTGCACCAGGGGGCTGTATGGGTGGGTGCACCAGGGGGCTGTATGGGTGGGTGCACCAGGGGGTTGTATGGGTGGGTGTATGGGTAGGTGCACCAGGGGGGTGTATAGGTGGGTGTATGGGTAGGTGCACCAGGGGGGTGTATAGGTGGGTGTATGGGTGGGTGCACCAGGGGCTGTATGGATGCAGCACCGACAGTAACTTGCCGGGGCTGCATTTGTGCATCATGACAACAAATGTCATCTTTTAGCGACATCAGTCCTCAAAAGGTCAAGAGTTTGAGGCCAGTTGTATTGGGTTATGAGAGAGAATAATATCAATGAAAAAAAAGTGAGAATGAAGAATGCAAAACTGGATTTAATCATTGTACTGGGGTGTTTTTCTCTTTTTATGTACTTCTTCAGAGGATCTGGATAATCAAAATATGCTTATAGTAAGGATTTATTGTTAAAGTTAAGTAAATAACAATGATGATGGAGGTTAGAGGTTAGATTGTAGAGGTATTATTGCAATCTAACTTTACTTTGAGGTTAGCATGTGCTTATTGTAATAGCTTGCAGAACAGTAGATTTCAAGATGATGGAGCGAGGATGATTCTTGAGGGGATGGCTAAAAACAACACTCTACAGGTATTTAGGTAAGGGACATTTATGTTCAATATGCCTGCACATCATAAGTAGGAAGCACAGAACATTACTATTTTATCAACACTCCCCAGCTAATGTTATAATTGACAGTGAATAGGAATATGAGTGTCTCTCATGTGCTACGTGTCTAGTCTGTAGATCCTTTTGGGACCAATTGGCAGATTTTCCTATCATAGGACAAGCATCTAATCCCGACCAGACAATAAGTCAGTGCTAATTCATGTAAGGCTATAAGTATTCGAATGAAATTATTAACTAAATAACCAGTGGCAGAGGATTTATCTAGTACCGAGCATGAGGTCGCTTGAACATTCAGTATTACATTGATATATTATGTTGATATATCCTGTATGAAGATTGAAGTCTCATAGATGAATAATACCCTAAATATCTTGCATTTTCCTTTGTAGTTTAAGGGACTTTCTGTCAAATGCAGTAGCAGGCTCCATCAAGAGGTTTCTAACCAAGAACTCCACACTCAAAGTTCTAAGGTAATTACATATTTAAATGTGCCATTTATAATAATCTTAAAAAATTAAGGGATATTGCTTATTACTGAACTTGAATTTTACATATAATGCCAAGTGTTCCATAGTTTTACTTTGTTCTTTATCACACACAGGCTCAGTGAATGGCTCAATGATGAGGACGCTGAACGCATCCTGCAGGGGCTGAGTGAGAACCATGCACTGCAGCAGTTCAGGTAAGCAGTAAATGTGACTCACCCACTCCGGGATTACAAACACGCACAGAACCTGACTACTATTCTATGGTGAATACGGCCGCCCCATTGATTTAAACAACTGAGGCCTATTTCACACTACCTGTGGAAGAACCCTCAGCAGTATTACCTATGCCATAATTATAATTGAACAAGTCACTACATTTGGGTTATAAATGTGGTAGTCATGCCTTAAAGGGATGTTTTATCTAAACAAAACAAACATGTGGCTGCTTCTAAAGCAGCTACAGCCGGTTTTAACTACCTTAGTGTCAACCCAGTGGACACAAAATTCAGCTCAACATTAAATCAATGGTTGAATCAACATTGGATCAACATTGACAACCAGTTATCAATGTTGATTCAATGTTCTGTGCCCACTGGATGTCTATTTACATCACCTTATTTTACTTCATGTTCATATCCAAGTATGCATTATTTGTCTTAGAATAATGGTACATTGTATAACCCATTGCATACACAAGATGTGCTCAACTGACTAATGATTCTCTGTGCAGTCCATGGTTTTCCTTTTTTTCTGATTTTTCCTAGAGGGTATTGAACTACATTACAGACTGAACTATATATGGGCAGTTCATATCCCAAGCCGTTGATATCATTTGAATACAAATGTTTGTACACTGCATATGGAATACCCTATCTGATAGGAAGGTTTTGTGTCTTTCTATATTATATCTTTCAGCTCTACATTATATCATCAAGCGAAAGTATATCATTTATCTATACCTAAAATTGTTTCTATGAATTGGATATTACTACCATTTCTTTCAGATCTAGTCAATATGACCAAGCCCAGAAGAAGGCAGCAGAAGGTCAGTCCCTGGTCACTGTGATATCTGAGCTTAGAGATGTTGGCGTTGAGGTCGCTGCAGGTGCTTCCCTGGTTACAGAAGCCATGGGGGATCTGAATCTGGACGATGCAGAGGGAGACGATGTTGAAGAACATGAAGAAGTCAACATGGTGTTCAACAGTGCAGGCGGGAGCTTGCAGTTCGCCAACTCGGACGTGTCCCTTAATGTACCACCTCAGGCAGTCCAAGCTCACAAACCAATTGTTGTACATGGTAGGTAACACATAGATGGAGCTTTACTATAAGGACATGATTGAAATATTGATAATTCTGTACATTTGGGACTGTGTTAGCTATAACAGAACAGCTGCATAGTCAATAACACAGTAAACATGATTGTTTCAGAAGAACTAAGTAAACTACACGGCATTGATGTACTATTTGTTTGATAAAGATGGATGTTAGCTCTTTCAGCTAGTCGCTGGTCGCTAGATGCAAATCCAATCAGCTGATCGCATAGTAGGCAGAGAGCCGGCTGACCACCAATACTAGATTACACAGAGGCTCACCATCTGAAAAGACTTTAAATGCTGATAGAACTTTGCTATATATGATATTTTACCAGGCACACCATGTACAAAATCCCACATTAAAGATTAAATAAATATAGCTATTTAAAGATTCTGTTCTTTTGTATAGCTAAGGTCCATACTGATGTGAACGTGTATGATCGGTGGATGTCGTCTGAGTATGAGCACGTGGTGGGACCCGTTACTGAGTACACGGTGCAGTCAGACAGAGATTTCATGGAACTGGTGGAAATTGTGATCCCACATTGTGTACCACCAACTATGCTGCACACGATACGCGTCTTATATGGACAAGGGGACACATTTACGGTAACTCTTTCTGTACACCTTACTAGTATCTAATTTAATATTGTAGCGGGCACGTATCGCTCGGGAAGCCTGAGCGTGCGTGGAGAGCGCATTGCCCGCCTGTGGTGGCTCAAGTACCGTAGCAGAGCAGTGAGAAGCAGCTGGCCCTGTGGTGCAGCGGTAGTATTCTCAACTCCGGAGCGGAGGGACCGGGGTTCGACTCCCCGTGGGGCTCAACTTTTTCACTGACCTGTTACAATATGTTATACAAATGATAGTTTGTAATGTAATTTATTTTCATCATGTAGCCCCATTGATGAAACCTAACAAGGCTGTATTTCATTCGCCCTGAAATAGGTCTCACAAGTATTTCACAGTATTCTATCCTGATTGATGCTTTAGCCAATATCAAATAGATTTTATAGATCAATTAAGTGGAATTAAGAGGAATTTAATCACACAAATAATTGCTCAAATTATTCGCCACTCGGCTTTTCTTCATGAAATAACCCTCAGAGATGCACAATTGTCCCCAACCTTTGTCTATTTATCCAACTTTATCCTAACTTTATTACATGCTAGTTGATGTACTTATGTCTTATCTAGCCTGAATGGACTGAACTGACATTCATCAGCTTTTCCATTTACAGCCAACAGACAGGATTGAAAACATATTTATTATGGACTCTAATTTCCCATTAATGCAATGTCATTAGTACTCTCGAGTGTGGCCTTGATTTACTTCCCTGTTTCTTCTTATGTTAAATGGTCAGTTAAACTTAGTGCATAATGTACATTGCTATACAATATGTTAAATGACTACCTATACACTCTTTCAGGCTGCAATGTAGAACACTATCTATATTTTACAGGAGGTACCAAAGGATGGCCCAACAATGAATTACACTGTTGAGAGTCGATGCGTGCGAATTTTCAGCAACCATTTCACCGTGTTCATTGTTACCAGTACGGGGGAAAAGGAAGAAATTAGGGAAGCTCTGATCACAGTGGCAGCATCCAGATACGAGACTTCAGCAAAATCCACCACTAACCTGAGGCTGATGCTACACTCAGGCTGCAGGGTCCTCAAAGACTTCAGTCAGGAACGTAAGAAGGTAATGATTGGTAGAGACAAGTTACGTAGACAGTGATAATGCCAGTGACTTTGAAGTGGACATATCATGGTAAGATATTTAAAAATATAAGTCAGAGTTCTTATATTTATATCATCCACTATTAGGTCATTGATACAGACGGTCACTGTTTTGGATTCTCCCGAAGGTCACTTCGGCTTGTTCTGCTCCCAAAGACTTAATTTCAAAACTAAATAGTTCCCCGGCTCTCAGTGTATTTCCATGATTTTTGTACAATTTGTTCATGCTGTTCGATTCCAACATGATATTTCGACTATAAGATACATATTTTGTCCAAAATCTGGTGCAAATATCCGAAATATATATAATACTTGAATTTTTCGTGACGTCATCACTTCTTGTAAGATAGGCAACGACCGTGTAGAGAGGAGCGGGGAGAGGTACTCCATTTATATGTTTTAACAATGTCATATGGTCACATTTTACCAAAATTCTATTCAGACGCTTATTGTTAGTAAATGATATGTGATATGTTTTAGATGGCTAAGGTTGAATAACGGTTTCCATGGAGTTGAAGCAGCAGTTGCGCATCACAATCATATTTTTCGCATAAAGCATATTAAGATCAAGGAGTCCCCCCTGCAGTCACCTGGATCCGGGCCGCATTAAATAGTCTAATGATGTAGTCGTAGCCTCACTTCTATTTAGAAAAGGGACACCTGATATGGGAAATGTGGTAGCAATGAGATAACAACCTCTACAAGTCAATTTGTCATTCAAAATGAATTACAAAGAACACCTGTTTGAATGTTTGAATATTTTACATTTGCAGTACTATGACTGTGACATGACAGAGATTAGATGTACCAAGGTCACCCTTCCCGGAGTTGAGAATCCCATACAATTGCCGATAATTCATCTTAAACTGAAAGTTGATGATGACTGCAATGCTACAATCTTTGAGTCGAAATCCCCAAAAGAGGTATGTTCAAAGATAAAGGGATTAATTTGGACTCCTTGGGGAGGGAATCAAACACATTTGAATCTTGAATCGAGCACCAACATAATGATGACCCCCACATTGATATAGTCATCACTCCTTACATCTATGAACGCTTACATACTTCCAAAACAAGGTGGCCAAATTTATACATGATTATAGGATTTTTCTTTTTTTCAGATGTGCATCAGAATTTTTGGGAAAGATGTACTACGGTTACCAAAGGAGGGTCCATCCAGCTCTGAAACATTAGCGGAATTCTCATTGGATGACAAACAACATGGACAGTTGCAATGCTCTGTTGAGGTCCGCTTTCAATACCAGAAGGGCGTCAGGGACTTTCTCAGGAACATCAGAGTGGTGTATCCTAAAGATGATACAGTAAGATAATCTTTAAGATGAGAATGATGATATTCTGCTATCTAATTGCTAATGGTGAAAAGAGATAACAGAATTTCCAATACAAATGATAATTAAACCATTAAAAGTGGTCATTATTTTTCCCTATAAGATTATAGTTTGAATTACCTTTACCAATGACTGCACTGGAAAGCAGAATATTGTGAGTACACTGTATTCCACGTTGAATATATTTCAGGGAATGCAAAAAGAATTGAAATGGCCAATCCTTGAAGCGCAACCCTCCAATGAATACAATATCTCAGATGAGCCACATCATTTTTCTGATACATGGTATTTAAATAAGCATATTTATACATTTCATTTTAAAATTCGAATATATACATTGACACTGTAAGACGTTACAACAGTTCTAAGGAACTAAGGTATCTTAACTATTTGACGTTCAGTATTTCCTCATGATCAGTCAGTTAATTTATTGATCAACGAAGAAAAAGAGAAAGTCGTGCTTGACCTAATGCAAACTGTTGCTCTATTTGTTTTAAACTTATACTTTTATTTTTCATTCATGATGATACTTTTTATTCTAAAATTATCTATTTAACAAATGAATAACAGACCGAATATCTATACAGTATTGAAATAAAGAGTAACATTTCGGAAATCTGTGTGAAATATAGATATATAGGGTAGATCTACTCTCACAGTATCCTAAACTCAAAATTAAGTATGATCATATTCACCTAATGATGCATCCATAATTGTTTATTGTTTGCAGTTATTGTTAATAAGGGCCAGTACAAATTTGAGATGTTTTTTTAAACAATACAATTCAGGAACATCCAGCAATTCTCCCCTCTCCCACGGCCAGTGCTAAGGACGACCTCCTCTCAAGGAGTCAGGCATGATGAACCTTCCTCAACTGAGCAAAGAAAAGCTACGTAAGTTAATGTGGAATACATTGAAATTAGATGATAATGAATGCAACTATGTAAATTGATTGTCTAAATTAATTTGATATGAATCTAGTACATGTACATATAAGTATAGGGGAACAGGTTTCCATTATATCAAGGTGGTTGGCGTTTACAAGGTAGCCATCAAGAGGCATGGAACTGTGTCTAAAGGCTAAAAACTCTGATGTGAAAGGTATTTGTTTGATTCCAAGTAGTTCAAAAACTAATTTTAGCAATACCTTTACATTTGATTCCAAATTCAATGTTATTATATTAAGAGTTCATGTGTGGCACCTAATACCATGGGTGAGAAAATCATCCATCTAGAACCTTTACGCTCATGTTTAAGATATCTAACCACAAATCTTCTTTCACTTAGGGTACTTTATGACCAAATGATGCAATGTTTCACAAGATCTAACCTATCCAAGATTAAAGAGAAACTTAGTAAGTATTGCCACCTTTATACAATTAGTGTCATCCATGAATGTATCGTCCCTAGTCCTTAATACATAATATTCAGAGAACATAATAGTCTCAATTGAACCAGCACAGGACTATATACAAGAAGTAAATAGAATAAAAAATCACAGTAGATTTCTTATGTTTAGTCATTTGGTAGTTCTTAATGTGACAATCCTTATTAACATAGTAGGGGCCTCTGAACCTGTAATTAAAAAATGGTTTCTTGAAACATCATAATTGTTTACATAATGATCCATAGGGTATCTTTACCTCATTGCTCAGTGGGCTGTTTCTCAAGGCTATAATAGAAACAATTTTACATGTTTTCTAAGACCAACTTACTGTGAATCTCAACTTGGTGTTTCACATGATTTATCGATGGACCCCACTGACATGGCAGGTTGTTTGTATCCTCTCACATGACATGATTTTTGCGAATTATTGGGATTTTTTTCTCATTTGTTAACTGATAATATCATTTTGGTACATTAGGTCCCACTATCTTGCTGATTGAACGTCTTGCGGCTGCAGGCGTGATTTCATCACATGAAAAGGATGATTTGAATGTAGGTAATCTACTTCATGTGAAATAAATATCAATATGATATTTGCAATGCATGATTTAAAATCATGTAAATGTCCTACTAACTAGTCATTTTAGACACTAATATCTACTTACAAGTCCTAGTTGTAATGACCTTTAATATAAGTCTCAAAACTTTATTTTGGCAAGTTCTTCTAAACTAGCTTTGTGAGTACAAATAATGTGAATATTATTAAACTGATGAATACTTTGTTATCATTTTCTTAAGTTCATGGGAATGGATAGGCTGACAAAAAATGAAAGAATAATGGAGTGTGTCTGGCAAAATGGTATTCGAGCCTTTCTAGAATTCTGTTTGGTCCTTGACCATGAAGATATCGACAAGTGTCATTTCTTAGCAGACACCTTGACTTTAGATATGGAGGACATCCGTGCACAGCAGCGTAAGGATCTAATACAAATACATTTATTCATTATTCTTCCTGAAAGAAAAAAATGGCCACAATGATGTAAAGATCTGTACTGATATTCTCAGGATCCCTATACGACCAATCTCTCAGCCACTAGTACGTAACCCAGTTAGTCTTGGTTTTGCCAAACTATACAACCAACCTAGGTAATTAATATTGTCAAGTTGGGCAGTAGTGACCAACTCACTTTAGTCTTTCTATTTTAGGCTAAGTCCTTTTGAGTCAGGCTAGTAGCTATTAGTCATAATGTTGTTTTGCCTCCGTCACTAGGCCATTAGTTTACCCAAAGAGCCGTATATTTCACCTTCTCCCATGAAATACCCCATTCCCATATTTCACCGCCCTTTGACGTCATCAAAATGGCGGTTTGTTTACATTTGAACGTTGTAAAAAAGTAGAGAAAAAACTTTTTTTGGGCTCCCCCTATCATAATCTTTGTAATTTGAATTGAAAATAATTAACAGAAATGCACACTTGGCTAAGTCTATTCACATGGTTATCTCACTTGTTATCTCACTTGTTGAATGTCAGGCTGCATTTCACGAGGCCCAAGACCTGACATTCAACTTGTGAGAAAACCCAGTCAACAGACTAAAACTCGTGCACGTTTGTCTATGTAACATTACATATTTACATGTATATACTTGTGTATGGATTTACATATATATATGCGTATGTCTAACTTCTTAGGAGCTTTAGCAAAACAAGATCTCCAATATAGAAACAAGGGCCCTAAAAGCCGTTCGGCTCTTGCAAGTGTTCCCCGGCATGTGAGCAACTCAAGTCGACTCCATATGACAACATACAACCGGAAGACTTCTCTTAGCACCCGTGGTGTTCAGTCCAGTTCAGCAGAGGGAGAGTCAACAAGTAAGATTAGTTATCTTAACTGTGTGCATCAGAATTACAGGCTGTAGGACAAAAACTGGGATTTATATCTAAATGGGAAGGATTGGTGTCTTTTCTTGATGGTACCTGTTCAGATACACTTCATGACATATACGTGTGCATATGTACCTGTGCGTGCTATGAGCCATTGTAAACAAATAAAGAGACTCTATCCCAGCTGACAGGACAGGGGTAGTAGACAGTGAAGAACATTAAAACATAGCTGCTTTGAGAGATTCTGCTGTTAAATGGTCTGCCCATGGCCAGTCGTAACTATTATTATTGGTTATTGATACAGGATTCGATTTTCAATTTGATTTGCAGATGTTGCGCATGCTAAAATGTTGATTGAAATCCCACAATTGATTGCAACGGAGCTCCAAGAAGACCGGCCAAGGTTGATAGCACCAATGGGAATTGGAAGTAAGGGTGACCCACAGATTTGTAAATTGATCAGTGAGTTGTTAAGGATAACTGTGTTGGCAAGGTATTAAACCCTTTAGGGGCAGCTGCCTTTTCTTTAGCAGTTGGTTTAATACATAAGGTACTCATAGATGACACGCAAGGAAGTATTCATACATGGTGCAGTTCCTACATATATTCAGGGTTACATGATGCATTAATGCAGTGCCGCCAGATTTCCAAATGCATTGCTGCATCATGACAACAAGTGAACCAGAACCCTCTAGGCATCATATACACTGCCCTAACACTAATTTCTTCCTTCCTCTCTTTCAGTGCTTGCCGCTAATGCCCAGTTTCTTGCTTACATTGAGTCTATGCAGATTCTGGAGTATTACGATGTTCAGAAAATTCAGGTGGGTCATAACCACATGTTTATTGAATAAATCGAATCCGACTGGTGGTAACGTAATGTGATGAATCATTTGAACATTTCCACTTTAGATATACCATAACATTATAAAAAACATAAACATACTTGTTCAATTTCCTTGTGTGCTATTTAAACCCATGCAGGCTGCTACTACATCAGCTGATAAGGCAAATATGTTAGTTACATGTCTCCTGCCTCGGGAACCTACCAAGCTCCTCCTGCTGGCCTGGCTACTTGTCCAGTTTAACAATGGACACCAACTGCCACGGTCACTCACACAGGACGTAATATCATGGTTAGGAATGCATACAGAAGCCGATATAATGAAGCTTACTAACAAGCGTTGAGGCATGCGATATTACAGAGATGCTTAAAATAGACTACTAGCATTTACGATTTAATAAGGCCTCGGTATGTAGACAGCTGATCGAGAAGCGACAGATGTTGGCAACATTGGGGTTATTGCATCAAAGCTTCAGAACAGTTTCATTATAGAGGCAAGGATCTTATTCCCGTTATGCACTGTTCCCTACTGTACATGCAATTACATGTTGTTAGTATCTAGATATTTAAGGATGACAAAAAGGCGATACACAATGATAAAATTTGTCTTAGCTGTGTACATACACATACTTCAGGTTAAGGAGGCACTTTTTTGATAGAAGAAAGTGGAAAGGGAAAATCACAATAATCACTTATAATAAGATTACAGTAATATTGGAAATCTACACAGGACACCCTTTACATGTCCACGACTCATGTACAGATACGCGCCTTATGTATAAGGATTTGGGCAATTTCCTATTATGTAGCTTGCTGTTGATAACTTATGTACACTATAGATACCCAGGAGATATTGACCATTCTATTAGGATTACCACCTCATATCACACACATCGGAAATATTGGATTTTATTTATTCTTTGATTCTTAACTAGTCCATTCCTTCTCATTCCTTATTAGTGTGTCCATATGTTTGGAGTATTACTATGGACACACAGGTTTAATCTACCTTCGGGGTTATTCATGTTTAAGGGATCAGGGCTTTTTTTTGCTTTACTCTGAAAAAAAGCCGTATTACCCTATGTAACCCTACTAGTGAAGAGAGCAATAAAAACATCAAAACTCTAAGTGAGTAATGTGCTATTCATTGTCAGAATCATTCTCTTGCATGTCAATCAGCTAAATAATACGGCAATAGAAATAATCTCTTCTGCTATGAATACCATTTAACACTTCCCCAGCCCCTGATTAACCTTTTACAGCAATTGGAACCCATTCATTTAAGATTTAAAATTTCTCTAAGAAATCAATCTTTTATGTTAGTGCGTTATTGTAGTAGCCTCAGGGCAGGCGTAAGACCTGATCAGCTAACCCTTCAACCCTTTAAGGACGGCATAGTGCCTTGGTCATCATGATGCATGAATGCAGCCCTGGCAAGTAAGGCGCCAGGGCTGCATTCATGCATCATGCCGACCGTACTGGGTTGAGACACCCACGAAGGGCCGGCATGATGCACCAATGCAGCACCGGCGAGTTACTCACCAACGCATGATAATTCATGCATCGTGACGACAAATGTCATGTTTTAGTGACTAGTGTCCTTCAAAGGTTAAGCACATGATGTCTCAAGGCTTAATGTTTGTTCGTCCTCATGATGCACCCATGCAGCACTTTATTAGTGCATCATGTGAATCATATGACTCAAACATATCATCATTTTTAAGGTTTGAAAGTGTCTTAATTTGTCAAATCACATGTTTAAAAATGTGTGTCACAAATGCATGAAGAATTCATTCATTTGTTTCTCACAATCAATTATAAGCACATAAATTGTGTGATATAAAGATGAGATATTTACAGCTGATTTAATTATGAAACACAGGCATCATATACCCATCATATATTGACCACACACTCTAAAGCATTAACAAACACAAGACAGAATTTCTGAGGGTATCACTAATAATATGCTGATACAGGATGTTTAGCTTAACATAAAGTTTACGGGTACCCTATCTGTAGCCTAATTGCAAAGAATACCTAGAGAACAGTGCTTGAATATATACATTTAGGTGGAAAGACCAAGCCTAACAGAGGATACCTATAGTTTGGCCACATCTGGGTATATTGGCTAGTATGACTATAATGTGAGTCCTGCACTGTAAATAGTTAGTGTAGGTACACAGTAGGATCTACTGTAGATCTACAGTATAATCTACTGTGGAATGGATTTGCCGTAAAATCTACTGTAGATTTATAGTAGATTCTACTAATTACCTACAATCAACTGTACACCTACAGTAAAATCGATTGTACACTTACAAAAATGGAAAACAACCTTTTACAGTGTGTGTTCAGCTTATCCAACTCACGATCTTTCTCTTGGAACTATAATGAAGGGCTAAGCGGAAAGTGTGGCTCTGTAACTAGAGGGAAGGACCTCTAGCTATGTCTTAGTTCTTACTTCTAGCTAATTACGGCTTATAAAGTTACAATGGAACCCCCATCCCGGGTTTGTCTCAGATTTAGGTACATTATATCCCCAATGGGAGTGTTACTGTGCTGCAAGGAGCCCACGCATACCTATTTTCAACCTATGAGGACGGGTGAAAACTGTTGATCCCTTTACCGGGCGGCCGTGACTATTGACAGTTTGAACTGTCAATAACAAAATAAAATTCCCTTATTGACAGTTTGAACTGTCAATACCAGGATATAATTCCCTTATTGTCAATAAGGAAAAAAAGATTCTCTTATTGACACTTCCAAAAAGGTCGATAAGAGAAAATGAATCTCTTGTTGCCAGTGTGAACTGTCAATAAGGGAATAATATCCTGGTATTGATAGTTTGAACTGTCAATAAGAAAAAAATATCCCACTATTGACAGTCTGAACTGTCAATAAGAGGAAAGTTTTCTACTATTGACAGTTTGCACTGTCAATAGCTGGCCCACCTTGATTTGGCTATTGACAGTTCAAACTGTCAATAGTGGAAAAGTTCGATTTTGTTGGAAAGTTTGATTTTGTTGGAAAGTTTGATTTTGTTGGAAAGTTTGATTTTGTTGGAAAGTTCGATTTTGTTGGAAAGTTCGATTTTGTTGGAAAGTTCGATTTTGTTGGAAAGTTCGATTTTGTTGGAAAGTTCGATTTTGTTGGAAAGTTCGATTTTGTTGGAAAGTTCGATTTTGTTGGAAAGTTCGATTTTGTTGGAAAGTTCGATTTTGTTGGAAAGTTCGATTTTGGTGGAAAGTTCGATTTTGGTGGAAAGTTCGATTCTGGTGGAAAGTTCGATTTTTGGGGGCAAATTCGATTTTGGGGGCAAACCCGATTTAGGGGGCAAAACAGATTTGGGTACAAAACCGATTTTGGGGGCAAAATCGATTTTCAGTGCAAACCCAGATTTTCGGGGTAAAATCAATTTTGGGGACAAAATCTATTTTGGGGGGAAAATCAATTTGGGTCCAAAACCGATTTTGGGGCAAAACCGATCATGGGGTAAAATCGATTTTGAGGGCAAACAAGATTTTGAGGGAAAAACCGATTTTGCTAAAAAAAGAAGCACACTTTTTGACTCCAATGTCTGTGGGAACTGTCAATAAGACAGATATATTACACTATTGACAGTTCGCATGAGGAACTGTCAATAACAGGAATAATTTCCACTGTTGACAGTATGAACTGTCAATAACAGAAATATTTTCCACTATTGACAGTTCCAACTGTCAATTGCGTTTTTGTTACCGGGCAGGGGGTTGGTGAAAATTTTCAACACATATATCCACCACCCCCTTTATTATTGAGAAATGATCAAGCCCTAAGCTTGGGCAACCATGGGCTGTCCTGCATGTTCAGCATTAACATAGTCGAAGGTGAGTAGGTCCGGTTTTAGTCAAGGGGACACTTTTTGGGCCTAGTTATACCTTTAATAAATGCAGCAAGTCGGGAAGATATGAATAAGACAGAGAAGCACTGACTGTGGATACATGTAACTAGGAAAGTTACAACCGCTGTTAGGTCTAACCTGGGAGCTCAGCTGCCTCAGGGAGATGGGATCTGGCCTACAGCTACTTTGTGGGGAGATTATTGACTCAGGGTCTGCCCCCCCCCCCCCCAGTTATATCAACAGTTTTCCTTGTTCTCAAATTCTGCACATGGAGATTACAGCAAAGATAATCAGTTAAGTATAGTCGTTAATAGCGCACTAACATAAATTTGAGGCTGATTGACTTCCAAGAATTGCTGGTTATCAACATCAAGTCACCTATACTGGCGCTGGAAATACGAATTACCCACAGCGTTAAATCAGTCTTAAAGGTTCATCACTGTTCATATTAAATATATATGTACGCATTTCCTAAAAGTTCCTACTTTTCTAAAGTCAAATGTCTGCAATTTGATTTGAATGATGTAATATTTTACTCTACAAGAGGTCCAATAAGTCAGAATCAGGTAATCGGGAAATGACTAGAGTACACATATCGGAATAGGGATTAGCATTATTATCAAATTTAAAGGCAGGTAAAACTGACGTTAAACATGTTGCCTCAAATGGACATTTAAGCTAATAGTAGCTTCAATGTTGCATCAAAAGGACATTAAGTTATCTCCATCGTGCCTTTAGGGGGTATCCAGACAACTCGTCCACTCTCCAAGGCGCCCACTACCAAGTCGCCCACTGTCCTAGTCGCCCACTGTCCAAGTCGCCGAATGTCCAAGTCGCCCACTGTCCAAGTCGCCCACTGTCCAAGTCGCCTAATGTCCAAGACACACAATGTCCAAGTTGCCCACTGTCCAAGTCGCCCACTGTCCAAGTCGCCTAATGTCCAAGACACCCAATGTCCAAGTCGCCCAATGTCCAAGTCGCCTAATGTCCAAGTCGCCTAATGTCCAAGACACCCAATGTCCAAGTCGCCCAATGTCCAAGTCGCCCACTGTCCAAGTCGCCTAATGTCCAAGACACCCAATGTCCAAGTCGCCCAATGTCCAAGTCCCCTCCTCCCCAAGTCGCCCACTTACCAAGTCGCATACTCACCAAGTCGCCCACCATGGTGCATAATATGGTGCTTAATACTGGACACCCTTTACTCAACATGTAGCCTATGAATTAATCTTTCAAAAACTGTAAGAATTATGCAAATAGTCCCCCTAGAACGGACTTCTTTTTCAGTCTGAGAAGTGTATCAATTACCATTTTAATGAGAATAATAAAACAGGCTTTATTCAGTTTCTGGTAGAATTAACATTATATTACGATTTAGTATGATGGTGGAAATATAAACATGCACCCCCCTTTTCCCCCACGCCAGCCCAGTCGGGAATGGTGCCTCTGGAAAAAAAAGTCAATCTAGTATTTTCCACAGGATCCTGTTCTAAGTGCTCAAAGGTGAGGAAAAAATTGCTCCTCCCATCCAGTTTTTTTTCTGAGGAGGCCCTACTACCAAAATTAATAAACAGCTAAGATCAAGCAGAATTGACCTTTTATTTTAAGATCTAAATAGTGATAATCGAAATCGAAATAAATTGGATGTCAATTACACCCCCCCCCCCCCGAGTTGGTTGGTGATGGAGTTGGTAGGTGGGTGACTTGGTAGGTGGGCGAGTTGGTAGGTGGGCGAGTTGGTTGGTGGTCGAGTTGGTAGGTGGGTGACTTGGTAGACGGCGACTTGGTGAGCAGGCGTGATGGTAGTGGACGACTTGGCAAGTAGGCGAGTTGACCGAAATTCCTTTAGAGTGCAGCCGCCCTGGGTAAGGTGGTGTGATCCAGGCTGGTCATTGACTGATGGACCAGCAGATAAGTCTAAGAGGTTCCAAATATCAAGTAGTCTTTGTTAGATGATCACCATACAGCTCTGTACCTGGGGTCTGATCAACACTTAACCCTGTAAGGACAACATGACAACCTGCTCTGTACCTACACTTAACCCTTTACGGACAACATGACAACCTGCGCTGTACCTGACCTACACTTAACCCTTTAAGGACAACATGACAACCTGCTCTGTACCTACACATAACCCTTTAAGGACCTCACACTTCATGATACACCAAAGCAGTTGTGGCAAGTAACTCGCCAGCACTCCATTGCTGCATTATTCCATTCCTTCAATAGTGTTTCAGGGTAAGCATAGGGCACATTAAATCAAAGAACTGTGTTGCACTGAGGCCATTCCACAGTGAATGGAGTGAGCCACTTATTTGGTCTAATATATATTCCGCTGGTAGTATATAGAATATAGGTATAACACTAATGGTCACAGTGTTCATAGGAGTCACATATGTTTATATAAGCATTCGATTTGTACACAATTACCCATCATGTTTGTAGTATGGTAATTGTGAGTAGGAAATCAGAAAAGATGACCTGTGCACTTTGTAAGGAGCATCCTTTATGTGTGGCAGAAAAGCAACCTGGTATTGACAACACAATATGAGAGGCTTAGTATTAGACCTTTAAGGAGTCAATAAAGAATTAAACCTTGATAAAAAGAAAATAGTTGAAATATTATTCGATTTCATGCTGCAGAGTGGTCCAGGGGTGTATGGAAATATTAATCCATATAATTATAGTTAACGAAAGACAGAATGGAATCTGTCCCTTTATGTTAAATACAAAACATATATGGCTAATATTATACAGTCCTGGTATATCCGCTCCCAATAAGGTGACCCGCATGATCCTGAGCATCTACTGTCCACAAGGTAATAAGATAAGACGTATCACTGTCAGGTTGAAGTTCCTTAAGGATGTCCTCTGGTCCTTGAGGTCTGTCTGCAGATAACAGTGACGCCTCCTACCTGTGGTACAGTCAGTACTTCTACATGGACACCTGCACCCTGTAAGGGCCGCATGTTGTATTCATTAGTCATCCATGACGCACCAAGGGACCACTAGCGATTAACCTGCAAGCACCCTCGTGCTGTCATGCTAATCCTCAAACCCTGTAGGGTATTTGTTGTCACTTGTTGCACTTGTTGTCAGCCCTATTTATGTGTAGCATGGGCAGTTAAATTTCCTGGGCATGGTGCATTAAAGCACTGTGCTGCACTTAAAGGGTAAGTTGCGCAAACAACGTATGCTGCACTACTATAGGTTATACTCGGCGATCTTTGGTCATATTCAGTGATCTGTGGTGGATTTTAAGGGATTTTTTCTTTACAAACATTCAAGATTCATTAAGAAATTGCCTGATGCAATTATAGTAGTTAATTATAGACCAGCCACAATCCTATGTATGCATTATATTGGCAAAAGTCCTATTGTCCTTGACTTGTGATCAGCCTTGACTGATACCAATATAATCCATACAGAGCTGTTCTATTTACTACAAATGTACTGAAGGAAATTAATGAATTATTTTTACTGGTTAAACAATTCAGTATTAGTACAAGGTACACACATATAAACACTGTAGGATGGTGTGGTTCAGACTGACTCATGGCCACCGAAGATAAGGTGAAGTGTTTCAAATGTCAACTTGTCTTGAGCTTCATCTCATGATATCTGTCTTGGGATTTGATCAATACTTAAACTTTTAAGGGAGGCATAATGCCTCAAGGTAATAGTGAGGCACTCATCAGGGTTCCCCGCTCCACTTAGGTTTTTGCTGAACCGGTAGCAAGATTATGAGAAAGAGAGGGAAGATTATAGGCTTACATTTTTTTACCTACCTATTGTTTAAGGTAATATTACTTCAGGCGTTTGTTCATTTATAAGCAATCGAAAATGGGATATTTGCTTTTTAGATAATTTAATAGTGGGTTTTTAATGCATATTAACAGTTTAAACAATTATAATTGTGACTTTATCAGTAATTGATTGACAGCAGACAGAGTAATGCTTTCTTTACTGTAATATGCTGTAGCGGATATGGAGGGGGGGGGCTGTGGGTTAACAGACCCCCTCGCCACCCGGGCGTGGGTTGTATATAAGTTAGTAATTACTATGCCGGACAGGGGAGAAGAAGGCTGGCGCCGCCGCTAAATAACAGCGGAACCGGCGGGATCCTCTCCGACGCGGACACGTTCGAAATGGGGGCGTCGGTGAAGTTTGCCGGCGCCCAGGACGGAACGTCTGCGGCGTCCGAGAAACGTCATCAGGCTATATGAAGCAAGGGGGACGGAGGGTTCAGTCAGTATGGTTTGACGCTTGTAGCAGAGACGATCTCCGACAAGACTTAGCTGGTGTGGCCAAGGAGAGCCAGGGCAATAAAGTCTGGTTCAACTGTACTCAACGAGTTCTGTCTCTTTCCTTATTACGGCGGACGCCACATTACACATGCTATCGTCTTCAATCTGCTTTGCAATATTACTGTCTTACTTCAGTTATTTTAAATATGCTCAGCATATCTTGTGACAGCTTATTTTCAGAATATTCCCTTACACATGAATTCGCCTTCAAAGTCTTTTACACAGATAATTAGAGAAAATTGCCGCTACGTTTAGAGATACTGTACTACCCTGGTACAAATGTACTTGCTGCCCTCATAAGGTAGAGTTGTGATAAGATAACATCAGGATGTGTGTCAATCATCAAGTATGAGGTGTTTGTGCACAGATACCAGGGTGCTGTTTCTCCACATAATATGGAGGGTCAAAAAGGGTCTGTATAAAATGGATTGGGCCTAAACTGTTTCTCCTCATCAAATTCTGTATCATGCGGAGCTCCATATCTAAATGCAGACGTCTGCATTTGTATGTAACAGTACCACTTTTGGCGAAAGAAAGTGTTTATCTATTATCTATATTTTCTCCATATAATATGGAATATTTTGTCCTCATAATGCGGACGTCCGTAGTATGTGGAGAAACAGCACCCTGAGCCCATCTCCAGGATGCTCTTTCTCCATAAAGTATGGACACTGCAAATTGCCTTCTGTATTTTGTGGACCAAATATGAATTATAAATGAAATTGTATTTTGGTACTTATACATACAAATTCAAACATCCGCAATTTACAGAATTCGGCAAATTGTGGACGTCCATACATTGTGGAGAAACAACACCCTGAGGGAGATATATGCTAAGACTAGATATGCTATATATTTAATCATGACATCAGTGGTTGGTCTTTGGGTGAATCTACCCTAACACCAATCCTGTAGTCGGGATCAGATATGACATCCCAATTGCAGACCTACTACTTTAGCCTAGGAATACATAATTTTCCCGCCAACTATGTCCCTACAACGGCTTGGGGACATTTTTGTACAGAGTCGCGCAAAGAGTAGATTCACCATCCAGGGGTGGGGATATCTGAAAATCCTGGAGCCGACACAGGATTCCCTGTAGCCAGTGGTAGATCGAGAATTGTCACAGGGAAGGGGGGGGGGGCTCATTTTTGCAGAGGTCAAATTGAGGGGTTGGGGGCATTCCCCACAAAGTTTGGGGAACATTTGAAAATCTAGACCTGAAATGGTGCATTCTGGTGCATTTTGGCCAGAAATGTTTCAAAACTGAAATCTGTATTAGACAGCCTTTTCTTTATGATTGGGGATGGAACTTAGTTCTTTAAAAAATGTTTAGAAAGATTTTGAAATTCTTGACTTGAAATGGTGCAATCCGATGCATTTTGGCACATGCAGTATATCTGCCTCACCTTAAACTATCACTGAAAGAGTTAAATGTTCATTTGCAAATCACATGTCACAGAAGTACTACCGGATTTGGGGAACATTTTGGAAATATTGATGTCAAATAGTGCTGTAAATTGAAAATGGATTGTAACTTTGGTTGTAGTTGGAATATTCTTTCAGTTTTAGAAAGTTTAATACCAGGAGGTGAGTCTGAGAGGCGTGTCGCCAATTTCAAGGCCAGTGTCGCCACTTTTTGGCGACATGGCGACAGCTGCCCAGCCTTGCGGCATCAGTCAAACACCCACCAGGAGACACACAGTGGAATCTTAAGTCATTCATGGACATTACAACTTAATGTTAATTATTTTGGAAAAAATAGCATGTTAACTTTACCTTTATTCACAAATAAAGAGCTTGAAATGCTTGAATCATCACAAAATCTATTGTTTAATACAAAGTATGTGTCTGACTGAAGGAGAATCTACCCTAAGGTACAAAACTAATACCCTTATATGTCAATGTCCCTGTGTCTACCCATTAGTCTCTACACTGTGTTGATGTCTTTCCAAGAAAAATTGAATAAAGACTTGAATAGATGAAAAGTTGTTGAGAAAGGGATTGGCATTATCTTGTGATTTTGTTCATAGTAATTTAGTAGTGGATATATTACACATATTAACAAATTAAACAAGTATAATTATGACTTTATCAGTTAATGAGTGACCACTAATAAACTAATTATTATTCTTGTTATTCACAGTAATATGTGAACATGTTATCACCTTTTTTATTTCTTTCAATGATATTGCTTGGCTCAATTACTTCAAATATGCTCAGCATATATGATTACAAAATATTCTTAGAATATTCCAAATCATATCCATTCAATTATAGTCCTTCATACAGATATTTAGAGAGAATTTCCACTGCATATAAGATACTATACTGAACTGGTACAAATGTACTCGCTGCCCTCTGTAGTGTGATAAGATGATAGCTGAATGGTCGTCAAATGTCAAGTAACTATGAGACGTGTTCGCAATAATGTCCACCTCCAGAGGACAAGATATGGCCGGACATGTAGAACTTTATATATTGATATATATACATATATGGTCGATTCTCACGAAAATGGATCACAAGGTTGACATAGCTGGTAATTAGATATAATCATAATGGAGGAATAGAGGCCATCAATGTCGGTATATTTACATAGATCTTGACCAAACCTACCCATGGGTACCTACTTTTGTCTACCTAACCCCATTATTTATAGTACATATGTGTGAAAATATGTGTTTTTTACATGTTTTTTGCACATTTTGAAAAGGAGAAATTGGGATATTAACAGTAAAATATGAATTATTCAGGCAAACATGTCTTAAGAAGGTAATATTCATATACATCCATGCCCACAGGCATAGTGTAAATAATTTAGATATTCTGTGAACACATAGAAGGAAGACAGTGATAACATTTGCCCTATCCTACACACATCTGTCGGGTTAGGTAGGCACTTTATTCATAATAATGATAAGTGAAACATCACAACCCGTAACATAATAAATACACAAAAAAAAATTATAGCAGTGGTGTTCCTCCCTTGGGGGTTTGAATAACAATGGAGGGAGAGGACGCCAACGGCCAGGAGGTGGTGGCGCCCCTATGGTGATAGTAGGAACTAGTCATATTTAGTTTCCCATAATATACCGTCATATAACCCGGTGGTGATATGCCACACATATTCTGTGAACACATAGAAGGAAGACAGTGATAACATTTGCCCTATCCTACACACATCTGTCGGGTTAGGTAGGCCAAAAGCCAAACAACAACATTTGCCCAACATTCATAGTACATACATACGCAGATTTTTTGCCACAAACTGATCCTTGGTCTTGCGTGAGTCATAAGTATCTGACAAATATAACAAAACTGCCCAGCTGCGCCAATCCCCATAAGACTTGACGTCATGAAGGGGAAGAAAAGTAGATAAGTAAGACGCTGAACCTCGCCTCACACTGTGGGATGAATACTGTCCCACCAACCCTATGTCTTTACAAGCTTGCTTCAGTCTGGTGTTATAAGTGTTGTAGGTGAAGGGGAAGAGAGTCTGGCACCCAGACCTGGATGACCGATCCAAATAGTTCTTTAGTACTTTTACCGGGCACAAGATGCTGTCCACAGACTGGACTACCGGTATTTTATTTACACGTTCCTTATACTGGATAGTCTTGGAACTGTTCATGATCACATCCATCCCCACCTCCGTGAAGATGATATCACTCACATGCAATTGGTGAGGTGACGACACAATGTGTCCCACCCGTAAGAGACAGCGGAAAGACAAGATTAACGCCGCCCAAAAACATAAGTCTTTGAATATTTTCATGTCTAATGTCTTGAATATAATTACCAGATCCTCAGGCCTGAGTGGTAATGCAGGATGAGTAGCTGCCCCTAGCAACCTTTTGGCTCCCAAGATAGTAGACTGAATTAGAAACTGAGTGGGATCTGGACTGGTATAGCCAAGGTACTTATGTAGAGCCCGCAGGCCTGACACATACTGGGTTATTGTCTCATAGCCAACTGTATCAGTTAAGTGTGTAATATATAAACACACCATTTCGGCGGTAGCTGGTAGAGGCTGTAGATCATACTCCAAACAGAACCGGTAGTAACGTCGCCACTGAGATTTTCTGGTCTTCATAGTGTTGTCAGACCAGCAAAGAGCCCGGATTTTATCCCACTGCTTCCTCAGAGAGTCGAGCTCTACAACACAAATTAAAATCAATTATCATGTCTGCACAAACTACAACAGAGTCCTCATTTTTCAAACGAGATAGGCAATCTGCCAGCAGGTTGTCCTCAGACCTTATCCAGGTAGGTCTTAAGTATATATTGTGAAGGGCACAAGTCCAGAACAACTCCCGCAACCAACCCATTGTTGTGGGATTCTTGCCCCTACCCGTGCGGATTTCATGATACACTTGAGTGTTGTCCGTCACTATGTCCACAATAGAATCACGCCACCAATGACAACAACGTTGTAGGGCCGTGTTCACAGGCCATAGTTCTCCCACATTAATATTGTCATAGTAGATAATCTCCAGAGGTGCTTTTGCTTGGTGGGGACACACGGGATCCACGTCCCCCCAAAATCCCCAGAAGAAGTCATCCTCTGAATGTGCACCGAAACCGGTAGATGACGCGTCGGTGGTGACGGTAATAGTTCTACAGTTTTTAGACAACATTCTTGCCTTTCCATTGAACGTCGATATAAATGTAGCCCACCAGTTTAGGTCTAACATTGCTAGGTCACTTAGACATATACGTCTACAATCTGGTCCTGTATCGCGCAGCAGGTTATAGATACGCCGAGTGTAGGTGCGACCGCCCCGTACCACCGTGGCACAATGTGCTAGAAGACCAGCGGTTTGTTCCAATGTTTTCCGGGGGCACCAACGTTTGTCTTTGAGTTCTTCAATGCAATTTTTTACACGAGATAGCTTGTCATTCCCAATAGAGATGGTCATGTCGACAGTGTTGAGAATGATACCCAAGTACTTGGTAACTTGACTGGGAGGGGATACCTTTTTGGTAGCTACTTTGAAGCCTACAGTTTGAAGCACCCCATGTAGTGTACTTTGTGCTTTTCCACATGATTCCAAACTATCACCAATGACGATAAAATCGTCGAGATAACTTATACACCTAGACACACCTTCATAATTCACACATTTCACAATGAAGTCAGACACTTGAGTGAAGATCCACGGTGCCGAGCGTAGGCCGAAGCAAATGCACAAATCCTGAAACCATACATCCCCGTTTCCCAGGTCCCACTTGAACCCCTGAAACTCTCTATGACTGGGTATTACATTGATAGAACGGTAAGCTGACTATATGTCTGAGACAGCACAGAACTCATCACCAACCAGTAGATTTACTACATCGTCAACCGAGTTATAAGAGAACTTGGAGCATGAATGATCCATGTAGAGATTTATATTAATCTCGTCTGGAGATGAACAGTCAGTTATGGGCCTCAATGAGCCATCTGGTTTTACCACGCCACCTAGTGAGTGTACACATTTTGGTTTGTTCGTAACTTGACGAACTTTACCCTCTAACAGCTCTTTACTGATTTTTTCACTCATTTCAACACGATGGTTTCCCTTTGTAACAGAAGCGTAATTTTCGCAGAAATAGCTAGACTGACAATTTTTGTCTACAATGCGGGCACCTCTACACACACATGTTAATACAAAGCAATCTTGTTTAGATACCGTGTGAAACTTGTACATGTAACTAGCTACTTGACACGGGCGTAACTGTGTGGTCACGCCTTGGAGAATATACACACAACGACAAATGCCAGCAATACAGTGGTGAAATACCGGTATAAATGAACCCGGGACAACCTCAATACAGAATACAGGAACGCCACAGTCGTATTTAACCGCTATGTCATTACAAATACTCACATTTTTGGTGATTCCCACAAATTCTGGTAAATTATCCCATTCTTTGTTGTCCCTGAGGATAACCTCGATCTCACTGTAGCCATCTTGCTTTTTATAGACACGTATTGCGGATTGTCGTAAACAGTCACCACTAATTTCAGGTAGCCCCACATTTTCCTCTACCCAACTCAGATCTTTTTTAGAAGAGAATTTATCTCCCTGCCCCGTTACCGTATCATTTGTACAATAATCCAATTTATGGGCCGGGGCGACGACAGCCGAATTTACGACATTAGTGACCGGGTCACTGCTGCGGCCTTGACCTTGATCGGCAGTGACAACAAGTTTGTCACACGTTTGGGACACAACCGGGGAACGTTTAACAGGTGAATCAACAGCATTGGGGTCCTTGACCATACCTAATACATTGTTTGCAACAGGTAGTGCCTGAGTGGTTGATAGTCAACCATTATGATAAGCACCAGAGTCGTGCTGAGTACATTTTAACATACCGTGATCTGTGGCACTGCAGTGAGTACACTGATGTTTGTATGCACAACCGTCACATTGACGACCCGCACTAAAACTGAAACAACAACCCCTCTCAGCGGCCAATCTTTTCCAACCGGAAAAATTTTGAGATTGGCGACCTTGACCTTGACGACCCCTACCAAACTTCCCCTGAGCCTTTGAAACATTGTTGTTATGACTTTGGTTTGCCAGATTTCTGGCATGTTTTGTACCGGAGTAGCCCAGGTGGAAGTTGGATAGGGATGTATCAACCCCCACAAAGGGATCTTCCCCATCCAGGACAACAGCATTGTCTGCTTTGTCCCTGATAGCCTGATCATAGGCAACCAGGGCTCTTACATCATAGATGCCTTCCCCTGATTTAGTAGCGACATAGACCATATGGGCCCGTAAACCTTTTGTTGGTTCCCCCACATCAGACAAATCATCCATCAATTTTGACAAACAAATAATCAATTTTTCGGGAGTGTCTATAGCGTTTGCTTTTTTCCGTTCACTTTCTGGCAGGTAGTGGAGGATGTCGAACTTACTCTTCCTCTTGTCTGAGCCTCGTAGCAGATTCATCAATGGGTCGTCTCTACCGTCCCATAAATCCTCGAAGGTGGACCTCCTTTGACGATCCGCCCGACGGCGGTCGTCAGCGTCCGGGACGCCGTCTTTCCCGCCGGCACCTCCATGGTGGTGGTGGATATCATCCATTGGCACTGACGATCTCCCCCTAGATTTTCGTAACTCCAGGGTAAGGTCCTGCATTGCCGATCTCATATCCTCCATGACTGACGTAGAAGGATCTGGCTGTTTGCTAGGATCACTGGCGGACGGTTCCTCCAATGGCGGCGCCTTCTGCCCGGCGCCATGACGATCTCAACGATCCTCCCGGGCCTCCTCTAACATTTCCTTCATGAAAGATTGGAGGCCTAATACTGTTTGTTGCAACGACTTGGTCACCTCCACCAGAGCCGTTGTATTGGGGTCACACTTTGGAGATTCTAGTAGACTTCTATTCAGATCATTGATCTGTTCGTCCTTCGAGGCGACCTCCTTCTGCAACTGCTCAGCCTTATTGACTGCACACACCGGACACTGCTTACAGTTCCAGTTACCTGGCTGCACTCACTACACACTGGCATTTTGACTAATATTCAGAGATTCTGAAAGAATTATTGGCGGAATTCCGCACTAATACCTACTGCATAATTATAGCAGTGGTGTTCCTCCCTTGGGGGTTTGAATAACAATGGAGGGAGAGGACGCCAACGGCCAGGAGGTGGTGGCGCCCCTATGGTGATAGTAGGAACTAGTCATATTTAGTTTCCCATAATATACCGTCATATAACCCGGTGGTGATATGCCACACGTTAATTAGGGTGGCCTGTTTTCTTTCCTTGTAACAAATCTCTTAGCTTTACAAAATGAAGAAAGTGGTGTAGCTTTTTGCATCACCGTGCGTAGGTACATAATAACTGAAATAAATCCAAGGAAAAATATCAAATTGGTACTGATAAACAAATAAATATGTAGGGCTTATTAGGGGTACCAAATAGGAGTGAAAGAAATTATACTCAGCAATAAGTTTTTTTACCATTACACTATACACAAAGTGGGGTAGGCTGGGCATCACCGTGCGTAGGTCCACAATAGTTAAGATTACAGAAATACTGCAAGTGATTAGTGAAAAATATTTGTATGTCACATTACTCATACCATAAAGATTCTTGGTGGAAAAAATTATGAAGGTTGGCCTAATATTCATTAACCTGTGGGCCATTAAGATCAAATCATCACCGTGCGTAGGTGCATCACCATGCGTAGGTACATCATAAAGATCTATTGAAAAACAGGCAAATGATAGTCAATGTAACCAATATCTTTAAATATATACTTCAACAAATTGGGGATCGATACTTTGGAACATTAACATATGGTGGGAAACTCTCATTAATATACAAAAGCACTATGTATAGGTCCCATCACCGTGCGTAGGTCCCATCACCGTGCGTAGGTCCATAATTAAATTCTTTTACAATGACAAAGAATATATTTGTGTTTCTAAATCCAATGAAAATCGATAGTTTGATCACAAACCTATTAAATAAACTTGGAAATATTAATTTTTATAGCTAATTCTTTATTCTAATGGGTGCAAAGCTTCCATCACCGTGCATAGGTCCCATCACCGTGCGTAGGTCCGACTTTGAATGGACATAATTATGGTATTATTAAGAATTAATGTTCCCAATTTTATATCTGCACTACTTTGTATGGTATTAATCAGCTATCAAAAAGGCTAAGCGATATTTACAATCCTAGAATTTAGCCCTCCTTTAACCCTTTGATCCATTTTCATGGGAATCGACCATATATATATATATATATATATATATATATATATATATATATATATATATATATATATATATATATATATATATATGGGTGACGTTTTTGACCGGGTGACATCTTTGACCGGTTGACGTCTTTGACAGACAAGATTAAAACAGCTGAAATTGGCGGCTATGTACACGAAATTTGTAATATGTAGTGTTGCAATATATATAAACTTTTCCCCCCGCAAATCTTTCTAAATAGGCCCCTTTTCAACTGTTTTAATCTGGCCAGTCAAAGACGTCACCCGGTCAAAAAACGTCACCCGGTCAAAGACTATCAAATTGTTTCAATCTCATGAGACACAGCCATATACATATTAGCATTAATTCACATACGCTTAGAGCATACTTCCCAGCTAACAAAAAGACATTATCTTACGTCAAAATAACGTTTAAAATTTTACATAACGTTATGTCATACTAATGAGCCTTAGACAAAGTTGACATATAACGTTTTATAACGTTATAAAATGGTGTATAACGCTATTTGTTTACTGGGTTTCTGTTTGGCGAAAATGAACAATTAGTATTGATTATACACATACCCCTAGGCTTATAGTGAAGATACATAGACAAAGGACAACGGGTTTTAGTCAGGGAGCTGGGTTATTTCACACATTGACAATGGGGCCATATATCACGAGGCCATGGGCTGAGTAAAATGTGACCCCTTTGTCAACTTAAGCAAGTTGGTCTTTTTGCTCATTTGAATAAATATAATTTAGGCCCTAAAAATGCAAATCATAAAGGGGGGGCTAGAATACCTTTTTTTCATGTTGTACAAATCTAAACTAAATGCCATTTTGATTATGCCCAGATAGTTCCTTATGGGGTATAGGTAGGCACATCCCGGACCGATCTCATGATCGGACTAAATAATGTTTCCCGAGCCCAGATTAACCCAGTCAGGATACATCAGTAACCTGCTATACATATAAGCTGGCGGCCCAGTGGTCACAGGCAGGATGAGGAAACCAGAAAATCAGGTGTAACACCAAGACCTTATTGCCTCAAAGTCCCTATGTCTGCCCTTTTATTTTTGAGTATGAGATGATGTAAATACACCAATCCCGTATATTTTATCCTGGTGTACAGAAAGAACTTATACAGCTCGAAAATATCCGACACCAGCAATGTTTCCAATACAACACTTCGCTTAGCTATCATAGTTTATAACAACAGTATAACATACATGTCAATAGCTCATCAATTAATCTCAACACTATTATATATATCAACAAATACAACAAGTATGATTATGACTTCATCAGTTGCAACCAATAACACCGTAATGTGTAATTCACTATAATATACATGTTATACCCCTCTGCCTTTGCAAAATTAAGGTCTGACTCTAGTCATTTTATTATATTTTACATTATAACAGAATATTCTCAGAATATGCCCATTCATCTCTATTCACATATTATAGTGTTTTACACAGATAATTAGAGAAAATTCCCATTGCATATTGAGATGCTATACCGCTACAAATGTACTCGCTGCCCTCTGTGGTATGATAAGATGATAGCTGAATGATTATCAGTTGTCAAGTACCTGATGTTTGTGCACTGATACCTGGGGCTCCTTTCTCAATGTGAAACGGTCACACTGTAGACAAACAATAGCTATCTGTGTGAATATTATAAATAACACATATTTAATAGTGCAGGTTATGTTAATATGGTATTGTGCTATAGCTTTAGATGAAGAGAGACCTTTCCGTGTAATGCAAAAGACTGCCAAACCATAGCGCTCTAAATGGTATGGACTTGTTTCAGCCACTCTGTTTACACTGACACCAGCAACCCAGTGGGCACGCCACCACTGATTAGTAGCTGCTCTGGTGGCTAAGGACCTTGCAGGGCGTATTATCCATTCAGGCAGCACACAATAGTTGGTAACATTTAGCGTGGTATTTGTACTCAATAATTATCAGAATATTAAGCTTTTAATAAGTGATGCACATGCAGGGCTACATATGCCTCCCTTATTAGGCGGGGCCATGCAGCTCTGGTTAGCTACAACAGCTGAAGGGCTACAGAAACAGGACTTATTAATGGTGGTTTTCATAATAACTAAGAAGGCCTACATTTTTAGTCCTTATTAAGCAGTGTATCAACATCCCCTGATAAAGGCTGCTTTTGCACTGTCTAATAACCATCACATGTAAGACCTTATTTGGGGTTATGCAGGGCTGCAAAAGTAGGGCTTATTCATAGCTGATTAACTATTGTCTTTGTTATGAATATCAAACCCTGCAAATTAAGTTCTTATCAGTCAGTGCATTGACATCCCTTGATAAGGACTGTATTTGTATTGTCTAAGAACCACTTTATGTCATAACTTATCAATACCCAAGGGTAAGTTGTGTGATCTTTGAGAATACTTTGTGTCTCCTTGTTGTCTTCTGTTCTGGTACCTATTTGAGGAGGGAATACACCATGATTCTGGACTTGTGTGTGAGAGGTCCTGGGTGCGATCCCAGAAGGAGCCACGGCACCAAATTTTCCCAAGAGTTGTCCTGACAGGAGTCGCGTCTGTAAGTGTCAGTAGACAGACTGCAGTGAACCTTCTGTGTCCTGGTCTCCCATGAGACTTGCACAGATCCGCTTCAGCCCGTAGAAGCATAATACACTTGCGACTGGTAAAAAGATAGCAGATATCAGTGTTGACGAAGGTGGTCCTAGCCGGGAGGGGAAAAGGCTACAATGGACCACTGGAGACTCTGAGAAAAGGTTGTGACAGCAGCCATCCCACGCTATCTGACAGTGAGTACGGTCACGGCACATTGCACCACAGTCACCAGTTGGTTATCAGGTGTGTCAGGTTTACCAGGGTCAGGAGCTAGGATGTGTTCACAGTGGTTGACTATGACTTGTACACTGTCAATACAAACTCAATTTTGATATAATACTTCTATTCCCACTTTTCTGTATATTGTGAGAGGTTCGATAAAACCAAAAAGAATTGGAGAAAAACTCATCCGGACCTTTTGCTTTTGCTTTAAGCAAAGAAAATGGGTGCATAGCTGAAGAGAATAATACTTCCCATCTATCTCCAAAATGAATTGAATGGGGTTTTCATTCAATCAGATTCAAATAAGACAGTTTTTGTTTGTATCTCACTGCAAATAAAACCCTCTTTAGCCAGTGTGTGAGCATGATATATGAAGGGCTGCTTTTGCAGTGTACCTAGGGTATGCTAGGGGTACAGTAAGGTTTAGGACCACCACTTATCATCAGCCCCACTAGCTCATGAAATAGCACACTGGACTTTACATCTGGAGGTAAGGAGTTCAATTCTCATTGACAACATTAATTTGTACAACAATCATGAATTTCCAATATATGTATACTGAGCTGCTTATGAATATTATATGCTTGAATAAACAGCAGAAAGTTTCAGTGGAATTCCTTTTCAAATAGTGGCACACTTCAGCTTATTACTAATCACTGCTTTGAAGTGCTTAATAAGAACTGCAGAGCAAGTCACTTATAAGTGCTGCTTTATAGCAGTGCAGTAGTGTCACAATTATAATCTTTGAATAAATTTGACTTTTGTTGCCCTTATTAGCTGAATTATTGAACCTCTTGATAGCCACTACTTTGAAGGGCTTAATAAGTGCTGCAGATTAGCTGACTAATAGTTCTTACATTCTAGCCACAATATAGATGGATAATAAGCACTTCATTGGAGAGCTTATTAGTCACTTATTAAGTGTTGCTGTGCCCACTGGGAATCTTGTAAGATCTTGACTCTGCTCTCGAAACTTAGCTTGTCATCTGTGGGTGCCATTTACCTGGACAATTCACCTATCAATTAGAGTCCTCTGAATTGTCCACCGTAATCCTACAGACTTGAGAAATGTACCCCTGGGCCCATTTCCAGAGGGAGGGATATGGCCACACTTTTAGAGCTCTATATAGTGTCAGCAAAGCAACTCCTTGGTGAGTAAACTAAGTGCAGCATAGGTATACCCGGGCTGACATGTATCCACACCCAGCCTATTTACTGAGGAAAATAACCATGTGTACATGCTATACATGTGGAGAACATGTATACAGTGTTCCTGTCATTAGGCCCCTGATATAAGCCCTCTGGAACACCCCCCCCCCACCCCCCACCCCCACCCCAGCCCTTCTCATGACTTTTTTCAGGTATGACTATACATGTATTCAAGTTCACATAGAATGACATTATACGTCAAGAAGTTCCCGAGCCTAATTGTATGTTATACAGTTGACTCCCTCCTTACAACTGTCCCTCTACTATGGCAACCCTGCCATAACGACCCTATTTGAAAAGTACCAAACATTTCCCCCTTTGTTTTAATGAAAAAATGTCCCTCCAATGGGACTCCCCCCCCCACCTCCGACCCCTTGTAGTTCAATCCCAAAGTATTTCTTTTCTCCCTCTAATGCCAAGGAAGTAGATCCAGGAGTACAGCCAGCTATAATTGTTGCATTCCCTTTAGAACACAGAGAAAATGCAGTAGTCAAAATGAACACTTCTAACTTCCATGAGGTGGTCGTTTTGGTGACAATCACTCTTTCTTACATTATTCTCTGTGCAGCCTCCTGGGGGAGAGATATGCTCAAACTCATGAAGGTCTCATAGGCACATCAACACTCTAAGGGACTGTTCATTATTAATTACAGGGGGGTGATGACATTTTGAACGGAGTTGTGAACATATTTTTACGTCCCCTCTTTGAGAGCACATGGAATATTTTGCGACCCCCCTCACCAAAGGCAGTAAATTATTTGCCCCCCCCACTCTTTTTGAACTATAGTAATGCATGGGCCTTTTTCTTGGCTCCCCCTTTCAACCTTTTAACCTCCCCCAACCAAGGCACCTTTGTAACTAATAAATGAACACTCCCTAATGTAGGAGACTAACTGCTTCAGCCTGCAGCAGGCTTTACCTTGGCTGACAGGTATCCACACCTACAAGCCTAGACAGATTCTGCCTGTATTGATTGTCTATATTCTAAATTTACCCATAAACTCATTATTTACTGAAGAGTATGATAACCATACATGTGTGCAGAATATACATGGAGAGAACATGTCCCCTATATCATTAGGCCCCTGACCTAAGCCCTGACATTCGACCTTACATAACAATGGCTCCCTGAAAATCTCCCGATTGATTTTAGCTTTCTTTTACATATTTGAAAATTCAAGTATCACTATATATACGTCCATATGGAGCGTCCATATATCAAGTGTAGTCCCCGAGGTAACATTGCCATACTCATTAGGACTAGGCTAATTCTGACATCTCTTACAATAAGTTACATAAAGGAGACACAATCGGCACAGGTATATTGTTTTATATAAGAATATGGTCAATACAGGCCTCACATCAGTGCCAGTAACTCATGTCAACATCCAAATAAAAGAAGACATTTATTTTTTTTGAATCTTTTTTTTTTTATGGTCACAGGTCAAAGATGACACCCGGTCAAAGATGTACGTATCGGCTCGATCTCATGAGACACAGCCTATAGTGGTATGATCTACACTAGTGACTGACTCATGGCCCTAGGAGATAACTGGACGTGTTTCGAATATCAAATGGTCTTGAACTTTGTAAGATGATAACAGCGCTTCTCTGTTCCTGGGATCTGATCAACACTTAACCCTTTAAAGGCTGAACAGTGCATTAATGTATTAATGAATGTAGCTCTGGGGCAGCCCTGATTAGGGAGCCAGTGCTAAATGTAAGCATTATGTTGACTTTACAGGGTTAATACATTCCCATGGGGTAGTCATGATGCATGAATGCAGCCCTGGTGATGGCTTCATTCATGTATTATGGTGGAAGTAGTAAATTGTATTAAATCAGTGTGTGAACCGTAAAGTGTTAAACACCAGCACACCTGTGTTGTCCTGGAGACACTTGACTTACAACCCCCCCCCCCCCCAGGGGAAACAGCGTACAGTCAAATACAGTAGAGCATCCTTTCTGTGGGCTACTTGCCTGGTATTATGCACACGTTTGACTAAAGAAGAATGCCCTTAATTCCAAGATATAAATAATGCTAACATTAAATTTAATTTTTTAAACCACCCAAAATGAAAGAGAATATATCTAGATGAATAAGAAAAAAACAGATTGGTGCTCCAAATCTTTGCTACACATGAATTAATAATCCCAAGATTCATTTGGGCTGACATACAATCTGGGGAAAACACATTACACATATTTCCCATTGATGGAATAAAAAGTAAAATGAAGCTCTATAAAAGTAGTGTAATCCTGGATTTTTGCGATATATGACTGGTTAGGTTAAAATGCAATACACAACTACAGAAAATTCCATTACAACGAAATACTTTGGATCAGCAAAAAGGTTCGTTATAAATAAATTTCGCAGTATCCAAATAGAGCAGTGTAAATAGCTGGATACAGACAGAAAATGCAGGATATGTGTGTCTAAGCACTATTATATAGTCTAGGAAGTATCATGGAAATACACTAATACACTTGATTTAAATCTTGAATATGAAAGGGGTAGGGCAGCCAGTGGGTGAGAGTAACATTTTACATTGGGGGAGGGGGGTAGAGAAAGGCGTCATGGACAAGTGAGCTGGCAGGATAAGTAAAGAGGTGGCATAGAGAAAAGGGGGGAAGGGTACCTGGGGGAGGGGCCTTGTGTACCCAGCCCTACTACCACTGTACCACACACTAGGTGAGTGGATACCAAAGGCAGAAGTCCTCTGCCTCTGTACCCGGCCCTACTGCCTCTGTACCCGGCCCTACTGCCTCTGTACCCGGCCCCCCTGCCTCTGTACCCAGCGCTACTGCCTCTGTACCCGCCCCCTGCCTCTGTACCCGGCCCCTGCCTCTGTACCCGGCCCCTGCCTCTGTACCCGGCCCCTGCCTCTGTACCCGGCCCCCTGCCTCTGTACCCGCCCCCTGCCTCTGTACCCGCCCCCTGCCACTGTACCCGGCCCCTGCCTCTGTACCCGCCCCCTGACTCTGTACCCGGCCCCCTGCCTCTGTACCCTCCCCCCTGCCTCTGTACCCGGCCCCCTGCCTCTGTACCCGCCCCCTGCCTCTGTACCCGCCCCCTGCCTCTGTACCCGGCCCCCTGCCTCTGTACCCGGCCCCTGCCTCTGTACCCGGCCCCCTGCCTCTGTACCCGGCCCCTGCCTCTGTACCCGGCCCCCTGCCTCTGTACCCGGCCCCTGCCTCTGTACCCGGCCCCCTGCCTCTGTACCCGGCCCCTGCCTCTGTACCCGGCCCTACTGCCTCTGTACCCTCCCCCTCTGCCTCTGTACCGGGCCCCTGCCTCTGTACCCTCCCCCCTGCCTCTGTACCCGGCCCCCTGCCTCTGTACCCGGCCCCTGCCTCTGTACCCGGCCCTACTGACTCTGTACCCGGCCCCCTGCCTCTGTACCCGGCCCTATTGCCTCTGTACCCTCCCCCCTGCCTCTGTACCCTCCCCCCTGCCTCTGTACCCGCCCCCTGCCTCTGTACCCGCCCCCTGCCTCTGTACCCGGCCCCCTGCCTCTGTACCCGGCCCCTGCCTCTGTACCCGGCCCTACTGACTCTGTACCCGGCCCCCTGCCTCTGTACCCGGCCCTATTGCCTCTGTACCCTCCCCCCTGCCTCTGTACTCTCCCCCTGCCTCTGTACCCGCCCCCTGCCTCTGTACCCTCCCCCTGCCTCTGTACCCGCCCCCTGCCTCTGTACCCGCCCCCTGCCTCTGTACCGGGCTCCACAATTCTCACGGAAATGGATCATAAGGTAGACAGAGGGCCAAATTCCAAAAAAGCAGATATTTCTTAGCTTTTATGATACCTTATAAATACAATGCAATACTATGCACCGTGATGATCGCATTTCACTCATTATATCAATATTATGTCTATAAAAATGGATATATCCCAGTTAGGGCAACAGATGAATGATAAAACTATAATTTCCCATAGGATTTACAAACACAGGCATGTTTTTGCCCTTAAAAATGATTACATTGCTGGAACTACGGTGACGGGACCTACGCATGGTGACGGGACCTATGCACGCTGATGCAAAGTGTTTCAGCTGATATTTACAGCTTTCCAACTGGTCTAAAGGTTCCCAGGTATCTGACACCTGTTTGCTTAGGCACATATTGAAAAATATTGACAATATTGGCCATCATTAAATTCTTCAAAGAAATATGATTATGTACCTACGCAGGGTGATGTACCTATGCAGGGTCACTTTCAATGGTTTTCTGACCCTAAAGCTGATATGATTTCAATCAAAGCATAACTGTTAATAGTATTTATATTCCCTGGCAATTGGGGCATAAGATGTATGAATATTCTTTCTTAAGTATATAGGGTACTTTTGTTATCGCCTTTCTTATGTACCTACGCATGGTGATGGGGGTACCTACCCCACTTTAGTTATCACTGGATGGAATGAAACCATATTGGGTTGGGTGGTGTGTTGATTTTTCATATTAAGGTTTATATTCAGAACTAGCTACTAACACCCGATTTTAACCATAGGGACTGTTTTTTTTTGTCTGAGGATAAACTAATGGTGGACCTACGCACGGTGATGAAAAACCTACCCCACTGCATACTATCTAATATGTTGATATAATAATAAGACAGACAATATATTAAATGTTCTAATATATACTTAACAGTATTTTAATCATATTTTTTCTAAATAAATAATATTATCTGCTTTTATGATCATTTTATCTGAAGTTATTTTTCAGAATATCATATGAATATTTTTTCTGGTTGAAAACATTAAAAAAGACACATATATAGCTACCCCTAGAATAGATAATAATAGAGGTAGATAAGCAAAAGTGGGTACCCAGGGGTAGGTTTACGCAATACCCATGTGTATAGAACAAGACCAACATCTTCTGTGTTGTCTGTGCAATGTTAAAACATTTGAGGTCTGTGATCCATTTTCGTGAGAACCGACCATATATGCGCCTTCTCACTCATTTAACATATTCTAAGTAATGTGTTATATGTAATATGCATGTCATCCCTTTCCCCCTTTCTGTAACATTAGGCTCGATGCTTCAAATAGGCTTGACATATTTTATAACAAAATATTCTCAGGATATTAACATTGACATCTATTCAGTCATTGTGGTCTTTTACACAGATAATTAGAGAACATTGCGTATTGAGATACTATACTATACTGGTACAAATGTACTCGCTGCCCTCTGTAGTATGATGAGATGATAGCTGAATGGTTGTCAATTGTCAAGTACCTGTAAGTGTGTGTGCACTGAGTCACTGTACAGAGTGGCGGGTTATTTTACGTGTTGACAATGGGAGCTATTTCACGAAGCGTTAGGCCAAGTAAAATGCGACCCCAAAGTCAAATTACACAAGTCAACCATTGTTTTTATTTTATGCCCTTGTTTTAAACATATGATATATGTGCTCAAAACAATGTAATACATTTCAACTATTCCAACTGCCTTCTGTGTTCACTCTAAAGCATAATTATAGTCTTACAAATAATTAAAGAAAATTGCCGCTGCATATTGAGTTGTTGTGCTGTACTGGTACAAATGTACTCGCTGCCCTCCATAGTATGATGAGATGATAGTTTGATGATTGTCAATTGTCAAGTACCTTTGAGATTTTGTGAACTGATATGTGAGTCCACCTCCAGAGGGAGCTATAGCCTAACTTGTAGAATTGTATAACATTGGCAAAAGAAGCCTTTAGGGAAAAAAAACTGCAGCAGGGGTGTACACCCAGCCTACACAGATTCATTATGTCTTGATATTCTGTGTTCTATATATACCTACATGTACGTATAAGCTCAATATTTGGCAAAGAACATATACGGCCCCCCTGCAGTTAGGCCATTGACATATGACCATATTTGCCAAAGAACATATGTATATATATATATATACGGTCCCCCTGTAGATTAACATATGACCCCGCATAACATTTGGCCATTTAGAAACCCCTCCTCCCTCGTTCATTCATTTTAGTCTTATTTTGAAAGTTCAAGTATAACTATACACATTCATATATATATAGTATTTCCATATACCGCTTGTAGTCTCCGAGGCAATCGATTAGGTAACATTGCTACACACATAATGAATAGGCAAAAAATCAATAAACACAGTCAACACATATGAATGATATCATTGTCAATACATCAAATGTCATACAGCAATTCTAACATATGGGCCAACTTTCTACACTGCGTCTATAAATGTAGCAACTGACTCCGCTGTGTCATATATACCATCTGTGACATGCAGTTCTGTCTCCTTGCTGCCATACCCTCTTGTGTTGCTTATGCTGCACCCTATAGTCACCTCCAACATACTGCCCCCTTTAATATGGAACCCCCCTCAGGTTAAAGATAAAGTAGGCCTGTAGCTGCACTGAGGATAAGGGTCCTTAGATTAACTATGCCTTTGTGTACATAGTACTCTATGGGATTGCCTCATATAAGCAAGGAAGTCATCCAAAAATAGTTGTAGTCTGACTCACAGTCGGACATATATTTAAGTGCTGCTTGCCTAATACAGCAGGGATCCTATCTATAGATCATCGCTACCACTATTGGGGCATGTCCCCTACTCTTTTTGAAGGTTAGCAAATGTTCTTTTATTTGCCTGGTCCCACATACATGGGCTAGTACCATGTAGGCAGGGCTAGACAAACCAAAGCCATTGCTATCTCAGATGTGGTTAACTGAGGAGTAATCACATTGCCAGACCACCAGCATGAAGGTCCATGCCCGTGAATACGGCTGCCAATAAAGCTTAATTAGTGACTGATTACAGCAGTCAGATAAGAGTCAAGTCTTTGTTGTCTTTTACAATTCATGCGTGCCCATCAATTTCATGTCAGGCATCTGTTGGGTGCCAAGAGGTGTCGCCACTCCTGAACAAATTAGAGGCCTATAATTTAGATGCCTAACTTAGGAGAATCCTATACGCCACATGCTTTAGACAATGGATAGTACAACGAGGAGACGCAATAACATATATCTATTGATCCACACATCAGTACATATCCATGCATTAGACCATGCAATGGAATTTAATAAGCTATCAGGCAAAGGACCTACAAGTTAGTTTTGGTTCCTACAAATTCGCATAAATATAAAGAATCCACCAAAATTATACCCTACATTTAATGGACAATTTAGAGTAACCTTGATGTAAGATGTGTTAATTTTAAGCCCACCCCATGCACGCATGTGAGGAGGAGCTGGGGCCAGCTTGGGTGGCCACTGTCTGAGACCTACTGAGATAAAGTGAACTCTGGGTGAACTTTGTCAGTCTCAAGTTTCTGAAGATGCCTTGAGATTTGTCTATTGATAACAGTGACACGTCCTACCTGGGCTTTAATCAATATCCACCATAGGATTATCATACTAGACCTAGCTCTTCTGGCGCTTATTTCTCACTATTGTATTTCGTGCGGTCTTGGACTTGTGTTGGTTGGGTCATTTTCAGACCTTTTCAACGTTACTCCATTGACTTGTGTTGGTTTGGTTATTTTTTCCTTTTCAGCCTTATTCCTACAGAATAACAACCATAATTATCAGGGGTGAAATGATTCAGTATTCTGCTGCTATCACTGGCATCCTCATGTTTTCTCTAGGCACAGTCAAAGTGGTATACAGTATTAAGCAGACAACGCCATCTACTAGTAGCCTGTAATAATCACAGACACCCAGACACCTCACACCCAGATATTATTGAAATACGCTGAAATGTCAATTTGGCCACCAGTCCAATGTATGATTATGAAAATTGTTTTGGAGTCTTACAAGAGTGTAAAGAAAACGGCTATATCCTTCAAATATAATATCATATTTTGGCTGTGACTAACAGAATAAAATTCCCTTATTGACAGTGCAAACTGTCAATACCAGGATATAATTCCCTTATTGACAGTTCGAACTGTCAATAAGGGAAAAAAAGATTCTCTTATTGACAGTTCCAAAACTGGTGGAAGGGTCGATTTTGATGGAAGGGTCGATTTTGGTGGGAAGTTCGATTTTGGTGGTAAGGTTGATTAGGTCAAAACCTATTTTTTAGGGCAAACCTGATGTTGGCTCCAAACCGATTTTGGGGACAAAACCGATTTTGGCTCCAAAACCGATTTTGAATGCAAAACCGATCTTGGCTCCAAAACCGATTTGGCTACAAAACCGATTTTGGCGACAAAACCGATTTTGGCGAAAAAAAACCCTTTTGGACTCCAATGTCAGTGGGAACTGTCAATATCACAGAAATATTCCACTATTGACAGTTCACATGAGGAACTGTCAATAACAGGTATAATTTCCACTGTTGGCAATGTGAACTGTCAATAACAGAAATCTTTTCCACTATTGACAGTTCGAACTGTCAATAGCGTTTTTGTTATATTTTTCATGACAGAATAATTTCAGCTAGCGTATGGAGTGCACACTTTTCACAGTAGGGGGTAGTGGATTTCGGGAGGTGGCAAAAAAAGTCACATGTTTAGAGCAAATTGGACCTCATGTCACTATGCAACAAAAGGTGTGGATGCGCATGATCTATGATCCACAGGGGTGGGGGCTAAAAGATGGATCAGGGGATGTTGATATACTGCTTAATAAGGACTAAAAATGTAGGCCTTCTTAGTTCCCCTATATATAAAACGGCATTAGTTGGGACTGTAACGTATGTGCTGCCGCCTGGCGAGAGAGGAGGGAACTAGGGACGATGAACGATAATAAAAGGACAGTGTACACGTGACACTGAACGATCATGGTTGTGTTTCCATTCTGATCATTCCTTTAGTATCCTACACATCTTACATGGCTGTCAGAAGTGGTTTTCTCTACACAGGAGAGAAGGTTGAACCCACCTGGTATTGCTAAGTGATGAAATGATGTTTGTGCATACCAGGAGATGTGTGAAGGATTTGTCAAGACTGAGGAAACAGTGAGTAGACTTGATGCCCCAAAGACAAAGTGACCTGCCTTGAACTTTTGTGTAACCAATGTGCTGTCAAGAACAATACAAGTATTGAACCCAATCTGGATTGAAGGAGTCAATATGCCATATGTCAAGTGTGTGAAGCCTATATAGTGTATTCTAGCTAGTCAAGTGTGTTGGTTCCCAGACCTGTCCCAGCACTGTAGTCCTACTGATAGCTAGTGGTGAGCAATTCTGCAAGGAATAAGTATAAAGGCTCAAGTTAAGATGGCAGAAAGTTACTCCAACGGCAGTGCTCCCTCCATGAACTGGGAGGCTACCGACCTGTCCAGGGAGTGGCAACGGTTCAAGCAACACTGTACATTCCATTTTGGGGGTCCCCTTTCAAAGAAGTCGGAGAAAGAGAAGGTGAACTTTTTAATGACATTCATCGGGGATAAAGGTCGCGAGCTGTACAGTACCTTTACCTGGTTACCGGCCACTGGGGATGATCCAGCAGAAAATGAGAGTTTACAGGCAGTGTACAAGAAATATGAGGACTATGTTAAGCCATTCAGAGATGAGATCAGAGCAACTGCCAGGTTCCTGCGCAGGAAGCAGAAGGCAGATGAAAAGTTCGACAATTTTGTCATGGCGCTGCGTGTACTGGTAAAAGACTGCGGATATGATCCCACTCATGAGGACCGGATGCTGCGTGATGGGATTGTCATAGGAGTGCGTCAAGCATCTGTGAAAGAAAAGTGCTTCGACAAGGGGGAGGAGCTCACCCTTCGGATGGCCATCACATTTGGTCGTAGCAATGAGTCCTCAAGGGAGACTATGCAGGTGTTGGACTGGGAGGAGGACAGCGCTGTCCACGCAGTCAGACACGACAAGCACGGTAAAAATAAAAAGAAGCAAGCACCACCTAGAGAGAAACCACCCAAGGGTAACCAAAAATCTGAGATGTGTGAAAAGTGTGGTTATGATGCGAGTCACAGCAACTGCCCAGCACGCAATGCTACTTGCAACTACTGTAGAGGCAAGGGGCATTTTGTATCGGTATGCACTAAGTCCAAGAGGACATTCAAGAAAAGTGCACATGCCGTTGACGAGCGCTCAAATGAAGAGTCGAGCAGTGACGAGTCTGACGTCGGATTTGCCCATCTAGTGCACGCAGTGCAGCCAGTACGGGAAGATCCACAAGGTGAATGGTGGGAGAAGTTGACGATTGGTGGTATCAAGGTACGGATGCAACTAGATACTGGCGCTTCAAAGTCCTTTATATCTGCAAAGACATACAATAAGATACCAGAAAGACCTGCCATTCGACCCACTAAGCGTGTATATCTGTCATATACACAGCACCCGATTCCCCTACTTTGATCTGCGGTGTTCCGGGTGTGGTGGAAATCTCAGGAGATTGAGGTCAAGTTCTACATCACTGAACAGGACCAGAGTACCCTCTTGTCTGGAGCGGCATGTACCGAGTTGGGCCTCATCAAGCGCATACATGCAGTCGACAGAGGTATAGACAAATATCCAGAGCTGAGGAGTTTGACTGGAACTCTGCCAGGAGTGTACTCACTGAAGATTGATCCAACAGTGAGACCAGTTGTACATGGGAATCGTCGCCCATCCCACTCCATGCGCGAGAAGGTTGTGTCTAAGCTAAAAGAAATGGTGGCAGATGGTCACATTGCCAAAGTGAAAGAACCGACTGATTGGGTCAGCTCCATGGTTGTGGTGGAAAAGAAAGACAAAATTAGGATATGTTTAGATCCAAGGGACCTAAACAAGGCCATTCGACGGGAGCATTACCCAACACCGGCAGTAGAGGACATTGTGGCATCCATACCAGATGCAAAGGTGTTTACAGTTATTGATGCCAAGTCAGGTTTCCTACAGATCAAGATTGACTATGAATCAAGTCTATTGACGACCTTCAACACGCCAGTGGGAAGGTACCGCTGGCTAAGATTGCCCTTTGGGGTAAAGTCGGCACCAGAGATCTATCAACGGATAATGGATGCCATGTTAGAGGACATTCCAGGAGCATATGCAGTGATGGACGACATACTAGTTGCAGGGCGGGACGAGAGCCACCACGACAGTATCATGGCAAAGGTCGTCGAACGAGCAACTGAATGGAACCTGAAGTTAAACTTCGAGAAATGCCAAGTGAAGAAATCGAGTGTGAAGTATGTTGGCCACATACTTTCATCAGAGGGCCTCCAGATAGACCCTGACAAAGTCGAGGCAGTTCGATATATGCCAAGACCCCAGACAAAGGAGGACGTACGTAGGTTTTTGGGATTCTTGCAGTACATCTCTAAGTTTATCCCTAACCTGAGTGACATTGATGCGCCCCTTCGAGAGCTCACAAAGAAGGATTCAGACTTTGTTTGGGAAGAGCCTGAACAGTGCAGCTTTGACAAGCTAAAAGACCTGTGTTGCAACGCACCAGTATTGGCTTACTATGATGTGCGGAAGCCAGTTAGGATTCAGTGTGACGCCTCTGGCTATGCTTTGGGAGGTGTTCTGTTGCAAGAGGATAGACCAGTGGCATACACTTCAAGAGCCCTCACAAGCACAGAGAAAGGATATGCACAGATTGAGAAAGAGACTCTTGCCATCGTCCACTCTTGTAAGAAGTTTCACCACTATGTGTTTGGCAAGGAGGTATTGGTGGAGTCCGATCACAAGCCGCTTCAGTCTATCTTCACGAAACCCATACTAGCGGCGCCAATGAGACTCCAGACGATGATGCTGCGCCTCCAGCCCTACGATTTGAATGTTTGCTATGTTCCAGGGAAGGACATCCCAATGGGAGATGCCCTGAGCCGTGCAAACCTACCTGGTGAACAAGAGGACATTGAACACATAATAGTTAACATGGTTAACTTCATCGCGGTCACGCCGACGAGATATCGTAGCTTCCAGGAAGCCACCGCAGATGAAATGAATGAGCTATACCATCTGATACTAAAGGGATGGCCAGACACTAAAGAGCAAGTTCCACATAGCGTGAGAGTGTATTGGACAAATAGAGATGAACTAGCTGTATCAGACGGGATTGTATACAAAGGTATGCGGATTGTGGTACCACCAAGCCTTCGCCCAGAGATGCTATCACAAGTTCATGAGTCGCACCTCGGAATCACGAAGTGCAAGCAAAGAGCTAGAGAAGCACTTTATTGGCCGGGGATGTCACAGCAGATCGAAGACTTGGTCAGTGACTGTGCGATCTGCAACACCTTTCAGAACAAACAGCCAGCCGAGACAATGCGTCCCACACCGACACCCCAACGTCCTTGGCAGGAGGCAGCCAGTGACATATTTGAGTGGAAAGGGGAGAACTATTTGTTAACTGTGGATTATATGTCTAAGTTTATCGAAGTGGACAAACTAGCAGACATGTCGAGCGAGACCACAAAGGAGACGCTAATGCGCCAGCTGGCTACACATGGCCTACCAGATGTGCTAAGGACTGACAATGGGCCACAGTTCTCAAGTCAAGCATTCAGAAAGTACTGTGCCGAAAAGCAGATTACACATGTGACCTCTTCTCCCAACTACCCACAGTCGAACGGAGAGGCCGAGAGGGCAGTGCAGACTGTTAAAAGACTTTGGGCTAAGTCCAGTGACAGAGCCCAGCGATATATGGCCTTATTGGACTATAGGACGACTCCCATGGAGAGTTGTGGCCTATCACCAGCCCAACTGAGTATGGGCAGGAGACCCCGCAATATGATCCCGATAGCAACGGAGCTGTTGGACCCAAAACAGATTGACATGCAGGAGGTGAGGAAGGCCTTGGATCAGTCCAAAAGATCACAAAAGCACTATCACGATGCTAAACACCCACGAGATCTACCACCACTTCAAGTGGGTGACCCAGTGAGAATGGCACCATTCCCAGGAACCAAGAGTTGGGTACCAGCTACCATTGTCAGGCACCATGAGCAACCAAGATCCTATATAGTGGATCGTGAAGGGCATAAGTACAGGAGAAACAGGCGACATCTGCGGTTGGCAACACACAAAGCTAACAGTTTTGGCGCCTCGGATGAACTGACTAGGCCTAATGTAACCCCTAGCCCTACAATGGATGTAATACCACAACAGCCGGTTGTCCCGATGCCATCTCTGCCAAGTCCTAAGCCGCTATCGCCCAAGAAAGCCACCCATCCAACTGTGGATAGCCCCATGGGTGTGCTTCCCATTCCTGCTGGCGGAGAGGGTTCTGTTCATAGTGAGGGTGCACAATATCGCACCAGTAGTGGCAGGTTGAGCAGACCCCCAAGGAGGCTTGACCTGTAATGTGTCTGTTTAAGAGTGACACAAACAAACCAACCAAAAAAAAAACACCAAAAAAAACTGCCGTTGACATTTATTTGTATTTTATTGTGTTTCCTTTCAGGGTATTTTCAAAGCCTATTATATTGACTCAGTAGCTACTCCAGGAAATTATCTTGTTCCAGCTTTCATATGTTGCTGTAGTTATCCAGTGTTCCTTGTTGTTCAAAAAAAAAAAAAAAAAAAGTGTGAAGAAAGGGAGATGTAACGTATGTGCTGCCGCCTGGCGAGAGAGGAGGGAACTAGGGACGATGAGCGATAATAAAAGGACAGTCTACACGTGACACTGAACGATCATGGTTGTGTTTCCATTCTGATCATTTCTTTAGTATCCTACACATCTTACAGGGACCAGCGAACCACCCCATTGAATTAGGCCTGGGTGCTCGCCGGGACCAGATAAACCAAAAGAGGCTACATTCAAGTATGTTTTTTTTTCAAATGTAATTCGTATTTTTCTTTCATTTTACTTCGAATAATATTTGGAGCAACTCACATACAACAATTGTTCTCCCTATCATATCAATTTCCATAATTCAATTGGATTTAAAAAAAAAGAAGATATATGATGCACATAATATTATACTCTCGCACAGAGTGCCTGGCACCCAGAGGCAAACAATTTTACAGTTGTCCACCATTGTTTTGGCAATAACAATGGCATTGAAATAAGATCCTTACATGAAAATAAGGACCAAACATTGCGGAATTATACAGTAGCTATTCTTATAATCATCCCCTTTGAATTTCGTATTAAAACAAGCTATAATATTTGAGATATACCAGCCTAAACTTTTGAATCGAACCCCTCCGAGAGAATCTGCTTGGAGAGTGAGCCTAACCAGGTAGTAACGGACGCTTTACTATGGTGACGTAACTAGGGCTATCTGGAGCGTTGGGACGCTGTATTGAGTTCCCGCTCACGGGCCTGCCAACTGCACGAGTGCGATAGAGTCTGTAGGCCTATGTGTGTGTAGGCCTATGTGTGTGTCCGGTGTGTGTGTGTGGTGTGTGTGTGGGTGTGTGTGTGTGTGCGTGTGTGTGTGTGTGAGGAGGGGGGATAGGCCTACTGGTAGCCCCGCCGGTAGCCTATAGTCTATAGGCTACATTGTCTCCCACACCCACAATCCCGGCCCCCGAAGGGGCTGGTTATTATGAAAACCACCATTAATAAGTCCTGTTTCTGTAGCTCTTCAGCTGTTGTAGCTAACCAGAGCTGCATGGCCCTGCCTAATAAGGGAGGCATATGTAGCCCTGCATGTGCATCACTTATTAAAAACTTAATATTCTGTTTATTATTGAGTACAAATACCATGCTTAATGTTACCAACTATTGTGTGCTGCCTGAGTGGATAATATGCCCTGGAAGGTCATAAGCCACCAGAGCAGCTACTAATCAGTGGTGGCGTGCCCACTGGGTCATGTCACTATGCAACAAAAGGTGTGGATGCACATGATCTTCGATCCACAGGGGTGGGGGCTAAAAGATTTAGACTGCTGCACTCTCCCCTTGTTGTTAGAAAATAGAGCTCTCTGTTACATCAAACTTCTGCTCACTATATTTATATAGTTCTTTTACAAATCGTTCGTGAAAAGAACTGCTCCATATTGGTGCACAGATAGTGTCACATTGGTACACCTGTACCCGGGGTAATCAGTGTACCTTGTAAGGTGGTGTCCTACTGAGGAGCGGCTGGGAAGATAAGCTGAAGGAGCGTCAAGTCTAAAGTATCTATATCCTCTGCCAATGTAGATGCTTAAATACTAGGCCATCCTTGTTCTGTCTATTTAATATAAACTTACATTTAGAATCACCCAGACAGATTCCCTAACATGCAGACATTTCTTAGCTCTGTATTCCCCAGTGAAGTGCCCGATGTATAAAGGCTCAACCAAACAATAAATAGGTTGATGGTTGTTCCTTGCCAGCAGACCCCCACGAGATGGTCACGAGAAGTTACACATGTGTGACCAGTGGTTGGGCGATGCCAGTATTAGCATTAAGTACTATTAATATCTACCAATGTACTGACTCAATATATATTCTTTTCCCAAGAAAAGGGTAGATTCCTTCTTAAATGGGCCACATGCTATTGATTTTGGTAAAAATATCCATCTTAATACACAATAATATCATTATGTAGTATGTATTATTAGAAGTCAATGTTTATTCATAAGATATAAGAGGTTTTTTTTTTTTTTGTAACTGATATTTATTCTGGAGGTAAGAGGAAGGTTCCTGGGGATCCTGTTTGCATCGGGCTCCAGACCGTGCTTCATTATGGTGTTTTAGTACATGAACTGGGTGTGCAAAGGGCATTACAACCTTCACTAAATTATTATATTGTTGTGGTAGATAAGATTATCAATACAGAGACATGTGATTTACACATAGTCATATGACTGTTCATGAACTGACTAATCTAAACAATATTGGTGATTACCACCCTACTAATACAATTGTAAAATGTATAACTACAATATGATATTGGTTGTCCCAAAGGACAATCTGGTATGTGTTCTTAAAGAACTTGATACTGACAATAGAAAAAAAGTACTCCTACAAATTGTTATCATGGTACCCCTCCAGCAACAGTCCGTGTGGAGTTTGGACAGGTATAATTTCTAACCATGATGTTGAACAAGTAATGGCATAGTGTGAGAAAAGGGATGATAAACCAAGTATATCAGTTCACAGAAAGTAGTTCACTAAAGCTACTCCCTTTTCCTTGTCAGGCACTGCCTGGCACCCCAGAGGGAGTAGTGTTGTTGATGCTGACTCTCAGTTATCTGTGTTTATACTATATTCATCATGGCTGATCCCAGAATATTATCACTTGTTACAAATAAGTATACAGGATTTGTTTAAGTTGTGTATTTCCCCGACAGATTGACATTGAAAGGCCCCGTATTTCGTTGAAACCCTTTATAAGGGTTGAAACGAAATACGGGGCCTTTCAATGTCAATCTGGAGGGGAAATACACAACTTAAACTGATCCTGTATTTATTTTTAAATGCAGATGTCAAGTATTAAAGGAGAAAAAGACATTTTATTAACCTGCATGATCTCGAAACACATCCAGATCCGCCATGACACCTTGCTCGATACACACTTCCGGTCTGTAAGCCTGCGCGAAAAAATAGTCCCCCCTCCTTCGATCACCTACATCGTCTTTATTTGTATGAATTAGGCTTTCTTTTCAATTTTGATAGGTTAATTTCTTTAAAAAAAGAAGACGATAAAAGTATAAATCGTCCTTTATCGCCGAAAAGTATATCGTCGCCCGAAAAATAAATCTAGGTCAAGTTTAAGTTCAAGACGCCTCAACCAGATTTCGGCGCTACTGTTTCTGTATGGGGAAATTTTACGATACATTTTTTCGCCAATCCATCAACTAAATAAGCCTCAACCAAATTTTCTGGGGGGCTAAGGCCTAATTCGGCTATTGTACATGTAAATATAGGATGTTTTGTACAGCTTAGGCTTGGTTTCAAGCAAAAATATGGTATTTTAACCCCCAAACGAAGGCAATGAAAAAAAAGTATCATGACGACGAATTCGTAATCAAAACGTCGTGCATAGTCGGGGAATCGAACCCGGTTCTCCCGCGTGGTAGGCGAGAGTGCTAACCACTGGACTATCTCGGCCACACAGGATCTCTATGGAAGCCTTCGTTTAGTTGATTGACCCGCTGACCTCAGGTATCCTTGCGCCAGACCGGAAGTGAAGTTTTAGCGCAATACGGAGGTTTAGCGCAATACGAGGTCCGGTTATTCAGCTTTTGCGGAATACGAGGCTCAGTGTCTAAGCCTACCGGACTTCATATTTCTTCAAACCATTTAAAAATAAACGAGTGCATCTTTATTACAAACTTAACCAAACTGTGTAACCCACCCTTGCTGTATTCCCACTGTACACGAGGATTGATAGACCTACTCCCCAGAAGGGCTGGCATAATGCACCAATGAGTTACTCACTAGGACTGCATTGGTGCATCATAACTACAAATATTGCTTTTTGAGTTTATAAACTTTGTGATTTTGAGTATGTTAACATTGTGTTTTCTAAAAATACACTCAGAGGCGACATCCAGTACTTAACCCTTTGATGATGGCATACTGCATTAATGCATAATGTCCTTTGTCATCATAATGCACGAATGCAGCCCTGGCAAGTACCTTACCAGTGCTGCATACAACTTGTATTACAAGCATTGTGCCAACCTTATGTGGTTGAGACACTCTCAAAGGGTCAGCATGATGCACCAATGTAGCAGGGGCTAGTAACTCGCTGGGGCTGCATTGGTGAATCATGCTGACCAATGTCATCTATTAGCGGCATGCAAGCATTAACGGGTTAAGAACACAGAAGCTACATTCTATGGTCCTGCGTCCTACACAATGCTATCAGTGTATGAGTCTTAGACTCTACCCTTCACCTCCTTCACCTCCTTCACCTGACAGTGAGATAAGGACAGGTATATTTACGCCTGTATACAGAGGTGGTGTCCTCACAGTTACACTGTACTCACACACACACGGATCACTAACTAAACACACAGCTACACACCAACACCACCAAACACCACAGTTATACTGTACTCACACACAGACGGATCTACTTCTACACACAGCTACACACCAGGACCACCAAACATGAACGTAAGGAGGGCACACAGTGAGCGGGCTGATGAAGGAGGCTGGATCATACGGAAGTGAGTTTGTTTTTAAGTTAATTTCTCTAACGAAGGGGCATTCATTGAGAGCCAAGAAATACTGACTATGTTAATCAGGAATTAACATGCGTATATTGGTTAAGTAATAAATCCCCCTGTAGTGGCCACTACTGATGACAGGGGGCAGTGCTGTTTGAGGCTCATGGTAGTGTCTCTGACCCTCACCAGGGTACCATGTGTCATCGCCTATTTCCGCGCACTGTCCGCCACAGTTGGTGGATATCCAGATATGTTTGATGTTTGTTGATAACAAAGTTATGGTTAATCCCTAACCCCAGGATGTTACACCTGACATTAAGTAACAGGTGTGTCATGTAATCCCCCAGGATGTTACACCTGACATTAAGTAACAGGTGTGTCATGTAATCCCTAACCCCAGGACGTTACACCTGACATTAAGTAACAGGTGTGACATGTAATCCCTAACCCCAGGATGTTACACCTAACATTAAGTAACAGGTGTGTCATGTAATCCCTAACCCCAGGACGTTACACCTGACATTAAGTAATAGGTGTGTCATGTAATCCCTAACCCAGGATGTCACAGGTATGTTGTGGGTAACCGTTGTGTTATGTAATCTGCTCTATCGCCATTGACACTCAAGAAGTCAATTCAACCATTATACCTTGTCTGGGAGAACCTGGCTAGCCTGACAAAGGGCCTGGAAAATGAGTCATTATATATATAATTGTAGGGACATAGCGACGATTAATCCCTAGCCCTGCATGTTACCCCTGACATTAAGTAACAGGTGTGTCATGTAATCCCTTACCCAGGATGTCACACCTGACATTAAGTAACAGGTGTGTCATGTAATCCCTAACCCAGGATGTTAACCTGACATTAAGTAACAGGTGTGTCATGTAATCCCCCAGGATGTTACACCTGACATTAAGTAACAGGTGTGTCATGTAATCCCCAACCCAGGATGTTACACCTAACATTAAGTAACAGGTGTGTCATGTAATCCCTAACCCAGGATGTTACACCTGACATTAAGTAACAGGTGTGTCATGTAATCCCTAACCCAGGATGTTACACCTGACATTAAGTAACAGGTGTGTCATGTAATCCCCCTGGACGTTACACCTGACATTAAGTAACAGGTGTGTCATGTAATCCCTAACCCAGGATGTTACACCTGACATTAAGTAACAGGTGTGTCATGTAATCCCTAACCCAGGATGTTACACCTGACATTAAGTAACAGGTGTGTCATGTAATCCCTTACCCAGGATGTTACACCTGACATTAAGTAACAGGTGTGTCATGTAATCCCCAACCCAGGATGTTACACCTGACATTAAGTAACAGGTGTGTCATGTAATCCCCCAGGATGTCACACCTGACATTAAGTAACAGGTGTGTCATGTAATCCCCCAGGATGTTACACCTGACATGAAGTAACAGGTGTGTCATGTAATCCCCAACCCAGGATGTTACACCTAACATTAAGTAACAGGTGTGTCATGTAATCCCCCAGGATGTTACACCTGACATTAAGTAACAGGTGTGTCATGTAATCCCTAACCCAGGATGTTACACCTGACATTAAGTAACAGGTGTGTCATGTAATCCCTAACCCAGGATGTTACACCTGACATTAAGTAACAGGTGTGTCATGTAATCCCTAACCCAGGATGTTACACCTGACATTAAGTAACAGGTGTGTCATGTAATCCCTAACACCAGGATGTTACACCTGACATTAAGTAACAGGTGTGTCATGTAATCCCTAACCCAGGATGTTACACCTGACATTAAGTAACAGGGGTGTCATGTAATCCCTAACCCAGGATGTTACACCTGACATTAAGTAACAGGTGTGTCATGTAATCCCTAACCCCAGGATGTTACACCTGACATTAAGTAACAGGGGTGTCATGTAATCCCCCAGGATGTCACACCTGACATTAAGTAACAGGTGTGTCATGTAATCCCTAACCCCAGGATGTTACACCTGACATTAAGTTACAGGTGTGTCTGCTATGCTCTACTCTCATTGATAATTAATGTGACTTCATCAGCACGTACATGACTCAGGCAAGAGTCTCATACGTAACATAAGCACACTTTATAAACGAACTGCTTATTCAAAAAAGGATCTATAACCGAAAAACCTCAATTTCTGTAACTCTCATATAATTATATAATTGTATTTCATATTGTAATTATGGACATGCCAAAGAGAAAACCTGTACTACGACAAGATACAAATTTATCGATTATCATGTGAATGAATAAATTTGTTTTAAACAAAAACAAAAAAAAAGACACTCAAGAAGTAATTGTTGCAACCACTAAATTCACAACACTAAACTCTAATACCACATGGTAACTGATGCTCTTCCATAGGGCAGTGGACACGGTTAAAGAACCTTTAATCATATATGATTGAATAGGGAAGAAAATAGATATAGTGATGCATTGGATTTCAATGCATTGCTAAGTCTAAACAGAATAGCTCAGAATGTGATACATTGGCTTATTCCCAGAGGAATCATGTCTAGATAAAACTACTTCACCTAAAGTTTCTATTATTGTATTGTATAGTTGTAATGACTGAATCTCATGTAAAACAAAACGTTCTTTATCCTATTGTGTCAATTTCAAATCACCAATTACTGGTTGATAATGAATTATATGATATAAAATATTAACATAGCTTTGAAAGATTGTAGTTCTCATAAGTCAATTCTATTTTAACAACATGTTAACAACATCTTCACCCATGACTTATAATGACAATGCAATAAACGTTAAGTGTACCAGTTGTAACATGTACGCTAATCTATTGCTCTCTCAATATTTACAGGGACCCTTACGGATACCTAGGGTAAGTTATTGCTTTTTAAAATGACTTATTTGGTAGATATCTATAAGTAAACCAGTCTTGCTGCACAAATATAGTTTCCCCCGGATGCTGATCCTTTGAGACTTTCATATTTAATCCCTTATATGAGTAAGAAATCCGAAAAATGCCCCAATTTTGGTCCCTATTCTGGATCACAACAAAATTAAGGCAAACTCAATTCATCTTTATACAAGTTCATTTTATTGAAAGACATGTATCTTAGGTCCCAGAATCCACTTGAAGGAGAGCTTATCTCCCAGGGGGTCAGTTTTTATTCACCATCGAACAGAACCCGGAGTTATCGTTACGGACTTTCCGTCAAAAATACCAAACAATGTGTAAAAATGGTAATAAACACCACAGTAACTTCCAGTCTGTTACACATGTTGCCACAATATGTATGAGTAGACATGCAAAGTTTGAAAACCATAGTCCAAAAAGATTTCTTTTTATGAGACGTCAAACTCTGCAAGACTATGGATTTTGGTGAAATCTAAAGATGAGAATGCCAACTTATATAGTAGTGCATTGGCCAGTTTTGACTTTTTGACAATATTTTTGATACTTTTTGTTGAATTGAATGAGAATTAATCAAAATGAGATCATTAACATCTAAAATAGATATTATCTATATTATACAATACAATTATAAATCCTATGGCCAACATTTTGGGAATAATGGGAGTTGAAATCTGGTTTGTAACTTAGCATTCCAGAAGATAACTATTTATAGGTTAGAAAAATATCAAAAACTCGTTTTTCCTAATTTAAATTTTTTCCACCCTATACTACTTTAACAGGCTATATCTAGGCTCCTTAAAGTGTGACTTCCGACCCATTTCGTTAAAAAAGGGTCACATATATTTTCTTGTTGCCAATGAAAGTCCGTAACGAAAACAAGCATTTCAACCTGTAGTTATCAAATCCAAGTAACCACTGTGGTTTTAACACTCTAGAATGATGTGTTGGGGCTGTGGGTATAATATAAAGCACAAAAAGCACTATCAATTTCTATAATTAGGGCCTGAGGAGGGTATTTGGAATGAAATGTTGTCAAATTGTGTGCACCGTCTTAACCACCCCTCAGGTAAACTAAAGCATATACAACTGGCATAGCTATGTAGTGTAACAGGTCAGTGAAAACGTTGAGCCCCACGGGGAGTCGAACCCCGGTCCCTCAGCTCCAAAGTTGAGAATGCTACCGCTGCACCACAGGGCCAGCTGCTTCTCACCGCTCTGCTACGGTACTTGAGCTACCATAGGCGGGCAATGCGCTCTCCACGCACGCTCAGGCTGCCCCGAGCGATACGTGCCCGCTACATTACTCCCCTTCAGACTTCTGCTAGGTGACCAACGAGGTCACGAGGACCTACCTAGCAGAAGCTGAACACGCTCAAGCACCACAACCCAGGTTTTGAATCCTGGTCACCGTGCACCAGTGTAACAGGTCAGTGAAAACGTTGAGCCCCACGGGGAGTCGAACCCCGGTCCCTCAGCTCCGAAGTTGAGAATGCTACCGCTGCACCACAGGGCCAGCTGCTTCTCACCGCTCTGCTACGGTACTTGAGCTACAATAGGCGGGCAATGTGCTCTCCACGCACGCTCAGGCTGCCCCGAGCGATACGTGCCCGCTACAGTAGTAAGATGCGCTGCACAATATTTATCATACAATGAACAGTAGATATACAATATAACAGCAGCAGGAGGACTTTTACAGTATCCCCTGGTTTTCAGTACAGACTTTCGTTAATGTTACGGACTTTCTTGATTATGCACCAAAATGCCCTTACCGACTGCACAGAAGCAATATTAGGCTACAGTAGCTATCCAGATGGACGGAATATGTACCAGCCATGAACATCAATTGCTTTTAAATAGTAGCTTGGGGGTATTTTGTGTTATGGGCAGGAAAATGTATGTGAAAGTCTGTCACATTAATGGATCACCAAAGTCACACTTTTGGAGCTGCCGTTGAGCAAATTTTTCATTTGATGATTAGAGCTGATAGTCCCCTAATATTAAGTTTAAAAGCAATGTTGGGTGGGATTCGCAAGTAAGCAATCTGTCACATCAATAGCTTTTGTTACGGACTTTCGGCGCGAGCTATTTCACAAATGGAGCACCACTGTGAAAATTTCGCGACAGATATTGCGGTAAAAACTCCTGAATATTTGAGGTAACACATATACCTAACAGACTGAGCTATTGCAATTTCTTGTAATAGTCTTAGTGGCTTTGGGGGGCTTTTGAAAAATGAAAAATGAGGGGGGGAACACTGATTTTGGGGTATTTCTCCACTTTGAGGGGCTATAACTCAATACAATTTGGTCTGAACATTTAAAAAAAAATTTCCCTGAAAGCCTAGAGTGTTTCCTTTTACATGATATAAGAAGAAATATTATGGTGCAGGCAGTTCTTTTTTTATGGCTGTTGGAAGGTGAAGACCCCCAAAAGACCACCAGTTGGTATGTGTATTGGGGGTTTGACTAATATATGTAAGGCTCTCAGTTACTCCCCAAAAAAGAATTTTCAAAGATCTACCTTTGTTTGTTGTTGGATGGGCCTACTTGGCTTAATGTAGGTTAATGCTTTTTCTTTGATGGCTTTGTATAGAGACCATGGGGATTATTAAACCAAGTGTTTATAGATAGCATGCAAAAAAGGTCTTAGTGATTTTATGCAACTACTGTTTTTTTAAATGGCATCCCCCTTTTAGTACAGAGCTAGAAAATATATATTTCTACCTATATGTTACTTTACATTTATGCTGAATCCTCTAATACCTGTGCAGGGCACCTATTACAATTATTGCTGTGATGAGAATTTCATCAAAACCTAACATGATTGACAGGTGTGACCCCAAGTCAGCAGATGACCTGAGGTCATGCCTGTCAATCACCCAAAATTACAATTGCCCAATCCGTGGGAACAGAACGTATTTGACCATACCTTCAAGTTTTCAAGTTTCAATATATTTATTCACATAAATCCAACAGTGTTTGTACATTTGTAGCGTAATTTCATAATTCATAGATTAATAATTATTTGGTGTAAGTATACCCTCGACACAGTATTATGTTCCTTTATGGATTTAAGCAAATAGGCTGCTACTTGGCATTACAACCAGTTTTCGTAAGCCACCTAATAACCACAGTAGTTTCTTCAATTTCAAATATATGTATATATTAATATTTTACATACAGTTATGTATATATAATAGAATCTCCAACATGGGTGTAAACAATAAAATTGCTTATCACAGTAATATTTTACAATATATTTTTAGCACTTTATAATTAAGTGTTTTTACCCGTGTTATAGTTAAATTATAATGCTGGTATTTACAACAGGATACAGGACAGTACAAGATATTTCAATAATATTAGCTAAAGGAGATGAATGCGAAATCGGATAAAACCATATCAATTCTCCCAAGTGTACGGTATATGTAGATTTTTGTGTATAATATGACGTACAATAAAATTAAACACATTTCTGTGGCACCAGAAGTTTTCTTTGCAATTTAAGATGACTCTTAAACGCATCAATGTCAGCAATATTTCTTATATCTGGGTGTAAAGAGTTCCACAATATTGAAGAATGGTATTCGACACTATTTTTATACGCTTCACAATGAGGTAAATAGTTTTTCAGGACCGGACCATCATGCAATCTTGTATTAACCACTATATATTTTTTATATTTTGCTTTTTTGGCTCTCTTATACCCACTTTTTTTTTTGGGCCTACACCTACCCCCAGTATACAAGCCC